>CM039526.1:10324472-10374541 GCA_022433055.1 Begonia peltatifolia | reverse complement strand
AGTGCCGGAAATTTGGAGGGGGGAAACCGAAGGCGAGCCCTGTCGGTTTCCCTGTTGTTGGCCGAGCTTGGTGCTCGGCCTCCTTTCAATTACGGCAAGCTTGGCCGGAATGTATAAGTGGGATACGACTAATTCTGTATAGGAGTTGTGAAATTCGAATTTAAATCAAGAATCGGACGTTTTTCTTTGTTTGGAGACAGTTTCTGTTTTTGGCCGTTTCAGCCTACGTTCGGCTGATCATTTTAAATTCTGTTTTTGAGGGATAAATTAGGTGGTTAGGGGAACCTATGGCCGCTGGAATCGTTCGATTCCGATATCCGACGCAAAAGTTATGCGCGTAGAAAGTTTAGGCCGGATTTTGGTTTAAGTCAAATTAGTGACCGTTTTTCGTGAAAATTCGACGTGTGAGTATAACATAGCCATTTTTGATGCATATAACTAGTTGGGAGTGAGTTTTGGTTGAAGGGAAGTGAAAATGTGAAATTTTAATAAAGGTGGCAGATTCGGTTTTTGGCGTTCTTCACCTGTCTGCAGCCTACCGTTTTAAAGTCCATTTTGGGATGTTAAACTAGGTTCCTAAAGGGACATTTAGCCACTTGAATCACTCGATTCCGTTAACGGACGTAAAAGTTATGCGTATCCGAACTTTGGGCTAGTTTTCGGCCAAACCAAACCAATGGACCATTTTAGTTGAAATTTCATGAGTGTAGTTAGAGAAGGTTATTTTTTTAGCTAATTGGTGAATGTTGAGATAAATGCTGATGAGAAATTGATTGTGTTTTAGGTTGAGGCTTTCTTTTGGCAAAGCTGTGCGTCGAGCGAGCTTAGGACGCCAGGTAAGTAGTGCATGCATGTGTTTTGCCCAAGTGGGCCTACACTGTAGAACTTTAGGGTTTATGTGATTGATTGTGGTGTGCGTGCGTATTGTTTGACATGCATCATACTTTTAAAAACGGGAACGAAAATGATTTTTAGCATGTTTTGATGTATGAGGTGAGACGTGTGGCGGTGGTACCGCGGATCCCGCTAGTGTGCGGGCCGGTGCTTTACCAGTCGCGGATCCTACTGAGGGGTGGGCCGGCTGGGCCGTCATGCGGCTTGAATGTGTTGACGGTGAGGTTATGGGCAGTGGTACCGCGGATCCTACTAGTGTGTGGGCCAGTGCAACACCAGTCGCGGATCCTACTCGAGGGGTGGGCCAGCTGGGCTGTCGCGAAACGCGTGTGTGTGGCAACTGTGGCACCGTGCTGGGGAGGCTGGGACGGGGGCGACGTGTCAGGGTGTAGAGTGGCGCGAGGTACACCCTTACCCTGATGTGGTTGTCGTGTGGTGATGCGTGTGTGTAGCTTGTGGGTCTCGTTGCTGGGGAGTCCGGGACGGTGGCGACGTGTCAGGGTGTAGGGTGACGTGAGGTTCCTCCTTACTCTGGTGCAGCTGCACTACACGTCACAGATGTGACAACATGAGTGTGAGTGTAGAGATTGCATGTGATAGGATTGCATTGTCGGCTTTTACTTTCATATCGCATTACTTACTGAGCGTTAGACTTATGTTGTGTGTTCTGTGGTGTAGGTGCTGACGACACTACTGGTGAGCCTCGAGAGCCTAGTCCAGAGGCGTAGGATGGTTGGCGGCGTGTACCCGAGACACCGGATGGTGGACCCGACCCGTGGTGGTGGTAGGTGATAATGGATTTATCATTTCATGTTGGGTATTTGTGTAGATAGCAGGGTTGTATAAACATTGATCTTTTGAGATTTTATAGAGGGGTTGTAGTGTTTTGAGGGACTTTCTTCATTTGTATTTGATGGGTTCTTGTTGTCTTCTTACTCTGATCTGGTTATGGTGATTTCTCTGGATGATGGATAGATAAACATTGTTGGATTATGGTGAATTGTGTGCAGGGTTTAAATTTTTGGGATAGTCAGTTTTTAGCCGTTACTCTGCCGAAATTTCGGGAGAGAGGTTGGGAGTCGAGGAGATAAGAAATAGGTTGAGGTGTGAACAGTAAATGCTAGGAAAAGGTAGATGAGCGTGGAAGTGCGGCGTGATCGCAGGTGCGCGGGGCACGCGGCCCTGCGGGTGCACACGGGTCATGTGGCGCCGGGTGAGGGCGTGCGCGCGGACGTGCTGTACAGAGGCAGGGTGCGTGGGGCACGCGCCTGCGCTGTGAGCGTGCGCGAGATACAGTGACGTTGGGTTAGCACGTGCAGCACCGCGAGGGTGTACGCGGGGTGTCGGAGTGGGGATGTGAGTGCTTGGGACCGGACTGGGTAATTCGTGGGGTGCGTGGGATTTTTTTTTCTTAGGATTTCAAGTTTTACCATTTTATCTCAAATTGTTTTAAATGGTTTTCTTTACCGCTGCGTAGTTTTATGTTGAGGACTTCGTGTTTCCTCTTCGGGACGCGAGTTGTTTTTCGAATCGAGTCGAAAAATTTTTATACTCACAAATGTTCTTTTGAAAATGATTTGAAAATAAAAAGGGTATTGAATTGAATTAGTTATGTCAAATGTTAGTGTGTGTGTGTGTAGTGTGTAGATGCACTGTAGCGCACCGGGAACGTGTGGGTTCTCGGGGTGTTACAAAATCATCCAAAATAGTATAGAAAATATGGTTAATCAAATTCATAAACACGGATAGTGCATTACTTAATCCAAACAACATAATTCAAAATTCAAAGTGTTCATATCTTGTGCGAAATGTCATTTTGTACACATCCTCTTCCTTAATTCTTAATTCATGATAGTCAGATCTAAGATCAATTTTCGAGAAAACGGCCGCTCCTTTTAATTGGTCAAATAAATTTTCAATCTCGGCAGTGGGTACTTGGTATTAATAGTGACTTTGTTGAGTTCTCGATAGTCGATACACATTCTCATAGACCCGTCTGTTTTCTTCATAAATAATAACGGTGCTCCCCAGGGTGAGAAACTCGATTGAATGAATCATTTCTCCAACAAATCATCAAGTTGAGTCTTTATCTCATTTAATTCACTTGGTGTCATTCTATAATGAACTTTAAAGATTGACATCATTCTAGGTAGTATATCAATATTGAATTCCACTTCTCTCTTAGGTGGTAATTTTGTCAAGTCATCATGAAATATATCCGTAAATTTACAGACTATTGGCATCTTATCCAAAATCGTGGCTCTTTTAGGTTCAAAACATATAACACTAACCAAAATCCCAATGCATCCAGAATTCAATAATATTTGTGCTCGCATAACTGATATCACTTGAACACTCAAACTTTTAGAGTCTCCGTAGAAAAAAAAACGACTCTTTTCCAAGCAATTGAAATTTTACCATCTTCTTGCGACAACAAATAGTCACATAGTGCTTGATACGCTAATCCATCCCAAAGATAACATCATAGTCTTGCATCGCTAAAATAATTATTTTTGCCTCCCATTGATTTTCCTTAATACATATATCGCATTTTATAATAATAGAAGTGACAAACATAACTTCACCCGAAGACGTAGATACTCCTAATTTATATTTTGGAGAGTCTACTTTATTTACTAACTTCATGGCATGTTTAAGGGATATAAAAGAGTGTGTAGCTCCAGAATCAATTAATATGCAAGAAGATATGTTATAAATAAAAATTGAACCTGTCACCACAAATGCATTTCCTTCAGCTTCGTCCTTGGTCATGATGAAAACTTTAGCAGTTGTCTTGGTATGTTCTCTACCATTCTTTGGGCAATCTTAAAATAAAATGTCCTTGTTGACTGCACTTGAAACAAGTCATTGTCTAAACGCTACATTCTCCAGCATGTGGCTTGTTATACGAGGAACACAAGGACATATTAGAAATCATTGTGGACTCCCTCTTAACATACTTAGAAGGTCCTTCCGTAGGTCCGTTGATCATTGGTCGTTTAGATCCAGCTCATTGTTGTTGTGGGAGTTTATTCCCGATGGTTTGAGTTGCATGATTTTACCTCATCTCCTTCTAAACTCCCGAGCTTTAATGACTTCCTTCTCTCCTTTCTCTGCAATGCTTTATCTACCATGAATGCAAACAGGGAGTCATTGGCAATGATAAGATGAATATCCTTGAATATCTCCGCTCTAAATTCTTGGATAAACTATTTCACCTTCATAGCCTCATTACCAGCTATATGAGGGGCATAACAGAAGAGTTGCTCAAACTTGTGCAAATAATCAAATACACTTATTGTCTGCTTTAAGACCATGAATTCCTCTACCTCTACGTTTATCATAGAGTCCATAAAATACTTCTTATAAAATAACTCTTGAAACTTTTTCCTGTTCATGGTGGTGACTGGATGCAACACCTGTACAAAGTCTCACAAATAACGTGCCTCCATTCGAAACATGGAGGATGTGCAATCTACCTTCTCTTCCTCTAATATCTTGACATGCTCGAAAATCTCATTGATGGTCCTGATCTAATTATCTGTCACTGTCATGTCTGCTAGATTGTCATTAAAAATTGGAGGATCCATTCTTCAAAATCTATCAAAATCAAGATTAGCAGGTCGAGCCTGGTTAGGAATCTGAGCCAGCATATTAATTGCTTAGGCCATGGCAGTAGCCGCCTTGGTCGCAGCATTAACTGCCTACGATATCTGTTCGATTTGCCTTGCTTGGATCTCGATCATGTCAATCATTCGATCGAGTACAACATCTAGTTCATTTCTAATTCCTCTACGATTGACAAAATTTATATCACAAACGCTTAATTTAAGAAAATCTATCTTTACACCTTTACTTTAAACTGTACTTACAAAATTATCAAACATACTCTTTACCACAATATAAATTTTAATATATACTTGCTAATCGACAATCTTCCAAGTGCACGTGAGCATATAAATTAGTCTACAGAACCATTTTATAAACCAGATTATTTTGATACTAAACTATAACGCCTTAAATTTTAAATTCTCAATTTCAAACCCTAATTTCAAAATCTTAAAATTTTCTCCAATTTGATTTTACAAATTAGATTTAAATTCGAGCATTATAACCATAATTTCTAAAAATTTTAAAAAAAACTTGAATGATATAATTAAATGCGCGGAAGCTTAGAACAACATTCAATTATTAAATAATTTTGGTTAAACTTGAAATAAATGCATAATTTAAAACTATCTACAAAATTTATTAATAACAAAGCCATCATAATTTATAAAATATCCTTAAAAACTGAAACATATTAATTTAAATTTCTTCCTTCGACTCAAAAATATTTCCTTCTTTTGTACGTTCGCTTGCCTCTAGAAGGTTCTTGATCACAGTCAATTCTTCCTTAGATAAAAGATTACATACATTACAAAACTATAAAATATGAGAATAACTCAGTAAGAGAAAATACATGTAGGTGCAAAATTAACATTACTTTTACCAAATCTTGACTTAACAATTATATACTGGTTCAGAACTTATTTTCCAATCTTGGTTTAAACTTAGTCATCTCATTGTCGTTCAGGCTTTGTAATCTCATTTTCGTTCAAGTATAGTCATCCTATTGTCATTCAGACCTAGCCATTTCATTTTCATTCAAGTTTAGTCATCTCATTGTAATTCAGGCTTTTACTATCACGTATATTCCGTCAATTCAAACATTTTCATACACATACAAAATGTCCTATCAAATTTTATTTTTTTAGAAGTGATATTATGTCAATGCCTAAACATGCGTGCTTAATTTAAATATCGAAATCATGTAATAAAATAATTATAATAAAATAACAATTATTTTGTGATGTAGGGTCATAGCCAAAACGTTGAAAACTTACTGTTTCACTTACCTGGATTCCGAGAGTTTAGGTTTATCAAAAGTTTTTCAAGATTCCAAGTAATATTCAGCCTAAATAAAATGTTTGATATTAAATTCCTACTAGATAAATCTAATTTCCAAAGAATTTAGTCAGAAATTTCTTACGTGTATACTTAGGTCGGGTAGGGTCAAATTGGATTGATTCGAACGACTTTTAAGGTTTTTCCGACTTGAGTAAAATATTCGGTATTAATTTTCACTTTAATAAATCTATTTCAAAAGCATTTAGGCAAACAGTCTAAATAAAATGTTTGGTATTAAATTCCCACTAGATAAATCTAATTTCCAAAGAATTTAGACAGAAATTTCTTACGTGTATACTTAGGTCGGGTAGGGTCAAATTAAATTGATTCGGACGACTTTCAAGATTTTTCCTACTTGAGTAAAATATTCAGTATTAATTTTCACTTTAATAAATCCATTTCAAAAGGATTTAGGCAAAAATCTCTTACTGGTTAATCCTTAGATCGACCTGGTCGGATTCAGATAGTTTCAGATAGCTTTTGGTCACATTTGATGGTCCTGAAGCAATCTGGTTTGGTATGGGCGATTTTGGTCAAAATGTGGTGGAGTCTCTTCAGTTGGACTAGATCTGGTTCACCTAGGTCAGTTCAGTTTGCTGGACCAGTTTGGTCGAGCTGCACTTTAGTGAGTCGAGTGGTTTGGTTCACTGATTCATGGGTTGGGATCAAAACCCGTTCTTTCTTCCTTGTTCTTCGCATTTCCTTCATGAAGTGCAGACTAGACACACAAACACCACAAAGTGCTGCCTTTGAAGAACGCTGGCCACTTCGTTCGAGAGAAGTTCGTTTGAGCTCGGTCATTGGTGTGCGACTGGTGGTTGGAGATCGAGAGAAAAAGGTAAGACTCTTCTCTCTGAGAGAGAGAGAGAGAGAGAGAGAGAGAGAGAGAGCTCTGGTGTGCTTTCCATCCACACCGAGCCTCTCAATTTATATGGGATTTTTCCAATTACCTTCCCCCTCAAAATTCGAATTCAATCGAATTTTCAGACCTGGAAATTCCATGCCACTCGGATTTTTAGAGCTGAACAATTGTCTCTCTGTGTTTGCAAATCCAATTCCCAATCGGATTTCTAAAGGCTCTGGATGCTTTAGTTAACAGAAAATTCAATTCCAATCGGATTGTTAGAAGATCTTGGGCTTGAATCAATTTTCCTCTGATTTTTTAAAGAGCTTTGGTGTGCTTTCCATCCACACCGAGCCTCTCAATTTATAGGGGATTTCCAATTACCTTCCCCCTCAAAATCCAAATTCAATTAAATTTTCAGTTCAGGAAATCCAATGCCACTCAAATTTTTAGAGCTGAACAATTGTCTCTCTGTGTTTGCAAATTCGATTCCCAAATCGGATTTCCAGAAGCTTTGGATGCTTCAGTTAACAGAAAATTTAACTCCAATCGGATTTTTAGAGGATCTTGAGGTTGAATCAGTTTTCCTCTAATTTTTGAAAGATTTAGGGCTAAATTTAATATTAGGTTTGATTTTGGATTTGATTTGGGGATTTTGAATTTAAATTTTGAGTTTAAAACCCTAAGTTGCTACACATATAATATATCTTCGGAGGGTTAGAGATTTTCAACCCAAGAAGGACTCATTATCACTTCCCTTTTATTTTTCTTATTTTAAATACGTCACACAATTCATAGCCGGTGAGATATATTGAGTTTGAGTGTGATCAATCATACCGCTCGTAATACTATTCGTACATATAAATAATTCATGATGCATGGTTTAAGCATCTATTCTATGCATCCTTTGAATACATATAAATACATAATATAATGCATGTAATATAGATAATGCACATTCTTATTGTTTGGCACCAACTTATCTAATCGCCCTTTAATTCTATCCCCTAAACCATGTCAAAAAGGATAACTAGAATTATTAACAATGTAATACAATTGTACAAATTTTCAACATATAGCTTAAAATTGATTTACACGATTACATTTCAAAATAAAAAACTCTACTTCTAAATTTGATTCCAACTCCTTCGTTCAATCTCCAACACTCATTATTTCATGTAATTAACATTCATCAATAATTCACCATCCATAGACTAAAATTTCCTCCTACACTGCTAGCAAATTACATAAAATTCTAATTCTTTAAAAATTATAACTACTTACCTGTTAGATTGATTATCAAAGCTAAGATTTGATCCATTCTTTTAAGTGCTTTAGGATCCTTTGGAATTCCTCAACAACTTCTCTATAGAACACTTCTTTAAAATTCCACTCTTTTTCTCAATTTTTCATATTTTTATTTTTTTCTTAAAACTCTATTTTTCTCTTCACTATCTTCTCTGGTTTTTTTGCGGCAAAGAAGCACGACCTCTTCAGCTTTAAGGAGAGTTTCTAGAGTTTTTTTTGGACAATTTACCATTTTGCCCTTAATCATTAAAGGTAAAATAACTATTTTATCCTTTAATTTGTATAAAATTACAAAAATATCATATTAATTATCTTATCGTCATACTTAGCTTAAACTAATTAATTTAAATTAGTATTAATCTAATTATCTTGATTAACTTAATTAATCCTAATTACACATTAATGACATGATTAATCAGTAATCCTTGTGTGACATGTGACATCACTTCATTATTTGCTCATTTTATTCTTGGTCACATATTTTAAGATATTGGGAACATTTCTCTTTCAATAATCGTCTACAAATTCTCATTTTAAAATTTAATTTAGAGTAATTTATCAAACCAGTGCAATCTTGCGATAAAACTGATTCAATCGATTTAAAACATATATAACTTAAGTTATAAAATTCCAAATCACATGATTCAAACGTCATTTTTTTTCTTGGGATGTCTAATTCATTAGTCTAAAATTTTATAATGTTTCATGCACATTTGGCGATTCAAATGTGTGAGAATATGCAAACTGTTTAGTGATAACAATTTCTATTTTGATCTCTCCTTATGCATAATCCTCTATTTGTTTCTAATAATAAGTTTGTAGCATTTTAAAACTCATATGTCTCAATTATATCAAACTTTCATAATTTAAATATAAGCAAATGCCACAAGCAATTTTTTAGATTATTACATTTTCTCTCTGCAATCTTCTCTGCCAAAATTGCAATCTTCTCTGGAAGTTGCCCACCAAATAAAATAGAATACAGAAACCCTAACGACAAGGACTTACAAACTAATTTTCCTTAGTTCATGGACTTATTTGCGTAAGAATAAAACACTTAAGACCTTACTTGATGGACTCTTAAGTTTGAGGGCGAACTTGTAATACCAAAAATAAAAAAACGTTGTGTTCCAATCATTTGTAACCTCCAAATTTAGACACTACATTATACTTTAGACTTTTTTTTTATTTAATCTAACAATTAATTGAGCTCTAAAGCTCATCTATAAAGTCTTCAAACTATACAAATAATAATGATTTTAGAGTTTGAATTAATTCTTACATTAATCCAAATTATTCAAGGCACTATTTTCCTACAACTAACGTTAGGATTGTTGAAAGCTCATAAAACAATCAAGTCATTCTCTCTTACTACTGGGCTCAGTTGCGTATACAGTATATATAACACAACACAGATGTACGCTGTCACTAAAACTAAAAGAAAACTACAATCCTCAATTGCTTAAATGAGGGGGCTGAATCTAAGAATTTGATGAATTAATAAACCATTTTAATGGTTTACTCAAGCAAACGACACATATCTCACCTGCCAAATCTTTCGATCCTCCTTCGACGCAGCTCTTGAATTGTAAGGTCATTGTACGGGTCCGACACCCTCGATAAATTGTTTGCCGTCCAATTTGTCCCACACATCTCGCATTCACTTGCTAAACTGAAATTGTCATATGTACATGCTCGACCTCTCCAACTGCCGTAAGGAATTGCCCTTGGCGTGTTGTTTCGACCAACAGGCCTCCAGCCAAGGATTCTAGCTCGATTCCTAAAAGAGAAAAGGTTGCTTATGAATTGAATAGGCCAGCGGAATAGTCTGGCGAGAGTTTTGATGAGTGGACCGAGAGGGTCTGGACCAGAACATGAGGATTTCATATTCAGATGGAGAATTCCGGCAAGAACTCCTCCCAAGTGACTGAGGAAGGAGATGCCAGGGACGATCATTTGGATGAGAAACAGTTCTGCCCAAGCAGCATATCGAGTTGGGATTGCTATTTCACAAACATTACTGAAGTTTTCCAACGAAGAATTAAGAACTACATTCATGGCAGAGAGAAAATCCGCCACCATATTCTGAGTAGAAAGGTTTCTTGTAGTCGAATAGAACTAGCATGGATTTGGCAAGAACCAATGTGATTCCTTGAGACGTAGTGAGCAACACAGCAACCATTGAAGCAAACTTGGCACTTCCCATGACATTCTCCAATTGGACGCCTTTCCATAGAAGGGAAAACATGTTACAGACGAGATGAGATTTCCCCACATGAAAAATCTCTTCAAGTCACCAAGCTGATGAAAAATAAAGTAAAATATCAACCATCAAATAAGATTTATGGAGGAACGCAAAAGGTGACAGTATCAACATTATAAAATAAGTACAAATATAGACTGACTAATTGCACAACACCACAAAGGTTGCCCTTCTTTTTTAAGACTTAAATGGTGTATCCCTTGTTTATCTTCTTTCTAAATTCAAACTTACTTGGCAATTATGGAAAGTAGAGCGTAACAGTCTTCCAATCATCAAAAGAGTGTTAAAAAATGTCAGTCAAATAGCTGAAAAACGGCAAGAAATCATAATAAGCAATGCAATTAAGGGTTTACGGTTTACAACGAATAATAAGCAATGTCCTCCATTAAACTTTATAAGAGGACACACTAAAGTAGATGCGTAGAAGAATTAGTTAAAATGGAGTAAAGAGATGAAAATGATGATTCTAGCTTCCACAAATTCAAGATTTGAATAAACACCTAAACAAATGATCAAATCCAACACTTCAAAGTATTACCTTAAGGATGAGATGGACGTTAAATCAAACCTCGTCGATTGAAGGGAGAAATCGGTCGAGAAAAGCTGGCCTAAGGTAAATAAGTCGGTAATACTCCGCCGCCGCTTGAAGAGCCAGAAGCGGCAGCAACCGCCCATTTCCTCCGCCTTTATCCACGCTGAACCTTCTTCTATTCAAGTTTAGGGTTCCGAATCTCTTCTTCAAATTGGTGATGGGTTTGCACTAGAATTTCGATCAGAAATGGACAGAATCGATCCACCGACCGATTTGATAGTTTTAGGCAAAATCATGAACGCCTTGTGCTGAGACTAAACTCATACAGTTCTTTCCATTTGAAGACTTCACATGCATCATATTCCGAACAATTTTGATATTATAAATTGTAATTTATTCATTTCTACTATAATTATAATACAAGGTAAGAATCATATTAGCTTTTCGAATTAAGAGTAGTCTCGAACTAACTTTCTTCAAAGATATATTTTTTAACTTATGACGGTCAATCATTGATCATTAGAATTACCGTCGACAGATGCAATTCGCATAAGAGATTTCGCGACAAATTGCCTCTTAATCTCTTTATACAAATCACATCTTGGTCCAAATCGTAATTTTTTTTCTTTGAAAATCACCATCATAGAAGATAAAAATGTCTGTGATACAAAATGTAATTGCATTGACGACAACTTTAATGGGGACTTAATTGTTAACGAGACAGGAAGTGGAGAAGTGCTAGTTTGGAGAGAGAAAGGTATATGTCTAGAAAGAGCAAATTATACTTGACATAATCTGAATGGTTGGATGCTAACTAACACAAAATACATTTTGTGTGAGCAGGATAATATACTAACATAAACGCTCACTAAATTTAGGAGCTTATTTGTCCACTAAAAATTCAGCAACTTGTTCTTCACCCACCCCTAAATTTAAAAGACTAATTCACGAACTCAATCTTCTTTACAAATCGCATCCCGTTCAAAATCGTAATTTTTTCTCTTAGGATATTGTCGGCATAGAAGATAGAAACATCATGTGAGAGAAAATGTGACTGCATTAACAATTTTAACGAGCACTTAATTGCTAACGCCCATAAATTCATAATCTTATCTGCCTACAAAAGTTCAATTAACCTACTGGTTATTTGCACCTAAAAAGGCTAATATGCATTATAACCTGTAATATTATATAGAAAAAAGTCTAATTTAAATCTTGAACTATGAAGTCAGAGATAATTTAAACCAATACAAATCAAACATTATACTATTTTTTGGGAACAAACCAACCATCACTGTTGCTCGCTATTAAATACACTCGTGGTCACTCGCGTTTTAAGTGAGGGCAACATCGTTTAAACGAGGGTAACCTCCACGGTAGCCTGTGTTTAGAGCAAGATCACTCTCGTTTAAGGCGAAATTACAAAATTAGGGCGAAAATATGAAATTAAGATGATTTGTAAATTGATCGGTAAGCGGATGTAGCGGTCCAAAATTAGGGCGAAACCACGAAGATACATGAGAGATCAAAATCGCGAACAAAATTGATGTAGGGCTAGATATTAGATGTCGAAGTTCACCTGAACCGCGTGGAATATTGCAAGAGAGAGAAGTTAGATCGTGTGCGGTTGCCCACGTTTCGTACGAGAGCGACCTCGCCCTAACTGCGAGCTACCGTGGAGGTCGTACTCTTTTAAACGCGGTCGCCCTCGTTCGAAATGCGTACGATCGCGAGTGTATTTAACAAGTAACGGCGAATGTTTTTTTTACTTGAATTGGTCTTTCGACTTGATTTTATTTCGGTCATTGTTTCAATTCTAAAAAATTGAGATTAAAATATGAAATTCCAAACCTAATTTTGTTATAATATTATGATTAAGTACTGATACTCACAATTTAGGCGCGCATTATTGTACTTTCTTGTATTGCTTGCTCTTTGGTTATTTTGTAGGCCATTTTGAAATAAAAATTTAATTTTATGTGTGATTTTGCATGATTTTTTAAAATATTATTCTGAAACATGTTCTTATATAAAATTACATATCAAATTTTATGGCTAGTTGGGCTTTTATATTATGTAAGTATTTTTCTTTAAATATGTTTTATTTGTACATTTGCATCAAATTTATTGGGTATCTTGGTTGTGTGAACTAAGTTTAATCGTGTGATGAACCAGATATGTACGTATGAAAACGACTGCGGGGAAAACCTTAAGTGATGGCATGACGTAACGCCTCGAATCTAGGCGAATCCCAAATCATAAAAAGGGGGTCGCCACAATCCTATATCGCTTGGGGAGATATATGAAAATGAAATATATGTAAGAAAATCCTCCCAAAATAGTAAAACACGTTTTGAAGCACAATTATCAACGGATCCCATAAAAATTCCAAAGTTAAAAGTGTTCCAGCGACAGCATTACCAGGTGGGGTGACCGACTGTGAAGTTCTTGCCAAACAAATCCGTGAGAAGAAAATATTGAGTTACGGCCCAATCCCCAAATCGACCAATATCTTACTAGGAAAATGAGTCGTTACAAATGGTATCATAACCTGTACCCAACCAGAAATGTGGCCAACAAGTACGTTTGGCCCCGAAGGGGGTGATTGTGATGACTCATATGTGTACGTATGAAAACGACTGCAGGACAAACCTTGAGGGATGGCGTGACGTAATGTCTCGAGTTTAGGCGAATCTGGGGTCGTAGAAAGGGGGTCGCCACAATCCCACATTACTTGTGTAGATATATGGAAATGAAATATATGTAAGGAAATCCTATAAAGATAGTAATACGTGTTTTGGAGCACAATTGGTCACGAATTCCATAAGAACTCTGAAATTAAAAGTGCTCCAACGAGAACAGTAGCAGGTTAGGTGACCGATTGTGAAGTGCTCGCCAAACAAATCCGTGAGCGTAGCATATTGGACTACGAACCAATCTCCAAAGCATGCAATATTTTACTGTGAAAAGGAGTCGTTACAAATCGACTCCTATAGAGTCCTGTTTTATTATGCACATTCAGCCATTTAAAGATATATTTGTTTGTTGTTAATTAGAGTAATAATATAGTTGAAGATCGTGTTTTTGGGCTTAAAACACTAAAACTAATTATGATCGTTGTGGCTGTCGTGATCGTTTTAGTATCGCCATTATTTATTTTTGTCATTGCCTATGACATGGCGTGAATGAAATCCATAATTAGCTCCATTTTCACTATAATTATATACAGTAAAAAATTGTTTTTATGTATAAACCATATTATAATGGAAGTTTAAGCTATTGATTTACAATACGTTTTCTATCTACTTCTCATAAAATGTTACTATATTATCATGTTCATATATTATTTTAAATTAAAATTTGAATTTAAAATTTTATTTTTATTGAGTTTGGTCAACTTATCTCAAATTTTTTTTTTTAAGTTTAAATCGGAGTGGTTTTCAATTGTCTACACATGAATATACTTTTTCCTTAGTAGCTTTATTTTCCTTTATGTGAGATTACTTTATTAGCAGTGAGTTTAACACTATAGTTCGACTTTAATTTTATTTTAATTTTTGCACAACAATTGAACATTTTTGCTTTATGCTTGTTTAATACTAGCAGTCCTCTCCCTCAATATAAAACCATTCTCTTTTGATTTTTAAATCACACCAACTTTCAATACTCTGTCGACTATTTTCTTATTCTGGTGATATTTTTTTTGTTCATCTGTTAGGAACGAAAGTTTATTTTTAATTTTATCATTTATATTAGGGATTTTAAAAAAAAAACTTATACATAAGGTGTGAAACTGAGATTAAATTTTTTATTACGTATTTTTTCTTAATTGTAATTTTTATTTGAAATTCTCTTTAACAGTTTCAATTAAAATTCTAAAAATATTTTATTTTATTTTATGTGTATTTATTTAAAACTAAACCTGTGATTTTTGTCACGAGATTTTTCCCACGAGAGGACTAAGCAGTCCTCTCCCCTCAATATAAAACCTTCCTCTTTTGGTTTTTAAATCACACCAACTTTTAATGTTCTGTCGAACATTTTTTTATTCTGGTGATATTTTTCCATGTTCATCTGTTAGGTATGAATGTTTATTTTTAATATTATCATTTACTTTACGGATTAAAAAAAAAATCATACACAAGGTGTGAAACTGAAATTAAATTTTTTATGACGTATTTTTTCTTCATTGTAATTTTTATTTAAAATTCTCTTAACAGTTTCAATCAAAATTCTAAAAATATGAATATTTTATTTTATGTGTATTTATTTAAATATATATAATAATTTTATCTCTATTAGCGACGACTATTTTCCTACTCCGGTGATATTTTTTTGCGTTAACCAACCAGATACGAAGTTTGTTTTTAATTTTATCATTTGTTTTAGGAATTTAAAAAAACGCATATATAAAGTGTTAAACATAGATTAAATTTTTTATGACGCATTTTTCCTTTATTGTATTCTTTATTTGAAATTTTATTAACAGTTTCTATCTAAATTCTAATAATATGGACATTTTATTTTATTTTTATTTATTTAAATAATACTAATATTTTTTTTCTTATTATCGACGACTAATTTCTTACTTTGACGATATTTTTCCACATTCATCGGTTATGTATGAAGCTTTTTTTTATTTTATTTTTATTAGATATTTATCTATTATACCGTAAATAATTGAATTATATCTGTTATCGTTTCTTCTATTGCGTATTAAGTGATGTAATTGTACTACGTAAGTGAGTTCTGTATAGTAAACTGGATTTTAATTGTTTCTAGCAGATTGTCTAGTACAGTCTTTATTGAAAATTATCCTGATCAGTACTTTTCACTTTTTAATTTTTTGATTTAATTACTTTTATAGAATGTCAAATACAAGTAATTTGCGATGAACATGGTTTTTATATTTTTTTACGTTCTCACTTATATAATCCTTATTTTAGTATTTTTTTATTGTGTTGATGTAAGAATATTATAATAAAATTCTATATATAAGTTATTTTTTATTTTAATTAACTTATGATATTTGTTAAGGTTTTTTCATTTAAACCATCAAAGTATCGGTGTATTTTAAAAAAAAATCACCAAACTTTACTATTAATCGACAAGGTAAGAATTTTTTGTTGTAATTTAACGTTTTATATTATAGTATATTTTTATAAATTTCTTTTATTATGCAGATAAAAAAAAAAGCTTTTAAGATATTTTATTTTTTTACTATATCTTATCTTCATTTTTTTTAATATATTTTATTTTCTATAATATTATTTTATGGATTACTGCACGATATCGTACCGGAATATCCATCAATGTAATTGAGTACTACACTCTTTTCATAATCTAACGAAACATATATTAAAAGAAATAAGAGAAATTGAGAGAAATGAAGATACATTTTGTTATTTGATGGAAAAAGTAGAGTATTATTATATTTGATGGTTGAAACGAAAAAAACACTTTTTGTTATTATTATATTTTATACAAAAAAATTTATTAGTATTGATTTAAAGGAATTTCAATACTCTATCGACTTTTAGTATTATTATAGTTTGTGACTATTAATTTTTATCTTCATTGTATTTTTTTTAAAATTCTTTTAACAATTTCTATTTAAATCTGAAAATTGCAGACAATTTATGTTAGGGTTTAAATTAAATAAAATCATTTTACTTATAATGTCATAATATTTGCATAACTTATGAAGTCATTTTTTACGAACATTGTTTTTATAATTTTTTACTTTTTTCTCACTTATATAATCCTTATTTTAATATTTTTTATTGTATTGATTTAAGAATATTATAATAAAATTTTTTATTATTGATATAAGAGAATTTCAATACTCTATTAATCTTGTCTTTATTGTATTTTATCGTTGAAATTCTTTTACCAATTTCTATTTAAATCCTAAAAATATGAAAATTTTATGTTATTTTTATTTCGTCAATAAAATTATTTTATTTATAATGTCATAATATTTGCATAACTTATGAAATTTTAGTTGTAGATGAACTTGGCATGATGAAATTTTTGAATGAAAATTGTCAGAAAAAGTTTGAGCAGGATTTGCGAAAACGCACAATTAATTTTTGCTTGAATGTAAACTTTAAAGGTTGGAAATCGATGGGGATCAAATAGATGTTTGAGAATATCAGGCTACGCGGGGTCAATGAATTGACTGACGATACCTCTGAGAGAATAGTTCGTTTGTTATATGCGAACTTGACATCGTCCGGAAGAAATAGAGTCTTGATTGGTTTGAGAACGTACATCCTTGGTAGACAATTTATGATACGTGCAGTGCTAGTGAATGAAGTGTTGTGATTTGCCATAGAAGAGACAGAGCAATATTATCATGCTTTCCGAGACTGCTCTTTTTTTCACATTGCCCAAACGAGTAGAGTTCTTACGAGGAATTCACCGCAATTCCAACACTGGGGCGTTCGTGAAGCCTCGATCAAAATATTTAAATGTTAGAGGTCGGATTCTTCGCAACCTATTAGCCCACAACCTTCTGTCGTGAGAGTGATATTGAAATCTCGTAAGCTGCATGGACTTCTATGTCATTGAGAAGTTGTGCAACAGAAAGTTTTTTGATCCTGGCTTCTTGATTTTAAGTCACATGTGTGAAGTCGAGTGGTTACCCAGGACGAATCTCCCGTACGAGGTACTGATTCTTGAGATCATCGAGCAAGCTGGGCTTCAGCTGCTGGTTGGCGAGCAAAGAATACCCCATAGATCTACCGATGCATTTGACATGACACAGTTGATGCGGATGAGCATCGTTGAAGTCAAAACCACTTGGGTGCTAAAAAGCAATTAAGGGGCATCCATCTCTCAAGCAGTGCCGATGGATGAAACTACATTTCCGCCATTAGCCCATCAAGAGGATAAGGCTAGTGGATAGCAACTGTATCAAATGAGCAGACGCACCACCAACAGATGTATGAGATGCAACAGACACACCACCAGCACTTACAGCAAGTGCTTGAGATACAGCAAAGCCAAGAGCGAGATATCCAGCACCTCATAGGCAGAGTCCATAAGCTCGCCGTGAGACAGAGTAGGGTGATCGCTTCTCAGAGAGAGGTGACTGATTCCTAAAATTATCTCGCTGAGTCCTATAGAGAGATGAACATGAGGTTCCAGCATTAGATGACAAACAATGGCATCGACAAAAACAATGATGACCTACTGTCGTAGTTTATGTTATTTTTTGTAGGTAAATTTTATGTAATTCAATTTTATTGAAAAATGAAATTATATATGTTTTAAAATTATGTTTTTTTTATATTAAACCTCAAACTATCAATTTTTGTATGTAAATTTTGTAAAGTCTAAAATAAAATAAATAATTACAGTTTCAATCACTTTTCAAAATTGAATTAATAAATGATACCTTAAAAAAATTAAATTAATAATTAAAGAATAACTAAATCCAAAAAAAAAAAGACACGAGTTTCCGCCAACAAAAAGTCAACAATTTCTTCCATGGCTGCGTGCAGAAGATTTTTACGTTCAGTCAAATATGTTAAAACGTATAAATGCGTCTTGCGGAAAAGCGCATGAAGTTGATCTATAGTTAGAACAAGTGCGAGCAATATGCCCCTACTGCCAACATATACGACACAATAAAAAATACTAAAATAAAGATTATGTAATTGATAAAACATAATGAAATACAAAAAAAAAAAAATTGTTAAAACTCAAATCAAAACAAAAAGTTAAAACGTTGAAAGTACTAATGATGATAATTTCCAAAAACGATTGCTCTTGACAATCTCTTAAAACAGAATTTCCTTTACAAGTAAGTTTCCAATAAACGTTGTAAGGTCACTAACGGTCTACTTAAATTCTTGTTTACTAGACATAACTTACTTACACATTACAATTACACTACTGAATAAGCGATGCTGAAAAACGATAACAAATGTGATTCAATTAACTAAAATATAATAGATAAATATCTAATAAAAAATAAAAAACTTCATACATAGTCGGTGAACGCGGAGAAATATCGCTACAGAGAGCCAAAATTCATCTTTTATATAGAGGAAAATATTAAAATATTAAAAACATAAATAAAATAAAATATCCTTATTATTTTAAAATTCTTAAAGTAAATGATAAAATTTAAAAAAAAACCTTCATACTTAGCCTGTGAACGCGAAAAAATATCGGCGGAGCAAAGAACTAATTGAGAGATTTAGGTGTAAGTTGAAGGAAGGGAAAAGAGGGGTTTAAATAGGGGGAGAGAGGTCGGACCATTATAAGATTTAAATTGCTTATTTTTTAACTTTTAGCTTTGAACTGATAAATAGTAAATTTTTAGGTTTTCTTTTTTTAAAAAACTAATAGTTTGAGATTTAAAATAAAAAGACCCTTCAAATTTAGTTATGTATTTAACTATAAAAGTCATGTATTTATAAGTTAATATATTATGAATTTCAAATAAAAAATAAAATGAATAAAAAATACGTGATAAAAAATTTAATTTTAGTTTAACACCTTATATATGCGTTTTTTTTAATTCCTAAAGTAAATGATGAAATTAAAAACAAACTTTGTACCTGGCTAGTGAACGCGGAGAAATATTGATGTGAACCGATAAGTAATAAATCTCAAAATTAAGGACCATGATCTATTAGAAGATAAAGGAGATCTAACGAACAAAGCTTCACATGGTTTAGTACTGAAAACCCGAAAAAAAGAGTTATCACAACATAAGCAAAAGACTGTGAAAAATGACTAGGTTCGTAGCATGGAAGTGGGCCTCACAAAATTGGCAAAAAAAGAGCTATAAGGCATGAAATTGGGTCTCACAAATCCCCATAGATTGCAGAGAGAAGGGTAAAGATGCACGCAAACTAGAAAAAGATAAAAATTTGCGTGGATTGGAAAAAGATAAAGATACTCATGGATTGGTTGATGATTTGATCCAAGTTGATGTAAAGTCCAAGCCCAAGCCCAATGTCAACGTTTTAATTGATAACATTGGCGGCCCAATGACGCGGTGCAAAGCTAAGAAGATACTTGAGGCCTTGTAAGAATTGATTTTAGAGATCCAAAGTAGAGAGGAGTCGCGACAACTTGATCTCAAACTATTGAATGTATCGAGAATTGAAAATTATCAAGTTGAAGTAATGGAGGCCAAAGATACGTGAAGATTTTGAAAGGTTGTGGCGCATATGCACACGTAATAAATAAAAGAGAGGGTGTGACACACATGCATATGCAAGAATTAAAAGGCACATGCGATGCACATGCGCATGTAAGAATTAAAAAGACATGAACCAGACACATGCTCATATGAGGATTAAAAAGTCACATGCAAATCACATGCAAAAGCAAGCAAATAACATAGGAGAGATCTTATCCAGCTGAATCTACTCAAATCAATTCAAATTGTGTTCAAACGGAATTTAAACATGAGATAACATCCGATCATGCAAAGGATCCTTATCCCAAGATTTTATTAGATATTTTACCTTTATTTTTATTTTTTATTTAATTTAATTTCAAGGTGTAGCCTATTTAATGGCAAAACTATTTTGATTTAGGAAAAAAAAGTTTGAATTAAAAATTAGATTTTTTTTAAAAAGATTTCTCTTCGTTTTTTTGCAAAGAACAACGATTTTCTTCAAATTACGCTTGAAAAATCTCGCTTGATAGCTTTGCTTCTTACCATTAGGTTTGGTCTGAGTCAAACTCCTATTTTGATAGCTTCGATTCAGCCAACAGATGTGGCTCAGGTCAAGTTCCTATTTTGATAACTATGGTTATATTGAATTCTTCGATTAAAGTTTTAATTCTTTCTTTATTCTTGAATCGAAAAGACGTTTTTTTGAACTATTTTCCGTTGTTGTCGGATCTCGAGTCCTTTCGATCTGAGGTTCGCATCAGTTGGTATCAGAGTTTTGGCTCTGCCGATTTAATGTGCTATCTTTAAATTTGTTTTCAATCTTTTATTCATCTTTTTCTATTTGTCCTATTACTCAAAAAACACAAAAAAAATTATTTTTTTTCCATCCTTGTTATGAAGTCTCAATTTTTATCTTTCTTCTTACGTCTCTTCTTGAAATTCGAAAAGTACAAAAAAAAAATCTATTCTTTGTCAATTTTTTGAAAATTTTGACAAAGGTAAAAAAAAAAAAATTCGTAAAAAGTCCAAGAGAAGAATTCGCAAAAAAAAGTTGCCAAAAGTAAAAAAAATAAAAGTTGTTCTAGAGATTTTGAAAATTCTATCATTTTAAATTCAAAAATTTGTTTTTAAATTCGTAGATAATTGTTTTTTGAATATTCAAATTGTTGAATCTTCATTCGGAATATTGTCTTTATCCAAATTTATTTTTTGAAAGTTTAATTTGTTGTTGAATCTTCATTTGAAATATTGTTATTGTCCAAAATTTTGTCTTATTTCAATTGTACTCTTGATTTAGCCATTCTTACAAGTTTAAACTTTTAAGCTTTAAAGTTTAGTTTGTTATAATTTGGCTTGTTGAACTTTTACCACCAATCAAGTTTTTACGTAAAAAACTAAAAGGGAGATCCAAAGGTAAAAGACAAAAGTGAGAGATTATTTTATAAAAGACATATTTTGAGTAAAACACGAGTATAGTGACATCCATAGAGTGTAAACACGTGAGGGAGAGTATGTGGTCTGTAAAATTGATTTGTTTGTTGATTACTAACACTTTTTCTTTGTTTATTGTTTTTTTGCCATAAACAATGAGTGAAGGGCACAATGACGTTGATTTAAAATTGTTCATAAGAGCCATGTAAGATCAATACACGGCTCTAAACTGGAGAATTGAACGATTGGAAACTCCGACCCCTAACCATGCACGACAAAATAGGAATTTTGATGAAGAATTCAAAGAGTATAATGGTTATTACTCAAATGAAAGGAATGAGAAGACAAACCGAGAAGACAACGATTTACGAAATATCAAGGTAAACATTCCACCTTTCCACGAAAAGAACGACCCCGAGGGATATTTGGATTGGGAACGAAAAGTAGACTTGGTATTTGAGTTTCAAAATTATTCAGAGAATACGAAGCGTAAGTTGATCACCATGGAGTTCACGGACTACGCTAGTATTTGGTGGGATCAATTAGTCAAGAACCGGAGGTGGAATGGTGAAACACAAATCCACACATGGGAAGACTTGAAGGCCAACATGAAAAAAAAGGTATGTTGCATCATAATACTATAGAGACGTGTATCAAAAACTCCAAAATTTGACACAAGGTATCAAAAATGTGGAGGAATATCACAAAGAGATAGAGATAGTCATGTTGCGGGCTAATGTGCAAGAAGATAAGAAAGTAACCATGACTCGATTTATTGGGGGATTGAATCAGAAAATTGCAGACGTGGTGGATCTACAACATTACATCGACATAGAAGAGTTACTACACAAGTCAATCAAAATTGAGCGGCAACTAAAGGCTAAGAGAAGTACTAGGGTAGGTACAACATCAATTGCAACTTGGTAAACAAATTGGAAAAATGAGAAACCAAAACCGAGAGAGGATTCTAAGGGAAAAACCGTGGCCAACAATTAATTGTACCCACAAAAAACTAAGGCCGAGACTTCAAATCCAATAAGAACCTGAGAGATTAAGTGTTTTTGGTGCCAAGAGTTTGGACACATAGCTTCAAATTGTCCAAATAAAAAAGCTATGATTTTGAAGGACAATGGCGATGTGAAGAGTGTGCATTCAAGTGATGAAGAGATGCCACAACTTGGGGATTGTATGAACGTAGATGTGGAGGAACCGGTAAAAGGAGATTTTTGAGTCACAAGACGAGTATTGCATGTGCATACTGAGGAAGATGGAGACAAGGTACAACGTGAACATATATTTCATACAAGATGTTATGTGCACAACAAAGTTTGCAGTTTAATCATTGATAGTGATAGTTGTACCAATGTAGCGAGCACATTACTAGTTCAAAAGTTGAACTTGAAAACCGAGCAACATCTAAAGTCATACAAGTTGAAATGGTTAAGCGATTGTGCAGAAATCAAGGTGACCAAACAAGTGGAAGTTCTTTTATCAATTGAAAGGTACCAAGATAAAGTATTATGTGATGTAGTGCCAATGCAAGCTACACACATACTTTTGGGGAGGCATTGGCAATTTGACCAAAACGTCAAGCATAATTGTTACAAGAATGAGTATTCATTAGTTTATAATGGAAAAATCACGATCCTTACACCATTAAAGCCATGAGAGGTAATTGTAGACTAAGAAAGGATTGCAAAGTAATTCTAAAATATTAGGGCCGAAAAGGAAAAAGAAAGTGGTGAAAGGAAATTAGTTGAAAAGGAGGCCAAAAAATAGAAAGAAAGTGGAAAAAGAAAAATAGTTGAAAAGAGTACAAAGATGGATGAAAACCCGAGGGAGAAAGAGAGAAAAACTGAGGGAAAAGAGAGAAAAATCGAGGGGAAGAGAACAAAAATCGAGTGAGAAACAAATCGTGTTGATGAACAAAAGCGAAGATAAGCGAGAGATGATTTTGCTTTTATATAAAAAATTTTATTTATCATCTAATGACTTACCAAGTTTTCTTCCAAGTATTGTTTCTTTTCTTTTGCAGAAAAACAAACATGAAATTCTCAGAGTTCTGGAGAGAAATTTCTCTGTTGAGAGAGATTGAAAAGCAAAAAGATCTCGTACCAAGTACCTTAGTTCCAAGTCGACAGGAAACAACAAATAGGTTTGAGTAGTTGATAAGGCCATATGATTTATATATTTCACCTATTATATTTATAAAGTTGATAAATAATATGTCAAAATATTTTATTAGAAAATTTGTAATTGATTACTTCGCACACAACTTGGTTTGCGAAAAAAATTTAGGTACACATGTTGAGAACTTCAAATCTGATTTTAGCATTTTAAAGGATTTTAATTTTATTAGATATTATTCACCCTTTGATATTATTGATTATTTTAATTAATTAAATCCGTTTAATTTATTAACTTTGTTTACTAATAAGTTTGCTCTTGTTCATTAAAATAAAAATGATGAATTTATTAAAAAAATTTCATGTAATGGTAAGATTTATTTTTGAACCCGTAGATTGGGTTTGGCTACATGATACACCAAGGAAGCCAATCACACGCTCACAAAGTATGTCACACACTTTCACTAATCTTTTTACTAATTATTGCTCTATTTTTGCAGATGAAGGACTAATGGATGGCTTGGAATGGAAGCTAACTCCGCAAGACATTAACAAACCAACCAACATACTGACATGGAGCATAGGAGAAGAAGCTTCCCAAACTTCATTGAGCATAGAAGTAGCAGAAGATGAAATTTGTCTTCCCTTTGACAACTCTATGTAATTTATTACCTTTATTGGGCTTATACA
The DNA here is from genome assembly GCA_022433055.1 of Begonia peltatifolia. NCBI lineage: Eukaryota > Viridiplantae > Streptophyta > Magnoliopsida > Cucurbitales > Begoniaceae > Begonia > Begonia peltatifolia. Next base: position 10,350,358 of record CM039526.1, on the reverse strand, counting down.
AACTTTGGGCATATTTAATTTATATTTTATTATCTCATTATGCATTAGAGGGTGCTAAGGAGTTGTTGGCCTCAAAGGCTAAGTAACCTTAATTGTTGGTTTTTCCAGAAACGGCCATCAATTTGACATTTGAAGCTTAAGTGACAAAAACAATAGCCTTGTCAGCCTTATTACCAAAAATGCTCTTCATGAAGATTGTAGCCAACACTTGGAGATTTTCAGAATGGGCTGGATCGTAAAGTTTAGATGTCATTTTATTGGTCAACTAGACCTATTACCAAACATCATTACGAACTTACTTAAGCGTGCAAACCCACTTAAGCATGCGCCACCAATTTGGCACGATCCATGAAAGAGTTTGACACCTCATCCAATTCAAACTCACATGTGATGAACCAGCTCACTCTTCCCTACATGGTGCAAGACAAACTTACCTTACATGAAAGCAAATCCCACGGTTGAAGATAGTAGGCACACACATGGAGTGGCTTGGATCAAATCGGGTCATCCTTTCCATTTTTATGTTGTCACCCTAGCCCTTAGCTACCCTAGCATATTTAAATTTCTTGTTCATAATTTGTACGCAGTTTTTGAATCACAATTGAGGTATTTTTCAGAAGCTCTCGTGGAGTTTGTCTCAAAGGTAATTGCCTCAGTCGTTTGCTTCCGAGAGGAGTTGTGCCTCCTATTATCTTTTAAGACCTAGGTTGCTTAACAGTTCTTATACTCACTTTTTCTGCATTTTGTATAAAACCTTAGACAAGGGAGAAAGTGAGCCAAACCGATCTTGTGCCGTTGTAATCTTCCTTGGAAGGTTACATCACTCGGAGGTGCACCAAGTTGCCTATCGGACCGGTTACGAATCATCTTTGCATAATTTTTGTGTTTCTCATCTTTTTCTCACGAAATTTGCAAGGATTGATCTTCACTCATCATATTAATTCTCATCAAAAATTAATTTCAATTGGACACCATTTACTAATTTTTCACCTTTACTATTTTGGATGTTCTCAGATTTAGCCGAGAACGCCACTATCTTATCATATTTCGCACTAACCGCCTCTTTGCATGGTCCAATTTGCATCACTACGTCTACAAAAAGTAAGATTTCCGAACAAATGGAACAAAAAATTACAACCTCAAAGAGATGGACATTTCCAAGTCTTAGAACGCATCAAAGACATCGCTTACAATATCGATCTACCAAGTGAATAAGGTAATGTAAGCACATCTTTTAATTTTACTAACTTGCTCTTATATGATACGAAGATTCAAGGACCATGATCTATTAGAAGATAAAGGAGGTCCAACGAACAAAGGTTCAAATTGTTTAGTCGTGGAAACCACAACATAAGCAAAAGACTATGAAAATGAAGAGCTTCGTAGCATGGAAGCAGGCCTCACGAAATTGGTAAAAGAAGAGCAATAAGACATGGAGTTGGGCTCCACAAATCTCCATGGATTGGAGAGAGAAGGGTAAATATGCACGCAAATTAGAAAAAGATAAAGATTCATGTGAGTTGGAAAGAGATAAAGATTTACGTGGATTGGTTGATTGTAACACCCCGAGAAACCCCACGTTCCCAGTGCGTTACAGTTCATCTAGAACCTACACACTATGACACACTAAAACTTGACACAACTCACTCAGTTTAATAGTACTTTCATTTTCAAATCATCTTCAAAAGAACATTTGTGAGTATGAAAAATTTTCGACTCAATTCGAAAACTACCCATGCCCCGAAGAGGAAACACGAAATCCTCAATATAAAAATACACAGCGGAAAAGAAAACAATTTAAAATAGTTTTAAAATAAAACGGCAAGACTCGAAATCCTAGGACAAGAATCTAACATACCCCTCAGGCTTCACAAATTCGGTGCCGCACACACACTCACGTCCCCACTTCGACGCCCAGCGCGCACCATCGCGGTGCCACGCGCGCCAACTCAACATCACTGCGTCGCGCGCACGCTCACAGCACTGCGTGCCCCACGCACCCTGCCTCCATACCGCATGTCCGTACGCACGCCCTCACCCGACGCCGCACGACCCGTGAGCACCCGTAGGGCCGCGTGCCCCTCGCACCTGCGACCACGCCGCACACCCACTCCCATCCACACTTCTCTAACACTCGCTGTACACATCCCGACCTATTCCATATCCCCTCGATTCCCAACCTCTCTCCCGAAATTTTGGCAGAGTAACGGCTAAAAACTGACTATCCCAAAATTTAAACCCTACACACAATTCATCAGAAACCAACAATATTTAACTATCAACCATCTAGAGAAATCACCATAACAAAATCAGAGTTTCATAACAAAATCAGAGTTTAAGGACAACGAAAACTCATCAAATACAAATGAAGAAAGTCCTCAGTATAGAGCAATATCATACCCTAACATATAACAATACGTATGCGTCCCCAAAACACTACAACCACTCTATACAATCCCAGAAAATCGACGTCTATACAAACTTCTCTATCTGCACAAATACCCGACATAAAATAATAAATCCACTATCACCTACTACCACCACGGGTTATGTCGCCCTAACAAAATCCACCATCTGGTGCCTCAGTCGAACGCTGTCAACCATCCTATGCCTCAGGACTAGGCTTTCGAGGCTCACCAGCAAGGTCGTCAGCACTTACACCACAGAACACATAACATAAGCCTAACGCTCAGTAAGTAATGCGATATGAAAGTAAAAGCCGACAATGCAATCCTATCACATGCAGTCTCTACACTCACACTCATGTTGTCACATCTGTGACGCGTAGTGCAGCCGCACCAGGGTAAGGAGGAACCTCACGCCACCCTACACCCTAACACGTCGCCACCGTCCCGGACTCCCCAGCAACGAGGCCCACAAGCTACACACACGCATCACCACACGGCAACCACATCAGGGTAAGGGTGTACCTCGCGCCACACTACATCCTGACACGTCGCCCCCGTCCCAGCCTCCCCAGCACGGGGCTACAGTTGCCACACACACGCGTTCCACGACAGCCTAACCGGCCCACTCGTCGAGCGGCATCCGCGACTGGTGTTGCACCGGCCCACACACTAGTAGGATCCGCGGTACCACTACCCATCACCCTCACCGTCAACACATTCACGCCGTATGACGACCCAGCCGGCCCACTCCTCGAGCTGAATCCGCGACTGGTGAAGCACCGGCCCGCACACTAGCAGGATCCGCGGTACCACCGCCACGCGTCTCACCACATACTCAAAACATGCTCAAAATCATTTTCGTTCACATTTTTAAAATATAATGCATGTCAAACAATACGCACGCACACCACAATCAATCACATAAACTCTAAAGTTCTACAGTGTAGGCCCACTCTGGCAAAACGCATGCATGCACTACTTACCTGGCGTCCTAAGCTCGCTCGACGCACAGCTTTGCCGAAAAGTGTCTCAACCTAAAACACAAATAATCACTCATCAATCTTCATCTCAAAATTCACCAAATAAGCTAAAAATAATCTTCCTTAACTACACACATGAAATTCCAACTAAAACGGATCATTGGTTTGGTTCGGCCGAAAACCAGCCTATAGTTCGGACGCGCATAACTTTTGCGTCCTTTAACAGAAACGAGTGATTCAAGTGGCTAAACGTCCCCTTAGTAACCTAGTTTAACATATCAGGACAGATTTTAAAACGGTGAGCCGCAGCTAGGTGGAAAATCCCAAAACCGAATCTGCCCCTTTTTCCAAATTTTCACATTTTTGTTTCTTCCATCAAAACTCACTCAAAACTAGTTTTACATATCAAAAATGGCTATGCTACTTTCACACGTCGCAATTCTATGAAAACGCTCGCTAATTTGATTTAGACCAAAATCCAACATAAACTTCCAACGCGCATAACGTTTGCGTCGGATATCAGAATCGAACGATTCCAGCGGCCATACGTCCCTTTAGCAACCTAATTTAACCCACCAAAACAGAATTGGAAACGATCAACCGAAGTCAGGCCGAAACGACCAAAAACATAATCTGTTTTTATACGAAAAATAGCCGAAATTTCAACTTCGATCCAATCTCGCCAATTCCTTCACCAAACAATCACATTTCAACCTATTAAGCACAATCTGGACAAAACCAAGTATATCGAACTCAAAATTCGAACCGCACAGCCAACAAGTCTCGGGTTTTTCCCCCTCCCTCCCAAGCATTCACTGTCCGCTCACTACACCCACATTCACAGCCCATAACCGACTCCTATACCGAGCTAAATCGTCGAAAAACAAGAAAGAACCAAGCCCTCAGGCTCGGTCGACAAGAGCCGAAACAGGGGAGTTACCTGCAGTTTTCAGTTCGGGAAGAATCCACTCACGCCAACTTTCTGCCTCGTCGGAACGGTCCAGCGCGTCGAGTCTCTTCCCCGATGGTCGATCGTCGGCAGCTCGTCCCCGATCACCCTCTCACTCGCGCGTTCGCTCTCGGCTCCGGCGAAACAAAACCAAACAGTGAACGGCTTGCGAAAGTCGTTCAGTTGTTTTTATAAAAATTTTAATTTTATAAAATAATTTAAATAATAAATTTACCAAAACGCTCTCACGTGTTTTTATCGTCCGTAATTTCATTGAATTCTCGACCTCCCAACTTTAAATTTTGAAAACCATCATAAAAGCAGACTCCGAGTTTTATAATTTAATTCCCCCGTTAAATATTTTTTCGAAACTCCAACCAAACTTAAATTAAAAGTTTCAGAAATTAAATAAAAAAAATTTAAAATTTCTGGATTATTACATCGATGATGTGATCCAAGTTGAGGCCAAGCCCAAGCACAAGATCAATGTTCCAATTGAGGACATTGGCGGTCTAATGACGCAGTACAAAGCTAAGAAGATGCATGAGGCTTTGCAAGAATTGATTTTAGATATCCAAGGGAGAGAGTAGTCGTGACAACTTGATTTCAAAGTATTGAATGTATCGAGAATTGAAGATAATCAAGTTAAACCAAGGGAGATAAAAGATACGTGAATATTTGGAGAGAGTGTGGCTCACATGTACACGTAATAATTAAAAGATAGGATGTGACGCACATGCATATGCAAGAATTAAAAGGCACATGCGATGCACATGTGCATGTAAGAATTACAAAGACATGCGCCGGACACATACTCATACGAGGATTAAAAAGTCACATGCAAAGCACATGCAAAAGCAAGCAAATCACGTAGGAGAGATCTTATCTGGCCAAATCTACTTAAATCAATTCAAATAATGTTCAAATAGAATTTAAATATGAGATGACATCTGATCATGCAAAATATCTTTATCCCAAGATTTTATTAGATATTTTACCTTTATTTTTATTTTTATGTAATTTAATTTTAAAGTATAACCTACTTAATGGCAAAACTATTTTGATTTAAGAAAAAAAAGATTGAATTAAAACTTGAATTTTTTTTTTTTAGAAAGGATTTCTTTTTGGTTCTTTGCAAATAACAATTATCTTCTTCAAGTTACGCTTGAAAAATCTCGCTTGATAGCTTTGGTTTTTACATACGGGTTTGGTCTGAGTCAAACTCTTGTTTTGATAGATTCGATTCGGTCAACAGGTGTTGCTCGGGTCAAGCTCCTGTTATGATAACTATGGTTCTATCGAATTCTTCGATTAGGGTCTTAGTTACTTCTTTATTCTTAAATCGAAAAAGCATTACTTTGAACTATTCCACATTATTGTCGGGTCCCGGATTCTTTCGATCTGAGATTCGCATCAAATATTGCCGAATCAGAAAAATAGTCGTTGCTAATATAGAGAAAAGTATTAGAAATATTTGACTAAATAAACATAAAATAAAATGTTCATATTTTTAAATTTTTGATCGAAACTGTTAAGAAAATTTCAAATAAAAATTACAATGAAAAAAAAAATACGTCATAAAAAATTTAATCTCAGTTTAACACCTTATATATGATTTTTTTTTTAATCCCTAAAATAAATGATAAAATTTAAAAAAAAAAAAAAAAAAACTTTCTTACCTAGCAGGTGAACACGAAGAAATATCACCGGAATAAGAAAATAATCGAAAAGGTATTAAAAGTTGGTGTGATTTGAAAACCAAAGGGGGAGGGTTTTATATAGGGGGAGAGAGGACGACTAGTCCAAGGACCAGCCGTCTTCTCATGGGAAAAAACTCATGACACAAGTGAGGATGAAGATGGTCAGTACAGTTAGATCGATCGTCGTATTCTTGAATCCTCCTAAACCTGTGACACGGGTCACGAGTTTTGTCATCTAAGAGGAAGAGCACGGCTGGTACAGTTGGATCAGCCGTCTTCTTCCTATTCCTCCTCCATCCGTGACTTTTGTCACGGGTTTTGTCCAGAAGAGCACGGCTGGTCCAAGAACCAACCGTGATCTTATAGGAAAAAACTGAAAAAAGAAGACGGCTGATCTAACTAACCTATGACTTTTGTCACGGATTTTGTAATTTGGAGGACGACTTGTAGTTGAACCAGCCGTCATCTCCCTTAAAAAGGGCAAAAAATAACAATTTGAGGATGAGTCAACCGTTCCAGCAGGACCAGTCGACCTCTCCAGAGAGGCCGACCTCCTCATCTCCTCTCGAGGTTCAAATAAACTATTTATCAAAATTTAATATTTTTTCAATGAATATTAAATTACGAGAGATTTTTAAAAAAATCGATATTTTGACGTTTATTTAAAAAAAATCCTAAATCAAAATTTAAATTTAAGCATCACATGGTATGGTCCAATTCGAGTCTGAGTCGTTTGATGTTTGTCTCGGATCTGGCAGGTTTTATATGTTGTATAAAATTAAATTAAATTAAAAAACATTTACGTCACCAAATTATAATACACCACACAGTGACGTCAAGACGAAACTTTCACACATACTAAAATTCTCACCATTTTTCTGTACCACCCTAAGATATGACAGCTGTAATCGGAGAATATTTTAATCCAGGCTTCGGAATAGTGCCGAGCCCACAAGAAAGTACAGCTGCGATGCCACCGCTGGCCGCGCCACGTAGAGCCCTTAAAAAACGCTTTAAGCATTCCCACTCTGCCACCGCGCGCGCCACTTGTCGACCTTTTGCCGGCCATGCCTTCTTCACCCTCGTATAAATGACAACCCCCTCGCCCACTCTCGTCGTCATCTTCAACTATTTCTTTCTTCTCTATCTGTTCTCTGTACATAATAGCTGATGGCTTCCAAGACAGTTTCTTCCCTCTTTATCTTAACTGTTGTGCTGCTGCTAGTATCTACGGTTAGTTGGGGAGCATCGACCGTCGGCCATATTCCGTCGGAAGAGGAAGGCCGAGATTTTGAGGAAGTGATCAGGGAAAAGACTAAAGAGACTGAAGATCGAGCGGCGGAGACAGCCCAGGACGCTAGAGAGGCTTCCGAGTCGTGGACGGAGTGGGCTAAGGATAAACTATCTGAAGGGATCGGCCTCAAGCATGATGATGACGTTAAGGATACCGGGGATGTAGTTTCCGACGCCGCCAAGAATTCCAAAGAAAAAGCCGAGGATGTCGCCTCTGGTTTGTAACTTCTTAAACATTCTTCCATTTCCATATAGAATATCTTCTGGTTCAGGAGTGAAAACGAAGTGACGATTCAGAAATTTGGATAATATTTAGTAACTTTAGCCTCGAATGTTCGATGACAGATGGGAGTGAAAGGGCAAGAGAAACAAAAGATGGCGCCAAGGAGAAGGCAAGAGAAGCTTCAGATTGCGCAAAGGGCAAGGCGAGCAAGTTGAAGAACGCGGCCGCCGAAAAATCAAGCCAGGTGGTGGAGGATGCCAGAGAGAAAATCTATGACGCCGCAAACGCGGCCAAGGAGAAAGTCTACGACGCTTCAGAAGTGGCGAGGGAGAAGGCAGGAGAAACCAAAGAGAAGACCTCCCAAAAGGCCGGTGAGCAGGCACAGTGGGCGAAAGAGAAGGCGAAAGAAGGGTACGAAGCTGCAAAGGCGAAAATAGAGAATGTGGTGGAGTCGGCCAAGGAGACCATTTCGTCCCACTACGATGAGACGAAGAAGAAATCGCAGCAGGAAAACGAAGAAGTAGCTGGTCGGGAGGAGCTCTGAAATGACGTCGAACCGGCGGTCTGTGTCGTCTTCTGAGTCTTCTGTATCAAAGATTTGGTGTGCTGTATCTAAACACTTTTTTTAAAGACTAGAGTTTCTAGTTCTTTCTCGAGTAATTTTAATAAGAGTTTTTTTTCTTAAATCAGTTTTGTTACAAAAAAAAATAATAATAAAATAAAAAATAAAAAAAATCTTCAAAATTTACTATTCAAGAAAAAAAAATCTTAAATTTTAATAAATAGACAATTTGAACCCAGAGCAGTAAGGAGGTCGACCTCTCTGGAGAAAACGGATAGACTGGTTGGACCAGTCGGTCAAGACAAAATGTACATTTTTTTCGATTTTTGGGGAATGGATAGCTGGTTCACTTGAACAAACCGTCCTCTAAATTGCAAAACCCGTAACTTCTGTCACGAGTTTTTTTCAGTAAATAAGACAGTTGATTCTTGAATCATCTGTCCTCTCCTCCCTATATCTATTTTATTTTCAGATCATACCAAATTACAATACCTACTCAACTATTTTTTTATTCTGATTATATTTTTTCGTATTCACCTGCTAGGTACGAAGATATTTTTTTTTAATTTTATAATTTTTGTTAGGGATGTAAAAAAAACTCATATACAAGGTGTTAAACCGAGATTAAATTTTCTTTTATTTAAATATTGCTAATATTTTTCTTTATATTAGCGATGACTAATTTCTTACTTGGGCAATATTTTTCAATGTTCACCGGCTAGGTACGAAGTTGATTTTTTTTTTTAGATATCTATCTATTATACCGTAAATAATTGGATCATATCTGTTACCGTTTCTCCTATCGTGTATTAAATGATGTAATTGTACATTGTAAGTGAGTTCTGTCTAGGAAACTACGTTTTAAATTGGACCGTTTGTGACCCCTACAGTCTTGCCTGAGAACTTCCTTAAAAAGGTAATTCTGTATAGTAAATTATCTAGTACAGTTTTTAGTGAAAATTATTATGATAAGTACTCTTCATGTTTTAACTTTTTGATTTAATTACTTTTATAAAATGTCTAATACAATTAATTTGCGACGAACATAGTTTTTTTTTTAAAAACCACCAAACTTTAGGGTTTAAATTAAATAAAGCCAGTTCACTTACGATTTCATAATATTTGTATAACTTATGAAATTATTTTTTACGAATATTTTTTTTTAATTTTTTACGTTTTTCTCACTTACATAATCTGTATTTTAGTATTTTTTTTATTGTATTGATGTAAGAACATTATAATAAAATTTTTTATATTAGTTAATTTTATATTTTAACCAATTACGATTTTTGTTATTATTATATTTTATACAAAAATGTTTGTTGTTTCTATCTAAATTATAAAAATATGACATTTTATTTTATTTTTATTTATTTTAATATTTGTATATTTTAATATTTTTCTTTATATTAGCAATGACGATAGATTTCGATTCAAGTATATCGATTGATTCAGATGAGAGATCAACTGGTGATGCCGAAATATATTGATATTCGGACGATACGCCTGCATATGGTAATCTACGAGCATTCGATCATGCAGATGAAAAAGAAAAAATATTCTTGTATTCGACCTTCAAAATTCTAGACGATGAACTTCGAACACCGGTCGGCTTGGATAACGAGGAGGTGAAAAGCAGACCGGTAAGAGAACAAATCTCAATGGGATTTTTTTTGTAGACAATATGCTTCTTTAGAAGAAATACGTGAATATTCTTTGAAAAATGGTTATTGTATAAATTCACTAAAAGTGAAATGAGGCGACTGACGATTGAGTGTGGAAATAGATGTGGGTTGCGACTGCGTGCTTCGAGAATGCAAAACGAGTATACATTTCAAATAAAGAGTTTGATCGACTCTCACACTTGTTCGAGGAAAATTGAAAATCGACACGCTTTAGCAAAATGAGTGGCGAAGCATTAGGACATCCCTTCTATTATCGAGACAATGAGTCAGGATTTCAGTGTCGACATTTTAGCCAGTCTTGCTAACAAATCAAGAAACGTAGCTCGAACCCTCAACGAAGAGAAGTGCGACGAGCAGTACGAGCAACTATGGTCGTACGCAGCTGAAATATTCAGATCAAATCTGGGTAGCACAGTAAAAATTTATGGGAATCCAGTGAGCATTGATTCATTGAGATTCCAAAGATTTTATATGTACATGGCTGCGTGCAAGGCAGGATTGTTGTAGTATGGTCGCCATATTATCTGTTTGGATGGCTATCATCTGAAGGGGTCGTGTGTCGGCCAATTACTCACAACTATCAGTATTGATGGCAACGATGGAATATATCTCGTTGTTGTTAAAAAACGTCAAATCTAAGTGTGCGGACTCATGGACATGAGTTTTGCAAATATTAAAGCAAGACCTAAACACTGAATCGGGTTGCAAAGGGACACTTGTTTCAGATCGACAAAAGGTATAATGCATTTCTATATGTTATGTAGCGCCCCGGAAACCCTACCCGATTCCCGGTTCGCTCACTGCTCTGATACCAACTTTGTAGGTCCCCGGTCCACCTTGTACCGGCTTATTACTTACTCCCTATTTTACTCGTATCGTAAAATTCGCATAAAATTTTAAAACTTTTATTCCTCAACTTAAAACGACATTTTTTAAAATATTTTAAACAGCATTGAAGCGAAAAACTCAATCAAAATCAGTTTGGATAAAACTTCATTTTGTGAAACGTAAAACAGAGACACCCAGTCGACACCTGTAAGCGTCGGTCGACACCTGGGTCGTCTCGGGTTTTTTATCGGTCGACACTACGTTTCTCTCGGGTCTTTTCGTCGGTCGACACTAGGAACACTGGTCGACACTTCTATGCTCATCTCAGAGAACGGCACCTGCTTTCACAGGTCGACACTTTGATCATCTCTGTTCGCGCAGGTCGACCCTCGCGGTCGACACCATTGCCATTTTTACACTGACCGGTCGACACCTATAACCATGGGTCAACACTTACTTCGGCTCTGCCCGCGCAGGTCGAACTTCGCGGTCGACACTCACCTTCCATTTTACATTGACCGGTCGACACATATCGACTTCGGTCGACACCTTGCACCAGTACATGTAAAAAAAAAGAGCACCAGTTCGGAATAAACACATGACGAACATTTCCACGATTAAATCCACGAAGTAAAAACCTATATTTTTAAAACATAATCTCCTCAAGTGATTTCAAAAAGACCTGATCCTTACTCCAATCCCGGCTATATCCGAACCACACAACCTATATCCTCAAAAGTCTATACACTGGTGTTTAATACAAAACGCTTACAAAATTACACCACCTATCACACCATGGTCGTGTCGCCCCAACAACTGTCTGCACCGACATAAAGCGTACGCCACCAACCACCATCCTAGGAATGCCCCGTCACCTAACAACTCACCGGAAAACTCGTCGTCACCTACATCACGGAACACAAAACGTAAGCCTAATGCTTAGCAAGTATGGAATATGAATTAAAAATCAATGCACAACTCAACCCCTAACACATACAGTTTCTATGCTCGGTTTCGTTTTCGTTTCGTTTTCATTGATATCATTTTTCACTTTCACGTGTGAGTCAAGTAGGCACCCATCCTATCACACTCAGGACGGCCAAACCATGACTTACGGAGCGAGATTAAAGGCACACATCATGTTCACACACGGGACGGCTAACATAATCTCCTCCCAACATCGATCATAGAACCCTCTAGTACTTTCTCACTAGCACGTTAATGACGAGGCATTCACAAACCGTGTCATCTTACGTACTTTCATCCATGGGAACCCCCTAGTGCTTTCTCACTAGCACGTTAACGACGAGGCGTTGCCCATGCGTGACATCTTTTCTTATTTGATTACATTTCATATACACAATTTAAAACATGCTCAAAACTTGTTCTTTCGTAGTTCAAAACCATGATGCATGTCAACACGTATACACAACCAACTGACCAAACAATAAAACAACAATCAAAACAAACAAACAATCCTACCATTCCATGGTGTAGGCCCGAAGGTAAATCACAAACAGTCCATCACTTACCTGGCATCCTTGAAATTCCTTGCACTTTGCAACTTCGTGCGCTAACTGGGAATACATATAAAATCACACATTCATCAATTCTAACTCGTTCAATTCATAAATTTCTAGCTTGAAAGTCATAACTCGTACAAAACCAAAACTCTCCACTAAACCAAAAATCCAACTCAATTTCCGAATAACTTCGGAAATTCACAACTTCTCCAATGGGCGTCTAGTTTCCTATGGTTTCATCCATTTTCTAATTCGACATCCACAACTTGGCCGAACGTTGCAAAACGGAAACCGCTCCAAAATTCGTACACTCGGCTATCCAACCACTCAATCCTTCTTATAAAACCTCGTAATCTACTCCTCCTTCTAGATTAAGCATCAACATACGGATAAAAATTGACTCTACATTCAATTTCCTGTATCTCCCTCCTATGTTTTCACCAAATCACCCAAAACCCTCACTAACTTCGTTTTTGTCGCTAAAAACAACTAACACACTAACTATCTACTTAGAACTAACTAAAACTTACCGTAACCTGAAGAAACGGAGAAGAAATTGGTTGAACGTCGCCGGAAGAGAGTTGTCAAACCTCGCGTGAGAGAGGAGAGGAACAGGGGGTTTTCTGGGGAGGAGAACACCGATGGTGTTCTTCTCCTCTTTTTTTTCTTATTATTATTTTCTTTTTTTTATAGTAATAATACCTAATTACTAAACTGCCATCAACTCTTAACCGTTCAACAAATCTGTTATACAGCCAATTCCGGTTGGATTTTTAAATTTTTATCTCCTCTATTAGCTACACAAAAATCTTTTACTAAAGGGCAGAAATTCTCCGTTATCAATTCTGACCAAAACTCCACCGATTATAATTACAAAAATCCAAAATTAATTCAAACGGAAAATTCTGGGTGTTACATGTTATTTCAAATTTTTGGGCATTGTGGTAGTAATAATAGTTTATTGACGCTATTTTTCGTGCAAATATCAGGGATTGCAAAAAGTTGTTTGAGAAGAATTTGAATATGTTGAACACCGCTTCTGCCTCCAGCATATGTACGCGAATTTCACAAACCATTTTTGGGGCAGAGCATGCAGAGATGCGATGTGGAATGCGAGCAGGGCATCCACGGAGGCCCATTTCAAGCATGAAATATAGAAATTATACCAGCTTAATTCGAATGCCCACACATGGCTTCGAGCAAAAAAACCTAAATATTGGGTTAGTTATATCTTCTCTTCAAATCCCAAGTGCAAACTGGAATTGAATAATTTGTGTGAGTCATTCAATGCATTTCTTTTGCCGGCAACGGAAAAACCGATGCTGACCATATTCGAGATAATTCGAAAGCGTTTGATGACTCGCATCATGAAGAAGTTTGAGAAGGTGACTCAATTAACCGACCTACTATCCCCAGATAAGAAAAAAGCTTGATAAGCTAACAAGTGCATCTGAAAATTAGAGTGCAATATTTGCGGGAGCTAGGCGATTTCAGGTCAGCAACGAATACGAACAATTTGTTGTCGACATGAATTTGGGTGTGTGCAATTGTACCAAGTGGGAGCTTATAGGAATTCCGTATGTCTATTTCATTCATTGCATGTACTGGATGAAAGTAGCACCGGAGAATTACGTGCATCGTTGCTATCACAAGGCAAGATACATGCAGATGTACTCGCACTATATTCATCCCATTAGCGGTCAACTAATGTGGCCGCCCGTAGAAAATATGCACAAAATCTTTTCATCCAAAAAAAAGCGCTAACCTGGTAGGCTGAAGAAGGCAAGAGTACGAGATGCCGAAGAGCTGTCAAGCTCGAGAATTAGTAAAAGGAACTCCACCATTGCGGTGTCGTATATGTCGACAGCAGGCGCATAATGCTTGCACTTGTCCTAACTGGGATCAATTTCATGTGATACTTCTCAATACACATTTATGGGCTTTAACACCTATAATGGGACACAAGAATCTTCTGTATGTGGTTGGAACAGAAATTGTTGAATTAGTAATTTAATTTTTTTAAGGTACCACTTATTAATTTAATTTTGAAAGGTAATAGAAACTATAATTATTTATTTTATTTAGACTTTGCAAAATTTACATATAACAACAGATAGTTTGAAGTTTAATATAAAAAAAACCTAATTTTAAAACGTATATAATTTTATATTTCAATAAAATTAAAATACAAAAACTAACATAAACTACGTCGGTGGATCATCATCGTCTTTGTTTGTATCGTGGTTCACCATCCAATGCTGGAATCTCTCGTTCATCTCTCTATAGGACTCAGCGAGATATTTTTAGGACTCAGTCATCTCTCTTTGAGAAGTGATCACCTCACTTTGTCCCAAGGCGAGCTCATCTCCTCTGCCTATGAGGTGCTCGATGTCCCGCTGCTGGCTCTACTGTATCTCAAGCACTTGATGCAGCTGCTGGTGGTATGTCTGCTGCATCTCATACATCTGCTGGTTGTGCGTATGTTGCATCTCATACAACTGCTCCAGATACTGCCTCGTGTCTTATCCACTATCCTCATTCTCTTGGGGGCTAACGGCGGAGTTGTGGTCCCCCTCGCGGCAGAAGGCTGTGTGCTAGCAGGTTGCGAAGAACCCGACCTCTAACATTCAAATCTTTTGATCGAGGCTTCACGAACGCCCTAGTGTTGTAATTGACATGAATTCCCCGTATGAACTATACTCCCTTGGGCAATGTAAAAAAATGCAGTCTTGTGAAGTATGGTAATATTGTTCCGCCCCTTCTATGGCAAATTCTAGCACTTCATTCATTAGCTCTGGACGTATCATAAACATCCTACCAAGGATGTACATCCTCAATCCAGTCAAGATTCCATTTCTATCAGACGCCGTCAAGTTCGCGTAGAACAAACGAACTATTCTCTCACAGTTATCGTCAGTCAATGCATTGACCCCGTGTAGGCCGATATTTTCAAATATCTTTTTGATCCTTATCGACTATCAACCTCTAAAGTCTACATTCATGCAAAAAATTGAACGCCTTCACAAATCCTGCTCAAACTTTCTCTAGCAATCTTCATTAAAAAATTTCATCCTGTCAAGTTCACATACAATTAATATAAAGAAAAATGTTAAAATATACAAATATTAAAATAAATTAAAATATCCATATTTTTATAATTTAGATAGAAACAACAAAAAATTTTGTATAAAATATAATAATAAAAAAATTCGTAATTGGTTAAAATATAAATTAACTAATATAAAAAAAATTTATTGTAATATTCTTACATCAATACAATAAAAAAAAATATTAAAATAAGGATTATATAAGTGAGAAAAATGTAAAAAATTAACAAAAAATGTTCCTAAAAAATAACTTTATAAATTATGCAAATATTATGAAATCGTAAAAAAAAATAGTTTTATTTAATTTAAACCTTAAAATAAATTGTCTCTCTTTTTCGAATTTAAATAGAAATTGTTAAAATAAATTTAAAAAAAAAATACAATGAAAAAAAAAATTAATAGTCACAAACTATAATAATACTAAAAGTCGAGATAGTATTGAAATTATGTTACATCAATACTAACAAAAGTTTTTAATTAAAATATAATAATAACCAAAAGTATTTTTTTTCAGTTACACCATCAAATATAATAATAGTCCATTATTTTCATAAAATAACGAAACGTATCTTTATTTCTCTCAACTTTTCTTATTTTTTTTAATAGATATTTCGGTATATTATTAAAAGAATAGATTAGTCAATCATATTGATGGATCTTCCGCCACATCGTGCAGGAAGTTATAAAATAATTTTATAGAAAATAAAATTTATCAAAATAATGGGTTTTTTTAAAAATAAACCTCAAAGTATGGTTTTTTTATCTACATAATAAAAAAAAGAAGGTAAGATATATTAAGAAAATAAAATATCTTCAAATTTTTTTTTTATCTTCGTGGTAAAAAAAAACTTACCAAAATATATGATAATATAAAATGTTAAATTAAAAAAATACATTCTTACTTTGCATGTGAATAGTAAATTTTGGTGATGAATAGTAAATATAAAACGTTAAATTTTATAAAAAAAATTGTCGTACCTAATAAGTAAACACGGAGAAATATCGCCGGAATAAAAAAAGAATCGAGAAGGTTTTCAAATTTGGTGTGATTTGAAAACGACCGGCCGTCCTCCTTACTAAAAAAGACATGTGATAGAAGTCAGAGGTTTTTGTATTTTAAGAGGAGGAGGACTAGCCATCCTCTACAAAATAGGACGGCCGGTTCAAGTAAACAAGTCGTTCACTCTCCAAAAATTAAAAAAAAAATGTACATTTTTAGTCTCGGTCATCCTCTCCAGAGAGGATTGTCTCCCCTAAGGTTCAAATTGCATATTTATCAAATTTTAAAATTTTTTTTTTTAAATAATAAACTTTGAAGATTTTTTTTTAAAAAAAAAATCGATCCTAAAAGGTTTTTACAAAAAACAAAATCCTTACTTGAATGGTTTTTAAAAAAAAAAAAACTCTTTTAATAATCTGTTACAAATAATATAAAATTATATTACTTTCCAGCATCTAAATTAAGAAAATTGAAGCGCAAGACATAGTTATAAATGATTAATTATTTAGTTAAATTGTTAATCATTGATCTTAGCGGGGCACTTTTATCTTAATCTATTTTATTTAAATGTTTGCTTCCGCAATTACTACAATGAAAAATAAAAGCAATAAAAAAATTGTCAAATATGAAAGATTTTGTTTGCAAATTAATTATTTGGTAATGTAACGCGAAATGGTGGAAAAATTTGAAGATAATACGAAGCTATATATTTCATGTAAAAGTTTTATCTTTTATTTCTATAGAGTATTGTTACGTGTATTATTTTAAAAAATTCTATCAAAAAATTCGCTAACATGTCATATAATTATTTCTGTAATTAATATAATAATTATAAAAAATAATTTATTACCTTCATTGTACTTTAATTATACTGATTTTCATTTGACACGTCAACAAATTTTTTAAAATAATAAATCTAGCATTATTCATTTCTTACTTTCATAATTTATATAAATACTTTTTTTTTTAATTATTTAAAATTTATTCTAATTATTGTGATAATTAATGACTGACGTATAAATGTTAGGGATTATCGTGGTCCGGGTCGGTCTGATTTTTGGAGAGACTAGGACCGGGCCACTAAAATTTTATTTTCAAATTTTTGCACCAATAAGTCTAAAAAAATTTCCAGAGCCATACCAGAAATCTGGTCTCGGTTCTGGTTCTCCCAATTTTTTTTTTGTCTCATTTATAATAATTGACAGCAAATTACTACTAAAAAAATTTCTTTTTTGTAGAGCAGAAGATGATAGATATAAAATATTTAAGCCACAACCACAACAAAAAAAAACAAAGAAAAATTAGTACTAGAATGACACAATTTAATTAAATAAAAATTGAAGTGAAAAACAATCAAACGTATACTAAGGAAATTAGATGTTCTTACTATTAACTAATTTTAATTGATTTGATATATTTAGCTGCTGATGTAAAATCTGCAAAATATAAGTTGCAAAGTAAATATATAATACATAATAATTACTGAAAAGAACAGAGAAAATTTTAAAACACACATTTTTTAAACTCATCGTTTTTTAAATCATGTATTTCTTCAAGAATTTAGCTTTGACTGCAACTAAGCACATTGACAGCCTTTGATGTTAAAGAACTACGAAAATAATCAAGTACACATCCACCAATACTGAAAACTAACTCCGAAAGAACTGTGAAAATATGAATAACCAATACATCTTTTGCAATTTTACATAATATTGGATATTTCAACTAATTCAATTTCCACTATGTCAAAATATCTTGATTATCAGAAAAAAAAAATTCAATTATTCATATAAATATTGATCAACTTCCATCTTCTTACTTTAAGCATCTTGCTCACTATGACAGTTACAAAATTTCTGAAATAGGTCATTGTGGGCAAAACTAGTACTTTGTCCTGTGGACGAATATGTCGCAACACTAGTTCTACAATTATACTGTGACATTTCAAACCCCAAATTTCGCTTTGTATTGAAGATATAATGTGCTAATCATTGTTCGTACGTGACTCACCAAATTTGTTGTTTTATTTTTGTCAACCAACATTGTAAGACAATATTCTAAAAACTCTATCTTATATCTCAGATCTATGACAACTGCAACGTACATCAAGAAATTAATATTCTCACAATTTTTCCAGTACTTGTCAAATTTTTCTTGCACTCCCATAATTATTTTCCTCAATGATAGATTGTCATACTCAGCATACTCATCAATAACCAATTTCAAATTGCATACTTTGCTAAAATAAATATTTCATATCACATGTGAAAAGGTTCAAACAATCACAGTCGTATCATAAATTTTTTTAAAAAACTTAACAAGTTCTTTAATATTTGTCTAATTTGTTGTAGTGGGAGGTGATTCCCTACTCAAATCACCAACGTAATTACTATCGGTTTCCATTGACTTTGCAAAAGCTTTTTCAAATTTTTCATCGCTTGCGAACAACAAATATGTAGAATTATATCTTGTAGATACATCAAAAGAAACACTACTTGTACATGCAATCTTAACATTATCAACACAATTCTTAAAATTTTGTAACATTACAGGGAAAGATCGAACATACTTAATAGCTCTACGTACTCTAACAATAGTCTTTTGATGATCTTTCAATCCATCACATACAAACAAGTTTATTATCTGTGCAAAACATCGCATATGCATGTATTCTCCATTTAAAATCAAACAATTCTAATTTCGAACATTTTGATCAAATATGAAATTGCAATATCATTCGAAGAAGCACTGTCAATTGTGATAGCCAATACATTTTCAATTTCTCATTCAAACAAATATCTTTGTAATTATCTACCAATTATTTTACCTTTATGATTCGAAATCAAACAAAAATTTAAAATCTTCTTATGCAAATTTCAATCACTATCAATGTAATGACTAGTTAAAACCATGTAATTTAAATTATGAATAGAAGTCTATGTATCTGTAATCAAACATACTCGTTGTGATGTTCTTATAAAGTACTTTTTCAATTTCATCTTTTCTTTTTCATAAATACTCAAAATATCACGAGGATCAGTAAATTTAGAAAGTATGGAAAACTTTGGTTGCAGATATCGGGAATATAGTCTAAAATTCTCTTTCAATAAACTTAAAAAACAATTTCTCATTAATTACCATCTTCGCAAGTAGTTCTTAACAAGTAACAACACTAAAACATGAAAGTTGTTGCTCATTATTGTTCATATTCTGAAAGCTCAGAGTCTTTTGTTTCACATTTAAATTTGCCAATAATTTTGCATAAATACTAATGTGGTTTTTCAAGTTTAATGTCTCATTTTTCAGTGTATTACATACATATATTTTTCCACGATGATTACATTTAATTCTAAAATTTTTATTATCGTAATCGTTAATAATATTAAAATAATTCCAAATATCAGATTTCTTTGCTCTTTTCCTTCGAACACTAATAGTAGAACTAGTCATATGAGAAATCACTACATTTTGATTTTCATTCTTACTTTCTATTACATCATATACAATACAACAATTTATCAAGTCAAGTAGTCAAATCCAACAATCTAACATATATTTTATAATCTTACAAAAAATAAATCAAAATACAAGATATTCGAATTTTCATTTTAAGTTACATTTCTTTCCAAAAACAACAAAAGCTTAATATTAAAAACACAGCAAATACCAATAATAGGATTCATGCTTTGAATTCAAAAGAAACATCCTGCCTAAATATAACAGAAAACACATAGTTAAAACGTAATTGGCAACCTAATTACTAAACTGAATGTACAACAATTGCTCAAAAATCTTTCGATTAAGACAAACAAAACAGAGCAATAAACACTAAACAACAAGAGAAATAAACATCCTAATTAATTAAACAGAAAATATGTCAATTAAACATGATATATGCTATGGTTAAATAGAAAACACAAAATAGAGGGTCAGTACTCTTTCAGTTAAGCCGAGAGATTATCCCAAAGATCCAGAACGAAGTATCACAAAAACAGGTTTAAATTTAAAAAACGTATGAAACTTCTAATGCAGCTAACTTGTAACCGAAGAAACAAGAAATGGGCGACAGAGGGTGAGTGATGGTGAGGGCACGAGAATGAGGGTGAGCACTGAGTGACAACAACGGCAAAAGACTAAGGGTGAGCACTGAGCACGACAAGGGTGAGAGATTGCAGATTGCAAAGATGAGGCCTGTTTGACGAGAGTTGAGAGAACAAAGAAGTTCTCTCAGAGAACTAGATATTATTAAGGTTACTCTGCCTTGGGTCCAGGTCAGTTTCTTGGATTTTTGTCATCAAAACAGAGAACTGAACCGGGTATTTCGGTTCTGCAAAGAGCATAATTGAATACTGTTTAATTTTCGCTCAAAACGGACCAGAACCAGACCAACTAAGTCAATTCTGGTCCCTTTCCTCGATCCGGTCTAGTTCAACTCACCCTTAATAAATGTTACCTCAAAATATTAGATTATATTATAGTGTGGAAATAATTGGGTAATTAAATATTTATAATTTTTTTTACCTTTAAAATTTCATTTGCTCTAGAGAGGAAAAAAAAAGCCTTAAGAGTATAATTATGGGCTAATGGTTCTAGATTCACTTTACATTTTTTTCAACTAAACTCTTGTCTTTAATCTTTAATCTTTGGGTAAATTTCAATTTAAACACTAAAGGATAAGTTTTCTTTTCAAAAACCTTTAAAGTAAAATTTGAAATAATTCAAACCATAAACTATAAAAAAAGAGCAATTTGAACCTTATCGGTCGATCGGTTACTAATTATTTGATCATCGGTTGGTCGACCTATCTGACTAACTGGTCGACCGGTCAATGCCCGTGATCAATTATTGACCACGAGCCATGACCTTTAGTGAGAATGGTCGACCGCTCCGTTAGATCGGTCGATTGTTTTCCTCTACTATTTAAGTAGGGGTTCTCTATTTCCAAACTACAGCTCTCGATAAAATCTCTCCACTATTTTCTTGCTTCGGCGAAATTTCTATTGGTTGATCGATCAAAATTTCTCTTATCGTTTATTGACGACGATAGATTTTGATTCAAATAGATCAGTTAATTTAGATGAGACATTAACTGGTGATGTCGATATGGATTGGTATTCGTACGTCACGCCTGCATATGGTGATCTACGAGCTTTCGATCACTTAGATGCAAATGAAAAAATATAGGTGCATTTGACCTCCAGAACTCTGAACAATGAGCTTCGAATACCGATCGGCTCAGATGATGATGAGGTAGAAAACATACCAGTAAGAGAACAAATCTCAATAGATTTTTTTTTGTAGAAAATATAGTTTTTTAAACGAAATTAGAGAAGAAATAGTTAACTATTTTTTGAAAATGGTTATGATATAAAATTCACCAAAAATGAAAAGAAGCAACTAACGACTGAGTGTGAAAACGGATGTGAGTGGCGACTGCATGTCTTGAAGATGCAAGACGAGTTTACATTTCAAATAAAGAGTTTAACCGATTCTCGCAGCTGTTTAAGGAAAATTAAGAATCGACACGCTACAGCAACATAGGTGGCGAATTATTATCTAGATAGGTTCAAAAGTCAACATACGTGGAAAATCTCTTCCATTATCGAGACAGTGAGGAATGAGTTAACTGTCAACATTACATCAAATCTTGTCAAAAGAGCAATAAACATAGCTCGAATACTTAATGAAGGCACGAGCACGAACAGTACAAGCTACTGTGGTCTTATGCAGGAGAAATATATAAATCAAATCTGAGTAGCACATTAAAAATACATACTTACGAGATGTGTTTTAATTCATTGATATGCCAAAGAATGTATATGTGCATGGCTACTTACAAGGTAGGTTTGTTGCAATATAGTCGCCCTATTATCTGTTTGGATAGTTGTTATCTGAATGGCTCGTGTCCCAGCCAATTACTTACAATCGTCAGTATTGATGCCAATGATAGAATATATCTCATTATTTTTGCCAACGTCGAAAAAGAGTGTACAGACATATGGACGTGGTTTTTGCAACATTTGAAGCGATACCTAAACACTAAATCCATAGACGGATAGATAATTATTTCGAATCAACAAAATGTATAATACATTTTCAATTGTTATTTATAAATAGGAGTGTTGTGATAGTATATTGCCTATATTTTTCTTTCATTAAGGTTTTGTGAAGGTTGTGGAAGATGAATTTAAAAACATCGTATTGCTTCCGACATATGTACGTAAATTTCATAGACCAATTTTGGGGCAAAACATACAGAGATGCGATGTGTAATGCGGTTAGGGTAACCACATGTTATCATTTTGAAATATAAATGAAGAAATTACATCAGCTTAACCCAGATGTCCACACATGGCTTCAAGAAGAAGAGTCTAGATATTGGGATAGTCATGTCTTCTCTTCAATCCCTAAATGCGAAATGGGATTGAATAATTTGTACGAGTTATTCAATGCAATTCTATTACATATCAGGGACAAACCAATATTGACGATGTTCAAGATGAACAGAAAGTGTTTAATGACTCGCATTGTGAAAAAATTTCAAAAGTTGGCCCAATCAACATAATTCTTATGTCCCGAGATAAGGAAAAAAAAATTTAAGCTAGAAAAAGGAGCTCGAAATTGGAGCCCTATCTTTGCAGGAAAGCAACGATTTGAGATCAGCAAAAGCTACGAACAATACATTGTCGACATGAAAGTTGGTGCATGCAACTGTAACAGTTGGGAGGTTACCGGAATCTCTTGTGTCCACTCCATTCCTTGCATGCATTTCTTGAGAGTAACATCAAAAAATTACATGCATCAATACTATCATCGAGAAACTTATATGCAGATGTACTCACAGTTAATTCAATCAATGAACAGCCACCAAATATAGTCGCACATGTCTAGTCAGAAGGAACTCATCCTGCTCAGAAGATATCGCCAACCTGGTAGGCGGAAGAAGACAAAAGTGCGAGATGTCGATTAGCCATCCAGTTCGACAATTAGTAAGAAGAACTCAAAGATGTCGTGTCGTATATGTTGGCAGCAGGGATATAACAGTCGCATTTATCCTCACTGGAGATCCGCTTCAGACGTTGTTTTGCAAGACACGTTTATGAGTTTCCACTCATTTGACGAGACTCAAGTACAGTTCAACACATTTTGTTCTTAAACTCATTGTCATTCTTTTTAAATATAATTTTTATTATGTGCAGAAATCTGTGACGCTGGACCGAAGCAGAAATTATTGACTGTTGTAATTTATGTTTGAAAATAAAAAGAAATATGAATTATTCAGCATCCGTGTAATATTTATTTCATTTTCATGTAATTTCATCGATTATTCAAATTATAATGATTTATTTTAGTTTATTTAAATAATATTTATTTATTTTAAGTTATTCAAAATCATAATTATACATTTCTTTTAGTTTGTATAATTATTCAAATTAAAACTTTCGCTGCAAAAAAATTCTACTATAAAATAATTTGAAAACATTAATTAATATAACTAATTTAAAAAAGAATTAAAGTACATAAAATTTACCGACAATAAGTAAAGTGCATGAAACGAAATATAAAAACTAATTTAAACTATATTGGTGGGTCATCATTGTCTTTGTCATTGTTCGTTATCTAATCCTTGATCCATCAATCTATCTCTCTATAGGACTGAACGAGATAATTTTGTAACTCAGATGCTTCTTCTGACCCACGGCGAGTTCATCAACTCTGCCTATAAGTAGCTGCATCTCGCTTTTCAGCATCCAAGTGTCGTTGACGTCAACAGGGCTCATCTGAATAAAATGACTCATGTTAAATACGTCGACGGATCTGTGAACTCTCATCTGCTCGCCAACCGGTAGCTGAATCCCAGTGAATTGGATGATCTTATGAACCAGTATGCCGTACGGGAGATTCTTGTTTGATGTTTGTCCGACCTCACGTATGTGACCTAGAATCAAAAAGTCAGGTCAAAAGTCTTCTCGTTGTATAGCTTCTTCATGACATACAGGTACATGCAGCTTACGCGATTTCTATGTCCATCTCACAGCAAAAAGGTGTGGGTGATCATGTTACGAAGAACCCGAGCTCTAAGATTCAAATCTCTCGATTGTGGCTTCACGAATCCCGTAATGTCGGAGTTGCGATGAATCCTCCGTATGAACTCTACTCTCTCGAGCAATCTGAAAAAGTGCAGTCTCGGGAGCATGGTAATATTACTCCGCCCCTTCCATGGTAAACCCGAGCACTGCATTCACCATTTATGGACATATCATAAGCTCCGTACCGAGAATGTACGTCCTCAAACCTTCTAACCTCCCAGTTACTGTCAAGTTCGCGTAGAACAAGCAAACTATTCTGTCGCAGCTATCGCCTCTCAATGCATACACCTCGCGTAGGCCGATATTGTAAAACATTTCTTAGATCCCCTAACGATTTCCAACCTCTAAAGTTGACAGTCTTTCAATAAATAACTGAGCGTTGAGCAAATCCAACTCAAACTTCTTTCGACACTTTTCATTTTGAAATTTTATGGTCAGATACTGTCAAGTTCAAATATTAATAACAGTGCTATATTAAATACTTGATTGAAACAAAATAATTATAGCCCAATTAGTTTTTTTTAATAAATAAAAATATAAATTTTAATGCAAAACTCAATTTAACCTCTAAACTCAATTTATATGGTTTGTAAAATTACCATGTAACTTTTTTCAATTAAATTTTATTATGAATTTATAAATATGTTGTAACAGTATTAAAGGATAAAAATTATATTAAAAAAAACTGTTTTAGAAAAAACAAAGGTTAATAAAACCTTAAACTATAAAAAAATAACAATTCATATCTTGTATTACCGGTCAACCAAGAGAAATTTTGACAGAACAAGAAAATAATGGAGAGATTTTAGAGTTATCGAGAGCTGTGAATGGAAAAATGGAGAACCTCTCCTTAAATAAGAGAGGAGAACGGTCGACCTGTCTCACGGACCGTTAACTGTTCTCACTAAAAGACACGGCCCGTGATCACGGGCCGGTTTGCCGGTTCAGTTGGATCGGTCGATCGTTTTGGTCATCTAGTGCCACGTAATCACTGGATAGACCAGTCGACTAACAAAGTTTTGATAGTTTAAGGGTTGAATTGTTACAAATTTTACTTCAAAGGTTTTTTTTAAAAAAACTTATTCTTTAAGATTTAAATTGAATTTTACCTTTAATCATTAATGTTAATGTTTTTCATTAACTTGTTGATAGTTTTAGTTAAGTTAATTTATATTCATAATTAAATTTATTTAAAAATTTCATGTCTTATTTTTTATGTACGTTATATTGTTTGCACTATTTAAAATAGGAAGAGGAATCAAATTTTGTTTTTGAAATTTTTTATAATATAATATTAAATTTACACTCTAATTCATTCTATTTAATATAATAATTAAAATAAATTATAAATAATAAAACATTAATAGAACTATTATTATCATCATCAAGCCAATTGGTAAGACCAATCTAGAATTAAAGGACATTTTAGCATTACTTTCTTGTATTGAACTAGTTGAGAAATTTTTGTTTAACTAATCAATTATTTTTTAATTAATTATTGTCTAACATAGTGAATCTCAAATATGAGATTTGTTCAA
>CM039526.1:10252889-10324462 GCA_022433055.1 Begonia peltatifolia | reverse complement strand
TTAATTATTGTCTAACATAGTGAATCTCAAATATGAGATTTGTTCAACTTAAATGTTGACTCTTTTTGCACAAATGAATCTTGAATTATGTATTGTTAATAAAATGAATATCGAATCAATTTTTTTGGTTTTGTTTAGTTTGGTTTCATGTTCAGTTTCAATTTTATTTGTTTTTAATTTGGACACGAATTGAATCGGTGTTGACTCTATTTTAAGTCATTGTTAGTCCGTGAAGGCTTGGTTTTTTGGCAATTTTTAAAATTAAAATTAAAAATATATAAAAATTATAATGTCGGTTTAGTTTCGATCGGAGCAAAACCAAGCAAGGTCTAATATTAATAGCAAGGTCTAACTTGTTTACGGTGCAAAGTTTGATGTTCATTTTATTAATTGGAGTAAATAACAAGAAAATCCTTTAATTATGGAGCCATTAACAAAATAAATTTTAAACTATATTTGTCAATAAAATGAAACTTAAATTATTAGTTTGTTAACAAAACAAATTTTAGCAAACTCTTGTTCTCCTGACATGTCTCTGAAATGCTCTAGAACGGGATCTCGTTCTATAGGATCTCTAAAATATTAGTAACTATCACAGAAAATATATTAAACCATATCATAATTTTTTTAAATTCTTAACACATGGCCCTCATATTATGGGAAGAAATTCTAAAAAATTTCGTGATTTATTAATAATTTCACGATTTAACATAATTTTTTATATTTTATTTACAAAATAACTCATTATATTTACGTATATCATCTAAAATTTATAAAACTTTCACAGTAAACTCTTCTTATACTCCTAATTTGAGTGAAAAACGGTTAGCAAAAAGAAGCTAACATGTATTTATTCAAAAATTATAAAACTTTTGCAATAAATACTTAACAAAAAAGGGGGATAAATGCATGTTAGCTTCTTTTTGCTAGTTGTTTTTCAAATCAAATTGAAAATATAGTGAGTCTATTGGAAAATTTCATAATTTTTGGAAGAAATATATAATTATAATGAATTATTTTGTAAAAAAGATGTAAAAATTATAATAAATCTTGAAATTGCTAAAAAATTATAAATTTTTTTAGAATTTCTTCATGATATGATGGACATAGTGTAAAAATTTCAAAAAAATTCGATATTGTTTGATACATTTTTTTATTTGTCACTAATATTTTGGAAATTCTCTAGAACAGGAATCCGTTCTCATAAATGGACTCTCATTCTCGAGCATTCCAAATACATGTTAGCAAGAGTCACTGAGTTTTGTCTGATTAACATACTTATAATTCAAGATGAATTTGTTAATAAATTTAGTTTAAAATTTATTTTATTAATAAATATAATTTAAGAATTATTTTGTTAATTATTACCTCTAGTTCAAGTATTGCTTATAATTTACTAGTCGAGACATAGAGATGGTAATTTTTTGAAATTAGTATAACTCAGTGAATTGAAATCATTTTTAGACGAGAAGTTCAATCCCGGGGAGCGTCCGTATTCCCCAATTTCCCAAATTTCCGGTCGTCGGACGCCACTTTTGCTCGGAACCCTCGCCTCAGCAGTGGCAGTGAAAGACGAAATATGAGCAACCGCAATGCTCTAAGAACATTGTTTGAATGCTCTTGAATGTCATTGAACACTTTCGAAAGGTAGAATCTCATTCTCTGCGCCGATCATCAACAAAAGCAATGGGATTCCCCCTCCCAACCTTAATGGAATTTTTTCTTCATCATTTCACTCTTATTATCCAGTTATCATGACCTATATCCCGCTGCTTCAATGGGTTTTCGGATCTAAAATTTAGGACCTTCACTCGTTAACTTGCATTCTGGGAAGTCGCTCGGCTAAGTTCACGAGTTTATCGAAGAAAAAGCACGAAGTTAAGTATAAGGAAATGGCAGAAAAGGGCGGAAATGGCTTCTCTTTTCCAACTAAAGTTGGAAGGCCTTCTCTAAAATCTGTATTTCCTAATGATGGTTTGTGTTTTATCCTCACCATAGTTTAAATTTCCTGTTCTTATCACTTTCATCTATATCATTGGTGCTTGCTATTTTTCGGAAGCCTGTACAGTTCTGTTCTGCTTATTTTGACCGAAATCTAACATCTCAACAAAGCGAATCATTCAACCTGTTGTAAAATACCACTAATTGCAGAAACTTACTCTTGAATTGCGAGTACTATAATCAAGTAAACTATTTTAACATTTCACTTCCTGTGTCAGCTTAGTTTTAATGGTACTTTCACTCGAATACTGTTAAATATAAATGGAGTTCTTATTGGCACCAGTTTGCTCTTTCTATTATGATCTGCTTATAGGTTATTCCTCTGTAATCGTTGAGAATGGGTTGGTTAAAATTGTGAGAAATTATGATCAAAGAACTGTTTGTTAGTTGAAAGTCTTCGTTTTAGACATGGATATATTTAGATGCCAGTAAACACTTGAATATTTCTTCTGTTTGTATTATCTTATTTTCATGGTCTTGAAAGAGTTTTCTGAATACATTTTGTGTTTATTGTCATTATAAGGGAAGGATAGTTCGGCAAAGCCTAAGAGGGGAAAGAGAGTCCAGTTTGATGCGCAAGGTTGGAAATCTTCATCCATCTATTTTTTGTGTTCATTTTTGTTAGATGAATAGGGTCTGTGAAAATAGACGATCGTCTGAAACAGAAATCGTGCTTAGTTATTATTGTCAAAAGACCTGTTAAGCTGTTGATAAATCATGTTCAGTCTCAATGGAAGAAAAGTTCAACTTTGCGTCTGGTGGGAAGGTTGATAGCACACCTTCTAAAGGTATGAAAATTTTGAAAGTTTCATATTTTTTACGTTCTTTTTTGACATTCTTTTACTTGTTTAGCTCCTCTGTACATTTTCACGATTTTCTATCTTAAATATTTTCTGTGAAACTAGGGTCATTAGGTGATCGGGGCACAGGTGGGAAGGGAGATAAACAAGCAAATAGTGCAAGAAGTTCTGTGGCAAAAGAGCCACAACCACTGGAATTGAAGATTGAGCAAGGTGGGTGCTTGTTTAGGCTAGTTATATGCTTTTGTTTAATTGTGACCTGTGTCTTATCTCATGGTCACTCCTCTGTTTTGCCAACTAAATATCATTGGTTTAAACTATAAATTTATTGTTTTTGAGCTTCATGCTTAAACGCATTAATACATGTATGGAACATTTAATTGACTAATGGAATCCTTATTCCTTAGGATTGCTATTTCATTGTTTGGTATAAATAGTAATGCATTATCTAAAGGAGTTATTTTCATGAGTAACAGCAATATCATTTCTTTTTAGAAAAATTATTATCCATCTCTTGAATTTTCGCAATTAAAATATGAATCACTAATTAAAAATTTATTTTTAAATGCTCATTTTCTTTACTAGATGAACCATGGTATTTGGTTAGGCCTACTACTGCTGTATATTTCATGCCTTTTTTTAATCTTTGCCTTCATTGTAAGTTTTTCTTTGTTGAAGGAAAAGTTCTTTTATTGCAGAATTTTTTTATTTTTCAATGTTTGTCAACTTCAATGGATATTTTTGGTGCAAGCTTTTGTAGCTTTTAGTTAGAGATTGAACACTATGTTCTCAATTTTTTGGGGGGCTTTGATTGATGGATAATTTTGTTGTAAAATATAAATGTTTGTGTCGTTATGGTTACTGGTTATCCATCTCGCGCCCATGGAAATACGTTGCTGAATCATTTAATCTCCTGACATATGCAGAACTTCCGAAGAATGTCAAGTGCCAGTGTCTTATGGACTGTGAGGCCACACAGATTTTACTAGGAGTCCAAGAACAGATGGTTGTTCTATCTGCTGATCCATCTATTAAAATCCCCACGTAAGCAACAGTAGGGAGCACCTAACAGACTTGAAGGTTTCATTTGAATATCAATTTTTAATTGTTCCTGTTGTTCAGATCATTTGACAGAGGATTGCAATATGCCAAAAGGGGTACCAGTTACCGTAACCCGCAGAACGTTAGAAAAGTCCTTGAGTATCCTTCATTGTTTTCCTACTTATTTTTGTTTGTTTTTTGTGAGGCTTTTCTTTTCTTTGAATGTTGATTTTTCTTTGTCAGGCCTACCCTATCTTAGGTCATTTGTGATGCTTTAATTTTACTAATTTGTTTGTTGTCAAATGCTTAACTCAACTGTAGAACTCTCAAGAAACATGGTGTCTTGGACAGCGAGGTTTATAACTCAATCCTAACCACAAGATTATTTAGTCAATAACTGCACATGGTTCTTAGTTTTCTTTTTTGTAGATTTGTGTCATTGCAAACATTTGTCCAGAAAATGCTGATGAAGTTTTTGCTCTTGTTCCATCATTGAAGGTATCATATGTTTAATATTATGACATCGAAGTTCCTCGAATTTTGGATTACTTCTAACTTTGTAGTGCTTTACTAATCCATAAATAAGATATTTTATTTCGCTCTTAAAGATTTTGACATGTTCTTTTTTAACCATTGTAAAAGTGCTGTTAAAGATTTTGACATGTTCTTTTTTAACCATTGTAAAAGTGTTAGGATGTATAAATATCTGATAGATCATGATTCATGAAACTTACTATATAGATATATAAGAATAGTAATATTACATTTGCACTCTAATTTTATAATTTAATTTCACATTTTGATGTGACACTTTCGCGTTATTTACTCATTAATTTATGTAATTTATAGAAAACGAGGAAAAATTGTTTGTCTCATATTTCTATTTATTAGGTAGTTTTTCTTACGTAAGAATTGGAAAATGGTTTCTTATCGCCTTTAGGTTTCACTCGGAGGTTATTTTAAACCTCCTAATTATTTTTTATGAAAAACCTAGACAACAATTCTAATTTATAAAGATTCAAAATTCTACCTTGACATGAAAACATCATTTTAATGTGATGGATTGTAACTTGATAATGAGAAACATGTAAAATAAGATGAATTGTTATCTATGATTTTATGTTTTGTTATCTTCTTTTTATCCATAAAGATCTCTAACTGTTGGCCGACAAGGCCAGATGATACCCATACGCTACTTGTCTCAGCAGACTAATGTGGTGTGGTAAATGTTTCAAGCTTGGGCTGTTTCCATAGAGAGGGACACTGATAATAGTTTTTTTTCTTTGAATTTCATCTGAATTTTATTTCTTCTGCTTGATGGCATCATATAATCTTTATATATGTGTGCTTTCTGGCTTAGTTAGGATGCTTTCGGATGATAAGTAGCGCGTAATTATTATACGAAATCTACCAAAAGTCCGTGGTTGGATCACTATGCCTAATATTTTATACTTTCTCTCTCTCTCTAGGCCAAGAGAAGCAAGCTGCAGGAACCTGTCAAAGACGTGCTGATTGAGTTGACTAAGCTGAAGGAATCACCTTAGCGGACCAAGTTATGGATTACCTGTGAAAGGTGTTAACTGCTGTAGCTTATCTGAGGTAGATTTATTTTTTTGTATTGTAGGACAAGAGATGATCAACAAAATATGCCGGCTCTTACCTTGACTGAGATGGGTGGATATATGCTATTTACCTCTTAACTCATCCTGTTTGTTGTCTTTGTTTGTCTTGAAGAAGCTGTAATGTTATCTACCTCTTAGAAAAATTGATTCGGTTCAGTTCATTTCATTTCGCTTCGGTACTGCTTTGCATTAAATGTCTTCTATTCTGTCTACTGAGTAACCTGCTTTGTTCTTGGAAACAAGAAGCTGTCTTAGAGGAGGCAAAGACTGATTTTAGTGGGTTCATAGGCTGAATCAATCCAGAGAATGAAGTGAATGACCATGTTTAAAAATCTGGGTTCGGCTCGAATCCATTTTGACTTAAATGGACGAGTTCGGTTCCGGGTGGGTCATACACATATGTTGGAAATGAAAAGATCAACTATGTTGTAGTATATGATCATTTGGACTTGGCAGATGAACTGGTGTTAATGAAATAGAAGTTAAAATTTAAGCTTAAAACTTTGATGACGCTGTTTGACTGATTAGTTTTTAAAACTTGTTTCAAAGAATCATTTGAAAAGTTAAATATGTTATTAAACAAAAAGAAAGTGAAAATGTTGATGTATTTACAAAAACTAGAGAGATACTTTATGCAGTGAAGCTCACTTTTATGTGTTTTTGAAGAGTTTTTCTATTTTAGTTGTGATGAGTAATGATACGGTGCCACCTTAATTTTATACCATGATATTATATTTTGATGTGATTTTTGTGCATTATTTTTTTTATTGATATAAGAATTATAATATAATATAAATATTTAAAATAATAAATTATGAAAATTAAGGAAGGAATGGATGTTCTTATCACATCAAGTTATATGATTAAGACGAAGAATTATAATGTCAATGACTTTGTTTTAAGTTAAACACTAATACGATTATCTAACTTATTAATTGATCTATCACAATTTTTGTTTGTATAGTATTGTTAAATGATATTAAATAATATTATATTGTTCAAATTGTGTGATTTAATAAATAAAATTTGTGTTTTGCTATGAAATACTACATAATTCTTGTTGTGATACCAATTTGGTGTAACAGAATTTTTGTTTCGTAGTCGAAATAGGGAATAAAATAAAACTAGAGAAATAATTCTCAAAATAAAAAAAATTATATTAATCGTCAAAAGTTTTCATAAATATTGAAAGTGAGTCCTTAAATAAACTTAAGAAACAATAACTTTAATTTAATATTAAGAAATAACTAACTATGAAATAAAATATTAATTAATTTAAATTAAATATCATATAATATGAAATAATTAATTAAAGAATCTTATTCTACGTCAATCTCCTAAACTTGAAAAAAACTCATACTCAAGTTTTATAGGTACGAAGAATTTTTCTTAGTTCAAATACGAATTTGATGTATGTTGCTTTGAGTATTAAACTTGATTAATATCATGATTTTCTTTGTTGAACAACAATGGAGACCACACTACTAACTTCAAATTGCTTCCAAATCTCGAACATAATAGTAAAGTTTGATTCTTGAAATTGTCCAAACAACTTAGATTCTATTTTGCCACGTTCGTCATGTACAATGTTTTGTTGCTGCAAATAGATTTGCTTTTGGCATGGGACAAATTCATCACAATTGTCGAAAACACCAGTTGTTTCACTCAACAACTTAACTGTCTCATTCAATAAATTAGCACTGGTTTCTGATTCACCAATCTCAAATTTAACATTGTCATATGTTGAATTCTAGAACTATAGGAATAGATGATGAGCAAGGTTTATCAATTGTTGATGATTGTCTTTTGGGTCAAACAATTATTGTTGTTAATTGTCATCATAGATCTCAAAAGATCGATCACTTGTTGCTCTAGTTGTGTGCAATGATAGAGTGACTCTAAAGCAAATTGCAATAACTTTTTCATTGACTGTCAAAGCTCGACAAACCCATCTTCATTTTGAATTCATGAGTATTCAATTTTCAATTAAAAAAACTCGATCATTATGAAAGTCATCATTTTCGTAAGATGAGTAATTAATTCATCGCAGTTGTCTCTGATGAAAATTATTATGTCGATGTTCGAGATAATTGTTAACTCAATCTAACGAAAAAAAACATCTCGCCCATTAGGGATTTGAGTTAGGTTGTTCGCAGCCCTAGCTGCCCTGTCAAAAAATTCATTGCTGGAGTCGAGTTTGTTTGTCAGGACTCAACCTAGGGCACCAACGGGTGGAACGAATTCTCAAGATAGGAAGCTTCTCGAACGACAACCTGCATCTGATATTCATTAATATAATTCATATTACTCTAATCTAATATAAACTTAACCATCAATTATGGCATTCTGAATTACGATCTTCCAATTTAAACCAACCAAAATGCAATACATTTCATATATTGAAACAGTTTAAATCATCATCATCTTCATCATTCATATCAGAGTACATATGCAGAAATGAATAAAAATATAAATACATATAAGTCACGACATGTGACTTTCCACAACCCAAAATACCATTAACCTTGATATTTTACCTATATCTCTTTGCACACGCTACTTTACCTTGGTTTTTCGTCTCAATGAACATACTCGATATCTGAAAAATAGAGATATTCTATTTAATTAGTTTTACGCCAAATAAATAAGTCTAACCACTAGAATAACTAGATCAGATTTCACACTATCTAGGCTCAAACGTCATTCTCTACCTAATCATTGATTATTTTGAAATCAACTAAAATCAATTATATTTTGATTTGAAATACTTGTTATTTATATAAAAATGTATGTATGTTCACAATTCGAATAATTTAAAATTCATGTAACTAACCACAATTTAAAACAACCAACCTTTTAAAATTTCATCAACCACGGTTTAAAATCATTATTAACAAATAGATAAATCCAATGCATTATAGTAAATATGCACAATTTAAAAACATCATTTTTCTCAAAGTAGCCAATGTCATTTTTAATATTCAATTTGAAATGTAAAAATGCAATCTACTATAATTGACATATATGACCCTCACACACCTACACGTTCTCGGGCTTTCACCGGTAAGGTTTTAAAACTCTGTCAATACTTCCTCGCAAGGTTTAGGGGTTTTAAACCCAAGGAGGACATACAATTATCCTTCTTCTAATTTTCATAGTCATATTTATCACACACGAAAAGGTGAGTCTAGCCCAATGAGTTCTTATGTTATCACGGCTTTCCTACTCACTTATTCTTAAATGTGGGCTTTAAAACAGTTAATTATAAAACAATAATATGCATGTTTAAAACGATACAACTCAACTCACCAATGCAGTTGATAATTGAAATCAATATGCTCAATTTAATAAAAATTGTCGTATTCGAAATTCTTTGTTTCAATATTTCTTAAAAATAAGAAATATACAATTTAGTGTTCAATTTGCGTAAAAACAACATCTGATTCGTTCAATTATTAAAAACAATATCAAATCCTCACTTCGACATCCTATCAAATATTCACTTCGATATCCAATCAAATCTATGATATCCAGATCCAAGACAGTAATTAAAACTATCTCCACCTATCAAGTTCATAAATTCTAAGTTAACTATTCTAATCGTTAGAAGTATTTATCGTATGTCGGTTCCTCCACTTTTTTCATAAAGTTCCACCAAATCTATCGACTTCTCCACCAAAATGTTCCTCTCACCAAGACGAACACTTTTCCCTAATAGATAGATTGACAAATCTCCTTATTTCTCATTCTTTCCTCTTTTTCCTCTTCTTTTTCCTATGATTTTCCTCTCTCTCTCTCTCTCTCTCTCTCTCCCTCTCCAAAAATCACCTAAGGGTTGCCACCCACCTTTCAAAAAGGGTTAGAAGGGTAAAATTACCTAAAAACTATACTTATTAAATAAAAAAGACCTTTTTTGTCATTCACTCTTTGATTTATTACTAAAATACTTTGATTAATTAATCGTTAACTATAATTAGTTTTAATCTAACCTAAATTAGATTAATCTAATTTGATTAATTAAAATTTGAAATCATATTAAATATTTTTTTGCTAAAGTTTTAAAATTTCAAACCATTACATTGCTTCTGTGACCCGCTAGAAACCCGTGCTAGTGGTTGGAGAGGCTAGATTGACCTTGAATCTGTCTTGGTCGCCTTTGGTAGGTGAAAAAATGGGCCAATTCGCGCTCTATTAGATTGAGTAGTGGTGGGTCATGATGTTCGACTTGTTGCGTTTGAGTTGTTGTTGTCCAAGCGCAATGCATGTTGTGGTCGACATTGAAAGGGGGCTGCTAACGCTCTTCGAGCACCACTAAAGGTGTGAGTTTGCAATTTGCTCCTGCACGTGAGAATATCACCTATGTCCGTCATGTTCCAGGTCTGGCGACGACTTGTGGAGATCACCTATGATGTTCGCCTACTGTGGGCGGCTGGGTTGGTCATGCTTGGCGGTTAGTTGAACCCCAAAGTTAGGGTTTTCATCCTCGGTAAGATTAGGGTTTTGTTTTGTGTTTTTTCTATTTTCTCTTCTCTGTTGCTCGCCATATTCTTAGCTTTAGTTCGATTCTCTAAAATTAAAGTTTTTTAGCCTTTTGATTTCACCGCTCCTCAACAATTGCTGCAGTCAAATCTGGGGAAGATTGCGAAGAGTTTTGTGTCACTGATCTCACAATCGATTTCTTCAAATCGCTAATTAATGATTTCAAATTGTGATTGGTCGTTGACGATTTATTTTCCACTAGAACCTTCGTCAGCCATCAAATCGAGCTCAAAATCATTGCTCTAACACCAATGTGGTGCAACTAAAGTTTTGTTTTGTAGTCGAAATAAAAAAATAAAATAACACCAGATAAATAATTATTAAAATATAAAAAATTATATTAATTGTCAAAAGTCTTTATAAAAATTACAACTGAATTTTTAAATAACTTAATATAATATTAAAAAATAACTAATTATGAAATAAAACATTAATGCATAAGAAATAAATAGAATATATTAAAAAATAAATAATTAAAGAATTTTATTCTGCATAAAAAAATATATGTTTTTATGTATTTTTAAGGTAAATTTGAAGTTCGATGAGAGCTAGCATTTTGAGGGAGGATATTTTTATCGAAAAAGAGAGACCTTTGTTGGATAAGAGGAGCCGAAAATAGATCACATAAAGAGAAAATACGTCAGACAAAAAGATTAAGAGCACGCCGAAGGATGTTTCATCTTGTTATTGCCGATAGAAGAGGAGTGATGTTAGACCCGCCTCCCTCCTCTATTTGGTGGCTGAGACTAGAGAGTAAGCAATCATGTGAATCTCTATACTCTTATTAGGTTTTGTTACATGAACATGTTTAGATAATTCAATATGTCTTTTATGATTAATTTATTCATCGTTTGAAAGACACAAATAAATATATGAATTTTCTTTGCTAAATAGAGATTAAGACCTATATTTCAATGTGCGAGCATGTTAACTTTGTTTATGTTGTTTAGATAGTTTCAAATATTTGCACATTGTTTATGCGAATAGTTTGATGACTTTAGAATTATAATATAATAAATTTTTTACAATATTTGTGTATAACAAGTCTGAGAAAAATATTATAATAATTAGTCAAGCGTCTCTGCCGAGTCTTGCAAAAGAAATAATGCTACATCATTTAAATAATTTTATTGCATCACTAAAAATATTTGTAATAAATTTCACGTAAAAAGAAATTTGTAATAAATTCGTTGTTTGTAATTTTGTAATAAATTTCACGTAAAAGAAAAGTTGTAATATCTTACAAAAGCGATAATTCTAGATTATTTAAATAATTATTTTGCGGCACAACTGCAAATATTTGTAATGATTTTATCATGCGTCGTACTCATTTGATTTATTTTGTGGCCAACTTCATTTTTAGTATATTTTACTTTACTCATTCTAAAAGTCATCGTCCAATTATTTCATATTTTATTTTCGTATTTTACTTATATTTATATTTATATTTTGATTCTCCATTGCCAAAAATACATTAATCCTTTAATGAAGAAGGGTTAAGTGACAGATAAGTTTGTGAGAGCAGAAGAATATAAATGGAGATAAAAACTCAAACTTAATGTAAGTTACAAAACTTAAGTGTTCAATCAACTCCTCTTTTGAAAATGGGTGTGACTACTTCCTTAAAACTATCCCTTTTTTTTTTTTTTTTTTTTTTTTTTTAATTGTCGATCTTTTTCTTTTTTCAACTACTAGAGGGCGACTTCAACTTTCGAGTTTTTCTTTTGTCAATCACAATTTTTAAGCGGTTACTCAAGTTGTCAATCACAACTACTAGAGGGGGTAAATATTGCGCTCTCTCTCGTCGCATTGCGTTGGAACTGGAAGCCTAGCCAAAGCCCTCGTTAGCTTGAACAAACCCAACCCTAACGGAAAATAAATCATTATCCGCGAACACCCTTTCTCTCGTCGTCGCCGGCCCACTACTGAGTGACCGACTCTTTCTTCCGCAATACTCAGAATTTGAACCGATTACCCGCCAGCATTGTGGGCATTCGGCGCCGAACTGCTGGTCTATTTTGCCC
This sequence comes from Begonia peltatifolia, assembly GCA_022433055.1. Taxonomy (NCBI): domain Eukaryota; kingdom Viridiplantae; phylum Streptophyta; class Magnoliopsida; order Cucurbitales; family Begoniaceae; genus Begonia; species Begonia peltatifolia. The sequence continues at coordinate 10,312,435 of CM039526.1, read as the reverse complement.
TAAAATGCATTCCGACCACATAAACTTTTTTTCCAGCAACCATTGTTATATCTGTAAATTTTTCACTATCGTCGTCTTTTTCTTGTCTATTTTTTGGTGTTGTGATATAAATCTGCTCTAAATTAGCAAAATGCTTCTTAACACCTGGTCGGTTGCAGTTGTTCCAGTCTAATATCTTTGTCTATTTGAGCTTCTGGGGACATCTAATCACTCCTGCGAACTCCTTGGTTCGCTTTGTGCTTGTTGAACATACCTTTCAAGGTGAGGGGCGCTTTGTTTGTTTGAATTTATTTATTTTTGAACTTATGTACGCAAACTATTGAATATATGCTATTTTATTTACTCAGCATTATAGCTATTTTGCAAAACTACATTATATTACTGAAGCAACGTTGGAGTGGATATAAATAACCTATGTTTACATTCACAATATGTTCGAGGTTGGACGGATTATGTCGTAAAAGTATTTCTAGTTGAGTGGATTCATCATCTTTTAGTAATTTTGTTGACTTATTTGCATTGTTGGCACCCCCTGATTTTTTGCTCCGATTTGTTTGGGCATTTTTGTCTTAGAGCTTTCGCTTAGATCTTTGACTCCTTATGGAATGTCAGTGCTAATTGGTATTGACGGAGGATGAATGACTGATTTGAAGAATAAGGGATCACCGTAAAGAAAATGAGTAACATATATGGTCCAAATCATCAAGAAGGCTCCATTGAAACATCCTAAGAACATTTTCTGATGAATGTGTTTCTCAAATAAAGTCAAAGAGAATTTACTTACCATATCTATCTTTTTCCTCAATCTGAGAGGGGAGGGCACATATTGCCTTTGGGATGGTTAACAACAGTGTTGTTATTTGTTTTTCAGTAGTCTCATTTTGCAGCATTTTTTGATTTGTCTGTAAGGGTGCAACCAGTTCTCTTCTCTTTGATTTACTTTGATAAACCTAGTTTATGATTATTTCCCTAGCAATTAAGTAAACAGTCTATGCAGAGTAAAAATTCAAGCGCATAATAGAAGGTCGCATCAAATTAATAATAACATAGCTGAAGTATGGTTATAGGGTTGCAAGAACATCACTACATATCAGAGTCATAGCATATTCTTTACGGTTTACACATGTAGGCTGGATATTTGTTAGTAGTCTGTGATGTTTTATATAAGTAATAAATACATGGTAAAGGATGAGTTAATTAAAACGATTCATGAAATATGATGCGTGGTTAAGTGATTTAGATATCTAAACCAGTTAGGTTTAAAAGGTCCCAGTACCCTCTATATTCAGTTACTTTAAGTTCAAATTACAAACACGATGTTTTGGTGTATGGTAGCCAGCTTATCAGAAGTCACTAACTCTTTATGTGGAATCATAAATATCCATTGAAGTATATTCTATTTTCAAAAATTTTTATGTTTTGGTACGCACATGGGATGCAATAGGGCAGGTTGGGTGGTGGTTTGGAAACACTTGAGAGTCTTGACTGTCTAATTTGTTTTCAATGTCAAATATTGTCAAATACTTGTTGTCTCGCGCTTTATGGGATATTTGTGGTTCCTTCAAAATCAAACTACTGAACTATTTATTAGTTTCCATTTCATAGAATGTGATTTCATTGTTCAATGGATTAAAAAATATTGCAAATATTTTACTAAACATCTGCCACAGGGCTAACTTGTCCATATTTTTAAAAATTTTTTTTATGTGATTTTAAGTTGAAAGTTTTCTGGTAGTATCATTAGTTCATAAATAATTAGTTTGGAAGTAATTTGTCTTGCGATTGAGTGGGAATGTGGGATGGGACTTTTGAAAAGCAGGAACACCCTATTTTAGTCGGTGTCAGTGAGTGTGTCTTGAACTCCTATCAAATTGGCCATTTATCCCACAGTTGACACATACCTGATGCATTTCTTTTTATTAATAAAAAAAAAAACATACCATTGGCATGGCCAGAGCAAGTTTGGTCACAAATTAGACACTTTTGTGAATATTATTTGAATAATGACGTATATACAGAGAAAGACGAGAAACAAATAAATACTGGAAGTGAATAAATAATAAAATAAAACAAAAAGGAGAAAGGAAAGTGAAGACTCTAATTTCATTTTCAACAAACATTTTATTCTTTTATGGGAATAAATTTATATTATATATGTATTCCTATTTTGCTTGTTCTCCTTATGTTGATGTTCTCGACTAATGATGTATGAATGGGCTGAATCGATCTTGTCCCTTGTCCACTTCTGATTTTGTTCTTTTTTGGTTTTTGCTTTACTGCTTAACAATTTATTTCAAATATGATGCAAGTGCCTCCCTAATTTAGTTTCTTTATTTATTTTTTGTCTTTTCATTGTAGACTAGTGGAACTAAGCCATTGGGTCTCCTCCAGACACTTAAGCTAGATATTATGTGTGAACTTACTTACCTGTCACTATGAGCACAAATATGTGAATTTGAGTTGGAGAACAAAAAAATTTGCGGACTTAGCATTCCCCCACAACTTTATCATACACCCGGGTGCAGTTTTGTGCTTTTAGTTTCAACGTCATAAAATGTATGGAAGATCAGGCCTTGATAGATTTAAGAAAGCTCAATCCTCAGAACCATTCGCTGTCACTGCAAATTCATCTTCAAACAATGTTCATCCCCCTGTTCAAGTACAAACTTCTCTCGTGCCTCAGTATCAGTCGAATGTTTCTCAAATACATTCTGGATTGGAGGCAGCACCTTCGGGGGGCCCAAGTCAGCAGGTTACTCAAGTCGGCGGGGGACAATCAACTTGGCAGCCACCTGATTGGGCAATTGAGCCACGACCTGGAGTGTATTATCTGGACGTATTGAAAGATGGTGAAGTTCTTGATCGTATACTTCTGGACAAGCGAAGACATATCTTTGGGAGACAATTTCATACTTGCGATATTGTTCTCGATCATCAATCAGTCTCACGGCAGCATGCTGCAGTAATTCCTCATAAGAATGGAAGGTGAGTTAGCATATACGTACCATCCTTCCTTGACATGCTATGCTTATTTCATTTACTTGTTTTTTTACTTTGTCCATTTTGCAATTAATGATTTTCCATTGAAAATACTTCTTTTGGTTAAACGTTCTTATCTTTGACACTTGGGACTTCAAACACTGTAGGTCATAAAATTATTGTGGGTCTGAGCATTCGAATTTATTTACGAAACAATGCAGCATATATGTAATTGATTTGGGATCTGTTTATGGTACATTTGTTGCGGATTACTTTCCATGGAAAACATTTTGTTATCTTTCTTATCTTTGACGCTTGGGAATTCAAACTCTGTATTATAGGTCATGAATTTATTTATGATAATTGTTGATGCAGCATATATGCAATTGATCTGGGATCTGCTTATGGTACATTTGTTACAGATTATTTTCCATTGAAAACATTTTGTTATCTTTCTTATTGGGATTTTGCCATTGAAAACATTTTGTTATCTTTCTTATTGGGATTTCAAACTTTGTAGTTCATAGGATTATTGTGGATCTGAGTATACGAATTTTATTTATGATAGTTTGTTAATGCAGCATATATGTAATTGATCTGGGATCTGCACATGGTACATTTGTTGCGAATGAGAGATTAACTAAAGATTCTCCCGTCGAGCTTGAAATTGGGCAGTCTTTAAAATTTGCTGCATCAACAAGAACATATATATTGAGAAAGAATAATGCTGCACTTTTTCCTCGACGACCTTCTCTGTCTGAGATTAATCTGCCAGCTGTTCCTGATCCATCTGATGAAGAAGCTGTTCTAGCTTATAATACACTTTTGAATCGATATGGTCTTAGCAAGCCAGATACATTGTCAGACACCAATAAGTCTGGTAGCTCAGCAGGGGGAAAGGATGATATTGGACAATCTGAGAGACCCACTAAAAGAATTAAGAAGACGAAAGTGGCATTTAGAGATCAAGTTGGGGGACTACTGGTGGAAGTTGTTGGGTATTCTGATGGTGTAGACGTGGAAACGGAGCCTGGTCCTATGGACGTAAAGGAAGGAAGTCTTGTTGGGAAATATGAATCACTAGTGCAAGTTACATTAATACCCAAAGGAAAGGAACAATTCTCCTTCCAGGAAGAAAATACTTCTCAAAAAGGCGTGACTGATAAACTTCTTGAAGTCTTGAAAAAAGTGAAAAATAAAACTACAGTGAAGGACGACCTTTATGGAGAATCCTTTTCCGGCAGGGTGGGTTCTTCCTGGGCATATGCTTCTCTCAATTCTGGAAGCCAACTCGAATCGGCTCGAGTGAATTCAGGCGGGAAAGACTCAAGTGAAAAATCTGGTGATGTTTCGATCCAAGTTGAGGAAGACGATGACGATTTGTTCGGAGACTAATAGGAAGAGAGATTACTTGCATGTTTTGGTGCGTGTTTCTTATTTATGTGCGTTTTGACATAATAACTTGAGGCTTTTGTGGTTGTTTTGATAACTTGGATGGGAAACGACAACAGGTCATGATTCTAGTATGGAAATGAGCAGAGAGGCTGCAGGTCGGAGCATTGCAAGCAGAGTGTGGAATAATTCATATCATCATGAGGCTTTTGAATTTTGGCAGGCGTCATCTGAGAACACAGCAGGGAATTCACCCAGATAGTGATGAAGCTCGTATCTGTAAAACTCGAGGTGTGTTAAATTCAGTTTTACAAGTTTTTGGTGATAATTAAGCTGTCATTTGATGAGGCATTCGCTAATGGTTGAGTTAAAAACTTAGATGTGTCCCGCCTTACATTAAATTTTTTAATTTTTAACGCAATGCAGTTGTTCATTGATAAATAAATGAACGATACGAATGAATAAATGATACGAAAATGTCAGGTGAGACTATAAAAATATCATCTATTAAAGGCGTTAAAAAAAGTTATGCAAGTTTTTACACGGAATGTTAAGCTTATATTTAAACTTATGACTGATGTAGTATTTTCGTATTGCTCATCTTCTAATGTGTCACTTTTGCAATTAATATTGCACTTTAATTATTTATCATTTATCTTCATTATTACACTTAATTATTAATGAATATTACAGGGGAGATTGTAGCCTAAAAATAGGTGAATTTAACATAAATTAATTAGCAAAATTGTAGGAAACCTCGTAGATTTTTTTTTCTTAAAAAGAAGGAAATCGTAAGATTTAAGAGACATCCAAGATGATGCGTTATGTTCCGACAACAACTATAGAAAAGGTTCAAAATTAATGTCTAATGTAGCTTACTTTTATAATACGTGCGGAGTTAAAGTTGTCTAAGTTGACCATTTCATAAACCATTCAAAACGTTTGACCTTGTGATGAACATGTAGATCAACCACCAATGAATTGAGTCTATGGTTTGGTTCATGGTTGGGGTAACCATGCATCTTGGTTCAAACCCGGACTGCATTCCGACCCGAGCCGACCCAAAAATTTAAATTTATATATTTTAATGAATGAAAGTTTTATTTTTGTTTTGGGAATCCAATCCAAATCCAAACATGGTTCAATTCTTTTAAATCTATTATTCTTTTCTGATATCAAAATCTAAAAACTGTGAGATCATGGTTTGGTTGGGTTGGATGTCAAAACCAGACTCTGACCACCTGTGTGTTGCGGCAATTAGGGATGGGTACGGTCCGGTCTCCAAAACCAGACCACAATTGGGGCTTGTTCTAGAATTGGAACCGGACTGCAAAAGTCCAGTTTCACATGACGAAATACATTTAAAAAAACGCTTAATCAACATAAATACATTAAGAAAAAACGCCTCACTAGTAACTAAAAATGTTCACTAAACAAATTACATAGTTCACTAAATACATTACCTAACACATAATTATAATTTCTAAATACATTTACCAAGAAACAAAACTCAAATCCATAATTCAAAACCATAATTCTAATAATAAAAAATTGTGTTCGGGTACGGGCTGGGTTAAACTGATTTTTAACAGGTCGACTCACAGATCAGTCCTCTCACGGTTCGGTTTTTCACCTCCAAGGCTGCAAACTGGACCATGACCTGTGGTTTTTGAGAGCGTAGGACTGTTTGTGGGATAACCGGGCCGAACCGGAACTGAAACCACGGTTCAGGTTCTGTTTTGCCCACCCGAATGGCCATTGCTATTGCAACTCGATTTCTTTGATCATACTACAGACGACAGCAACTCGATTTCTCTGGTCTCCTGATTTTCGATAATACTTACTGCCATGGAGTCCTCCTTTTCCTTTGTTCGTCGAAACTGCTTTCGTGGGCTGACGTTTTTGATCTTCCTTTCTCAATTTTCGAGTTGCTGAATGTCTTCAAGCAGATATTGAAATTCAAAGTTCGAAACTATGGCCTTGCTTTTGATTCTTCTGTTCGCGTTTGGTTTCCTCACTGGAATTGTGGCGGTTATAGCTGCCGAAGCTTTTGGAGTGTTGTTGATTATAAACAAGTTGAAGCGGAGGGCCGAGAAGGATGAAGCGTTTGTCAAAGCCGCCGATTCCGAGCAATCAAACCTCGATCCGCTTCAATCCCTGGAATTTCTCTCTCGAAAGCAGGTTTCTTTCTTTACCCGACGTAGCTGTAGCTATTCTCTTACTCTACATCGATTTGCTTGCCTTCATTACATTTTGACGTGATCACTTTGGCAACAATTGAGGAAAATGAAATATTTTGCTGAGATTTCTCTGACATTGTATAGCCCACAGTAGCACCTCATATTAATTGTTCCAGGAAAATTGATTAACATCCTTCATTTTCTCTTGTTGATGTATGAGCATTTTTACCTCCTTGTTTCAGCAATGCTTATTTTTGTGACTTTTTAATAGTTACCATCATTCACTTACACAAGGCGTTATTAGGTCCATGATATTTCTTTTTTCTTTTTATATAATATATTTCATTTAGTTTGTTTGGTAAGTAATAAAAAAATCTGCATCAAACCAAGCTTAGTTTTTTTGGAAGATATGTTAGGTATCTTTTTTTATGTATGTTTTTAAATTTCAATGCAACTTTGACGTGATATGTTTTTCTTATGAGAAAACCACTAAAGGAAGGACCACTTGTATGAAAGACATTGATTCCATCATTTGTGATGTTGAACTGTGGGAGATCTTCTGGGATATTCTCCTTTACTTAGTCTAGTCTTAAGGAAAATACTGTTTCCTGCAGACTCAAAGAGTCACCTTTATTGCAGAAAAGCAGGAGGATCTCTCTCCCAACATTAATGGTTTCATCCTTGTGTCCTCTTAAGTGTCTTGTTGTAGTATATAATTCTTCTATATTTATTGTTTTTTTAATAGGGATATGTTTGGATTCTTGAAGCGAGGCCTCAAGAAGAAATGGAGAAAACATCTAGAGAGCAAAAGAAGAAAAAGGAATTAGTAGTGGTATCACCGTTAAGAAAATATGCAAAAGTGAACGATCGATCCTTAATCATTGTAGAATCAGATGGTTCAAAGAACATTGTTCATTTGAAAGATTGGTCTGTATATGCCGTTTCAGCAACAAGCTTACCATCCAAAAAATGGTACGATCCCAAGATCGATTCTCTCTCTCACAATTATAACCATTTTTAAATTAGCTGTGTAAAAACCATGAATATCAAGGCTTACAAGTGAGGAGAAAGTATAAGAAAAATTAAATAGTTAATTAAATAAACATAATCCTAAAAGCTTACCATGTTAAGTTAGAAAGTTTTGTAGTTGCTGCATCACCATGGCTTTTGCTCTACAAACAAGTTCCTACCTCAAGGTTTCACTAGTAACATTTTGTCCCCAAATGGCGCTATCCCCTTGCATGTGCAGCCTCGACATCTGGTTGCAAGTATTATAATATCAACCTTATGGTGACCTCTCACCCAAGCACATGATGCATTGGGAGGCACTCAGTATCAAAATCAAAATTTTTTCTTATATTGTCAAGGGAGCTCTTTTTAAGGTCACACTTGGGGTGGTGGAGTGCTGAGACTAGTAACCATGTCCAAAGAATCACTCTGGCTTTCTTTTTGGACTCAGCAACTTCTCACTTGGCTGGCCTTGCATCATCCCCCCATCTTCATGATAAAAGATCCCTGTAGCCCCAATTGATTGTGACACACAACTAGCCTGACCTTTCATGGATATGAAGAGTTTGGCCAGTAGGAAAAGCATTACAACACTCCACCTATATTTTTTCAAGGTTTACTTTAATTAAATTGGATTTGTGACAACACTCCACCTAAATTAGAAGTACATATAGAAAGATGGATTAAAGTTTTCTGCCATGATAAGAGAATATGAAATCCCATCTCTCAATAATTGATATTCATTAGACATGTACCAAACTAGCATATAAAACTGAGTCTCTCTAGATTTTATCCCAAAACTTAGTACTCCCTAGACCACTTTCTGTCATGTTTGTATAACCTTTGTGTCGGCTTCGTGGCAGTTCCAGTTGTTATGCTAGCCAAGTCTCGTTTATTTCATAACTCATGCCATGAGCTTTCCACAATTCTTTGATGGTTAGTGTGTGCGGAGCTTTTTGCTCAACATGCTTCTGTCTCCTAGCTCAGTCAGAAGTAGACAAATTTAGAGTACATACTGTTGTGTAAGAGATCGTTGGCCTTAAAGGTAAGCTTCCTTTCAAGGTTCAAGGTTTTAATCTTCTTGGATGCATATTTTTTGGGCTTGCCCCTTGTAATAAGATCCCAATGATTTTCCTGATTGGTGTTTGGAAACTTTTGAGAGTTGTACGAATCCTAAAGATCAGTTGAGAGGCATTGTAGCTTATCTAGATATGTATGGACAGAGAACAATTATTAATGTATAATCTTAATAGTAAATAGGGAAAAAAAAGAAGAAGAAGTAGAACTGCTAATCTTATCAATCTAGGTAAAAGAGTTTGAATATTGACTTAATATTTTGGATTAAATTTCAACTAGGTTCACATCTATTAAGGATGAATTTAGCTCACTGAAACTTGTGTTCATATTCTTAACTTTAATGAACATATGTCAATTTCATGATGAATATAAATGGATACTACATTTGTTCTTATCATTTGTTTAATATCTTTTTCTGATGATATCAAGTCAATATAATATGGAAAAACACTGTCATTTTAGTAGATATATTTCTGCAAGTGATCTCAAAATTCACATTTGATTTAATTCACAGGGCCAAAAGATATCCCATAAAATTGGAAAGCAATACATCTGCAATCTATAATGGGAGTAAATCATTTTACATGTATCTTGAGACTACCTGGGAAAAGGAATCATGGTGTAAGGCACTCCGTTTAGCTTCGTGCAACAATAATGAAAGGCTTGAGTGGTTTGCCACGTTACATGAAGACTTCCATCGCTATTTGTCATCCTTTAGTACAGGTTATCCCTCATTTACAAAACCCTATGGAGGTTTCTTTACTGAACCAATATGTAAGGAGAATAGACTTGAGGGTTATTCTTCCAAACTTCGCCTGTTCTGGAAAAAGTTTTCGAAAAAGACTTCAAAAGTTGGTTTGGAAAGCAAGGTAAATTCTTCGTTATCAGGGCGCGAAGAGATAAAGCCTAATGAGAAGTTTCACGCATTCCAAGATTCTGTTACTCAAAGCAGCCTAATAAAGGTTCCACCAACAACGAAAAAAAATAAAGGTTTTGTAGATGGGAATGTGATCTCGCCAGCACTATCAAACTTGACTCATTCAGGAAGTGAAAGTCGTATGTCTGTGGTCTCCGAGGCAGATTGTGATGACAAAGTTGGGGGTGATGAGGGAACTCTCTGTTGGAATTTGTTGATTTCTCGGTTCTTTTTTGATGCCAAAAACAGTGAAGAAATGAATAGATTCTTGCATCAACGAATTCAGGTAAATTATTATGCTAAAACTACTTGGAGTTAATTTTAGTAGGTTTGGTGCATCAGTTGATATTGGCACACTAATGGCCCGGCTCATCTTTAACCCATGAACCAAGTGAACCTTACTAAGCCAATGTTATTTTTTTTTTTTTGTACTGTAAGTGGATAATTAGCTTAATCTGGATGTTACTTCATTTCATTCTACATCTGTTGAGCGATGAGACATAGGGACGTTGAGCAAAAAGCTCCACGCACACACCAACAGATGACTTCCACTGTTACCTATATTTCATTCTAATACTTTACACTTTATGCTTGAAGAAGAAATTTTACCTTGTAGGTCTTTTATCAATAAAATTTTACCTGGCATTTGCCTGCAAGGATCACACAAAAGGACTTTTTCTGATTCAAGAACTCTTCTTCCTCATTTTTCAATCTTTTTGTGGAAGTGGGAACTGTAATAGGGAAGGCAATTGTCTTATTTATAATTAGTGATGAATGAGAGAATGTCTGATTGATTTGAACATCATAATCAATTGCTAATATGAATGGAAAAGGAAAAAGGTATTTTTCTTCATCACTTGATTTTAACTGGGCAGTTTTTATTTGGTGTGTTGTGGTAGAGAGCTTTGTCTGATATGAGAACCCCCAGTTATGTTGGCGAAGTCATCTGTTCCAAAATTAGTGCTGGAAATCTCCCTCCCTATATCAATGCTGTGAGGGTTCTCCCATTGGAGTTAAATGAAGTATGGGCTATAGAGGTTGACCTAGAGTATTCTGGAGGTTTCATCTTAGACATTGAAACAAGACTTGAAGTTCGTGAACTGGACAACCAGAAGAGCATAATAGATAAAAACTTAGACTCAACCTCGATAAGGGACGTCTCATCAGTTCTTCTTGAAGATTTTGAGAATATTGAAAAGCAGTTGAATTCAGAAGGAACGGAGCCGGACAAAGGTGATCTCCCCAATAATGTCTGCCTCAAACCTGGAAGAATTAATTTCCTTTTCAGTATTGTCTATATTCAAGATATTGACTATGATGCATCCTATATTTTATAAGTTTATCATGATACTATTAGATATACAAGTTACCATCGCTGTTTGTTATAGGGCATTTCAGAAGAATAATAAGTGAAGTATAAAAAAAAAAGTTTTTGTGCTTCTTCTTTTGGATTGGATATGAAAAGAACAATCATAATATGGCTTCAATGGCCTATTCATGAAGTATTATTTGATGTAATTCAAGAATTGTCTCTGAAAGTTAAGAGGAAGCAAAAAAGGAAAAAAAAAAAGCTAATCTGTATGATGTTGAGGGTATGGAGGATGAAGTAGATTTAATAAAGAACATTTGAGACAGTGAGAATAAATATTCAACGAGGGAGAAAAAAAAAAAAAGTTTAGATCAAATAACTGCTTGGTTTTATTGGATCTCATAGTACGCATCTACATCAAATTATCTTGTACAAATAGTAGCTAATTGGTGTCCATCCGTCAATATATGGTGTTTGTTCACTAGTAGCACCACTCTGCTTCTTGTTTTTACTCTCTTAGAATTGTGTATTGCATTATTACCCAACTTTACATTCAATAAAAAAGTAAAGGGTTTTTTATATATAAATTGAATACAAGGTTGACATGTTTTATTGCAGATGGGTTAAGGAATTCAAACCCGACTTCGTTGCCCTCATCTTCCACTTCTGAATCTAGGTGGAAGTCAGTGATAAATTCCATTGCAAAACAAGTTTCACAGGTACGAGGAATGCTACTCAACTTTTGTGTTATAATTTATACTTCAAGAAAAAGAAACTGAATAAGCACTGAGCTGCACTAAAGATGGCATAAAATAACATCTAATTTTTCATTTGGGCTTATTATTATTATTTTTAGCTCACCTGTGGGTAAATGGTTACTTTATCTTTTCTGGTTGTTTAATGTTTTGCTACCCTATAAAGTTTTAAAAATAAAATTTGGAGATGGCCTATGATCGAAATAATTGGACATGCTTATTTGACCAATTTAAACTTTGGATTGCTGGTCTTAATGCCACCGTTGATTCCTCATACAAGATTGATGCTTGGTTATAATGACTTGGAACTTCATCTTTCAAGGAATTTTTACCTTTCTGTATTTTTATCTTATTTAGAGTAAAAGGGTCTGACTAAAGTAGTATTATTTTCATAGGTACATAGCTTTGTGCAGGTGTTTTACACTCATTGAATTGTTTCCTTATCTGCAAAGGGTCTAACGAAACAAATTCATATTTGATCTATTGTGAATATAGTATGGAATTTTAATTGTGATTTCTAATGGAGATTGAGAGAACTTTGGACGCTGCATAATTGAGTCATCGCAACTTTGATTTTCTGGACGTCATTTTATTGCTGTGAGAATGAGGTAAAACTCCCCTGACAGAACCAAGAACTTCACAAATCTGGAAACCTGTAGACTTGGTTTCCTCCGTCTCTGCAAAAATTGAAAACTTCTAAAAATAAACATGAAAACATCCCCCTGACTATTTTCTTAAAGTGTAATACTACTATTGTTACCCACAAATCTCACTCCTGCGGAAACATTCCCCACTAAAGTTTGCCAATATAACTCATTTTGCCACCTCAGCAACAACAAAGCCCAAACCGCCATTGTTAGCTAATTGGACTGGTTTTGCTTCTTGCTATAACATTTCCAAAACAGCCTTGTGCTCTCCTTGTCATTCGCAGCACTACTTCCCCCTTAAACACAGTCTTGCTGTCTAGGTTTTGAGAAGGGAATCTGATTTTATTTTGATTGCAGCTATTCCCAAGTTGCCTCCTCAGCAGGTTTGTCACACATTTAACTAGACGCTCCACAACTCCTTGGATCCTGCTCTTGTTGAGCACTTGATCAAGGAAGAGGCATGTTTCTTCTTCGTATCCCCCTAACACAACCGGTGAGGTAGACAGCAAGTGTTCACCCATGACTTTCTTGAGTTTGAAAACATGAAATGCTTAGTGGACTTTGTATTCCTCCTGCAGCGAAATTCATAGGCCAACTCCCAAAGTCGTGAAACCACCTTAAAATGTTGGTGCCAATTTGTTGTTAACCCATGGTTGCACTGTGTTTTGGCAGCAAGGTGTAAGACAAGCTGCCTTATCGTTGGTCAAGATTTAATCCTATAGTATTGAACTATTCATTTCTCTCTCTTTCTCTCTAAAGAGCGATTAGAAAGGGTTGGTCTTTGTCAGTTATTAATTAATGTATAATTAAGTTTTATGACTAAAAATATTATGTAATTGCAGATTTTTTTACAAATTTTGTAATTTATAAATGTTCTATATAATGAAAGGAACTCTCACAAGGAGAGCAACCAATTCAATCCATTTTGACATGGTATCAGATCCATTGTTTTAAATTTTTGGAGTCAATTTTGGTTGAACAAAATTATTCTATGATTAAATTTTAGTTGTGGGAGTTTTTTTTTTTTGGGTAATTTCCAAACTGAAATTTTGGATATATTTTGGAGAAGCATTTGTGGGTGTTGGTATCGACGCTCCCTTTCCAAAAAGCCAAAATTGTTGTCAAATTTCTAGCCCTGTTATTGCAGAACTTCCCGCTCAAATTTCTACACAACCTCTGTTGACGATTACTTGGGTTGTTTGATGAGATTCTTTTTATGGTCAGACAACGATTCAAGATCATGATATTTTGAATTTTTGGGTGTTTCTGGAAATCAATCATCTTCTGATCATTGCTTTGCTTTTTCTATATTGTTGGAGGTTTCTCTGTAACGATCGATTTTTTTTCATAATATATGAAACCGTTTTTTCTGTTACATTTTTTAGTACTACTTTGACTACTATTGATATTTCTACATGTTATTCAAATACTATAATAAAACATGATAATGGGCACAAACAATGCAGAAGAAATTTAAGCACTTAAAAGATAATCAAACTTGCGATGTTGTTAAATGTTCTACTCATGTCAAAGGTATTGGTTGTAAATAGGTTTACTCGATCAAGTTTTATTATGATGGTTCTCTAGATTGATATAAATCACGATAAGTTGTTATTGATAACAAACAATAGTTTGATGTAAGCTATGAGGAGACCTTTGCTCTAGTTGCTAAAACGACAATGGTAAGAGTGATTCTTTCTATTGTTGCTTCACGCGGTTGGCCACTTCATCTGTATTTTGTCAAATTTACATGGTTCTGACGCCAAACTTGTTTTCTTCCTCTTCTTATTCTTGAGATGTGTGTAAGTTAAAGTGATTGTTATATGGGTTGAAACAAGCTTCTTAGACATTGTTTGACAAATTTCGGACAACTTTACTTAATTTCTCCTTTCAACAAATTTAATAGGATTCATCTTTGTTTATCTGCAAAACATTTATTGGGATTGTTTTCCTCCTTGTTTTTGTGATGATATTGTTATTATTGAGTCAAATCTTATGTGTGCAATGTCTTTAAGCCTCCTTTCGTACGAAGGATCTTAGTCATCTTACTTACTTTTTTGGGTTTGGAAGTTCATATTAATTATTATTGTATTTTCTTGAATCATCGCAAGTACACGCAAAATTTGCTTCATCTTATTGGTCTTCAATATTCTTCTTCCATGGATACTCTATTGGAAGTCAACCCAAAATATCATTCCAAGGAGAGTAATCTACTTCCAGTCTCACTCTTATAGATAGTTGGTGGGCAACTTAAACTATTTGATTATTATTCGGCCTGACATTTTATTTTCTATTTAGTAAGTCAGTCAATTTTTGAAATCTTCTTGCAATTTACATTTATTTATTTTTTAGTGAATTATATGTTATCTTCATGACAATGGTGTCTTGATACTCGAAGATTTGTCATAGGCAATTCCTTAATTTCTTGTAAGAGTAAAAAGCAAGATATGAGTCTCTAAGTAGATATCTTCTCAAACTCACTTCGAAATAGGCAATAGTTGTAGGACCCATGTGGGGCTTGAAGATTCGACATTAGTACGGTTACAGATCGTACAACCATCATCTCTTTTACATCTTTTGCCAAGCTCTTGCAAAATACGTTTGCTCTAATGCGCTTGATAGTCTGCCAAATATCCGAGTGTAAGCTTGTGGGAGAAGAGTGCAACTCCTTTGGGAATTTCTGTAGTAAATCTGAATTTGGTGGAATAATTAAAGTGAACCTTGAATCTTGATGGGTGCGCATCAGATTGTCATCCTTGATCTTACTTAGCTTCTCATCTCTCATAATTTCCTTCTCCAAGAAGGTCATGTCCAGAAATTGTTGGCAAGAGTAATTCCTTGCCTAACCACCCCCTCTCGCTGAGAGAGAATGTGCCACCTTTTGTCTTCTTTCTGGTTTTAAACTATGTCAAATTAGTAGCCGATCAACATAACTAACTATTTATGCTGCTCTGGTGTAATCAAATGTTATTATACTAAAAACTTAAATGAGCGTTGTTCTATAAATATTGCACACTTCTTGCCAAGTAAATAAGATCGCGATTAAAATTGTGAGGGCAAGAGCCACAACTCCCTCTCATAATCTAAGAACATTATAATGTAGTACATTGACACACAACTGAGACTGTGTAATATTTATTCATATATTAATTTGAATGACAGATGAATATTTTTTTTCCAGTTTCATAGTCTTCTTTTTTGAGTTCATATTTTGATTAACACTAGGTTTTTAACATTCATTATCATTTTGAGTACATTGTCGTTAAGTCATCAAATGTAGTTAAGGAACTGCTAAAAAATCTTTAAAAGTCAACTCAATTTGAATAGGAAAGTAATTTTTTGTGCAAGTTGCATTTATCATTTTTTATTTTTTCCTATCCATTTATTAGATGTAATGAGCAAAATTTGAGTACCATTTTAATTTTTTTCTAGCTCAAGCACATCAACAACATGATTGATTGTGCAGTCTATTGTCACAATGATTTTAGAATTGTGTGCATACTTAATGCTTCGTATATTCTAAAGATGCTTGAATATTCTAAAGTTTGTCATCCTTGTATTATTGTCATTGGTACTCATGTCTTCAAGCATTGGTTCATTGACCGTAGTTAGTGTAATACAGATGAAGTATATTATGCTTCAAGATAAAATTTAGATAATTTCTCCTTTTAAAATAATGCAATTAATTGATTTTAAATGTAACACACTTAGATAAGTCATACTGTATAAATTTACATGTGAGTGTATTCTGATAAAAAAACAATGTTAATATACTGTTGTGATACTTCATCCGCTGTTTGGCCTTCCCAAATGTTTGCTTGAGTTTTCCGTCAACATTCTTCCATCGATAATTCTTCAATCCCAATTCTCAAAATTTTCTGACTTTATTTTAATTCATAAATATAGGCACTTTATTTCCATGAGTTTCAAAACTTGTCCAAATTATTTATTTGTTGAAGTTGGGGTATTCTTAATTTTGGTGGAATAAAATCCAACCTGGATTATGTTTCGAACTTTTCTATTTTGTAATTTTTATATTAGATTAAAATATGCATAATGAATAACTTATACCCAAAGGATCCATACTATATTGCTGCAAATCATAACCATTAATGCTTATTATGTTGTTTGCTGCACATTTGTTGTGCTTGGCTGTAAGCCGGCAGTCAGAGTGGTATTGCATATTTTTTGTGCTTTCCTGTCAGACAACAACCCAATATAGTCGTGATATAACTATTTGAATGCTGATCTGGGTTGTGCTTTTAAAGTAGAACAACTGAAATGTATGGATCCTGAAATTATTATTTTTATTAGGCTCTTGAAATAAGTGGGGCTATGATCAAGAAATAAGTGGCTCCTTGAAATGATCTATTTTTCATACTATTGTTTATTTGTTATAGGTGCCTATTTCTTTGGCAATAAAGGTTGCATTTCTAAGAGGGACATTGAGGTTGCATATAAAGCCACCTCCTTCTGATCAGTTGTGGTATGGTTTTACATCAATGCCTGAAATAGATTTCCACGTGGAGTCTTCTGTAGGGGAGCGTAAGATTACTAGTGGACACGTGGCTTTACTATTTGCTAATCGGCTCAAGGTATGGAAATGTTTGTTTCAACTACTATTTGTCATCGTATTCTCAAACGAAAGTGAAATAAACATTTGACACTGCATGTTCTTTTTCTTGGACGGACTGATTTAGGATTTTAATGGCCATTTTCGAAATAAAAAATACCATAATAACTAAATTAATTGTGAGAATTTAATACATCATAATTTGCGATGATGGAAGCAGCACCAAACAATTTTAACCACCAAATGTCCCGTAAGGTTAAATGTAAGCTGAAAAAGTCATCTTTATGAGGTAATAACTCGACTGAAATAGAAGAAAATTACCATTGATATCAAAAGTTGCCAATTATAGTGTAATTGCCTGCATCACAGATTCAGAATAGTTTGTCGCTAAATTGAATTTTCCAAGAACCAAAAAAACTGCCATAATTAGTTTATACAAAAATATATGTTTTTCCTTTGTATGTCAAACCATATTAGATTTTGTTGTTAAAAAAAAAAAGAAACTGAAAACTTTGTTTTCAGTTAGTTGCAGCTGATTTTGTCAATTTTGCAGGCAGCAATCCGGGACACTCTAGTTCTCCCCAACTGTGAAAGTCTATTGATTCCATGGATGATAGCAGAGAAGGATGACTGGGTCCCACAGAAAGTAGCCCCATTGATATGGCGCAAACAAGAGCAAACCGATCCAAACATTGTGTCTGAAACACAGAGCCTCAACCAGGGTGCAGTAAAAGGCAAGACTGAAGCTGCCGAGACAGTATTCATCGACCAATCAGAGAGCAAGCATCAAAAGCCAAAGAGCTTGCAACCTTCTCAACAAACTATCTCCGAATGTTCAAATGCATCAAAACTTCCATCTGAAGATGGTATTAACACGGCATCTAGTGATGCTTTTGATGAAATAAGAGTCCCTCTATTAGGAAATGTTGCCCCTCTGGCGTCGTTTGAACCAAAAAGGGACGACACCCCTGCTCAATCGCCTAGAAGGTCTAGTTCTATGACTTCACATGGACAAGGCGATAATAGCCCCGAAGAAGACGATGCTAAGCCGAAGAGAATAGGAAGAAGAGAAAGAATCCTTGATTTGCGTAAGAAAGTGGGAGAAAAACTTGAGGAAAAGAGGCGACATTTTGAAGAAAAGGGCAGGAACATTGTCGATAAGATGCGAGGACCGTGAAACGACTTGTAGTAGGCCAATGATGGTTGTTTCTAGAGGAACAGGAGCTTTGCAGATTATCAACTTGTAATCCATCTGAAGTTTCACACCAAAAAAAAAACAAGAAGAAGAAAGCAGAGTGATAGGATGATTTCATTTGGACCATATTAATGTTGTTTTTTGTGACGTAAAGATAGAGGAAAAAAGTGTATAGTTGCATCAGGGAGAGAGCATTCTTAGCCTTGGTCTTGATATTTGATTGATTATTTGATCAAAACTTGATACCTAGATTTGAACACTTTCCACATTCATTTACAATTTCGATATTAATATTGAAGTTTAATCTTTCCACATTTATAATTTTGAGAAAATTATTTAACTTGCCCCTTGTATGTAATAGGAAGATTAATGCATCAGGATCTTTCTTCTAATACAACTCTTCCTTTTGATTCCTAGTACTAAATTTGACAGCTTAATCTTTATTTAATGTTTGTTCCATAACATTTATTCTGAGATAGACAGAAAGAAACTGGGAGGATTGCATTATCTTCTTAAAATCACATTATTATTGACTGTATGATAAAAACATGAATCCAACATGCTCTCTAATTAAATCATAACTTGATCTCGACACTTTTTTTTTATGTAATAGAATCCATAGATATAATTGCGTATGTAATTTTTGTAAATGCAAGAATAATTAAAATGGATAGAGAAGCCACATTGAAGACATTTTAGCACCCTTGAATAACAATGCTCACCACACCCAGCGCAAAGTGAAGGAGGTTTCCCCACCGGCTGTTCAACAAAAGTGAGGGGATGGTCATGAAAAGGGAATGTGAGAGTGGTTCCAAATTTGACATGTGGAAAACTCCCAATAACGTACTTAATGTGAGCAAAAAAATCATATTTAATACAACAGTAGAATCAATCTTTTGAATCTCTCTTATTTTCGCAAATATCAAAATAGTATTCTCCAAATTCATCCTCCTTAAAAGCAAGGCTCAGGCGATGATCATCATATCGATGTTTAATCCTATGTGAAAGTTTTGGACAATAAAATTTCAAAACATACTCACATTGCGAGCATACCAATATATAGTGACAATTTATACCACAACCTTAGCACTTCTCATAACTTCTTATGCGGGGATTGGGGAAGAATAGCAGGTGCTCGTGACATGGATGGTCTAGCCCTGCCATCAATTTGACACAATGAAAGTCACTCGTGAAACGATAATTTTTCAATTGACAGCTATATATGAAACCGTTGTAAATCTTTTTCCATTCAAGACACAGTTGGAAATCTTCATCTTGATTGAGGTGGACAAGATGAGGATGAAATGAAAACGTTTTGGTCTGTGGCATCTCAGCACACCATTTGTGTAGATAAAAACCACAGTCCATGCAACTATAAAATGGAGAGAATATGAGGGCGACACAACCCTCCCAATATTTATGATCCTCTAGATCTTGCTTATTCAAAGTCTAACTCATGTTGGTGAGTGAAGTGTTGAATTTCACCACCTTTGTTGCCATCTCCTAAGAGAGTTATAGCACCAGAGTTTGCTATGGAATTGTGAGATCCCTCCATCGATGATTCAAAAAATGATATATTTGAGTCGTTTTGGGTTTCCTCAGCTAATACAACAACTCCTATCTCTTGCGCGCAACTCAAGTGCGCAGCATAATTGCAGTGATGACAATGGTAAGTTGCATAATCAACATTTATCACTCTGTAACAAAGTTGGCAAAACAACTTGTCACACTCGTGGAGAAAACCCAAATAGTGGGCAAGTTTAAGAACATGATTGTGTCCATCTAGTCTAAGAAATGTTGACAACTCCGCACATTTTTTGTGTACCATTAGATGACAGCCAGTGCATTGCCAAGGGGAGAAATGATTTTTCAAGCCACAAGCATCGCAGGGTAATTTCCTAGCTGTCTTGATCTGAATGAAGCTGTGATGGTGATCATATGATTCAGAACCATGTAGAGAGAAAAAAGCAATTCACGTGAAGTGTGAATCCACATTGAAGACAGCAGTAGTTGAGTTTGAAGGGATGTTCATGAGATACAAGCAGGATTACTAGGTGGTATATGCCCCAGGGTGAGATATTGGGATTTATGCAAGTAATGGAAAGAGGGTTTTGGCTATTCAGGTTTGTGTTGAAGAAAGCATCATCAGATCAACCAATCTAACTCTATCAAGTTCAATTATTGTTCACTAGTAAACCTATATAACTTAATTTTATCTCACTTGCAAATCCTAACGCGTCGTAAAAAACTTAAAATTGTGGCATCAATATTATGCAAACAAATTTCTTTGAAAAATTTAAGAATGGAGTTTAAACTCTTCCATAAAAAGATTTCTGATTGAACAAATATAATCATTGTTACGTGAAAATAATTTTTTTCCAATCGAAGAGAATTACATTAAACGAATAACTTTCGAGATCTTTAGAGCTATAATCTCACTTGAAGTTCAAACATGTACATAAGATATGATAATAAAAAGTTCCCCCAAAAATAAAACAAGATAAAGAGAGCTTTTAGCCTAACAAGGAACATTCATAGTTTTAAATGCTTATAATCATAGTTGCCCATTGCAAAAAGAAACTAATATTGTACCAAAAATCACCATTGCTCAACAATGTCAACACTCATGTATATCTTTCCATCAGTTGTCACGTTACACTTGAAGTGTGAGGAGGCCCCTCACGCTCACACGAGCACAAAGGGAACTTCAGATTTTTCTTTTAAGCATGGTTATTTTATGTGCATAAGCAAACTTTTGCAACTTTCTATAATACTGAAACCATAGTTGTATTTAACTGTACTTGAAACATAACTATTGCTTTCCAATAAGTTGTTTTTGCATTAATTGCTACTTCATCGATCTTACGAATTAATATGCCTATTGTATTTGCTTCTATTGATGGTTGGTCGGGTAACAAAAATATTGTATTTTTTGGTACATCATTATGAATTAAAATGAATCTATTAATTCTAAATACAATAGAACTCTTTTTGCAAGAAACAATCTATCTAAAACTAAAAAACACTCTCTAATAAGAGTAGAGAATGCATCCTTGTTTATAGTTAAATTGTTTTCTCGAAACTAAATTACTTGCCCCTAATACCCCCAAATTAAGAACAATATTAACCATAATAACATAATTTATATCTCTATTCTCAGGTTTGTGATACTTTGCCAAGTAGCAACATCATTAGGGAATTGCTATTTCCCTCGTCTCCAAAGAAATTTAAAATAAACAAATAAACAATTGCTATTCAATATTTGAGCTCATATTGGCACATCAGAAAGCTTGTCATTCACACCAGTGCTTTCAAGATAACCTGCAAATGAGTGATATGAATATAAAAGGGATTAAGGTAATCCCCCTTCAAAAGCCAAATCAAAGTCAGACACAAATCTATTTACTTGCGTGGAAATAATGATAAAAAGAATAAACAAATATTTCCCCTCTAAGTTCATTTTAGCAAGGAGAATGGGCATCAGTCTATGCAGATACTTCTGAGACGTGATAAAAAAGAATAAAATTCACAAAAGAATGTTATTAAACTAATAATCACTTAAAAAAAAGGTTAAATCATGGAATAAAATCACATCCTACTGAATCCCAAAAACAAACTAATAGATTGAAAAAGATTCCCAATGTAATCAAATGACCTGAACTTGATCCAAACTCAGAACAATGACATTGCAACAAACATATAAGGATAGATTTATGCAAAACACAAAATGCAGTTCTGTAACTAGCTCCATTAACAGTGCTGATGCCTGTATCCAAACCCAAGTTTCACTTTGCTGTCTTTTCATCCTGTAGTTACTCAATACCATCCCCATAACCAAACAATTTATCTCCAACCTTTTGCGCCAAATGACCAGTCAAATCACCAAAGACTTCCTAAAAATTCACTGTCGAATGATATCGTTTATCTCCTTACCTTAAGCTGGCTCTCATACCTAAACTAAATTCAAATATACACGAGTTATTACATCAGTTGAAACTAGCAGCACAATATTCAATACAGGAACGAAAAAAAAAATTAACTTGAAATTCAGCAAGTTGGCAAAAACTACTGGGATTCCAATAGACAAGATGCATTTGTTGAACTAGAATACACTACATTCTACTGAATGCTACTTTTTAACGTGAAAAAAAAAAAGCAATGTGTCTATAAAATCTTTGACAAATCCCAACAAGGTAAGGCTGGAGAGGCAAATAATTTTTAGTTTGTTACTAATGTATGATGTTATGAAATATAAATTCAGAAATTAAATTATTTTTCACTAGTAAACCTATACAACTTAATTTTATCTGGTTTTTGGGTGGTGATACAAGTATGTTGGTTATGTGACATTCATTTACAAGTTGTTTGCTTTAATATTTTACTTTGGAGTATCGTTTATTTATTGATAGATACTTATAAAAGGAAAAATTGTAATAACACTTGTTACAAGAAAAGTGTCATAGAATTTATTATCACTTCATTTGACTTCATCAGCAAAAATACTTAATTGGAATAAAATATAAATATAAGGTGGTCGACCCCCTACTTCCCTCGTAAAGATGAAGATAAAAAAGATGGTTCAGTGGCATATTCTATCAGTTGATACCATACTCGACAATTGCACAATGAACATAATATATATGGAAGGAGATTACATTGCTGTGCACATCAATCATCATGACTTTCTTCAACCCTTTTGCACTGTCTTTTTGTACAATGTTGTATCATTTTTGGTACAAAAATGCGAGAGGTAAAAGGGTTTTCTTCTACTGAAAAATGAAGGTTGTTTTCATTTAATTGAAATTAATGTTATGAACATCGTCATTCATGAAGAAGAAAACCAGACAATTCTTGCTATGGACGAGCAAAATTAGTGGACAAACTTGATGTCATCAATCAGATGGATTCCGATCTCTTGTTGATAAATGAGTTTGACTTAGTTTCTGATTGGACGACCAATGGATTCACTAAAGAGAAAAAATAGCATATTTAAGTTTGTTGAAATTGAAAAGCGAAAGATGAAGATCTTATTGAAAAAGTGAAAAATTGGTTGAATAATATAACTTAAAAGGGTTATATATGTAGGGTTAATAAACAAGTAAATTACTAAAAATACCTTGAAGCTAATACATATAAACTAATATCCCTCCTCAAACTCACGATGCTACAGGTAGAAGCATAGAGAGTTTGTCAGACAAATAACGGAAGCGCAAAACGGAGTGAGCCTTGGTAAACATATCAGCTATCTGTGGTGAGCAATGAACGAAAGACAGCATGATAGTGCCAAGCTATAGATGATGACGAGTGAGATGACAATTAATCTCAATATGCTTCGTTCTCTTATGAAAGACTGTATTACGTGCAATGTAGATGACACTTTGATTATCACAATGAAGAGTAGTAGATTGACGAAGAAGAAGACTTATATCTCTAAGTAACCAATGTAAGCCATACAATCTCACAAGTGGTGGTAGCCATGAGACCATAATTAGCTTCTGTGGAAGATCTCGAGATAACATATTGTTTCTTACTCTTCCAAGAGATAAGAGAATCTTCAAGAAAAATACAGAAGCCGATGGTCGACTTACGGTCCGTAGAATCGCCCGCCCAATTAGCATCAAAGTATGCACGAAGCTTTAACGAGAAAGAAGAGGAGAATAAGAGAGTCTGAAATAGTTCCCCAAAGATATCGGAGAATGCGAAGAACAACAACCCAATAAACTGTAGTCGGTGCAGTGACAAATTGACTAACCACGTGCACAACATGTGCAATATCAAGACGATTCACAATAAGGTCAACTAAGTTTCCCACAACCGTACGGTAGAGACTATGATATGGCAAAGGAGAACCATCTGATATAGAGTACCGAACATTAGTATCAAGTGGAGTATCTACTATCTTGTTGTCAGTGAGATGTGCATGCTCAAATATATCAGCTATACACTTTGACTGAGACAATAGATAACCTTTTTGCAAAGAAGCAACCTCGATGCTTAGAAAGTAGTGCAGCAAATCTAAGTCTTTCATTGCGAAACAACGAGCTAATTCATACTTCAAAGTTTCGATTCCATCATAATCATCGCCAGTAATTATCATGTCATCTACAAATAAGAACAAAAGTATACGATCTGCACTTGTACACTTGATAAATAAAGCCGAATCATGATTACTAGGATGAAAGCCAAACGAGGTAATCACTGTAGAGAACTTCTCAAACCAAGCACGTGGTGCTTGTTTGAGTACATAGAGAGCTTTGCGAAGTCTACAAACTTCACCATGTCGGTTAGCAACTTCAGGAGGAGCCACCATATAGACTTCTTCTTTAAGATACCATTTAAAAAGTCATTCATGATATGCATCTAAGATATTTTCCATTGACGAACAGAAGCAACAACAATCATCATTTGAATGGTGGTCATTTTAGCAATAGAGGCAAGAGTTTCCTCATCATCCATTTCATACTTTTGAGAGTAACCTTTAACAACAAGACGAGTTTGTACTGTTTGATAGAACCATCAAATTTTGTTTTGATCTTAAAAATCCAACGAGATTTAATGGCACGTTTTCCAGGTGGCAGCGGTATCATATCCCAACTATAAGACTTATGTAGAGTAGTTAATTCCATGCCCATAACATTCTCCCAAAGAAATAGCTTCTTTATAGGAAAAAGACTCTGAAAGATTATGAATAAACGTAACAAAATAGGTAAAAGAACTAGAATAACAAGAATAAACAAAATCATGTAGTTTAGTTGACTTACGAGAACGAGTAAATTAACGAATAGAATTTTTTACAATCTCTCAAGATGATGGAGCAATTGCAGGAGGGGGAGTAGTCGTAGATGTCCCAAGGATCAAGCTACCAGATTCAGTGGAGCTGCTAGGAGTAGAACTAGTCATGAGGGAGATTTTGTCATTGTCGGTATTGAAGGGATCAATGCGCATAAAATCTGCATGAGTGATATTGTGTTGGGCAGAGGGTACGAAGAAGAAATGAATATGTTCAAGAAACACAACATGACAAAATACATATAACTCTTGACTCACTGGATCAAAACAACGATATCCCTTTTGATTAAGAAATACACAGAAAACAGTTCGAGAGGATAATTTATCACGCTCGATGTGTGGTCAGAGAACAAAACAAGTACAACAAAAAACACATAAAGAGCAATAGTCAGGAGCACGACCATATAGTTTTTGAAAGGGAGACAAACTTGAATTGTGAGAAGTTGGTATCCTATTGATCACGTGAGTAGCAGTAAGTACCGCTTCTCCTCAAAAGACACTAGAAACATCCACAAATAATAAAAAGGAACGAGGTGTCTCAACAAAATATCTATGCTTTCTCTCTGCAACCCCATTTTGTTCAGATGTTTCTTGACACGAGATTTGATGAATAATACCTTCAAACACAAGTAAACGAGAAAAGGCATTGAAAGTGTACTCATCCCCTAGATAACAACGAAAACACTTGATAACAGTCGAATGCTAAGTTTTGACAAATGCTTTAATGTTATTGAAGATGATAAAATACTTCAGTCTACATTTCATAAGATAAATTCAAGTATAACGAGTGCAATCACCAGTAAAAGATACATAATATCAGGAATCCCTCTTTGTAGTAATAGGAGAAGGGCCCCCACACATTAGAATGAACAAAATCAAAAGGATTAAGAGAAAAAGATATGTTTTTATTGAAAGGTAATGCAGACAATTTTGCCAGTTTGCAACCACTACAATAAAAAATATCATGACTTTTTAAAGTTCCTAATGCTCTAGATGAAGCTAAGAATTATAATTTGGATGCTGAAACATGACCTAAATGAGTATGTCATGAGTAAATATCAGAAGACAAACGACTTAAACGAAATAATGACAAATCAACACTAGAAGCTAGATCTTCAGGTAGTTGAAGTTGATCTAAAACGTAAAGACCTCATTTCCTACGTCCTGTCCCAATCACCTTCTAAGATCGCAGGTTCTGCATACAATAATTGGATAAAGAAAAGAAAATTAAATAGCCAAATGTACACAATTGAATAACAGAAATACGATTGATGGTAAGATTACTAATATAATAGACATCAAGAAGTAACAAACAATGTGTATTAACAAAACTTACACCTACTAATGACATTAGAGTGTCATCAGTAGTTAAAACAGATAAAGACGTATTATAAGATAAAAAGACAAAAGATGACAAGTCTGGCGACATATGATGAAAAACTCCAAAATCTAATATCCACAAGGAGGAAGATATACCGGATGTATCAGAAGATGATAAACCTATATGAAAAACAATTGACATAGCATGAGGCTGTGAGGTGAGAAATTGTTGAAATTGCTCAAGTAACGATGAATCTACGAACGGAGTCCTCACTGCATTGCTAGACTTAGGAGGCCGATATGTCCATTGTTGCGATGAACTACTAGATTTTTTCGAAGAATTCTGAGTCTTCTAAGGTTGCTGTGATTTTCCAAGGTCAAACGAACCGTTCAAAGTAAGATGGTAATGGGATTGCAGTCAATTGGCTTTCAAGAGTAGTCTCGATTAGAATCAAATCTACAATCACACCTAAATTCACAAAAGATCACAGTGAGATCGGGCGATTCAGGGAGGCGACTTCGAGCTATGACCAGCAACCGGCGACCGGCAACAAAGGTTCTTCGGGTGAGGTAACTCGGGTTGGTAAGGTAAGGTTCTGTTAAGGACCAAGAAATCTAGGTCTAGTTATAAGTTGAACTCCGATTCCTATTCTTGGTGTTTTCTTTCGATTAATAAGAAAGTGAATGTGTTACATCCGTGGATGTAGGACGTTGTGTTCGAACCACGTTAATCTCTCTATTTTTTTATTGTTGATTTACTGCATTCAATCGATCTGACATTCACGCTTAGAGAATTAGGTATTACGCATTCTAATTCTACAATTGGTGTGGTGAGCGTGGATCATCCGCTCACTCGCGACCTTCATGGAATTTGACTGCATTGTCGATTCTGTTGAGTAAGATTGATGTTTTTTTTTTTTTTTTTGCTTTTCTTGGTTCAATGAAAGAAGCAATTGGTTCTGTCTGGTTTGTTCTCTGCCATTTCAGATTTTGATCTCTGATTCTTTAATTAGTCTTCATAGTGCTTCAGATTAATGAAATTTGGATTTTCAATTTTTTGGTTGAAGAAGATACTTTCGATTAAAAGTGTTCTGCTATTTTTTGTCTCTCTGATTCAAATTATAGGTGCTATTTCTTGATTCTGTTTGAGGATTAACTATAACTGTTATTTTTTTTCTTGCTGTTGGATAAGATTTTGTCTCTTGAAGTCAAGCAAAATCGGCTGTGAGCGTGTAATTAATCTGTTGTGAATCAAAAGTATTGTGAATTTATCTGTAATTATTCTGTTGTGCATTCCTTTTTAAGGATTGATTTCAGTTAAGCAAGTCTAATTAATGCTGTGAATTAATTAGTATCAATTAGGTGCTCAGATTAAAAGTTTGCTGTGGATTAATTTTGCCTTAATTCTGCTCAGATTTTCTAAACTCGGTTGTATATTAAACTAGTGACTAGTATTCTTCTGGCTTGCGTGTTGGGATTGTGCATGCAAGTTATCTGTATTTTGCTTTGTCATTAATTCATTTAAATTGCTCTAATTTTTTGCTATTTCTGTAAGTCTTGATTTTGTATAGAAGGAATCAGAGGGGTGACAAAATTCGAAGTGGAAAAATTTACTGGAGATAATGATTTTAGTCTTTGGAGAATAAAGATGAAAGCATTGTTTGTGCATCAAAGAGTTGCACAAGCATAGATGAGGATGTCATACAAAATTGAAGGATCACCGACAAGTTTCAACCGATGAAGTGGAGTCAAAGGCACATAGTGCTATATTGTTAAGTCTCGGTGAAGAGGTGTTGAGAGAGGTGACCGAGGAGACATTTGCTCTTTCCGATTGGAAGAAGTTGGAGGCGCTTTACTTGAACGCTCATTGGCTAATCGGTTGTACCTAAAGAAAATGTTGTATGCCTGGGCTATGGAGGATTCAAAAGAAATGAGGAAGCATTTAGATGACTTCAATAATATCATTTTGGATCTTAATAGCATAGGGGATAAGATGGCCGAGAAGAACCAAGCTATCATAATCCTAAGCTCATTGCTGAAAGTGTTGAGCAATTTGTGTACACCATGTTATATAGCAAGGAGACCTTAAATATGGCTGAAGTTAAGGCAACCTTCAATTCTAAGGAATTGCAAAGACAGACCGAGGAAAATGAGAATTCTGAAAGAGAGGGTCTCTCGGTTAGAGAGAGAAATTCTAAAGGAAAATCGAGATCAAAATCGAAGCAAGGAATGAGGTGTTTCTTCCGTAATAAAGAAGAACACTATAAAAAGGATTGCTATGAACAAAAATGAAAGAAGGGAGAGAAGAAGTCTGAGAGAGGGGATGTTTCAGTTGTTGCTGATGGATATGAATCTTCAGACATGTAGGTTGTTTCTGAGGTTGAATCGGGATAATAGTGGGTTTCGACTCGGGGTGTTCATTTCACATGACACTGAGGAAAAAGTGGCTCCAAAACTTCAATAACATTGTTGGAAGAAAAGTCTTGTTAGGAAACAACAAAGCTTGCACGATTGAAAGAGAATGATCAATCAAGATTAAGATATTTGATGGATGTATTCGTACCATTCAGCAAGTGAGGTATGTGCCTCAGTTAAAAAGAAATCTATTGTCAATTGAGATGCTTGACTTTACAGGTTGTACGATAAAAGTCGAAGAGGGGATTATGAAAATTGCCAACGGGGATATGAAGGGGAACATTAGAAATAGGTTGTACATTTTGAAAGGGACCACTGCTGATGGTGAGGCTAGTTCAATTTCTAGAGAGCAGAAGGATAAAATCAATCTCTGGCACCTTCGGTTAGACCATAGTAGTGAGAGAGGACTTCTTGAGCTTGGTAGGAGGGATCTTCTCTCTAACGACATTATATCAAAATTAGAGTTTTGTCATAACTTTGTCTTGGGTAAAAGCAGTTGAGTGCAGTTTTCTAGGTTGGTACATTCGTCACAAGGCATCTTAGACTACATACACTATAGGGTCCAGAAAAGATACCGTCAAAAGGTAGAGTGCACTATTTTGTGATGTTCATAAATGGCTTCTCTAGAAGAGTTTGGGTATTATGTATGCGTACAAATAATCAAGTATTCGAGACTTTTGTGACATGAAAGAAGACGGTGGATAATCAAACTAACAGGAAGAACAAGAAGCTTAGAACTGACAATATTTTGTTCTACAAAGTTCGATACATATTGTAAGAAAGAGGAAATTGTCAGGCATTGTTCGGTAAGTTACACAAATGGGAAACTCTTAGCATTTCAAGAGCAAGATAATTCTTGTGAGTTCATCTACTTCTGTTCATTTTCTAAAAATTGGTACTAATATCTTATCTTTCTCATTTGGAGCTCTCATCTGATGAAATTGTCTATATGCATATACTTATGCCTTTAATGTATTTTCCTTTCTTATTGTGATGTAGTGCAGAGTCGTGCTTAGTTTTTTAACATCATAGCTTCAGAAACAATTTACAAAATCACATGTACAGTATTGTCTATTTAATTTAACATTGAATCTTTGAAATTGATGTTATCTTTGCTGAAACGTATGTCACCAAACGTCCTTAAGGTAGAAGATGGTGATTTTCAAACGCTTGGAATGCTAAATTACGACAATAAATTGATTCATTCCTTCACTTCTCATCCAAAGGTTGATTTGGACATTGGTACGACATCCACGTGAACCCAATTTGTTTAGCCCAAATGATGTTAGATTTCTTTTAATGAACTATAACCCCTTTCTGTCGGTGAAATGTTGATGTTTGGTTATTCTCCAAGTCCATCTATTATTGACAAAGTAATTTTAGAGGATAAATTCGTGCATGATCTGACACTAATCACAATATCATATCCCGTCATGATGCTTACCGAGAACTTTGCGATATTATGGATCTTCCTATCTATTTCAACACAAGGTATTAAATTTTTAATGTTATTGCATCAAAGTTTGATTCCATTCACTTATGTGATAATTAACATCAAAGGAAAGTTAATATTTTTTGGAAATGAACGGTTGGCCAAAACTTGTCCAATTGCTGTCATCGGGATTTTTTTTGGGTCACTAAACATTATTTGATTGTTGATATCCATTTCAGGTATGAGATCAAGTTTGACCTTAAAATTGGTATGCTTGTAAGAGGAAACTAGGAGGAGCTTTGATAGATTTTTCGAGGGTGAACGAGAGCTTCACTAGGAAGTATGTTTTGTAATCAAAATTAAAGAACTTAAAAGTTAAATGTTTATTGTATGCTTGTTAATGTATACAACAAGTACTCTTAAATTTTGAGAAAATGGGAAAGTTAAGGTGTTTTGCATGCAATTTGATCAAGTTCTGTTAGAATACTTTAAACTTCATTATTTTATGGATGAACTTTTAGGAAACTACATTATTTGAATGAAACTATAGAAGACAACATCTCTAAGATCACAAGGATTGTGAAATTTCATCTTTATTATGAAACATAGAAGGAGAAGACCAAGCTTGAAGTTGGAGGAAATGTCCATGGACTCTTTGACCCTAGCCTTGGTAGATTTAGTTCTGAAGCTATCTTTGTCCCACACTTTCCTATCACAACCAAAAAAGATGATTGTTGCTTGATATTCTTCGTACATGAGGAGAAATGGGTGAGTCTCTTTCCTTTACCACCTCTTTAAAAAAAAATTCTTATTTCAACCGCAATGTCATAAGGTTCATAAAGTTGCTTCTGTATGAAAAGAATTTATTGTCAATTAAATTTATTATGTTATAAATTACAAATCATAGTCATAACTTTTTGAGGAACTTCTTAAAAATGACATGGTTATTTCGTGTGTAAGTTACTTTAAGGTAGGTTGAAATATTTATAAATGCGTTAGAAAATATAGGATGATATACAATGTATATTTTATTTATCGCTTTGGCCACTGATTGTTTTGTGTAGGTTCCTGCATATTCCTCACACTCCTTCTGTGTGCTCTTTCTTTTTCCTATCTGTTAGTTCTTCAGCATATTGTATTCTGTCAAGTGGCATAAACACCCTTTATAAATTGTAAACTTTGTAATATGAAATTTAGTAGTGAATTTCTCTATTTTACTGAAGCAATTTTCTCTTGGATTCTGCATAATACCTCTACTCTCAACATGTTATCAGAGTCAATGGCTTCTTCTGGTAGCAATATCCATCCTCAAAATCCAGCTGCTCGTGTTGCCTCTCAACTTGAGCTGCCTTCAACCCAAACTTCCTTTTTTCCTTCTTTTCCATCACAAAATCAGAATCTAGCTATTAAATTCACTTCTAATAACTAACTTATTTGGAAAACTCAGCTTCACAACGTCATCATAGCCAACGACTAAAGTGTTTTCTTGACACTTCTTATCCCTCTCCACGCAAATTTCTACATAGCTTTATCTTTTGGCCAAATCCCAATTTTGGTGTCTGACATCAATACAGTCGTTTGGTTATGAGCTAGTTATTTGCTTCCTTGTTGAAACCCATTCTTCCACAATTCGTCGCTTATAAATTCGTAGTTGAAATATGGACTTCTCTTGGTCGACTATTCTATGCCCCTTCCTTAGCCATAATCACTTAAATGCATGGTCAGCTTCATCAACTTAACAAATATGGGATTATGTGAACGACTATATTCAAAAACTAACCACCATTTGTAACAATCTCCCTCCTATCGGCTAGCCAGTCTCCTCCAATGATCAACTTATTTACCTATTTGGGGGATTAGGGAGCGAGTACAACTCATTTGTCATCGTTATCTCGCATTGTTCTACTGAACCCACAATCGAGTAAATACACAGTTTCCTACTGAGCTACGAGTTCTTCCTTGACAGACAGAATCTCCCTACTCCACTAAACACTCTCCATGCTAATGTCGCGGTTGTTGCTTCTCGTCCTCCCTACCCAGCAACACGTTCTCTTCCTCAATACCTCACTGCTCCTAGTGTCTTAGGAAAACCTTCTAACCCACAAACCAATTGGTGACCCATATGTTCCAATTCTTATATACCCAAGTGCTATATATGTCACAAAGTCTACCATCGCACCAATATTGCTTTCAAACCTCAACCTCCAAGGTTATTGAACACAATGGTGGCTTCCTCTACTTCTCCACAAATAGTACCATTGTCACCACATGACTTGCTTCGATCTTCTCGGTGTTCTAATTCTAGTGCATCCAACCATTTCACTCCAGACATATCATTGTTGAGTACAAGAAGAAATACATAAAACAAAGGCTTGGGCTTTTACAACACTTCATGTTTGCCTTGAATCAACTACTTAATCTAAAGTCTGCCATGCAAGAAGAAATGCATGCTCTTCTAGAAAATAAGACTTTGTCTTTAGTTCCACTTTCTCTGAATTGTAATGTTGTTGGCTGCAAATTGGTTTTCAAGTTGAAAACCAATGCAGACGGCTTTCTAAATCACTATAAAGCGCACCTTGTCGCCAAATGCTATCACCAAATGGAAGAACTAGACTATTATGAGACATTTGGTCTTGTTGTCAAGCATACAACAATTTGTGTGGTTTTGTCTATTGCCTTATGACTTGAAACAATCACCACTCGCATTGTGATAATCCTAGTTAAGATTAATTATAATAATCGCAATTAGAATAACTAAATTTATTAGAAGTGATATAAAACACTTCTTATGATAAAAGTGAAAATTACTTATTGTAGCACGTAAGAGTATAAATTTTATAACAAATTCTATGGTTCTTGGATAATTCTGAATATATACTGTATAAAATTAGACACATAAAAAAAAAAGAATGACTTTCGAATGGAAGCAATTCGGCATATGCAATGAAAGATATGCATGTTGGACATCAATTGAGTCAGTTTTATCAAAAAATTGCAATGTTTTGATAAATCACTTTAAATTTGATTTTAGAGTGGAAATTTGGAGACGATCATTAAATGCAAAATGTTTTTGACATCTTAAAGTATAATTAGCTTAATATCCAAGATTAACATAATTAGTCACTAATCCTTGAGTGACACGTGGCCTCACCTCATTAATTGTCCTAATTAGCTTAATATTCAAGATTAACATAATTAATCATAATTAGTCACTAATCCTTAAGTGACACATGTCTCCACCTTATTGATTGTCCAATTAATTATATGACTACATACTTAAAAGATAATTAAACATGGTATTTTTGTGAAAATCAATGGAGTAAAACGGTAACTTTTCGTGGACAAAATGGTAATTTAATCCTAAGATCTCTCTAGAAACTTGTTTAAGGGATGAAGACAAGCCATGTTTTGTGCAAACCAGAGAAGAAAAAGAGAGATAGAGGGAGGAGAGAAAGAAGAAGAAAAAAGAGAAATTAGAAAGAGAAGTCAAAATTGATGGAAAAAAAGTCCACCCCTTGAGGAAAGTTATTCCTCTCATCAAGAGGACCCATTTGAGTTGAGAATCAAAAGGTGAAGTTGAAGAAAAAAAGTCTTCAAGAGGTAAGAGTCTCTGACCTTTGTTTTTACTAAATTATGTTGAAATTCACATAATTTAGGTGAAGAAAATAATGATTTAGGAAAATTATCATGGAAGATTAATAGAATTGCACGTTAATGATCTTTGATGTTATTAGATGGATTAGTTTAAAGAATTGAAAGAGAATGATATTGAAGTGATTAGGTTTGAAAGAATGAATATTGAAATTAACATATTTTAATAGTTGATTTTATTGAAGTGATGTAAGAATGAAAACTATACATATTGATGATTGGAAATCATTGAAATAAATAGAATATTGATATAAGCTAATGAAGGTTGTTTATCAAGGGATTTAAAGATAATGCAATTATAAGAAATCATAAATTTTGGGTTGTTAAATTAGGTTATGTGTTAATGTCCATATATAATAAAATGGATGATATTAGTTAATGTATATCATTGTTGAGATTGATTATATTAATAATTGAAAGCACTAAATTACAGTGCTTTGATGACTAAAATTGGGTAATGATTGGATGCATGAAAATGTATAAATTTTGGTGATTTATAAAATATATCATATATTATATAGTTAGAAGCATTAATAAATTATAATATTTGGTGTTAGGTTAAAGTAGACTAATAATGTCTATTGAAGAATTATAAATCATAACGAAGGTATTAGATGAGTTTTGAGATGATTTGAAATGAAATATAAGTTTAGATTGTTAAGACATGTTTAATGGGTATCTAAACAAAAATATAATTCATGCATAAGTTATGCATCATATATTGCTTCTCATTTAATAAAGATTTGCATGCTCATACTTCCTGCATTATTAATATGTATTATGCATTCAATGTATGCATAATAAAGATATTTAAATTATTCATCATGAAATTATTTATATTTATAAAATAGTATTACGGGAAGTATGATTGGTCACATTTGAACTCAATTTATATCTCACCGACTATGTATTGTGTGACATGTGTAAAGTCGGAAAATAAAAAATAAGTGATTGTGAATCTCCCTTGGGTTGCAAATCTTATTCCTTCGGAGGTATATAGTGACGTGCATGCGCTACTGTGAAATAGTCAATATGATGTACATATGTGTACAACTCTACATATTAGGATTATGGATCATACATATCAACATTTACAATATATGTTGATATGGTTTACGCATATTGACATTCAAATCATATTAATACGGTACTTGATAAATATAAAATCAATTAAATGATATGGTGTGCATACTTGCATTGATTCACTTATCATGACACGAGTGGTGTGTGAGAATCGCATTTCTTACTCATTACATATGGTTGAGTATAAGAATGAAAAATGAGTGAGTTAGGGTATCTAGCCAATGACTTAAATTGTCATGTGTCTAAGTATATTTATATATTTGCATTGATAACTCCTACACATATAGGAATTTGATAAATATAAATTAAATTAGATATTAATAATAAATGTCTAGTAAGTTATGTAAAAAGCATTGGTTAGACAATCATCATAGATGTTTAGTAAAAATTGTAAAAAAAAAGTATAAGATAGACATTAAATAAATATGTCTAGATAAATATGATAAATATAAACTATGACATGAGTGTGGAAAACATAATTAGATATTAAATAGAATGTTTCGACAGCACTGATGAAATATAGATAATGGAAAGAATAATGCATGAAAAATAATAATAGAAGGAAACAAGGAAAGAGTGGAGTTAAACTATGATTGCCTAAATCATATGTCTAGGCATTCACATAAATGCACAATACACTTCTTACATAAAAAATATGACACATAGTTGAATATTAATAAAAAGTGTTTAGAGAAATTTGTCAATACCTAAAACAATGGGATGAATGATCATAAGAGTTGATCAATGCTGATAAATGAAAGCGATGAATGTGAGAACTAATCAAGGAAATTAGTAAATGATTATATGTGATTTCAGTTTAGTTTGATGAATCCTTAAACTAGAATTCTTGCTAAGCTTTATAAAGTTCACTCCGGTGTTTCTTTCAATTTTTCAAAAGCAGGTCGTGGCAGTTCACAAGATAAAAGTAAAAGCATGATGGATTAAAGAGTTCATCACAACTTAGGATTAGTAGAGTTTGGGTTTTGTTTTATCTTTTCATGTTTTTGGTTTTAGTTGGCACATGTTCATATAAATAAATTTAGATAAAATCTTGTATATAATAAGATTTGTATATTATTGTGGGTTGATTTTACTATTTACTACTACCCAGTTGCAAATAATTTATTATTTTCGCTGCAACCGTTTATTTAACATTACCACATCGAAAATCCAAGTAATCAAAATGCGGGTCTTGACACGCATGGTATCATAAAATACAAATTGTTGTCATACAGTTTGGTTCCTCGAGTAGACTCATTCATGTTCTTCTACAAGGTGGGACAATTAAATATGGCAATGCTAGTGTACGTTGATGACATCTTATTTATTGGCAATGACAATGCTCTACTTAGCCCTCTGGTTTCCTTTCTCAGCAAATGCTTTGCTCTTAAAGATCTTTGTTGTCTTAATTATTTCGTGGGCATCACGATTCAATATTCGGTTGATTCCCTACATCTCAATCAATCCAAACATATTTAAGAGGTATTGTGTAGAGTTTATATGCAGAATTCAAAGGCAATTTCTACACCACTTGTTACTGGTCCTATACTTTCAAAAAATTCACAAACTTTATTGCAAGATTGTTCAGCCTATCACTGGCTGGTGGGTGCTCTATAGTGTTGCACTTTAACTTGCCCTAATAGAGTGTATGTTGTTAGCAAATTATTTCAATTCATGTATAATCCCATTAATGTTTGCTAGCAAGTATTTAAAAGAGATTTTCATTATCTAAAGGGTACAACCTCGGTACAATCTCCTTTTTACTGTTTTCCCTTCATTTGATATTGTTTGTTACACTGATGCTAATTGGTGTTCCTTACCTAATGATCGGTGAAGTACTAATGGTTACTGCATTTTATAGGGCCTAATCTTGTTCCATGGTCTTCATCGAAGCAGATGTCGGTGTCTCGCTCAAGTACAGAATACGAGTATCGTAGTGTTGTTGGTGGCGTTTTAGAAATTTTATGAATCAAATCTTTATTGGTTGAGCTTGGTCTTGTTCTTATCACCATTCCGTGTTTACTGTCTGACAACATTAGCACAACATACTTAGTTTCTAACCCTCTTTTACACTCCAAAACTAAACATGTTGAACTCAACTATCACTTTATGCAGGAAAATGTATTATAAAGTCAATTGGTTGTCTCTTTCGTTCTATCTTCCTCTCAACTTGTCGATGGACTAACAAAACCACTTCCGCCAATGCTATTTGAATCATCTCATCACAAGCTCTAAATCCGATCTCCTTGCGTTTGAGGGGGATGTTATGCTTAGCTTCCTCCATATTCCTCACACGCCTTCTGCATGCTCTTTCTCTTTCCTGTCTATTAATTCTTTAGCTTATTATATTTTGCCAAGTGGCACTGATACCCTCTATAAATTATAAATTTTGTAATATGAAGTTTCGCAGTGAATTTCTATTTCACATGTTCTCTCAGATTCTGCATAATAGCTCTACTCTTAACTCACATAAATCTTAAACAGGTCTTATTTAGAAACTATCTGTTCTTTCTTTCAATGCTTTGCAAGACTATTCTCTGTTGATGTTTACCCCATCATTCATTTGGTTTTCAAATTATCACCCTTCGCTTCTGCTGGCAATTTTTTTGTGTAGTGCTCATCTGACTGACTTATATAGATATTTTTTAACCAAATGCAAGCTTTTTGTTTCCAATTATATATTTTTGACCTCTTGTGCTTCTAACTCAATACTGCTGCTTGTTAACGGGAGCACCTTCATGAACAAAAGAGGTTCTAACTCATATATTATGGTAAATATGCGATGTATTTCAATCACTTACTTTCTTTGTATGCATCATTTGTGATGAATTTCCAGTAAAATCTTGTCGAGTGTTGCTCTTTCCATCGTGAAAAAATATCCTGCGATAACTTCTTTATATATGGTTTCGTCTCTGCCATGTAACTTTCTTTCCTGTTTCAATCTCCTTGGCTGGCACGAGCCACGTTGAATTGGGTGTATATGATAGCTTATTTTATGGAATTGAATTTAGACTCTGATCTCTGGTGCCATCTTCCCCTATGGAAAGGCCATCTCCCAATTCAAACTCTCTCTCTCTCAACATTTACCCTTTTCCTGCCTCATCATCGGTACCATGTAAATGAACGTTTCAGATTAAAATTTCTGTCATGTATTAGGGAGTGAAATCAATGTACAGAAAAAAAGAGGCAGAAGATAGTTTTGTTTACTTTTTGTTAAGAAGTTAGCTATTCAAACCCCTTTGATTAAACATTTGAAGATTTCAAACAGGTGGCAAGAACATTACAATGAAAGTATATATGCTTTTACACCATCAATAGGTGTTAAAATTATGGAAAAAAGTTCTAGCTTTTGTGATTATTCTAACTACAATGTTATATTTGCTTAATTTTGTGTACAAACTTTCCGAGAAATTTCATCGCATTTTAGATTAGCCTGTGAAAATTGATTTGATATGCATTCCGAAATAGTTAATAATTTGAACAACTTAATTTCACAAAATGTTTATTCAATTAGTTGGCTAAAAATATATTATCACATTTAGAACATTTGTAATAATATTTATCGCTCAATATGCATGAACCTAACAAAAAGTTTGGCAGTAATTTCTAAATGATGTGACGAACCGAAAAAGGTTTGATTTCGTTAGAAATTGTATTCTCGTTGGTTTTCCTCCGTTAATTTTTACCATATGTATGATAAATTGCATATTTGACTCGTACGTGTTGACCGAATCGTAGTGTTTTTTTTTTTTTTTTTATAAATATTCCAATGAATGTTTTGTCCCACCCTAGGTAGCACGAGATTTTGTTCTACAAGGCCTACAGTGTCCCCTTCTTCTCTAGGAGATTGTGGCTCTGGTTTGCTCGTGTTCGTGATTTTCGATTTGCACGCCGATTATGGAGAGAATTTGAAATGGATAAAGAAGATTACATAAGAAAGGTCAATCATTTTTCCTACATTTTGTAGGCGAATCAGGAGGGCATACTCTCTGCAAATATCGAAGTAATCTTTCGACATTAAGGAAATTATTTAACTCATCCCCTGCAATTGGAAGATTAGGACCATTCTTCTATTACTAACGACTCTTAATTTTGATTTCTAATATTATAACTGACTTTATTTAATGTTTAGTCCATAACACAATTTCTGAAACAATAATGTCAATATTCTGAGATTGACAAAGAAAGACAGTGGAAGGATTGCATTATCTTCTTACAAACACCTATCCAACATGCTCAGTAATAAAAGCATAACACTTTCTTTTTGTTAAGATAGGAATCAACTTAAGTACACAACAAGTTCTGTATCGTCCTCGATAACATTGCTTCCTATTTTTTTCATACACGAGTCAGTATGATGGACAAAGAAGCTACATCGACCACATTCTAGTACCCTTGAATAACAGTGCTTACCACACCCAAGACACAATGCAGGAGGTTTCCTAGTCGGCTGTTCAACATAAATGAGGGGATGGTGATGAAAAGGATATGTGAGAGTGGTTCCATATTTAATATATGGAAATTTCCCGAGAGCACAATCAATATGAGCAAAAAAGTCACATTGAATACAACAGTAGAACCAATCTTTTGGATCTCTCTCATTTTCGCAAATATCACAATAGTATTCTTCAGATTCATCCTTCTCGAAGGCAAGGCTCAGAAGATGATCATCATATCTGTGCTTAATCCTATGTGGAATTTTTGCACAACAAAATCCCAAGACATATTCACATTCTGAGCATACCAATATAAAGTGATTATAACTACCACAACCTTGACACTTCTCATATCTTCTTATGCGGGGATCGGGGAAGCTTAGCCTGTGCTCGTGACTTGGATGGTATAGCCCTGCCATCAATTTGACACAAAGAAAGTCAATCGTGAAGCGACAATCTTGACAGCTATACATGAAACCGTTGTAATTCTTTTTATTACATTCATAACAATTGTTCAACTCTTCAACTAGATTGAGGTGAAGAAGATGAGGATGAAATGAAAACTTTTGGGTCTTCGGCATCTCAGCACACCGTTTGTGGAGATAAAAACCACAGTCCATGCAACCATAAAATGGAGAGGATATGAGCGTGACACAACCCTCACAATATTTATGATCCTCTAGATCTTCCTCATTTAAAGTCAACTCATGTTGGTGAGTGAAGTGTCCAATTTCACCACCTTTGTTGGCATCTCCTGAGAGAGTTATAGCAACAGAGTTTGCTACGGAATTGTGAGATCCCTCCAACGATGATATATTTGAGTCGTCTTGGGTTTCCTCCTCTAATACAACAACTCCTATCCTTCGCGCGCAACTCAAGTGCGAAGCATAATTGCATAGATGACAATAGTAAGCTGCATAATCAACATTTACTACTCTGTAACAAAGCTGGCATATCAACTTGTCACACTGGTGGACAAAGCACAAATAGTGGGTGAGTTTAAGGACATGATTGTGTCCGTCTACTCTAAGAAATCTTGACATCTCCGCACATTTTTTGTGTACCATTAGATGACAGCTGGTGCATTGCCAAGGGGAGATATAATCTTTCACACCACAAGCATCGCAAGCTAATTTCCTAAATGTCTTGATCTCAACGAAGTTGTGATGGTGATCATATCTACCTTCAGAACCGTGTAGAGAAAAAAAACAATCCACGTGAAATGTGAATCCACATTGAAGACAGCAGTAGTTGAGTTTGCGCACTTTTCTAGCACAGTAACCACAATTGGATATTCTTCTTGAATGGGTTGTTGCAAAGAGAATGAGGGAATGCTCGGGATGCAGGTGGCTCTTAATCTCACCTGGTAACTCGGCGCATGATTTATGAAGAAGGAAAGGGCACAACTCACAGCCGTATCTCGGAGAGGAACCAAGTTCTTCCATACAGAGGCGGCAGGATGGGGGGTCATTTCCAGTCCACCCCCATTCTTCCTCATCTACCAACAAAGTCAAGTTGTGATGGTGGGAGCTATGTTGAATGTGTTTCTCCCCCAGTCTTTCCATGGCATCCCTTGGATTTGAAAAGGCACATTTTGGGTGGATGAAAAGTTCGTGTTCTAGCCAAACATAAAAAGATATACCCTCTTGGCCACAGATTTCGCAAAGTCTACGACTCTTAGGAACGAGAAAAAGGGATCGTTCGGGATGGAGGAAGCTGACCTTGATTTGTTGAGGTACATTCGCACAAAACTTATGGATCCGAAATTCGCATCGTGATCTAGAGCAGAAGAAGAAAGGAGCAGATATTGATTCTAAGCACCCAAAGCAATCTACACTGTTTATATCAAGAGGAGCCGACTGCTTTTCCTCCAACACTAGGAGGTGCTGGTGCAGTCCGTATCGGAAATAATCCTTCTCTCCAGTGCTCTCCGAAACAATGTTACCTTCCTGGTCGACTGAAAGAGCGCACATGATGTGAAGGTCGAAGGAGCATTGAGGACAGTGGTATACAAATCCGTTTCCTATTTCGTTGCAAGCATCACAGCCGTAACTCTTTGCTGCATATGAAGGACGTGGGAGGAGAGAGAGAGCGTGTTGAGGATGGAGAGGATGGCCTAGCAAGCGGGGAGGGAGCTCAGTGCATGATTTGTGAAGGTGAAATTTGCACGTAACGCAGCTGAATCTTGGACCACATATTTGATCCTCGCATCCCCAGCAAACCACAGGTTCATCTTGATTGTCTTCTGATTCCCCATCTGTAAAGAGCAGCGGATGGTCATGGCTCTTGTGTACAATCTCCATTTTTACTCACCCTTTTCTTGGAATGTTTTTTTCCTTTTCCTCTGTCCTTACCTGTTTATTTCTTCTACCATTGCTTTGCTGCTTCTAACAACCTGGGAATAGAGATGACACCAAGCCAAGCATCTAACCTAACACATTAAAATATTCAAGTTAATTTAACTAAAGTAATGCTTTTAAATCAACCCCAAGAAGATAATGTTTTATATGACCAACCCTAAGAAATGGGCTGGCTGGCTGGCTGGTTCTAGAAATAACGAGCCAAGCCAACCCGAATTTTTGAGCTCCCAGGCTCGTCTAGGAGCGAGTAGCCAACTCGTTAGGTTCGTCTGGAGAAGTCCACTTGCCTGGCCATTCTACTCCGCCCTGAACTTCCGCTTAACCAACCCGTGACCACGGCTCAACGCCTTCCATCCCCATCCAAGCGCTTCTTCCATGGCTTGACCCCAACCCAAATCACTCTAATGGCCTCTCTTGTACGAGGTTAAGCAAATTGGTAGATTTTCTGCATCGGAGCCTTTTACGGACGCTAAAGAGAATGCTTCTCCGGCCGACAATCAACGATGAGCCCAACGGTTGCCCCGGAAACTTCCCACGCGACCCGCTTCGTCCATTGACGAATCAATGTATACCCAAAGCATATGAAAAAGGAAAATTGTGCAGTAGAGGAATTAGACCCTAGGCTGATTCTCAAGCCCAAATATTGTTTCCCATTTGATCCTACCCAAGCGCAGAAAGCTAACATAACATTAAGGAAGACAAGACAATGCGAAGCAAAGCAGAAAAGGCGAAGATTGGGCCCAGATTTTTGAACCCAGCCCAACATTTTTTTCGTTTAATTTATTTTTTTTATAATTTATCAATGATCAATGACACATGTTTGGATGACTCTTTGTATCTATATTCTGAATTCTAACCATACATGTCATTTGTTTGATGTATTCATCTTCTTTAATTTACTGTGGCTACACATATTAGATGTAACATATTCTTTACAGTGTTAATAATATTAAAAACTGATATGTAATTTTTCATAATCTACTATAATGACACGTTTCATATGTTTAACTTGTTTTATACTCTTTATGAAAAATGAAGATTTTTTTTTGCTCTCTGATTAGTGAGCTGTAATGACATGTGTTATACGATTAGCTAAATTTCCGTAATACTTTTCTAAGAGTCAATATCTTATATTTTACGTAAATTATTATAGTGACACGCGTCAAACAACATGCATCGCACGTGAATCCAACTAATTTTCTTTAAAAGATATCGTTCAATAAAATAATTTACGTGAAAAATACAATGTTTAACATTCGGTAGATAGACATAATAAAATCGTATAGTTCGGTAATTAGGATTCCACAAGCACAGAATCCGAAACACTATTTTTCAACGTTTTGGCCGAACGAAATCAAAGTCATTTTCTATTTATATTTCATTTTATTTAATGAATAATATACTTAAATAAACCAAATTCTATTAAATACTTGTAACAATTATTTGCTCCATTTGAATAATTGTATTTTTTTTTTAAAACATTCCTATAAATATATAACAAAATAAAATAAAATGGACTTGTAATTTTTGTAAATTATACGAGTAATTTTATATATTATCAATCAAGTAATACATACTAATATTATAAATAATTAATGAAAATTTCATAAGAATAAATGAAAATATATGATAATAATATTAAGTTTAAATGAGTCCATTTAGGGTATATTTGTCAATGTCGGATAACTTCATAGAGAACACGCAAACGCTAACTGCTATATTGATGGATTCGTCATCCATGGACCATGGTCAGCGAAGCTCGCTGCATCGGTAATCCCTGGCTTGCTTTCCATGGCGGCAATTTTGGGCATTCCCCACCAGCTGGGGGGGCCTTCGAATTTCCCTTTCAAGCTGAACTCTCTCGCCAAATACAACAACAGCAGCACGAGATTTTGTTCTTCTCTAGGAGATTGCGGCTCTGGTTTGCGCGTGTTCGTGATTTCCGATTTGCACACCGATTATGGAGAGAATATGAAATGGATAAAGAACTTATCCTCATCCAGATACAAGAATGGAGTTCTTCTCGTTGCCGGAGATGTGGCCGAGACGTACCCCAATTTTACTCTTACCATGTCTCTCTTGAAGGATGTTTTTGACCGTGTCTTCTTTGTGCCTGGAAATCATGATTTGTGGTGCCGTCGGGAGAGAGAAAATTACGTAAGAAACGTCAATCATTTTCCCTAGATTTTTGTGGCGAATCAGGAGGGCATACTCTCCGCAATTCGATAACATTTCCCA
The DNA here is from genome assembly GCA_022433055.1 of Begonia peltatifolia. Classification (NCBI taxonomy): domain Eukaryota; kingdom Viridiplantae; phylum Streptophyta; class Magnoliopsida; order Cucurbitales; family Begoniaceae; genus Begonia; species Begonia peltatifolia. The sequence goes on along the minus strand of CM039526.1, from coordinate 10,268,680 downwards.
TTTTTATTTCTATATTTTCCTTGATATTTCTAGGATGCTCACGGATGCATGTACTCAGAAATTTTATCTCATTTCTGTATTTCTAGGGTGATTCTCTTGGGAAGATGAATAAGTTGCTTGATTGGTGTTCACAGCTTGGTGTTGAGACCAGTCCGGCGATCATAGATGGCTTAGGAATCATTCCTCTGTTTTCATGGTACCATGAGGTGCATGGTTTTAAGTTTGCAGTTATTAAATTTATGCCTTTATTAGTTCATCCACTTTTCTAAGTTTAATTTTAACGTCATGATCTCCTTCTGTTCAGAGCTTTGACAGAGAGAAGGACATCACAGATATTCGTGTTCCATCATTGGAGATGGTGAATCACTTATCTTTTTCCTCGTAAGGTGTTTAAGGCATTGTTTTCAACACTTTTTCCCGCAGTTCCTAGTTTAATCATGCTTCCTATATGTGTTCTATTTCTTTAATATTTCATTCTATAATTTTTTTTGAGTTTGTTTTTCTATCCATTTATTTAATTTTATCACTCCTTTGATTATGATTTGAAAACATTATGTCAATATATTTCATTATTTCTAGAAACAGTTAAAGAGTTACCACTCACTTAATTTTGCCTCTATAAAACTTCCACTGCTCCTTATACTACTTTTGTTCCCTGAAACCTTGTTCTTGTAAGGGAAGCGATGTCTAACTTCTGTTCCATACAAATTTTGTAAAAGTATTGTAGTTTATTTTCTAAAATTGAATGTTGTTTTCAAGTGCGTATTATCTATACGTGTGTCTCTGATGGTGAAGGAAAGAGTAACAAGTTATATCAAATTGGGTGTTCAATGTAGAAAATTTTCCTTGAAACGTGAGTTTATTGCACTAAATTAAATTTCAAGAGCATAAATTTTCTTGTTGCTAGTTATTTTAACAGGTGGCTAGGTGGTGCTACCTTGATACTTGATTGCTTGTAATATTGATGTTCATTATTTGTTTCTTTCTTTAGTTCATTACATAAGTAATTGGTCAATCTCTAATCATTTTAGTGCCATCTATTTCTTAATAGGCATGTAAGGATTTATATGCCTGCAAATGGCCTGCCGAACTTTCAAACAGAGATACTTCTCTTGCGTTGTACTTTGATACAATGAATGAAAGGAATCAGGTTGCCGTGAAGGAGATCCAAGAGAGATGTAACCAAATAGTAACATTTTCCCATTTTGTTCCCAGGTCTGTTCTTGGTTTTTTACACACAGTAAACCAAAATTTGTCTGTAATATATATAGCATATACAGAAGGAAAAATGATAAATTCTTGATTGACTTTGTCCGGCATAGTTATACATCATGCTGTCACTTTTTAATTGGGGCATTTCTTTTTCTTGGGGAACTTTCCCCCTTATGTAATCATTTTTTAAAACTATATTTCTTACAAAAAGAAATTTATATGCCATGTAGTAGACACACTCAACATGTTTTTGATGTACTAAATGATATATTTGTTATGTACGTATTTTATTCTAAATGTGCTCTGCAGTATTTGTGGAACGTCTGTGTTTGCTATTACACTAGCTAAGTAGCATCAGGCTTCATACCTAACAATGGCAAAGGTGGCACTAAGCTTGGAGGCATGTTAAGCATTAAGAAATATCTGGCAAGCTGAAATTTGCTTCTTTTAAAACCTTTTCCACCACGGTGAATGATCAATATTTTTTTTTATAAGAAATGAATCATATCATATTGAAAAAAGGAACATACAAGAGAAGAACCTTTTTCAGGAAAAAAAATTCAAACTCAGCAAATGATCAATAATTTCGTAAATAAAAAACATGAAAATTTCATTTAGTGAAATTATTTGTCTTTTACAATATAACTTAACATTTTTCTATGGAAACAATATATTTTTAAATTTCTACTGCAAAAAATGATAATAATATGTAAGTCTTTGAAATCGATCAATGTAAGATAGAGCACTATCTCACTAGAGACCTATCCAAGGAGTAAAGCTATATCCCCATAGCTATGTCATCTAAGCATTGTTGTTGGTTGTGTGATTTTGGTTGTGTGATTTTTGTATAATGTTAAATTCTTTAGGATAAGGATGGACATGGTGGTCTTTACTTAAAACCATTGTCTTTTCTGTTTTGTTATTTTTGAATTTCCGCTCATTTATGGAGAGTTTTCTTCTCTGTTTTGTTATTTTGAATTGTCGTCGTCTCTTTTTTGTTATTTTGAATTTGTCACTAGTTTTGGTTTTTGCAGGCAAGAACTATGTCCTGAGAAAAGAATGTTATTCTATCCTAGGCTTCCTAAAATTATTGGTTCTGATTATCTTGAGGATCGCATAAGGTCCATCCATGCTTTTAGAGGTACTGCATCCACCTGTCACGTATTTGGTCATACACATTTCTGTTGGGACGCCGTACTTGACGGTATCAGGTTGTTGTTCATCAATCTTTGTCCAAGACGATGGATTTTAAATTTTGATAATTTAATGGTGTGCGGACTTTTGCATTAACATCAAACATTAGAAGGGTGAATTTTACTGTAAAATATTCAACCTTCTCAAATTTTGCTGCTGTATTGATGGAGAATATGCATTAGGTATCTATGCACAAATGTGATTCACACAAAAGTAGTTTATATTTGGTACAGATAACATGCATTTCAGTATGGAAATGGGTTAGAGCATCTTATCTTTTACTTTTTTATACTTGACAGTTCATTTACTTCTATGGATAAGTTTAGACAAAGGAACACATTTTCTTAGTAGGATTATTTTTTGCCCTGATTTATTTTTCGTTTCTGGTGTTGTAGAAGTTTAAATCTCATATTAGACATCTGACTAATCCAAAAAAAAAAAAGAACATGACTGGCATGAATGAACTTTGTTTGCAACAATGTTTTCTGGTATCCATTGAATGATTTTCACTTGAAGGGTGCAATACAGGTACGTGCAGGCGCCCTTGGCTTACCCAAGAGAGCAGAAGAGGAGAATGAATGGAGGAGATGATTGGCTGCCATTTTGCCTCTACTCGGATGGGCAATTTTCCGAGAAGCTCAGACCGTGCTTTTGGAGCGACTACTATGCAATCAATCCTAGAACCCCTCATAATACTCAACTTGCTCCTTGGGTTGCCAAATTCTACAGGCATTTGTGAATGCACAGTCGTTGGCCATGGACATTATGTGAAGCATGGGATTCAATTACTCGAACTTGTATTCTTCGAGCAAATACACACGGAAGCAGGCTTAAATCCAGTCATTTTCACTCACGTCAAACCAGTTTTTGCTGCCGTAGACTGGAGGAATGGTTGGCGAAGCTGCTGATTGCTGCTTGCTTTTATCTACAGTCATGAAAATGACAAAGGAAATGGCTTAAAAATGGAGGGTACCGATGTTTGTTTGTAGATAACTATATTATGCGAACTTTAGAATGGGAATGAGACCTGTGCATTAGAAGATATGCAGGGAAAATGAGGAAGGGAGGGGAGATTAAATTGTGTTATTATTTGGTATATTAATTTATGAAAAGAGTTAATAATCATCTTTTGATATGATTATAGAATGAATTATTAGTTAAAGTTAGGAAATTCTGGTGGACTTGATCCTTCTTTCAATGCTTTTTCTCCAAATAAAAATATAGACAATTGACTTGAATGTTTTAATGTCTATTATCTATTGTTTGGTAGAGAAGAAAAGAACTCATGATACAAATAACTGGACTCTTTGAATCTGAAAGATGACTTGGTATATTCCATAAAGCACAAACTCGATCATCCAAAGGTGACGTCTTATGATGTCGTCTATCTCGATAAGCTTGCCCTCACAATTAAATTAATTTCAACTTTACATCAGCAATTATGTCAGTTGGGATATCGATAGAATTCAAAATCAAGTTAGAAGTTATCGGAAGGATTAGAAATTAAATTAAAATATTCGATTAAATGAAAATATAGAATGCATGCGGTCGAATTTAATAAATAAATTGACGACAATATTCAAATTGTTATAAGTGTACAACCTCGTTGGCGTTCTTTGGTCTCGGTCATTCTCTAATTGCCTTAATTTTTTCTTCATCCACTAATACTCTAGTTGAACTAACTACAAAACCAATAAATACTACTGAATCTATGCAAAATATGCACTTCTTTAAGTTAGCATATAGTTGATTTTCTCTTAAAGCATTTAAAGCTAAATTCAAATGTTCAACATGTGCATCTTAAGTTTTACTATAAACGAAGAAATCATCAAAGTACACAACAACAAACTTTCCAATAAAAGATCTCAATACATGATTCATCAATCTCATAAAAGTACTCGATGCTTTAGACAAATCAAATGGCATTACTAACCACTCATAAAGACCATATTTAGTTTTAAAGACGGTTTTCCATTCATCTTTCTCTTTCATGCGAATTTGGTAATATCTATTCTTTAGATCAATTTTTAAAGATAAGCATGCACCATGTAATTCATCAAGCATATCATCCAATTGAGGAATAGGGTGTCGATATTTTACCGTGATCTTGTTGATAACTCGACAATTAACACACATTCGTCAAGTTTCATCTTTCTTCCGAACTAAGATGACGGGAACCAAACATGGACTAAGGTTTTCCTTTACAAACCCTTTCTCCACTAGATCATCCACTTGCCTTTGAATTTCCTTGTTTTTTTCGGAATTAGCTCGGTATGCCGATCGATTAGGAATCGATGCTCCCGGCATGAAATCTATTTGTTGTTCAATCCCTCTCAAAGGAGATAACCCTCGTAACTCTTTGGAAAACACTTCCTCAAATTCCTACAAAATAGAAGAAACAATATTTGGAAGAGAATGACTTAGTTCATTAGTTACAAGATAAACATCTTTGTACAACAGTACAAGTATTTCTTGCCTTGCTATATCACCATTATTCAAAATAATTGTAGCTCTTTTATTCAGACAATTAGAAACAATATGACTAAAACATTGACCTCTAAAACACTTGACCACTCGAGACTTAATAGGTGTGGAAGTCTTGATTTTACCTTTTACGAGGGTGGTATTTGATGTCGTGGTTTTCTCTTTAAACTCCTCTTTCGGTTTTGAATTAGATTTATCATTTTTCCAATTAGATTTCCATGAAGAGTTTGAGGTTGATCCGATCTTAAAGTTTCTCGATTTCAATTGTCTCTCAACTTTGATGGATTTGCGCAACAATTCTTCTAAGTTCACATAATGATGCAAATCCACAATGACTGTGATTTCTATTTAAACCTTAAATGAATTGCATCATTGTAGCTTCATCGTCCTCATCCACTCTAGCCCTTACAATGACTACTTCCAACTCTCTGTAATAATCCTCTACACTTTTAATTCATTGGGTCAAACATTGTAGTTTCCTACATGTATCTCGATAATAGTGGTAAGGAATAAATCTTTTGCGCATTTGTACCTTCATATCATCTCATGTGCGTATGGGATGTTCTCCAGACCTTTTTTGGGTTTTCACTAATTGATCTCACCATATGCTTGCATAATCAGTAAATTCTATCGAGACTAATTTGATCTTTTTCTCTTCGGTGTAATTATGACATTCAAGCATATGTTCAACTTTTCTTTCACATTCTATATAAAGTTTGTGATTGCTCTTACATTGAAAAAGAGGGATTATCGTTTTGATGTTGCTTAGATTTCTATCCTCACGATTTGTTCTAACATACCTCTCTCTTTCGTAATTGTCATCCTTGTAGTCGGATTCCTCGTAGTAATGCTCTATTGCTGAATTGCCCCTCCATGCGCAGCTATTAGAATGAAACTTTATTCTTTCATACTTCATGTCTAAAGCCTTAATTTGATCTTGAATAGCCTTCATGTACATCTCCGTATCAAAATTAATAAGTCTTTCATCACTACTCATAATTTCAAGAAAGAAAATTTAAAATTGTTATTGAACAAAATAAGTAAGTAAACAGAACGCACTCACTCTCTCACGTGTTTACACTCGATTTATGTCTCTTCTATTATATTTCCCTCAAATAATGGCTTTTACATGATAATCTCACTCTCTTATCTTTTTCCTCTCAATTTTCTCTTTTATCTCTTTATGTAAAAACAGAATTAAGAGAAAAAATTCAACAAGCAAAATTAAACTTTTTAACTCAAAATTCTAATTTTCAAAATCGGTTAGAATCAACAATTTAGAATATGAAATATGACTTCAAGAATGAAAACTTTTCAAACAAAGAGAAACTTTGATATCTCATAGAATAATGAATGATGCTCGAATATTGTGAGAGCAAGTAAGATTAATCAAAAACTTTGAAGTCCCTGAGAAAATAGAATAACTTAGAATTAATTAAAACAATCAAAGAAAAAGATTTGAATAAGCACACTTAAAAACAAATATTGATGTTTATAATGAAGAAGAATAAATTAATGCTCGAGATATTGAGAATTTTTTTTAAAAAAGAAGAAAACTTGATAGGAAAAGAATCTTTGCTAGAAAGTGTTGAGAATTTTCGAATTTTTTTTTTTCATTTCATGAATTTCAAAGGAAGAAATTCAAGAAAAAGAAGAACAAAAAAAATAAAGATAAAGACTTAAATCTAGAAGCCAAAGCTCTGATACCAAATAATGAGAACCACAGGTATGTCAAACCCGAGATCCTTCAACAACGCGGAATAGAAAACTCATGAATGTCTTTGAAATCAAGTATAAGAAACTTGACCCCAATCGAAGCTTGCTCATAGAACCAAAGTTATCAAACAAGGAAATTGACTCATAATCGAACTTGTAGTTAGAACTGATGAGGACATCAAGACGAATAATCATGAGGACATTAAGACAGATTCATTACAAGTGGCTGGGCCAATAACTAGAGCAAAGGCGAAGCGGATCAAGGAGCAAATGAGCAATTTAGTCCGTAAAGTCATACTTCAAGAAGAAGTTGGCGTTCCGAACCAAGAATAGGAGCTTGTTCTCGTAATCCAAGCTGTTTTGGGATGATGTTCATGTCATTGCCAATTTACTTATTTAGTTACTTCTGAACTGTAGTGTTTAGAGTCATTTTTTTTGTTATAAGGGTATTTTCGTCAAAATTGTTTACTTTTGAAACCCTATCATTAAAATGGTGTTTCTTGCTCTATAAATTTGGGAACAAGGAGTATAAGAGGGGATTTTTTTTTTTGGTTTTATCAAATTAGACAGAAATTCTCTTAGTTTCTTGAAGAAACTCCGAACTTATCAAGATCTTTTTGTGGCGTTCAAATTCCGACTTATCAAACGAACAAGCATATTCGTTTGTGGCGTCCTCTTTATTTCTAGGTTCAGATCTGTATAGATTTTGGGTCAAGGATTTCCTTCCTTTCAAACTTGTAAATTCTGGTTTTACGACGCCATCAATACTCTGATTGTGGGTCACCGTCACATCGTTGACGTGGTTCGCATCATGAACACCTTTGAAATCAAGTATAAAAAACTTGACTCAAATCGAACCTTGCCGATGGACCAAAGTTATCAAACAAGAAAATTGATCTGTAACCGAACTTGTGGTTAAAACCAAACTTATCAAGTTAATCTTTCAAGTTTTGACTTGAAGAAGATCTTATTCTTCACAAAGAACGAAAGAGAAAATTTTCACAAAGAGTAACTCAAAATCTTGTATATTGATTTTATAATGTTGTAGGGTTTATGTCTTTAAATAGACTACAAAATATCTTACTGTAATTAAGAAATGTCTAAAGATTAAAAAATTTAACAAATTAATAAAAAAAATTAAACTAAAAACAAAGGAAATTTGGGTAACCAAACAAAAGAAAACTTTGACCACATAATAAAAAGAAACTTGTATCAATTTGATTGATGAATTTCGTGGCTTCTTCTTCCTAAATTTGTGTCCCACCTTCCTTCAACAATTAGAAAATAAGTCATTACCAATTTGATAGAGCAAATGAAACTCTACATGAATTTTGCATGTGTATATTTTGTTGTTATGCTTTTGTCCCACTTGCCACTAAATTTTTAAGTATTTTTCAAATATCTTTGATTTTTTTTTCTCCTAAGTGTTTTATTTAATATTTAACAAATTTATTAATTTCAGTTCTTGTTGAAAAGAATATTTCTCTTGGCCTTTTAGAATCAATTCATGTAAGTCTTCACGCATTTTCTTAGTTTTTGATCTTGCAATTATGCCTCCAATATCTTGACATGGATTTTCAACTTTGGACTTTAAGTTGGTTGCACCTTGATTCACATCACATTTGTCCATCGATAATTCTTCAGTTTCGGTCCTCAAAATTTTCTGTAAATATTTTAATTCTTAAATACAAGCACTACATTTCCATGAGATTCAAAACTTGTCCAATTTATTTTGTAGCATTACACTTCAATAATTTGATTTATTTATTTTGGGGTAATTATTGGTTTTAATCTTGTACTATGCACTTTATTTCATTTTGCCTCATGTTCTAAAAACACCGACAAACCAAACTCTGTACTTTAATCCTATTATCCGTTTTGATCTTCTATCAACAATTTCGTTAAACGTTCATTCAAAAAATTACAAAACAATATTGGATTCACTTCAAATTTGTACCACATGTTCACTACTTAATGAGAAGGTAATCTGAAAATTTTCGTGATTTTTTAACACATGTACAATTTATTGTAATTTTATTTTAGTAATTTATAAAAATATTATAGCAAATCATACAAGTTTTATAAAATCACAAACATTTTTCTATTATCTACCCATGAGTGGTGAAAATGTGAAAAAAAATTGTAAATAAATCAAATATTTTTTGGTGTTTTTTTTAAAATTAATTTATAAAGTAAAGAAGAAACTGAGATTAATTTTAAAAAAATGCAAAATATATTGGATTTATTTAAAAAATTTTACACATATTTAGCACATCATGGGTAGATAATAGGAAAAAGTTCGTAATTTTTTAAAATTTGTATAATTTATTATAATATTTTTTTATATTACTAAAATAAAATTACAATAAATTGTGCATGTGTTAAAAAATCATGAAAAGTTTCAGATTATCTTCCCATTAAGTAGTGAACATATGACAAAAATTTCAAATGAATCCAATATGATTTGTTAATTTTTTAAATAAAAGTTTATCGAAATTATTGACAAAATATCAAAATTGATAATAGAATCAAAATACAGAATTTGGTTTGCTGGTACAAGAGGCTAACTGAAATATAATGCATAGTACATGATTAAAATTAATAATTATCTTTTATTTTATCAAGGTAGGAATAAGTGTAATAAATATGTAAGTTTCATGCGATCCTCTGTAATATTGCTTATCTAATTTTTGTAATGCAAGAATAATTAAAATGGTTACAGAAGTTACTTCAAAGACATTCTAGGACCCATAAATAACAATGCTTACCACACCCAACACAAAGTAAAAGGGGTTTCCTCGACAACTGTTCAACATAAGTGAGGGGATCGTCATGAAAATCAAATGTGAGAGTTGTTCCAAATTTGATAAATGGAAAACTCCCAAGAACACACTGAATGTGAGCAAAAAAGTTACATCTAATACAGCAATAAAACCAATCTTTTGGATATCTCTCATTTTCGCAAATATCACAATAGTATTAGCCGGATTCATCCTCCTTCTCGAAGGAAAGCCTGAGAAGATGATCATCGTATCTATGCTTAACCCTATGTGGAAGTTTTGCACAACAAAATCCCAAGACATACTCACATACATTCCGAGCATACTAATATGGTGACTATTTAGACCACAACCTTGGCATTTCTCATAACTTCTTATGCGGGGATTGGAGAAGTTTAGCATGTGCTTGTGACATAGATGGTCTAGCCCTGCCATCAAATTGACAAAATGAAAGTCAATCTTGAAGCGACAATCTTGACAACTATACATGAAACTCTTCAACTATATTGAGGTATAGAAGATGAGGATGAAATGAAAACATTTTGGTCTTCGGCATCTCAGCACACCATTTGTGGAGATAAAAACCACAGTCCATGCAACTATAAAATGGAGAGGATATGAGCGTGACACAACCCTCACAATATTTATGATCCTCTAGTTCTTCCTCATTTAAAGTCACTCATGTTGGTGAGTGAAGGGATGAATTTCACCACCTTTGTTGGCATCTCCTGAGAGAGTTATAGCAACAGAGTTTGCTATGGAATTGTGAGATCCCTCCAACGATGATATATTTGAGTTGTCTTGGGTTTCCTCCTCTAATACAACGACTCCTATCAATTCCGTACAACTCATGTCCGCAGCATAGTTGCATAGATGACAATAGTAAGCTGCATAATCAACATTTACCACTCTGTAACAAAGGTGGCATATCAACTTGTCACATTGGTGGACAAAACACAACTAGTGAGTGAGTTTAAGGACATGACTGTGTCCGTGTGCTCTAAGAAATCTTGACATCTCCGCACATTTTTTGTGCACCATTAGATGACAGCCAGTGCATTGCCAAGGGAAAAATAATCTTTCACACCACAAGCATCGCAAGCTAATTTCCTAAATGTCTTGTTCTCAACGAAGTTGTGATGGTGATCATATTTACGATCAAAACCATGTAGAGAAAAAAAAACAATCCACGTGAAATGTGAATCCACATTGAAGACAACAGTAGTTGAGTTTGCGCACTTTTCTAGCACAATAACCACAATTGGATATTCTTCTTGAATGGGTTGTTGCAAAGAGAATGAGAGAATGCTCGAGATGCAGATGGCTCTTAATCTCACCTGGTAACTCGGCGCATGATTTATGAAGAAGGAAAGGGCACAACTCATAGTCGTATCTCGGAGAGGAACCAAGTTCTTCCATACAGAGGCAGCAGGATGGAGGGTCATTTCCAGTCCACCCCCATTCTTCCTCATCTACAACAAAGTCAAGTTGTGATGGTAGGAGCAATGTTGAATATGTTTCTCCCCCAATCTTTCCATAGTATCCCTTGGATTTGTAAAGGCACATTTTTGGTGGATGAAAAGTTCGTGTTCTAGCCAAACATAAAAAGATATACCCTCTTGGCCACAGACTTCGCAAAGTCTACAACTCTTAGGAACGAGAAAAAGGGATCGTTCGGGATAGAGGAAGCTAACCTGGATTTGTTGAGGTATATTCGCACAAAACTTATGGATTCAAAATTCGCATCGTGGCCTAGAGCAGAAGAAGAAAGGAGCAGATATTGATTCTAAGCACCCAAAGCAATTTACACTGTATATCTCAAGATGAGCCGACTGCTTTTCCTCCAACACTAGGAGGTGCTGGTGCAGTCTGCATTGGAAATAATCCTTCTCTCCAGTGCTCTCCGAAACAATGTTACCTTCCTGGTCGACTGAAAGAGCACACATAATGTGAAGGTTGAAGTCGCATTGAGGACAGTTGTATACAAATCTGTTTCCTATTTCGTCGCAAGCATCACAGCTGTGATGACTCGAATGTGTACGTATGGGAACGACTGTGGGGCAAACCTCGGGTTGCGGGACAAAACGCGGGACGTAAGCCGAGTGTAGGCAAATCTCGGATTCAAGTATAGACAAATCTTGGATCGTGAAAGAAGGGGTTGTCACAATCCCACATCGCTTGGAAAGGTATATGGAAATGAAACATATGTAAGGAAACCCTCCCAAGATAGTAAGACGCGTTTTGGAGCACAATTAACAATGGATTCCATAAGAACTTTGAAGTTAAGAGTACTCCGGCGAGAGCAGTACCATGTTGGGTGATCGACTGGGAAGTTCTCGCCAAACAAATTCTTGAGGGGATGATATTGGGCTACGGCCTAATCCCCAGAGCAAACAATAATTTACTGGGAAAAGAGGTCGTTACAAATTATATTAGAGTCTGTACCCAACCGAAAATGTAGATAACAAGGACGTTAGGCCCGCGAGGGGGGGTGATTGTGAGGACCCGAATGTGTGTGTATGAAGACGACTGCGGGGTAAATCTCGGGTTGCGGGACAAAACTCGGGACGTAAGAGGAGTGTAGGCAAATCTCAGACTCGAGTATAGGCAAATCTCGGGTCGTGAAAAAAGGAGTCGTCACAATCTCACATCGTTTGAGTAGGTATATGGAAATGAAACATATGTAAGAAGAATAGGAATCGAGGTTGATCGGTTCGGATATTATAGATTTTCTCAGATATTTTATCTCGATATTTGTATTATGTAAGGATTTCATTTGGTATTGTATTGGACATTGACATGTATTCTTTTTATTTTTGTATTTCTACTATTACTTCTATTCTCACATTTGTTATTTCGAAGAGTTTTGAGATAACTCATAAAAATCTTCCGCACTCAACCTTAGGTTAAACGGTGGACCTCCCAAAAATTGATCGTTTAACCTATCATTTTTGTTAGGCCCCCTTCTGGATCTTGACAACAGTCGTAACTCTTTGCTGCATATGAAGGACGTGGGAGGAAAGAGAGAGCGTGTTGAGGATGGAGAGGATGGCCTAGCAAGCGGGGAGGAAGCTCGGTGCATGATCTGTGAAGGTGAAATTTGCAGGTAAAGCAGCTGAATCTTGGACCACATATTAGATCCTGGCATCCACAGCAAACCACAGGTTTATCTTGATTGTCTTCTGATTCCCCATCTGTAAAGAGCAGCGGATGTGCATGGCTGTTGTGAGCAATCTCCATTTCTACTCCCCTTATCTTGGAATTTGTTTCTCCTTTTCCTCTGTCCTTGCCTGTTTATTTCTTCTACCTTTGCTTTGCCGCCTCTAACAATCTGGGAATGGAGTTGACGAAGCCAAACATCTAACCTAACACATTAAAATATTGAAGTTAATTTAATTAAATTAATGCATTTAAATCAACCCCAAGAAGATAATGTTTTATATGACTAACATAAATGTTAAAAAAATTATTCTAAGAAGAGAGTGAGAAATTCACATTTTTACGTTGAACATCAAACTCTGATTCAAAAAACTACTAGGTGAGAAGAAAGCTCCAACCCAAATTTTTGAGCTCCCAGGCTCGTCTTGCAAGAAGCCGACGCATCGCCAGAAGCCGTGCGAGACATCGCCGAGAACAAGCTCTGGGCTGACGTCGATTACTACGTTTTGCCAGTCATCCGAGGGAGAGGCGGCAGACTAACCTTGGCCAGCGCCGGAAACTAGTCGTGCCCCCTCAAAGTCGCTCAAGATCAGTTTGAGAGGTATCGCGAGGTCTTCCTCTTAATTAATGTTTGCACATTATATATTTCATAGCACTGGATTTTTAAAAATTATTTCGCGCATCGAGCGATGCAAATCCGCCTTTGTGGACTAGTTTTAGTTAAACACGTACTGGATTTAAGCTGTTCAAGAATTAAAAAGAAAAAATGCTCATTCCCTCTTAAACAAATTCAATGCGACAACTAAACTTAAACGCATTATATCAATCAACAAATGATGTGTCACCGTATGACTCAAGAACATATAAATTAGCATTCTAGAGCTTCATCTAATGTTCTAAGCCAACAGGGTTGGCCATGGAAATAGCCTTTTGGAGATTGAGCAAAGCCTTCTCGTATCTTAAAAACCCCATGAACCAAAACTCGCAGCCGTCTTCCGTCAATATTTGTATGTACTTCTGCGCTGCTTCCTTCTCGTTCTCGCTTTCAGTCGCGCTCCTTATCTTCCCAATCGGTATCACAACCTGCAATCATCCTCATAATCAAGAACATTTTCAATTCTGCAAGTTGAAAATAAAAGTAAGGTGTAGTTTACAAACTCCTCAAAAACCCACGAACAAACAACTGCTATATGGAGATTTGATGATTTTAATGGAATAAAACAAGTCTACATGCTAATGGGGAGATGCTTATTTCTTGAAATACTTGATGGGTGAACATTTTTAAAACATACCCGGTAAGGTGTTCGATGAAATTCCCCAGAGGGCAACGGGAGAACGATTTTTGTTTCACTGCAAAAGGCGACCTTCACGGTGGAAACGAAGAGCAGCCCAGGAATTGGGCCGGCGGTGGTCGACAAATAGCACTGCGACGCCTTCAAAAGCTCCTCCCCTTCTTTCATCGCAAATATTTGTTTGAACATGTTCTTCCTCCCCCCGTTTTGAATGATTGTAGCCCCCAACCTCAATTTCCCCTTCACCGTTTCCGACAATTTCGACCCCAGTTTAACTGCATTTTTTTTTTAGCAAACAGACGCAAGCAATCTATTCAGAAGGTGGATCTGTCTTTTGGGTCTCGTTAGTGTGACTCTAAATGTGTTGGAAATTAACTTGAAAGATTGCTTAAATGGAGGATTACGAACAGAATGAATAGTTAAACCAAAGGAACTTACCATGGTCCCGAATCCTGAATCCAAGATTACCACTTCGTTCTCTCCCGGCTTTCTTTGTGATATCAGTGTCTGAATCAAGTTTATCAACAAATTTGAGAACAGAATCATCAGTTTCTCATATTGGGTATTCTTCCAGTTGCTCAAGCTCGTCAGATTGCTGTGTTAGAGAGAAAGAGAAGCCAAATAAAGAGAAAGAGAGAGCGAGAGTACCACTAGCACAAAAGGAAGAAGATCCAGCAGAGGAAGAAGAGCCATCAGCAGTTGCTCCAAAGAGATTATAGTTCATGTTGATCACTTCTTCTTTCAATGGCGGAAGAAAATTAAGACGAAGCTCAGATTTACATTCGTTGAAACTTATCCTCAAAACGTGTTCTTGGATGGAAGAATTTCTGGGTAATTTCCCACGCTTTGAAAGTCTCCCTCTAAACTATTATGGCATTGTAGAGACGGACGCTGATTGCAGTGACCCACCATTTTAATTAAATTCAGGGTTTTGAAGAACAGATAAACGATTAAACGAAGGGAACGCGTTAGCTGTTGTTTCCTCTTGGAAGGTTCTGTAGATTGAAGAAAATTATTTGATTGTTAAAAAAATAAATAAATAAATAAAAATTTCATATTATTACATCTTTAAAAATCAATCATGTTGTTCCTTTTTTATAAAAATCATTAATTTCAACTCCATAATTAAAATTTAGCCAATTTGAGATGATTACTTTGTTAACTAAATTTAATTAAATTATGTAATTACCGGAAAAAAAAAATAAAAAAAAAATTACTCAAATGATTTATCTTCTTAATTAATATTTTATTTTAATTATTTATTATTTAATTTAATTAATGCACTAGAGCGTAAACTAGATCATAGAACTAGAATTATTCTTTACGTATATACTGTGCAAATTATATGTTTCGATGCAATTAGAATTGAACAATTGTTAATAGATTCATCAATTGCATTACTCGAAAAATATCAAGATTTCAATTAATAATGTGATTCACAAATAGATTAAAAAATAATAATTGTATTAGAAATATAATATAATTAATAATTGTTGTTTAAAAATAAGATACAGCCTATTATTACATTACTTTAGGTTGACAATCATGATTAAATAAAATAATTAGGATTAGTTGTATGAGATGGTCTACCATTTAAAGTTCATCATAAACTAATTATTGTTTTTTTAATTAATTAATAAAAAGAAAGCATGTTTCAAGCAGTCATTTTGAAACTCCTTGAGTTCCTGGATACCTGTAATAAAAGAGAGCGAAAAGAATATCACCTTAGATTATTCCTCCAAATGCGACACTCGAGTCCGAGGGTAAATTTGTAATTTAAAAAATAGCAGGAGGGCAAAATAGTCAAATAAATGTTTCGGACTTTTATTATTTCATTCCGTCTATAGAAAATTATTAGAGTTATAAATCTAAACGAACATTAGCTGTTGAGACAATGGCAAATTTAGTAAGTCGGCTAATTCCGCCTTTGACCCTGAGCTCTTCCGCGAGTAAT
>CM039526.1:10007398-10252879 GCA_022433055.1 Begonia peltatifolia | reverse complement strand
GTCCAGTCATGCCCAACCTCCGCCAGATTTTGGCTATGTTTCAGCCGATGAAGCTGAATTTACCATTGGCTTAATTTGTTTCTTAAAAAGCAGTGTGACCTGAGTGGTCGACCTTTGCAAAAGATTCCTTTAGATTTATTTTTCTCACAATTTTAGATCAATTAAATGTTTATTCTTTGAATAATTTTATGTTTAATTTCTTCCTCTATTTTTTAAAATATTCGCTGACGCATCAAATAACAATATATAATTAATATAAAAAATTAATTATTTATAATTTATTACAGTAATTATATTCATTATTATTTAACATGTGATCAAGTCTTGTAAGATATAAAGTAATATAATAAACATAGCATTGTTCGTATTATTATGATTTGTCTTTTGTAAGCAATATAACTTATTCTTCGAATTTTTGTAAGTAAATTTATTTTTGTTTTATCTTCGAAATTAGTCTAAAGTCGACTTTAACATAATTCCATCATTTTTTGTTGCGGGAGATTTTATTGGAGGTTTTTTCCTTTGCATCAGAGGATTTCTAATTACATGCGATATTCTTTATTTATATATTTTTTTGATTTGGTAAAAAATAAATATATTTAATTACTGAATCCTTTGGATCAAATACTATAGCAGCAAACTAGGCTCAGCTTGCTAACCTAGGTTGGGATCTTAAGCAAATCATGGTTGGTTGTCACATGTTGCTAAGTCTATCACAAAATATTTGGTTGGTTAAAGATTTTGTCACACCTGTCTGGCTTTTCATAAAGTTCCATCCCAATGAGAAGAGATTTGGTAGCAACAAAGTCCAAAAGTGCTTATTTCATACTTTAATTGTCATAAACCGTTTGATAATTAAAACAAAAAACAACAATTTTAACGAGCTAAAAAACAGTTTTTAAAATTAGTTTTTTCATGATTTGAAAGTGCTTATAAAATGAACTTATTTTCTAATTTTAATTATTTAATAACTCAAGTTTTTTTCTTTTGATTTCTCCGTCAAATTTTGGTGTAATTGTAATTTTAATAATTGAATATTGTAATTCGATAAACTTTTAAAATTTGATAAAAGTATAATTAACATGACGATGAAAAGGACACTAAATTGATGCGAACTTGCTTGCGAGATTTGAGTTTGTGCTCTAATGTGGATCGAAGATCCAACGCTTCACTCTTCCCAATTTCTTATATGCCTACTCTCCGAATACGACGGGCATATCCCAATCGAAGTTGAACTTTCCGAGCCAAATGTATTGACAACATTCTTTCAATGTTGCTTCCTTCAAAATTTTTGAGATAAAATACAATTTAAGTTCTAACGTTTGCTGTTATTTATACATTAAACCTCAAGCTATTTTTTTAGTTAAAATTAAAATTTTACTTTTCATCTATCAATAATTTAGACATTCATGTCAATTGAAATCACCGAATAAAAGATAGATAAAATTTGAAATCTGGTTAAAAATTACTTTAATAACGAGGTCACAACACATGATTACATGGAATACGTGATGTGCATGTGTTGAATTTAACGAAAAATCTGAGAGCATGTCCAAATTGCTAATAGGAAAAAAATTGAGAATCAATTTGCATAAAAAAAAATAGTATAAAATTTAATATGGAAATAACTCTGAAACGTTAGGATCTAAATTTCAGTCAAAAAACGAACTGATGAACTCAGTTCTCATAAAGTAGAACCGAATTTTGGTTCTTTCGAATTCAAAACCGACCCAAACTGGACCAAGTTAGCTGGTTCCGTTCTTTGTTCACCGGTTTGGTTTGGTCTGGATCACCCAATGAGATAGGAAAGTTCATATAAGTCAAGAGACATAGTCAATTAATAAAAGCAATTATTGATATAATCAATTTTACTTGAATAAATCCGATCGGAAAAGTTGGTACATTATCTCTTTCAAGTTCATATTATAAACTGTAAATATAAACATCGAACTCTCTCCGCCGCAGACTTCGACGGTAAAACTCTCTGTTATCTCTCTCTGCGAAGGCGAACCGGAAATATATGGATCTGAGATTGTTGATGATCTCCGGCGGAAGTTCAGATTCTTCCTCCCGTTGCGTTTCGAAAAGCTTCGATCTATTACTTTCTCTACTTATTCAGCCCTTCGATCGATTTACCCCTTGGCTTCCTCCTCTTCCCAAATAGCACCAAACCTTGAGGTTAGTTTCTTATTCAATCAATTTCTTTTCCTTTTTCCCCCTTTTGTTTTTTAAATTTTAATGTTCCTCTTATTACTGCCGTGTTTGATTCTACTTTCTGTTGAAGTTCAATTGCAGTCCATCTCCTCCCTCCCTCCCTCCATTTCTCTCTCGTTGGCTTTATCTGTATGTATGACACAAAAAGAACTTATTATCTTTTCGATTGCTTGTTGGATATTATTTTTCATTTGACGATTAAAATACTTTGCTCAATCTCTGAGGCACAAAGCAAGTAGCAATGTTGGGTATCCTTTTGTAGAATAAACTTACTCATTATGCATCGAGTTCGACGGCCTTTTGGAAGCTTTTCTCATTATTATTTGAAACCATATGTGTAACTTGAAGAAGAGTAAGTTTTAGTTGATTAAAATATCTCTTTCCCCAAGAAATAACAATGCTTTACTCTTGAATTGGTAGATATAACCTGAAAACTTTCTTTATTAGGACTGTATTTCTTTATGTTATAAGTATCCAGATAAACTAAATGCATAAGATACCTGACTCTATAGAATTGTCCGATACTAAGTCTCTGGAAGTAGTGGTAGTTAAGATCCTCTATATCTGAATATTATTGTTCTCGAGAAAAACCTAATCTCTATATCCTATCTGACAATGGGAGAAAAACAAATAGAACGACCATTTTGCCTATGAACCTTAACCCATAAGTTATATGGGCCATTTCTGATTAAGCCAATAATTAGATTGGAACCAGGCTTCTGTTCTATACGCATTAAACGAGCTTATACTTTAATAAATGTCAAAAAGCCCATTAACCTTAAATTTGACTGATCACTTAGTTAGAGTTTAGTCTTATGATAGCCATTATATACAATATTTAATATCCATCTCCCTAATGATTAAATTATATCCAACATGAATTTCTCAAACTAATTTTCTAATTGCCATCCCCCGAAAATGTTTCCTTTGTTTGAAACTTCTGTACTCCGCTTGTAATGAGTCTTGGTTTATACGGTAGTTCAACTGATTTATACTCTTTTAACTCAATCTTTTTTTTTTCTGAATCTTTACAAAGTTAACATCAATTCATATCCTGCAAATCTTCACTTAATAAAACTGGGTTTAAAGATCAAGCTTCCCATTTACTCTCACATCGCCTATATCTTTCAAAATCAGAGAAAGAGTGAGATCAAGAATTTATATACAAGTTATGGACGAATGTCTATAACAGCTCTCTCTTTCTCTCTCTCTATCTTTGGTTCTTTATTTTTCTCCTGATATGCACACAAATACACACAAACAATGCCTTTCAATAAGAATTTAAGTTTTTTGGATTCATTTTTTTCCCTTGTTTCAAAAATGATGACAGCTAGGTCAAACTGAAGCTTGATTCTGGAAAAATAAATCTCTTCCAGTTTGGGCTTATCTTAATTCGAAGTGGGAGAAATAAACCTGGAGAAGTTATGCATTGCATATGTGCATGACCTCAAAGTATCATTTCTTATTGTTCTTAGCATTGAATAATGTCATGGGCGAAGCGTGATTCCCCTGGTTGGGCTTCCTTTGACCTCAAACAACGGCAAAAACAAGGTCTTGATAATAAGGTTGACAAAGACCCTTTCCCATCATTAACAACAACACTCCCCTCTCCCCATCATTGTGAAAACTTACAGAATATTAATAATCTTCCAGAGACGTCTTTCTCATCTGCATTCCTCCCTCCCACAGGTTTTCCAACTTTATTGGATAATGATAGTGGAAAAATTTCCGTTGGTGGTGATTCTAGCTCAAAATTTCAAGGTATTTTTAATAAGAAAAAGCATTCTTCAACTGTGAAGGAGCTTAAAGAGCTTTATACCTGGGCTGACAATAACTTGATTGAGGATGTGTTGGAAAATTTAAATCATAATGTTGATGAGGCCTCAGCTTTCTTGAAAGCAATGGTTTCTAGTGATAGCTTTGAAGAGAACAATAGGGAAGATGTGCCAAGACTTAGTTCCATTAAAACATCGTCACGTGACCAAATGACTGAAACAAATGCACAATTGGGAATTACTAAGGAAGTTGGTGACCTTTCTAATTTTGAGAATTCACATGAACTAGGTTCCACTGAACCGATAAATGATGAAGGTAGGATAAGTCATTCTGCTACTGCTACTGCTACTGCTACTGCAACTGCAAAACCAGCTCTTGGGTATTTTAAATGGGCACCTATTGAACCTGAGTGGGAAGAAGATGATATGTACCTAAACCATCGTAAAAATGCATTGGCAATGATGAGGTATGGATCCTGCCCAATCATCTTTATTCATATAATGTTGTCCTTGAGAGGTTCTCTATTGATTTCGTTGATCATTAAGTCTATATATTTGTAACATTTCACCTTGTTTCTGTTGTGCTGGCTTTGGTTTAATCTTTGGTTGATTAAGATGTCAAAAATTTAAAGGTGTAGATAATGGGCCATTATTTGAGATTTCTAAAGACAATTTTTATGTGCTTGATGCGACTAACTAAAAATGAGTGGTAGATTGGAATGCAGTATCGCTATTATAGTTGTTCTGCATATTGGACACTATATTTAAAAATTCTAAATTTATGACTATACTTTTCGGCTAGTAAACTACTATTAGAGATTTTATGAACTCTGGAATCATATGTTTATTTTGATTGTTCTGAGATTGGGAAATGAGTTTATTCTACTAAGTAGTTTGGGAAATTTCTGTATTACTTGGTCTTCCTTGCTTATTGGATGGGAATAGTTATTCGATGTTACTTTTTGTATTTCTTTGGAAGATTTCTTATCCTTATTTAGTAATTTTTTTACTAAATACAATACTTCTTATTTTAAGAATAGATGTTTTCCAATATTTTTATTGTGTTATTCTATAATTACGAATATTTGTGTTGAAAGGATACATGATATTATCCTTTTATGAGTTGATTTCCTTAACTTGTTTCTTTTCTTTTCCTGGATATGTAAATTTGTTAATTAGATTTAGGTATAGATCTGGCTATCGGAAGAGATAGTGATGGACTCATTTGAAAACTACTTAATGAGAAAAGTCTCCCCTGCACTTTCTGATTTGATCCCAAATTACAATCTGTGTGAAATATGATAGCTTCATTATGTTTTTTGGCCTTCACTACCTAGGATACCTTTATGTTGTTTGGCCTTCAAGGTTGTTTTGTTCGACCTGCAAAGCAAAGTGTTAAGTCATCAATTTATAAGAATAAACGAATCTGTATCAATAAAATTTTTTATAAAATGGAGATAAAACAATTGCTATGAGAGCACAGGGTGCAACTTTACAATTTTATAAGGGTTTCAGTTAGAAAAGACCAAGATTTCGGTTGAGATTCTTTCTAACTGCCAAACTATCAACCAAAAAGATACTGACGTGGCAAAATCTCATAATTCGCTGAAAAAACGTAGTTAGCATGAGTCTTTTGTTTATATTTTATCATTGAATGCTTTATAGGGAATGCTAAAGATCTTCATGTAATTCACAATCTACTAAACTCATCAAACATATATCATCTAACCAATATACTGCATTAGCATTGTAAAATTGGTGATCCATACTTTTTCTTTGAAGGGGGATACTCTAGTGAGGGAGGGAACAGAAAAACTCTTGCAACCAAAGTATTTTCAAGTCACTGAACTTCATTACCATTTTGTTTGTTAATTCTTCCATTGAGATTTGTTTGGATAGATACTCACGTCCTCACAAGATTAGTGATAAATATATATCATGAAAATGACTCTTCTGTTAATGAAATAGGTCTGCCTCTCAGCGTTCAAGAGCAGCCACTAATGCCTTCATAAGGGGTGATCATGTTGCTGCCCACCAACACTCATTGAAGTCTCAAGAGGAATGGTTGGAAGCTAAAAGATTAAATGACAAGGCAGCCAAAGAAATTTTAGCAATCAGAAATAGTAAAAATGATATATGGAAATTGGATTTACACGGTCTTCATGCAGGGGAAGCTGTTCAAGCCTTGCAAGAACACCTGAAAAAAATTGAAATTCCAGAGCAATTTGATCACTTGGTATCTCCAATAAAAGATTCAATGAATGAGAACTTAAGTTCTTCCCATGAGTCTATGCGTTGCAGGGATATGGTGAAGTATAAGAAACAGTCTTCAACTAGAAAGATTTCCGCATCTTTACAAGTTATAACAGGTACTATGCTTCCATTTTTGATTCATTAGTTTGAATTTATTTAACTGCTCTGCTTAAACTTTATTTTTGCTGTTGCTTTCTCTGCTCATGGTTTACTCCTGGTTCAGGTATAGGGAATCATAGTAGAGGACAAGCTGCTCTTCCTAAAGCTGTGACTAGTTTCCTAAGTGAAAACGGGTAAAATCTATCTTTGTGGGTGATGATGCTAATCTACTGAGTTGTAAAAAATGGAAAATTTAACAAAGTGAACTACTATGATTTAGACCCCTTCGTCAGCAACTGATCATGATGTTTTAACAGGTACCGTTTTGAAGAGTCAAGGCCAGGAGTGATCATGGTCCGACCAAAGTTCCGGAGGTGATGATGTGGAAATTCATAAAACACAGCCAGAGTATATCATAAATGATCTTGACGTGATAAGTCCAGAGGTTAGACTCTGACTAACAAATTATGAAAAATTGTTGCATTATGACGGGAAGAAACTAGTGCAATTATTCAGCGGTCTGGTCATACTTATTTGTAGGGTTGAACTAGAGTGTACAGATGTTTACAAACTAATTTGTGTTGGTTTCCCAATGGAAACCAGTGATCTTAGATCATTATTACCTTGTGTGTGGGTGTAATTTATATAATCTTGACTGCTCTTTGAGTAAATAAGAAAATCCGTAATGTGCATGAGAGTGGCTAACATGTAGCTCATCTCGAGCAAGAGTGACATTGCATATGCTTAGTTTGCGTTGCGACGTAAACCGATAATAGCTTTGCTGTGGTCAAAGAGATTACTTATCCAAAAGCTTCGGTTTTAAGCAGACCTTCGTTGTAACACTCGTTTTTGTCTTAATTATTTTTCATCCATATTTTGACTATTGTAAGAGTTTAATTATTTAATGTTCTGGCCTTCCTATTAGTTGAAATTTCCCATTAATCAAATAGAATTTTTAAATACTCAAGGGTAAAATGTCTCCAATCTTTGTAGTACAGAGATTGTTTCACTTTAAACTCTGCAGTTTTAATTTTTTTTATTAAGGTTATTTCAATATTGTCTTTAAAAGGTTCAAAAATTTAGTGACAAAAATATATTTGAAGAAGATTTAAAAACAGAAGTAAATATATGAAGATCATATCGAGAAAACTTCAAAATTACGATTATTATAAGTAAATATATGACTTATTATAGTAATGTTGTTTAACATGTAATGAACTCATGAAATTTATTTTATCATAAAGAATAAACTAACTGAACTTTACCATGCATGGAACAAGACAAGGGTACATTATAATTTGAACACTTTTAAAGTGTCAAAAGATGTGCTACTTTTTAGTTCACGAGTCTAATCATAATATGTTATGTTAAGCAGCCTATGATGAAATAAACGAGATTGTAGGTGATACAAATCTGGTCTGATTGAATTGGCGTTCCTTCAGATGCTGTGATATTGAATTCATGAGAGACTAAAAATTGGCTTTGTATCTATAGAGCACACCAATAAAGTTGATTTGAAATGCAAGACAGTCGAACATTTGTGAAAAATAGTCATGTTCTACAATCACATAGACAAGTCAGTATCTGGCTGTCTGTACCAAAATGGACCAGCAAAAGATTCACCTTTGCGCATCATACAATCAGTGATTATTGGCCGCAGACCAGTAGTCGAGGTGCCAAGCTGTATTTTCCTCCGTGGCATGTTTGTTTAAAATTCGGTATCGAAACAGCTTACCACGACCTTTGAAACCATGGACCGAGCAAAAGGTATGTAGCTCAGACTATACCTGATACAAATGATTCAAGAAAGTAGCGAGTACTGTCATTATAGATAACAAGTAGGCAAGAACATAAAAAATACCTTCTATTAAAAAAACAACCTGAATACATATGTTTTTTCACCTCTGTTATTCTTTTTTATGCCTTCTATTCTCAAGAGCAGAAGTAATTGTGAAAATTACTCTAATTATTCTGAAAAATTGTGTTTGTGTATAGTTTTACGCTTATATCAAATGCTCATACATGCAGCATACAACTAACTAGTTACTAGTCAGTAGTTAGGAAGTGGGTCTGAACGTTGACAATCAAGAAGGCTTTTGACCGCTAAACCTTCAACATCAAACTAAATCCTCATAGAAACAATAGAATTGTAAACCAACTTATGGAAGCAAACTAAATATCAGGAATAGCATTTTTATCATTAGTGGTTTGTCAGAAAAAAAAATACATACATTGAAGGAAAAGAACTGCAATA
This sequence comes from Begonia peltatifolia, assembly GCA_022433055.1. Classification (NCBI taxonomy): domain Eukaryota; kingdom Viridiplantae; phylum Streptophyta; class Magnoliopsida; order Cucurbitales; family Begoniaceae; genus Begonia; species Begonia peltatifolia. Next base: position 10,244,284 of record CM039526.1, on the reverse strand, counting down.
CATGCTTGAGAAACCAAAAAAACTTCTCCCCATACACAACTGTAAAGAAACCCGACTGAAGAAACAATATTAAAAGGCTCCCACTAAATAGTGGATGATGTCATGTTTTAAAGAGCCTTGTTCTAAGTGCATACATCATCAATTCATACATTTTCTTCATTGACACAAGTTCTCTGGACTTTCTTCATCTCTACCAAACCACAGAGACACGAATTCCATTCCGGCACATGGATAAAGAGGACACATCTGGGGGTCCACACATTTATCTACTATTTTTTATTAAGAAACAATATTTATCTAAGGCTTTGTTTTAGCTGGCCTGTTGGGATTTTCCAGCCAGTGAAAATAATCTAAAACCACTAGGAAAATAGAAGAGTTAAAAAAATATGTAGCAGGGAAACCTTCCTACCTAGAATAAATCATACTATCTCCCTAAAGCTCAATACGAAAAGTTTTATAATAAACCAATCTCCACAACAGAATACTTCAAACCCCACATTAATATAATTCTGATTTGTTAGCAGCTAAAAATTCACTGTCCAGCTGACATGTAACATTTAAAGGCATGAGCATTTAAACCATACACTTACAAGACTTTATCATACGAAGGAATAACAAGTACTAAGCTTAAGCTTACCAAACAAGTGCACCAAACTCTAAAATGATAGCAAGGAGCGTCAATAGCTTGTTACGAACCTGCAAAATTAATCCAGAAAACTTTGAATTTCTTGCCTAAATGAAAAGGATACGAATCATAAAACAAAGGAAAATAGTTTTGCAGTGAAAGAAACTCACGTAGAGAGCACAAAACAGAGCCATTATTATACTCGCAAGGAACAATGCTGTTGCATATATCCGAACAGGGTCGAGCATCATTGTTACTTGTCGCTTAGGGCCTATAAGAAATGCTGTGCTGTCACAAAAAGAACCCAACTTGGCATCCAAATAACTCAGTTAAGTAGGAACTGGTAGAAGAACAAACAATAAAAGAAGAAGTTACTTCCTAGGAAAGTGTTTTAGAAGTATTAGAAAATTATCTATCACCATTGCTCAACTAAGGGAGTCAATTGATACAAGACGAGTTAAGCAAAATATATAAAGATCAAAACATCTCATACCATCTCTATTAGTAATCAGTACAAGTCCTATCAAATTTTCAACTATCCAAAATTTAAGAAGCCCAATCCAATCATTTGCAATCACATTTCATTCTTTTAAAACAACATTTCAAATCCGTACAAAGTTTTGGAAAAATGTAAAATGTATGACACAAACATATTATTGTAATTCCTTTAAAAGGATACTTCCACTTCAAATAAGTATGAAAGTTATTTTCAGTCTTCAATAATGACACTATCTAGAAGATTATTCTGCAGAATAAGTGACAAAGAGCATAAATTTTAAACTGAATGAAAATATGAGCCTTGAGCGAAATTTGGAAAGACAAGGAGAAAAACTCATTAGATTTGCTATGATATCAAAGCATCTGTCACAAAAGATTATACAGAAACTATAGTAGGAGGTTGTCAGGAAATTACATAAAAAGGACATAAACTTGTATAGACCACAAATAAACAGGAGGAAAAAATAAATATTAACATCCAAAGACAAACCTTCCCAGCGCAAGCATATTTCCCAAAGTGAAAGTTATGCCAAACTTGATTGGATTGAAGAAAACAAGCATAGACTGTAACATAATAAGAAAATTGTAAATAACATAACACTTCAAGGAGTTAACCACGTTATATGCCATTCAGTATACTTGAGATCATTTTCCTCTATAAAAATATAGTTTGTATGAAAGTCATTTTGCAGCAGTAAAATAGAAATACTGTATGTTGATTGATCAACTTTGCTTTCTAAAACATTTATGACTATTCCCTACAAAGTACCGAATTACACTCGTGCTTAAAAACCAGGATAAAAATTTGGCAAAGGAACCAAATAAAAATCCACTTTCTACTGATCATTTTTAAGTGAACTTTGAGATTTTGTTATTAAGCCAGCCCATGAAGGGAAAAACATCCTGGTGGTCATGAGCAAGATGGCAATTTTCATTTACAGCCCATAGTTATCATAATTTTTGTGAAATTTATTTTTTTTTCACATAAAAAAGACACTTTTAATATTGCTAATGTTTGATAAATACTATGTCCTTAGTACTTTTCTAGGATACAACTAAAATATTAGTTTTCCTCCCATGAACATATAGCTTGTAAGAATTAAGTGGTGACAAGAAGACAGTTGGCATAATAGCAACCACTGACTAAAATATTTGATGATATCATGATTACATCCTTCACTGTAACAGACGAATTAAGGACTACTACGTGTTCTTGAGCACAACTTAAAATTTTAATGTATTTTCAATAAATAAATAAATAACTAGAAGTTAACAACTTAACTCACCATACAAATAGTTCTATAAAATAAAGCGTTTCCTGTAACATTTCTATAACTAGTTAACTATAGACTATAATATCACAAGAACAAAAAATTTAATTCGAAAACTTACCAGTAGAGCGCACATCAAGCCAACTGAGAAGCATATGGCAAAACCATAAAATCTCTGTTTGAGAGAGAGAGAGAGTAAGAGAGAGAAAGTCAATAGTAGAATAAAAACTACCAAACTTTTGAAACACTGGAAGAAAAATTTACTCCCTTATGGCATACAAAAACCTATTACATATTTACTCCTTTTCCTTTCTTTACGGAAGAGATAATTATGTTGCAGCTTTAATCAAGCATCAATGACCAGTATTGAGAACAACAAGTACTTTTTTCGTCATGATAACTTGAGAATCAATTATAATAATTAAGATCCTAATAAACAGTTAAATAATATTTCATGAGTCAGCTCTTTAAGACAATCCATAAAGCACACAATAATTGCAATGCTTTTGAGAATTCCTCATTCTTCATAGCTTTCTTAAGAATTCCGAATTAGGTCAATATAAAAACATAAATCACATGATTCAGTTAATCTCAATGCAACAAATACAACAATTATGACGTCCTCTTATACACCGCCAAGCATTTTCCAAAGAAGCACATTCTGAAAGAAAGAGGAAAGAAGAAGCAAAACCTGTGTGGTGGACAAGGTGCAGCTGCGGTTGAAATCGTCCATGAATGAGAAAGAAGAGGGATCCTCAAGTGCGGAACTAGAAGCTTGATCATCCACCTCCATACCGACCAGCATCTTCATCTTCTCAAGAGCACCGTTCACCTTCTCCATGATCGAAATCGAATTTCCTCCGCTTCTTCTACTTCCTTTCTGTCTGCGATTGGATTTAGGCGAGGGAGAGAAAATGGCGTCTCTACGAAACAATAATCCTAAGAGAGAACTCAACAGTATTTGCTGCTCCAAGTGCAAGTACAGTAATACCCTCACTTGTTTAGCTCCCTCGAATGCAGTTACATTAGGTATTGCAGGAATATTTAGAAAAATTAACCAGTGATATCCGGTTCGGTTCCAAACCAAAACTAAACATCTTATTATTAGAATATATAAATAAAATAAATTTGAGGTTGATTTTGGACCCCTTCTATTGTGTCCTGGACAAGTTTGAGTCGGATTTAGCTTGAATAATGTGTTAATTGCAAATTTTAGAACTAAATTGATCAAAATTGGCCCAAAATCGAGTAAAAATCAGGCAAAACAGAGTTTAAAACAAAAAAGAAAAAAAAAACAAGAACTAAAACCAACATGCGCAACACTAAAATATTGGTTTGGTTAGGGTTCCATTTCGAATTCCAATCTTTCGGTTTTGGTTTCAAAAAATTAGAAACCGAACCAATCGCTGCGATTCCAATTAGAAGTGGAACCGAACCAGTTGATTCCCCCCCTAGTTTTTTTTTGGGCGTTCAAACTCCATAGTTTATTGTTCTTCGATGTTAAGAACTAGTTACGGTTCTTATCAAGGTGAGAACTTGATCGAACCATGACATAACAATTTATAATCCCTTGTACTTTACTTTTATTTAAAAGAGTTCATTTAAAATTTTAAAATCACTTCGTTGAAAATGTATAACAGAATACATAAAATTCATAAATTTTCATCAAAATCAAATCAACAACCTTAAATAGTCATTTGAAAATAATACTTAATAAATTCATCTGTAAATATGACGAAATAATAAATGAAATAAAAATTCTTTTAACTCAAATAGAAATAAAACATAAATTTTCTTCTTCATAGTCTCTGAATTGCTCTTTGCATTAATACTGCATAACCATGACATGAAAGCACATATTCAACTGCACATTTCATTCGTTCATTTTATCAATTCATCATAAAGTTTATCACAAAGTTCAAACTATGAATCTAACGCTCAGTAAGAGATGCATAAACTATTGTGAATATGTATGCAAGTGCAATTTTCGTGAAAACAGTTTTATCTCAATTATTTCTCACTGAGTCTTTTATTTTTGCTTAAGTTTCGATATACAGTACATTTTTTTGAGGTAATTCAGTCTTGACAAGCAAGAAGATATATCATAATCTTGTTTTATGAGGCAGTCAAATCGTTATCCCGCCTCAAAACAAAAATTACGTTTGTTAAGTATTTCTCTAATCTTTCCATCTTTTCTGTATGTCTTTTCTATTTGTCTTTCTTTATTTCTTTGTTTTCTTAAATCTTAATAAAAAAAAATTTTCTTGATACATGAGTTAGACATAATCATACGATGCAAAACATAACATATCCTCGAAACAATTTATATGTTCTTTCTATTCAATCATAATCTATAATGTATCATAAAATCATTAATATTTTTACCTTTATCAAATCATCAAACAAAACATATCTTTAAATGACATCATTGTTAATATATCATAATAAAAAAATTTATACTATAAACGAATCCTCAAGTGACATCACTGTCAACATAATCGTAGTATCTATCAATATAATCATAAATCACAATTAACAGTCTACATTATAACAAATTCTCGAGTTATTAATGTTGTAACGTATTAATAAACAAGCCTTCAAAATTTTATCATACGAAAACTATTTAACCTATTACTTTGTTATGCATATCGATGGGTCAACGTATAAACATCATTCTTGCAACGATCTGGCCATACCAGAGGGATCCGTGAATCGTGCGGTCCAACCCTTCCAGAGGAATCTGCGAACCGCCAACCCAGTCCTATCAAAGGGACCTGCAAACTGTGCTCATGACATTCTCCTCTTGTCGAACCTCAAGTGATACCAATTACTTTTGTCCTTGGTACTTAAGTCTCCCAGGTCCAACGTTCGAGTAGTTGGTAAGGCAAAAACTCCTTCGACAGGAAGAGAAGGTCATGAGCACAGTCCACAGATCCCTGTGGTAAGGTCGGGTTGGCGATTTGTGGATCCCTCTGGAAGGGCTGAACCGCACGATTCGCGGATCCCTCTGGTAAGGCTGGATCTTTGTAATTCTCAAGTCATTAGTATGTAGACTTTTACTTAAGACGAGTATCCTTCACCTTTGAATTAACCTACCCATAAAGTTATAGTGTATTAGTGAAAGAAAGTGAAGAAAAGATTTATAATAGAAGGGTTTTTATAGAGAAGTTCTAACAACAATGGAAATTTTAACTGTCTTACTCAAGCATGTAAACTCACGTATTTACTTGTTTTAGAATCAATGTCTATTAGGTTTAGACTTATTTCAGATATTCTGAAGAAACTAATGGGCAATTCACGAATTTCAGATGAGAGAATATGTGTTTAAGATTAAATTTAACGTGTATAATTTAATACAAAGTGTGTGTTTAAATAGTAGGATCCAAATAAACTTTAAAAATAATGGTACATAGCCTAAAATATTTTTAAAGATATAATAAACCCTAACAGTTTAAAAATATGAAAATTAAAATGTCAAAAAAATTAATAAAATCGCAAATTTAGAGAAAATAGGCGCGGGGTCGCGCTGGCTGCCTGTTGCGCATCCCACGCATATCATGACGGGTCTTCTGCATATTTTCTTGGGCTTCTAGTATTCCCAACACCTTGTTACAAGTTATTCTTCATGTTTTTCATATGGTTGGCGCACAAGGTGCACTTCAAACTTTGTTTTGACTTCTAATTATAATTATTTTATTTATAAATTTTTTTTTTACATTTTGAATAACATCACTTTCTTTTAATAAATCTTTATCCATATTTGAAAAAATTTAAATTTTTTAGTATTTCTTGCTTAATATCATTATAGGATTTAAATCTAATACAAATTATATTATTTTATCTCAAATACTCCACAATAATTATAATAGTATTGTAAAAGATAAATTTATCTTTGAATACGGCAAATTTCTTGGATGATTGCCGAGATTCGTATTAGTTTTACCGCTCTTGATTACATGTAAAAGGGAAAAAAACCTATTTTATCACGAAAAAAATAAAAATAAATTCACATCTAACACAATGTTCTGCTAGTACATGCTATTTTTTTTGGTACTTTACATAATTGAAAATTTCCATCTCTTGTCGATCATTTATTACCCATTAGTATTTCTTCCTCGATCCATCCATTTTTCTTAAGGAGTGATGATAAAAGTGGAAAGGAAGAAGATTTTCCTTTGATGAAGGAGGTACAGCCATGGATTCTTCAGTTCTACAGCCCTATCTAATTGATTCTACGACAGTCCCGGCGAACTTCTCCCCTCGAACCCTCCTTCACGTCCAGATTCCCCATCTTCACCATCGCCTGCTGGAAATCCATGAAGAACATCTCCTGGTAAAACGCGTAGTACCGAACAAGTCCCCTCGTGCTGGAGCTCGAAAATAACGTCTGATCTGATGTAAGAACTCCGCTGTTCCTCATCAAAGCTTTGAAATACAGGTTGTCGAACCCGCTCCGCGTCGCGTCGAACGCCTGCTCTGCGTTGTCTCCGTCGCCGCACGTCCTGGCGAGCTCGGACTTGAAGTTCGAATCGAGGTCGGCGTCGGCCGTTTCGCCGCTCAGACGATTCTTGAAGGAGGAGCACCGTGCAACTCCGAGCGTGTGCGCGCCTGAGAGGGCGACCATCTCCCTCGCGGTGAAGCCACGCTGGTTGAACATGGTGATGAGATCTGAGGCGTTGAAGAACGGCGGAGGAAGGTTTCTAGTGTCTTCTATTTTCGACCTTGTTCCGTCTTTTCTACCTTTTCCGATCTCGTAATACGGACCTCCGGCCTACCAAATCAATATCTCAGGTCTCTGCAATATGAACAAGATGAAACTCTAGCTTTATCGTGACGAAAAAAATGGATCTTACCCAGAAAACAGCTTCTTTAGCAGCCATAGCTAGAATATCAGCACAAGAGACCACACCAGGGCATCGTTCTTCTAGCTCCTCTTTAATGGAGTCGATCACCTCATACCCTCTCAAACTCAAATTCGCAGGAGAGTCCTTTTCCGCCGTGTTCTCCTTGGTTGAATCAATCAGAACAGACCCATCACATCCCTGCACAAACCCAAATTTCAAGAGGGTGAAAGATCATTATATCAGAGATCAGAGAGAGAGAAAGAGTCGAGAGAGAAAGACCTGTATAAAACAGTCATGGAAATGCATGCGGAGAAGGCCACCGGCCAAGTCCGGATTACTGTTCAAAGCTCCGATGACAGTTCTTTGCACAACTAAGTCAAGGACAGGGCAGCTCATGAGGTAATAGCTCATCGTCAAACCATCCACTCTCTCCATAAACCCACTCCCCATCATCTCCATGGCCATTAGCAGCACCATAATTCTAGCAATTTTCCCATGAAATCTCCTCAAATTTGGAGATTTTGGCTGCATCTTTTGATTAATCAAATGGGATTCTCAGTCACTTTGTAGGAATATGTTTAAACCTAGTGTGCTCCACTATGCTGAGCTTAAAAGGTGGCTATGGAGAGCAATGTATTTGGTGTATTATTTATACTATACTAACTTGCTCTTCGTTACATTTCCCTTGAATTTTTAAATATAACACTTGGAATTATAGTAATTCTAGCAATCTCAAATATTTTCTAATTTTAGACTCTTGTTATAGTTAAAATAAGAGATTGTTTGTACTAGTAAATAAATAACATGTAAAAATCACATCAAAGTGTAAGATTATAGCATGAAATTTAGAGTTTTAATATAATATTATCCGCTAATTCTTCAATCATTACATAAATATTTCATCTATTGTACATAGAATTTTCTTCAAATATATATTTTTATATAAAAAATGTCAGAATTTTCAAACGATCTAGTTCGAACAAAACTCATTGTGATTTAAAATCCGATTTCTTTGAGTCAATTTTTCCTAAAATAAAAAATAAAAACTACGGATAAGTGATATTCGAACATTTCTCGATGAACTTGAACTTTGATTGGTAGGAAATAGGTTCACGATTAAGATATTTGAATGTAATTTAGTGGGGGTTAATTTGAAGGATTAGAACAGAGAAGTAAAAGAAGAAAAGTTGAAGATAATGGATCATAATTTTCTCCACCAAACCCCATTACGTGAAATTATAAGAATAGAAAGCCTACTTTTTTAACATGTTCATCGCATGAAAGTTCATGACACGTAGTACAAGATCATAGTTAAGGACAACGTGGAATCCAACAGACCCAAATTAGAAAATTAATTACGCAACATACACTTAAAGTCAACACTTGTGCTTTCTCAATCAATCTAGTGTGATATGTTGTGAGAACAAGAGGTCCAAAACTATATATGCCCATGGGAAAAAAGCTGGATGCCATACGAACACGTACAATCTCACGTTATTCAAAAAAGTTGAAAAAAATTGAACGTCCAATCTAAGGCTAAATCCATAGTTTCTAATTGAAGATTCAATACCAAATATAAGTTATACGTATCAAAATTGAAAGAATGAAAGAAATTACGTTCTCACTAAAGGAAAAATAAACCGTCCAAGAGAAAGAATGAGGTAAAAAGGAAACTTCATGAACGCAACTGCGCTAGGTTATCACCCCCCACGATTCTTCCATTGCAAAGATAGTTGTTTTTTTTTGTACGGTGAGCAAACTAAACTCAATAGAGATTCTATCACTATACTCAGTACATGAGAAAATTGATTTTATCATTTATTGATTAAAAATGTGTTGCGAAAAAAATTTCATGCGTGGATTTATTATAAAGAATTTTACTATTTTAAAAAATTGATTCTATGAACCATCAACAATGCAAGTATCGAAAACACTAATGCATATTATAGCGTTTATTAAAAAATAGTACTTCCACTGTTTTTCTTAGAGAATAATCCCAATGATTAAGTTAGAAGTTCGAAGTTTGGTATGGTGATAATTAGGTTGAAAGATTTAAACAAAAAGGTAAGTTTGAAAAGAGGGTTGAAATCTAGAGAGAAGATGAGAAAGGAGGTGGGGAGGGAGGGGAGGTCAATGAATAGGCAGCCATACACAGCTGGCCTCCATGATCCTTGTCCTGTATAAGCAGTAGTGCCTTCATCATCTTTTTTTTTTGGGTTTAGTGGAGAAGACTCGTTTCGTTTGGACCAGATTTTGGGTGTTTTTTTAGGCGTGAAATTCCCACACACGATCCTTGCCCTGTCCAAGTGCGGTGCGGAGGCACTGTGTTTTGCGCCTTTTAAGATTGTAAAAATGAGTGTTGTTTAAGCTAAGCTAAACATGTATTGGACGAGAGTTGGTTACTCCTACAACGTTGGAATGAGGTAGTGATTCATGCTTTGGAACAACTTAAGACAACATAATTATGAACACATGGACCTAAAAAGACCTGCCTTTAATGAAGTGGAGATTAAATAATAGACAAGCCGATCCAAAGAAACGCTACGAAAATGCTACTAAGGAAGTGTTTAACATATAACCTTGAAGAGCTCCTGACATAGTTGTAGCTTAACGGTAAATTTTTTGAGCTCTTAGATTAGCAGTTAAAGACGAGTAATGACTCGTTTTGATAGTTTGAATTTTCATTAAGTTTTTGATGTTTTAAATTTACAATGCAAATAAATTGAAATTTTTTGTGACGAAATCTGTTCGAATTATCACTTGACTCATACATGATATTAGCGCGCGAGTCCAATCCAATTACGATTAACCGCTATACATGTGACCATCAATTCGAACAAAGACTGGTTCATTTTAGTCATGTTTTGGGTATTAGAACATGGTTGAGGCCCATCTAACTCAGCAGAAAAGGCCATCTAAAGCTCAAACCTTTATAGGTTAACCCAAGCCCATGCAAAAGCCACCAGCCCATATATGACCGGCCACCTACGAAAAGTCCACCTTAGCTCAGTCTAGTTAAGCATATCTTAGTCTATTCAAACACTACCTAACCCATTAGTAAGAATTAGTATTTTATTTTATTAGATACACTTACGTAGTGTAAGTTTTATTTAGAAGGTAAGTTACATAAAGTAGGTTCAAATGAAATCTTGTTTGGTTTCGGAGATAGCGAACATAGAAAGAATAGTTTGGGTTTGTGAAGTTGTGGAGCTAAAGCAAGAAATCATCGCTTTGTCACGAGAAATACATTTATCAAATTCAATGGCTTCGAACGCACACCAAAACCTTCTTAATTATTGGTAAAGATATTGAATAGTTGAGGCATTTCTATGCAATTTTGCAACGATGAATCGATCGAATATGGATTTAAGGCGCGTTGAATAATTGAAATTTCACTCACTTGTGTAACGTTAGAACAAACTTAGCCCATTCAAACTACCCAAGTTCAATTTTAATTCACTACCGGTCCACTATAAACCAAACCGAACCAACCCAATCCAATTTTTGAGAAGGCATTTGAATCCAATTTGTTTTGATTGAATAAAAGGACCATTCAAAATGATACTAAAATTACGATGTCCATGAAACGAAGAACTAAAACTACAATGATTAAACTGAAGTGATGCCTAATCTATAAGGCGTGACAACATATATACCAACACATTTGGTCATTTAGACTTTTTTAATTGACAGTTCATACTTTTGTCCATCAATAAAATCCAAAACTACGAATCCACAACAATTAAACACTTGGAACTAAGAATCCCCATCTACTTTTCAACCTCAGCAGATTTAATCCACCGCGTGACCACCATTGTACCCACGGGCATCATCTAAACATTGCAAATCGTTTAAAAAAATGCTACATATATTTCCATTATGCATTAGTTCATTCAGAGAAAATACAAATTGAAAGGGATTCCATGCGTAAGTCTGAACAAGGTTCACCCTAGATTTCAAGAAAGAAAAACCTCGACTGAAAGTTGCAAAAACTGAAAGAAAACTCTCGTACTATTTTACATTGATTGAATTCTGATAGGCCTCCAATCATTTACTGCATTGTGAATTAGTCAAACAATTTCATTATTTGAACAAAAATGTAACTACCAATCAATTGGTTTTCTTCTCTTTCTCGTCGACAGTGGTAGTATCGGCATTGGCATTGGGGTCGGTGCCCTCTATGGCCTGAGTGTCCTCCCCGCCAAAACCGAACTCATTTACACGTTTCTTGTCGACTGGATACACCCACCTTTGGTAAATATATATCAAAAAGATAAGATCTGCAACACAATAAACATAAATTGGTGAGCACACAGGTATGACCCAAATTAATTATTTTTCATCGGCCTCTAAGTTTACATTAGAGAGAAAAGAATGCCATAAAGCTAAAAGTATAATAAGAGTATACAAGTATCCATTGTATCACGTCTACAGAAATATGTCGCAAATTTGGATATCTAAATCTCCCATATCAGAACTTGGTCATTTTCAGAGTGCATGAAACATTAACCCATTGATTTCTATTAAACTCAAAACAATTGCTGAATGACCCTTTGTTCTTATGTTGTATTCATCATTCGACACAAACATGGCAAGTACAAGTACCTACACTAGCCATGCTATGATTAACTCGATAGAAATGGCGTGTGGACCATTAACGAAAAAAGGTATACTTTTTTTTATTTAGATGGGGAGAATAAAAAATGGGTCTTGTTTTACTACACAGATTATAGTTAAGAGCATCTAACAATTTCAGTTGCGTTTGGAAAAGCTTCAATAAAGATTGACGGAATGAAAAATTCAAACTCTTTCAGCTATTTTCAGCCGTTAGGAGAGGGGAGGGGGGAAAACAAAATTTAATGTTCATCCCCTGCAGAGAAAGACGAACTGTGTCTAGAATGAAAAATCTAGTCCAAAAGAAGGGAGATTGGCAGGGAGAAATGATTCAATTTAATGCATCAAATTACAATAGTAGCATATGCATAAACTAAATATCAGCACGTGCAAATAACATTCTTACTAACAGGCACTGAATCTACAACCAAGAGTCTGCACATGTCGATGAGCATAAAAGGAAAGTAAACAAAAAGGAAAGACATGTAATGAGTGTTACTTCAAGATTATCAAAATGATATATAGTATGGTAACTAATAAAAAATTCTGAGCCTGGTATCAACCCAAAAATTTATGCACACTGTATCAAAATCGACAATGGAAGCAAACCATGGAAATTAACATACACTATATCAAAACAATAATGGCTGCAAACAATATTTCATACTATATCTTACCATCACGGAATACCGAAAGCCGGTGTAGAGTTGGCATCTTTATGACAAAGGCAAAAAGATCATCAATGATAGTGTTAAGGAACTTGTAAGTCATCTGCCTCCATGGAAGATGTGCCACAGACTTCAGCTTATAATTTATAAATAATTGAGGACACATCATTATGAAACCTGTACAATTTTTTTCCAGAATCGGGAAAAAGGTGGTCAGCCCACAAAATGAAAAAACACATAAATTTTTTGGTGTTGATCATGAGAGAGCTTTCAGCATTAGAGAATCGATTGAATAATATAAGACTATCATATCACCCATAATCCGGTGGACACTCGGGTCCTGAGAAGGGAGGTTGCTCTAATGTCATTTATCCATCAAACAAAATTCACTGTTTCTTTTTTAAAACCAAATTTCCAGGTTTCTTGTCTTTTAGTGCTGCAAGAAATCTTTTAAATAATGTGCTTTTCATAAAACTTTCTTTTCTTACCGAAGTAAACCCTAACACACTATCAAACAACAAACTTTCCAATTAATTTCATTTCGTAATTCATTGTACAGCAATTGTATTCAACAAAGAAAAACTTGTATATTTCCCTCCAATGATCTACTGCCTTTTGATCATTATTGTGTAGGACAAAGGTGGTTATTTGAAAGGATACAAGTTTTTGAGGGATAAATTCAAGTTCTTGATAGGAAGCAAGTATATTCTTTAAACTCGTTCAGGAAATATCTGTTTTTTTTATTGTTTATAATTCAAAGGCTTTATATTGCAGCAAGAAGGTTTTGTTTTGTTTTCCTTTGAAGGACTTTTATCATCCATTTTTGGGTAGTTTAACCTACTTTTATACACTTAGTTTCTTAGTAAAAAAAATCAATTTTGATACCTAAAACTTGATCATACGTGTTTATTATATGAAATGAAGTATTTTAATATACTTTTCATAGATAAAACTGTATACTTTTCTGATACAAGAAATTAGAGGGCAGTTGAGTAACAAAACAACATAATTGATATCATTAACAAGGTGGCAACTTACCGAACATGTAAACGCAGCTTGTGAGTGAAGAGAGAATCCATGAATACCAGCTTTTGTGCCGTTCATACATTAGAGAGTAAACAGAAGAACATGCAACAAGGAAGAAGAGAACATAGGATAAATATTTCGTGGCAATATCATCATACTCCTTAGTTTTGTTCCCTGCATATGATTCACGGTCACGAAATTTCAGCAACGGTATTGCTCGACTTCTATCAATCTGAAGATCAAAAAAAAAAATCACCAACTTTGATATTACTCTCAAAAGTTGATCAGAAAGACAACTTGCAGCATATAATGATATCATGAACAAAGGGTGTGACAAATGAAAAAAAAAAATTAATAAAGTTCCTGTGATTGTCTGACATTATCAAAAGCAAAAGCTTACTTCTACGTGCATGGCTTTCCCTATTTTCCAAAACTCAATACAGCAGCCAACGCCAGAACTAGCAAGTATCATCCACGAAGTGTCATTGTCAAGTAGATAAAGGAAAACGATGAGTTGAGATATGAAGCTGACAACGACAGACTTCGCAGAGAGTCCTTCCATTGATTTATTTTTGTTCCAAAATTGGATATCTGCCGAAGGAAATTAGGTTGTCAACACATGAGAACTGTAATGAAACCATTTACTGATCCACTAAAAACTTGAGCTTTTTTCAACATATTGCTCACCATTCTTAAAGGCCAGGAAATCAAAAACTGAGTGAAGCAATGAAACAATCATCGTGACTCCCAGAAGGTAAGGATTCCCTTCCAAGAACACCCTCTGAAATATAAAAACTGAATCAGCAATTAGACAACAAAGTTTTACAAACAATACGCTCTAAAGTACATATAAGCCACAGAATCATAATCTCTCTTTTCCACCATCAGCTCATTTCAATTTATGTTAGGAAAGAAAATATTGTTCTAGTTATTTGAATTTACAAAATCCCAGCATTTACAGAAAAGAACCATTGGAATGAATATGGGAAGTTGTAGAGCTAGAAAGGAAAGCGGCCATTTTCCAAATAATGCTAGGATCATTTCCCTACAGTAAATTGAAATTCTGTATATAATTGACCCTAACCAACACAATTTTATTATCTTTTTTCCAAGTTCATGCTTGTCAATCCTCAATATAAATTGCATTAAAAAAAGGACAAATTATAACAACTTACACTGTTAAAAGAAACATGTGTAATCAAAACTTTTTCTCTATTGAATTAAAAAAGAACATTTGTTTTTTCAGATGAAAAAAAGAAAAATTAAAGTAAACATCCATAAGTGCAATGATGAGAAAGCAACAAGCTCTCTGAAGAATACGAGGTTAATTGACTATATAAATTTTGACCCAAGTCTTACGAAAACATTTACGACACAGAAACAAGGATATCATTCTGAGCTTTAAGCCAATGATGATTCATCCAAATTTGATTATTCTAACTCTGTCAAACTGTAGGTTAGACAAACCCAAAGATCCTTTCACGACATTAAAAAAAATTTCAGCATGTAACTCAAATAAACAAGTAACATTTTTCCATTAGTTCAAACAATGTAGAAGGCAAAATGTCTTGACCATTTTCTTTGGGTTGAATGAATCCTTCACACCTTCTATTTGTTTTATCTTTAAATCAGAAAAAATATGCCCAGTACAATTGAATTGCAGTTGATCCTACCATGAAAGTAAACCCTTGAAGATGATACTGACCACTAGAGATGAGATGTAAGGAATTAAAATGATTTTAATTGCAAAAAAGTGAGGTGCAATCATGAGGTTTCTTATTGGTAAGTATAAACCTATATATGTATGAACTGGACCAATATATGGAGTAAGCTTATAAAAAAAGGTTATACCTCTGCTAAACAGAAAAACCACAAAAAATTAGCATAATCTCTTTCATCGACCACCTAAAGTTATAATAAAAACTAAGCTTAAGCAAATCATGACTTAAAGGGACAATGTAAAAATCATTATATTCCTTTTGTTCCTGACACACCCCAAACAAACAAATAGGTTGTGCTAAAATTGTTATAACTTGGTTGATCCAAAATTTAAAATATAGAAGATAAACATAAAACATCCTCTTCAAATTATTCTCACCAACTTCTATATATATTAGTGAAACAATAAAAAAGGCCGTCGAATATCCCAAATCTTAACATTGTAAAGTTATTGAGACGATTTTCATCTCACAAAACTTACTGTAACGATGAAAAAGAAAAATACCTTCAGCTCATCAGCCTCCCCATCAAGCATGCTTCCATAACTACGTTGAACTTGGAAAGATTGCTCAATCTGAAGGAATAGTTGCCATTTTGTCATACTTATGGGACCCACTTCAAAATTAAGTGGCACCTCAGACACTGTCTCATTCATAGCAATCAGCTTATCTCTAAGTAACCAGAATTCATTGAAGAAAATGGTTGGAAAATAGTTTTGAGAAGAAGGCGCAACATTCAAATCTGTTCAACTCAAGTCAAGAAACTCAATCCTAGTAAATGCTTCCATTGCTATATTTAATATGTTTAATATCATATTTTTTTCATAGCCCTTAATAAAGAAGTTTAAAACAAATTCCACATTTGCGCATTGGACCAACAGGAAATAAAATAACAGACTGAGGCAAAAAGAAACACACCAACAGGTCAAATATTAAATTTATATATTTTACTCAAGCAAAATCTTAGCAAAAACAATGCAGAGTGACTTGAAACAGGTGCAGACTGAAAACATGATTGCTAAATTGACAAACAATTTGCGTTTAAAAAAACTCTAAAATCGAAAACCTTTATCAAGACAAATGCAGCAGTTGTCTATTGAACCCCATAAACATGATCAGAAACAATGATGATGAAAAACATGCAGCACCTTTCTTGTATTTTGTACACCCATTAAGAAGAGCATGATGAAAATAAAATATGCATTGCATCAACAGCTTGAGATATAGACTAAAATCTCTAACAAATACACTCATATTGATCCAGCGGCATCCATAACAACGAATCTCAATGTATTTAACAAAATATTAAAAAAGTGTAAGTGTATGCATGCATGATAATGAATATCAAAGCTTTTAATAAATATAAACATAAAGTATGTGACTATCCGTAACAATCAACTTCAATGTTTTAAAATAAATAAAAATGTAGAATGTGTACTTGTATGTGTATGTCCATAACAATCAATTCCAATGTTTAGAATAAATAAAGAAATAAAAAGTGTGTATGCACATGCCAATATATTTACATTGTGAAGAAGGGAGCATGTACAGGAAAAAATGTGGTGCATGTTTGCCATTAAGGAACTATAATAGGGGGGCCATATCATTTCATAACATGTGATTTTCAAAATAAAAGGCTTGGTAGTTTTCCAAACAAATTGCTTCCCTGCCGTCGGATAAGAATAAAAGATAGAACAAACATGGAAAAAAAAGGATACGTCCAGCAATATTTGGTGGTACCGCATTGAGAGGGTACCTACAAAAAGAGAAAAAAAAAATTGGCAGGGGTTAACGAAATCTGTTATAAAGTGCCTTCCATCATGAAAAGATCTGGAAGATTGAAATAAGAAAATGTTATCTGCATTATAATATAGAAATAAACTAAATGCCTGGTTCGTTAATCTCTTCCCAGGTGAAAGTTAACATATGCAACACATGTGCGAGCTAACTTAACCAACATAATAAAGCTATCAACTTAATAACACTCTGAGCACACTTAAAATCAATAACTGAATCATAATTATATTTCAATGTCAAGAAATCACATTGAAGTCGAGCACCGACTGAAACAGTTACATTTTTTTAATCACACTTTAAAAAAGAAAGTGTTGCATTTCATCTCCATTAAAATGCAAAAGCACAAATGCTTTAAATGATATTTTTTAATCTTTTTGTTTTCCTTTTAAAGGAACTGAAAAGGCAAGAGAGCCATGCGATATATGACCATTCACTCAACTTAAGTCTCTTATTATAAAAGCCACAAATTCCAACATGTAGTATAATTACTGTAGCATAAATGCCTATACTTACAGTGTAAAATCATCAACCAAATTTATGGTAACATTAGGTTTCCAATACGAAATCCACTCACTTGGACCATCATCTATAGAATTTGCTTCGGTCTTATCAGCCACCTTCAGCAATCATCAAAAACATTTATTGGTCTAACCTTAGGTAATCAGAATTTGTATTAAAAGATAATTTAAAATTAATAATTAAGTAACTAGATTAGAGATACAATAATTTGATATTCAACAGCCATTATTAAGAAAAACCTATTAACAGAAATAATTAATAACACACCTCATCCACTCTGTCACCCGTGTCAGAGTCTGCCGAATTCCCCAATAAACTTTTTCTTTTATCTGCTTTTGACTTTGGTGAGTATATTACAATCGCTGACGCAAAAGAGAAGCAAATGTCCTTAGATGGTAATGGCTACTATTCATTCATGTTCTATTGATCAAGCGAACAAAAGGAAAAGGATAAAGCTAGAGTTGCCTCTAATAATAGTTTTAATTTATATCCTCTTCTAGCAACAAATGATAAGCCAGACATCAACAAAATCAGACTATCTTACGATGTGTCTTTCCAAAGGTAGCAAGTGGCTGGTACTCAGGATCATTGGGATCCGGGGGGTACCCAGAGCGTGCAAAGAAAACATGGGCATAGAGACTCCCGTTGTGCTTCAAACCCTAAAAACAAAACCATCACCAAAAGTTTTAATGTGCCTGTTTTTCAAAAGAATTAAAAAGTATATCAACATATTATTTTGCATGCCCATTTGAATTTTTTTGGTCTGAGAAGCAATACCTCAGATGGATAATATGTCAATGAAAGAGACCTTGTACTTTCAGGTCCCCAAGTGGCATAAGGGATATTACTCTCGTGCCAGATAAGTTTACCTTCGTTGCTGAAATCATCGAACTTTTCATTTTCAGAAAGATAAACCCACATATCCTGATAGAAATAAATTAAGATTCACATGAGTTGAGGCAGAAAAACGACATACAAAAAGTAAAACACATGCACTAGTCAATAGAATAACAGAAACCTAGCGGTAGTTGTCAAATAATTTATATAATATAGAGAATCTAGGTAAGAATCATAATGTCTATGCTAGACCTGATTTAAAATTCTTCAAAGCAGATTTGTAAACTAATTTGTAGTCATATACACCTGCCTCTCATCCAAATATATATACACGAAATTTGAGGACTTGGATTATGTGAGAAATAAGAAAACAGTACCCTGAAATTTGCCTTACTTCTTTCCTGAGTTGGATATTTATGATATACCTTTCAACCAAAAAAAAATATTAACTTCATTTCTCTGCCATTATAATCATGCTTAAAATAATTTTTTAACAACATCCGTATTTAAATCAAACTTTTAATTTTAGATGAGTAACTCATGCATTCACTTGTTCAACTTCTCATCAAATATCATTATTCCTCATTATCCTATTTGTTTTAGGCTTTTAAAGCATCCAAAAATTCCACAATCCTTGTGCAAAATAGAACAACACCAAGCTTTAAAGAGTTTAAGATTGAGATGAATTGAATCTGAAAACCCCTAGTATGCCACCAATTTAACAAACAAACATTAAGCAGCAAAAGAGAAAAGTAGATGAAAAAAAAAAGAACTTTATCGACAGGGAAAACGTTGAAAATAAATTCATCATCAAGCAGACGAATACACGCGATTGATCAATAATGTGGAAGATAATAGGAAAGCGAAAAGGTAGTTACCAGAGGGTCGCCCTTCTGGAAAAGATTGGACATGAGGAGACCAGGATCTGAGGGCTTCTTGGGAGAGAAAAACCTGGAAGCGAAATACCAAAAGACGACGATCCTGATGATTCCGGTTATAGAGAAGCCCCCTTGCTGCTGCTGTCCTCGCTGCTCCCCGTGTCCCCCAGCTGCTTGCACTACTGGAGCCGGCATCTTCTTCTCCGACCTCCAGCAATGGCCGAGAGATTCCGATCCTCTGTAGAGAGAGAGAATTGAAAAAGGAAGAAAATGAGGCCTTGATGAAAGAGAAAGCGAGCGCGAGTAGCCTGCATTTGTTTGCGAGACAATTTGTACGAAGTAAAAAAAAAAAAAAATCATTTAAAAATAAAAAATAAAAATGAAAATTATAATACTTAATTAAATAAATTAAAAAAAACGCATGATCAAGTAATCAACTATATTAATTTTAAAACTAATTTAAATTTGATGAGATAAATTAAAATCTTATTTACTCCAATAATTAATTACTTTCAAATTGATTTTTAATTAGGAGTGGAAATCCATCACTCAAAACCCAAAACCAAACCAAACCAAAAATCTTGGTTGGGTTCGATTTCAATTTAGTAAAACTGATTTTCGAACGGAATCAAACCAAATCGATTTTCAATTCATTCTTTAAAAAACCGATCAAAACAAAACCGAATCAAATTATGATAGAAAGTAATGCCATAGTGGTAAAAAGCCATAGAAGTGTGAGTTGGGTTGTAAGGCCAGCTACTTGGCCAAATAAACAAGGTTAGATTCAATATATTATCATATTAACTTGTCATATTTATTTAATGATTTATTTTAATTATTTATAATTTATTATTCTTATTTAAATACAATATTCACTTATTTACAACTGAGACAAGATAATTATTATCTAAGATATAAACGAGAGTGGGGATACACGCAATAAATATGCAAGTACAGTTGCTTTTTGCTCAATTGCTTGTGGGGGGAATTCTTTTTTAGTAGTGGAATAGGCCTGATTCCATCCCTAATTAAAACCAAACACATTTGTTGGTTTGGTTTATATATATATATATTTTTTAACTTGGGCTCGATTGCTGTCAGTTTGGTCTCAATTCCGAGTCAATTTCAGTTAGTTTTTGCTCGATTTGGACATGTTTTTGGTTGGTTTGATTCGATTTTATTTTTTTGTAATTTTTAACATTAAAAAAAACAAATACTATAATTGTGGTTTTGTTCGGTTCTAATTTGATTTTACTTCCATCGGTTCCAAAACCCGGTTTTCAAAATTAAAACCGAACCAAATCTAAATTATGACTTCCATTTGATTTACTCAATCAATTCCACCTCTATTTTTTCTGGATGATTTATTCTTTATTTGTTAGGGGTTGATTAAAGTGGTAATCATCATTAACTATGAATGTGCGACACAAAAACTATGTCCAAGTAGTGACATTAAATGCCTTGAGCAATAATATCAAGGGAATATATTTCATTTATGAACCATTCAATGTAACTAACTCTAACTACGCAGTAGACTCTCTCTCTAGAGATAATTGTGGAGAGAGAGAGAGAGAGGCAGAGGAGGGCACGTCCAGCCCACACGTGCCCATGACCATGGCCTCCAGCATCACTCGCCTGTCGCCTCATTTTTTATTTAACTAAACATTCTCTAGGCATACCCGTCAAGTAAAATGACCCAAATTTATGGCTGCTCCTATGGTTGGCCTCGCGCTTCCTCTCGAAACCCCACTCCATCGTCCGAAGGCAGTTACCGAGCTTGCACGGGTTGGAGATTGACAATGTTACGGCGGTGACCTCTAATGTACTGCAACATTTGGTGGTGATGTCTAATGGCGTGACAAGAGTTATGAACGAGATTCTATAAACACTAGACAATAAATTCGCTATAAAAAAAGTCAAAATGGTTTTTTTAGTCGGATGAGGATGCATATGTATATAAATGTGCAATTAAAATAATTAATTACACATAATTAAAATAAATAATTAATTATATCAATTGGTGTTTAACACGTCACGAAAGTATAATATAAACGTAACATTATTTATTTACGAATAATATTACGTTTATTTTATTATCTATTATCTAAAAATAATTAATAATATGTCAAATAATGATTGAATAATTAATATAATAAATTAATTGTTTATAATTTATTATATTAATTATTTTTTTATTATATAAATCTTTATTTATCACGCCACGCCAATAAATATACTTAGATAATAAAATAAAAAAATAAACTAATGTTATTCTTGATATATACAATATTTATTAAATGTGAACCGAAACCAAATGAATATCGTATCATTAAGCTCTAAAAGAAAACTCTATTAAAATTAGGTTCAACCTGACCAGATAAAATTTATATCATTAAACTTAAAAAAATACTTTATTATATTAATAAAGCTAAAGATAAATATTTATTTTAAGAAAAATTTTAATTCAGAATTTATCGTATGAAGTCATTTGTCATTTGATTTTTAACGTTTTTTTCTCAATCGGACCCTATTGTATATGCCGCTTGCAATTTAAACCTTTTCGTTTAATTTTTCGTTAAATTGATGACGTAAAGAGTACATTACCTTCTTTTTTTATATTTAAAAATTCTAAAATTATAAATTAATTTTAAAAAAAATAATAAACGATATTCAATTTAATTGAAATTTTTACCACATTATGGACAGATAATTTGAAAATTTTTGTGATTTTATAATATTCGTATGATTTATTATAATTATTTTATAAACTAATTAATTAAAATTATAATAAATCATATAAATGTTAGAAAATTACGAAATTTTTTAAAATTATCTTCTTATATTGTGCTGAATATATGATAAAACTTTCAAGTAAATTGAATATCGTTATTTGCCGTGAACATATGAGAGGACGGTCCATTTTATTAAACAAATCGTCTTCTCACGTTAAATGATAAATTAATTTTAAAAAAATAATAAATAATATTCATTTTACTTAAAAATTTTATTACATATTTAATATATTATAAAAAGATAATTTAAAAAATTTTGTAATTTTTTTAATGATCGAACGATTTATTATAATTTTTATAATGACAAAAATAAGTAATTTAAAACCAAATTGTCCTTTAGACTTTCATTTAATTAAAATAAACAAAACTAGGAGGAGCGTGGAGGACACGCGCAGGTAAGGGAAGGAGAGAGAGGACATCATTATCACAAAGACTGGCGTGATTGGTCAGAGGTACAGGCTAGAGAGGCACTACGCAGAAGTACTTTTCAGCTTTTAGGGTGAGCTTCGTCTCTCACTCTGTTTCCCCTTCTCACGCCATTTTCTGCTTTAATGACCCGTCTCTTTCTCCCAACTTCTTCCCCACTTTCTGCACAATTTTGGGTTCTTTTTTCAGATTCTGATTTTTGTAAACGCCCATATCCACTGCTGCTCCTCCTTATCTATCTCGTCTTCTCCCACTTTTTTCCTCTCTTGCTCTTCGTTACAGTTTCTTCTTTACATTTCTTAATTTGGGTTTCCCGGATATGCCTCTTTCACACCCACGTGAGTCTCTCCGGCCTTTGGATTTTCCAGCTTGTGGGTGTTGGTTGGTTACAAGATCGCCATTCGCCCTTTTCTCGTCATGAAATCAGGCGAGAAATTTTTTTTTTCCACTTTCGGATCGAATGTTTACCCAGTGTTCTTCATGCTCGTTAATTTCGACTGGTCGAGGTTTTTATACCAGTGAATATTATAATCGGGATTCTATTTTCCTTGTGACTAGTGGCAGAATGGGACAATGGCGTCATTTGCAATCGTTGGTTTTTAGCTATAAAATATGTTTCCTCCCCCCTGTTGGTCATCGCTTTTAAGTAGTTACTACAGTCGTTACATTCTTTTATTATGAAATAGTGGTTGCCGAAAGCTTTTAAATTATCTGTTGTTCATCTAAATTCGATGGCTTTGTTCATCTCTGGAATAATTAAACTAACGATCCCTAAGTGTTAAAGTTGACACCATATTAGACTTTATGCATTTTTGTAAGACAAAATCGTGAGAGTTTAGTGACTTGAATTATTTTGTGTCCTGCCCACAAAAGCCGATACTATCAGTTGAAATTAAATTATGAATGTTTCCGGGTTTTCTTTTTGGAGTGAAAGAATCAACCTGGTGATCCTGATATCATGTTAGTTCACAATTTCGTTTTTTCTTCCATTGTGTTTCCATTGCCTTACAAAACTCTCCTTTGTAATTTCGTCCTTCACACGGTGAATTTCTCCCTTATGCTTGTAGTTTTTTTTTCATAAATATGTTTTATGTAAATTTTGATGTTATTTTTTCTACTTTATCTTGTTATTTATATGTGTAACAGAAGTGTTTTTACGACTCTACAGCAGCCTACACAAATATATGTCATCTAACTGTTATTTGCATGAGCTACTCATTGTGTTGATTACATAATCGGAGAGTCAATTATTTCGGAATATTCAAGTTCTTTTTTCACTAAAAGTACTGCTTCTTAGGGATCCATCGTACTTTCCACATGATAAGACTTTTAAAGCGTTTGCATTTTGTTCCTCATCAATTATAGTTCCTAGCATTCTTGTGTGTAAGTGTTCCTCATGGAAGTTTATGCTGTACCATTTCTTTTTACTGTTTCAATCTATTGTCGTCTTTCATCAGAACTTTCAATCAATACAATAAAATTAATATTGCAACCTTTGACATTTCTCTTGAGCAGCATGTCTTATATATTTGAAAGGTATGTGGTAAACAATTGAATTTGCTACTTAGCTTTCATTGATCTCCTTAAAATGTTTTTTCTTTGATGAAGCTTTCCAAATGTATAAAAAATTTTCTTTCCTTAGCGCGATTCTATGTATTGATTCAGTAGTTCCCAGGTGAAATGCTTACATTTGGACAGTTAGAAAATACGCAATTATATTCAAAGAAGCTTAGTTAGTTCGTCCTTTTGCTATGATATTTCAGTTGAATGGAAATTAGTAAATGGATTAAATTCTAAAAAAATTTCGAAATTGCCGGAAGTATAGGCTAATTACCTCTTAGAATCTTTGTTGAAATTCTTCTTAGATGTAAGTTTTTAGCTTTTGTTGCTGCTTTATCAAAACATGATTGTATGGTGGGTGAATTCTTCGTCAATGTCTACTTCTGTATTTGTAGAATCCTATTGGATGCAGTTCTTTTTTTTAGTTAACCATGCAGCTTCAGCAAGTCTTGTTATCTAACCTTTAAGTTCTATCCTTGCGCTTATCCATAAAAAAAGAATTGCATGCATTTTTAACTTTTCTTTATTTTTGCTTCATCTGATATATATGTATTCTGATTTCGATTTGCTATCTCAGCTCTTTAACTTTTCATTTATCCATCTTTAAGTCGTTGATCTTCCACCTTGGTGCATGTTTTGGGTTACAATTTGATGCATTTTCTTGTTTGTCTGGTCTACCTTTTCTTCCTTCACATTACTTTCAGTTCTATTTTAATTTAAGAAAAATGGAGGAAGTTGTCACTCTTACTTATTAACATGCTTGTATAGAGTTCATTTTCTTTTGAATTTAATATATTTTTCTTTGTCTGAAGCACATAATTCTTACTGTTAGTTTGCTAAAAATGATCCAGGTGCTGAGCAAAATGATTTGGATTCATCTCCTGGGCGAAGCTTGGATGGAAGCTTCAGGAAGTTGGTTACAGGTATTGACTTTATTCATATCCATTACCATGGCCTTTTTTTCTCCCTTTTTCTTTTTCTAACATTCTTAGTAACATCTTCCTATAACATATTTATTGTCATGATCTTCAGAAGGTGCAACTTTATTCTTTGTCTTGTTTGAAGTGCAAGTCAATACTGCTTTTTTTTTTTTTTCATAAAGTATGCTGTAGGAGATGTTTAATGCATGTTCATGTTGTTATTATATACTGGGAACAGGTTTCTTTTTTCTTTTTTCCCCCAAGCCCATCAATTTACTCGTGCTTCTTGAACATTATTTTTAATGTGGGTTTCACGCAGTCTTACCGTAATAATGTCTCAGGTTTTCTCCAAAACGGTTTAGATTCATCTCCATCTCAAAGCATAGATGGAAGCTTCAAAAACTCTGACTCTGGTATGTGCTTTTAATTTCTTCTCTACTCTTATTCTTTTAGGAGTTAATCCTCCACTTTGGACATTATTAATCAAACATAATTTGTATTTCATTACATGATCGCCACTTCTGATTATGAGTGCATTTGTACTTTTGTGCATACAGTTCTATCAAGTTATAGTTTTTCTGGTACACCATCTACGAGCAAGTTTAATCCTGTATCGAGAAAATTATACAAATGGCTCAAAGACTACAGGAGGAAACTTGTCGACCTTGAAATTTTCCATCAGGTACTTGAGGATTGGATTGTGGAAAACACATCAGTAGAATCAGTTTGTGGAGAACCAATTTTTCCTTCTCCCTTTGTGATTGATGAGCTTCGTACGCTTGATTTAGCGTTAGAGGGTATCTTATTTCAGCAACTTTTCCGCATGCCAAGTTCACCTTATGCTTCCGGCAACCCAAACGAAGATGAGTACCTTGCAGTTGAAGACTTCCTTCATGCAATTGTCAATGGCTTATGGCGTACGTTTTGGCGCAAAAGTGGACCTTTGCCTTTCTTCGTATCTTGCCCTCGTAATTTAGGGTCCAAGTTCTGTACGGTGGACAAGGCAATATCGAGAGGAAAAGTTGAAGAAATACAAGGTTTAGGTCTGATTTCTAGGGTAGGGAATGACCAACAACAGGTTAACTGGGATCAAGTGGCAGAATTTACTTTATTTAAGCATAGTATATTGTTTGAGGATCAGCGGAAATTATCTTCTCGCACCATTTGTGATGCCCTTTTCTACGGTTTCCATATTCTTATTTCTAGGAATTTAAGCAAAACTAGTTCTATCGGCAATGACTCAGTCTTCCTTCTGGTTCTAGATTCAAAATATGGCGGAGTTATAAAGTTCAGTGGGGATCTTAGCAAACTTGAAATGAATTCCAGTAATCCATATAGTGCAGCGACTGAATGGATAAAGAATTGTGCAGAGATCAATGTTTCCCCAGTGGAGAGAGTATGGAACAAAATGGGAAATGCAAATTGGGGGGATCTGGGGACTCTACAACTAATTTTGGCAACTTTCTACTCGTTAACTCAATGGAATGGTCCGCCAAGAAAGTCTATATCTGCATTGGCCTCAGATCATAGCTTACGCCTTCAAAAACGTTGGATGCAATGTCGGCTTAGTGAGAATGAAAATGCATTGGTTCCTTTCAAACAGACTACTCATCGACATGGAGATATTGTTGAACTTGACCAAAATGATGTTCCCTTGCACAAAACTCAAGCCATGCATTTGAAGCTTAAGCCTGGGGAGGTACTTGTACTGGATGATCAAGGGCAAGGGCAGAAAAATTTTCAAATACAGGAGTCTCTAATGGGTGACAATGGGTATCTCTACAGCGCAGTTTCCCTAGATTATCCAACTGAGTTGTTGACACTTTATGTTGGGGCTCATCCTTCTAGACTAGAACCGTCCTGGGAGGACATGAGCCATTGGTACCAAGTACAGAGACAAACAAAAGTACTAAGCACCTTGAAGCAAAAGGGAGTTTCGTGCAAATATTTGCCGGATATGATCGCCTCCGGTCGAATTCTGCACTTGGGTCAATGTAAAAAGCAGAGCCCAGGTGGGAGGTGCGATCACCTGTGGTGTGGCACGCCAATTCTCATTACGTTTCCTGTCGGCGAGCCAATTGCGTCTGTAGTTGCTCGTGGCGGCCCATTTTCGCCGGAGGAGTCGATTCGCTGCTGCCGAGACTGTCTGGCTGCATTGAGAATTGCAGCCATGGCAGGCGTCCAGCACGGGGATATCTCCCCTGAGAATATAATACAAGTAGGCGATAGGCAAAATTCATCTATCAATAGATCCTATTACGTGCCAATATCATGGGGGCGGGCTGTTATGGAGGAAAGAGACAGTCCAGCTATAAATTTGCAATTCTCGTCTTCTTATGCACTGCAGCACGGGAAGCTCTGTCCGTCCTCAGACGTAGAGAGTCTTATATACATTCTTTACTTCTTCTGTGGAGGAAGCATGGAAGAGCAAGACTCCATAGAGTCTGCATTGCAGTGGAGGGAGAGACGGTGGGCCAGCCGGATGATTCAGCAGCAGCTGGGTGAGGTGTCGGCTTTCTTGAAGGCATTTGCCGATTACGTCGATAGCCTGTGTGGGACCCCCTATCCTGTGGACTATGATATATGGTTGAATAGATTGAATAGAGCTGTGGATGGGAATGGAAACAGGGGGAAAATGGTTGAGGAGGATTTGAGCTGTGCTACGTCTAGTGGATTGAGAATCCATGATATCGCTGAGTCTTCTGGCACATAAGAAAAATATTTTTTTTTGGCAAATCGACGGTTGACGGACTAGTAGTTGTTTATATGTTTTTGTTTACCTGGTGACGTGTCAATCAAGCAATATTCTACGCGGACGACGCACATGGATCATCACGTCAATAAGTAAACAAAAATGATTAAATAAGAATGTGCAGCATTACTCTATTGTTTTTAGGTGCATCACTCCCATTCATTCAATTAGATTTGCCAAGGTGAAACTGCAGTGGAGAAGTTGAAGGGTGTGTGGAGTTCTTGGGATTGAGTTTTGTTTACTCTTTCTTGAGACCAAAACACGACAAGAATCGGGACTGTAAGTAAAAATCTGGTGTTGTTTTATGTTTTTGTCTCAGATGTTTCAAAGTTTGACTTTTGAGTAAACCTGCTGTTTCTATTTAATGTAAATGCCTGTTTTTTCGATTGTGTAAAATTGTTGATGAACCATCGTGTCGCCTCTCTGATTCAATTATTGATAATGCAGTGTTCCTCGTTTCTTTTTTACTATCATGTTCATCCACTGTTTGAAGCCTCTCAGCTGCTGGAATTATTTATCAAGTTTTTTGGGCAAAATGGCAATATGGGTAACCCAATAAATGACTGATTTACGAGCCGATTCGTGATTACTCCAGCAAAGTTAACGTATTTTATCGATAAATGAATGACACTAAAACATGTTGAGGTGAAATCTTGTTATCCGAAAATGTATAATTGTATATTCTAGGACAAAACAAATACCCCCGAAGCTACTGGTAGTAGACTTAGTAGAGATTGAAATAAATACTACAGTCTCGATCTTTTTCGACATGAGTTTGGTTTGAAATTTTCTGAAACTAGACTTGGTTAAATCATGTTTCGTAAGACCGTATATTCAGTATTCATTACTGTAGTTTTCTTCTTACGCTTGTAAACAGTTGTTTCAAATAGTAAGAAGTATATTTCACCTCAAAAACTATTAAATTTATATTCAATCATATAATATTATTAGCATTAAATTCTATTGTAAATAAATTAAAATGAAAGATATACCAAATCTGACGGGATTATCCCAGTCTCCCTCTATCAAGATATTCTGTCTTTAGTCCAAGAAAGATTGAATTTTTAATTTATCTTTTAATTCTCAATTATTAATTGGTATAATTAATAATTTATGATATATCTACTTAATTATACCGATTAATGATTAACACGTCACAAGGTAAAAATTGTCCTTTTTAAAATTTTAGAAGCATTAAGTATAATTTATGAGAATTTTGTCTCCAAAATTATTCTTCTCCATTTGTGAAGAGAATTATTTTTTATTTTATGGTAAAGTTAAAAAAAAAATAAACTTTTAACTAGGTTTCGTGAGCTGACCCTTACCCTTATATTATAAGAGGAACTTGGGAGCATACTTCTGGGATAAAAAAGGTTGACCCCGAACGAAAGAGTGGGAAGATTTCGCCCTCTTTTACATATCATTTTAAGTTTGGTTTTTGTTTCTTTCAAGTTTTCTACTATTTATGAGTTGTTTTTTCGTTGTTCGATCGTTTCTTCATCATATTCGTATTTTTGTCATTGATTTCTTGTCTGATTAAAGGTGCATCGTTTCTACTTACTGGTCGTCTTCTATTTCCTTGCAATCATCTGCACAGGTCACTCGCGCACTCTCAGACATGCGATGGGGCTTCTTCTTCTCTGTTGAAGATAGCTTCTCCGAGAATATGAAGATAAAATTCAAAGCTAGTGGTGTTAGTTGAGAAAAGAGAAGCAGAAGAGGAGAAGAAGAAAGAAAAGAGATCTCTGGAAAAGTATTCTTCTGCATATTCAACCGTGATTATAATATACAATGTACAAGATGTATATTTACTAAAATTGAGAAAAGCGTAATTAAGGAAAAGAGTAATTAAGGAATAATGTAAACAGTTATGATAGACTACCATCCCCTCGTGAGCAAGTTCGTAGCCAAAGATCTTGGATGTAAATATAGAGAAACTTGAAGGTGGAAGAGGCTTTGTAAAAGCATCGACAAGTGGATTATCTGAAGGAGTAAATTTGATCATCAACGATTTATTTTGCACCTTTTCCCAAATAAAATGGAAGTCGATTTCAACATGTTTGAATTTTGAGTACAAAATTGGGTTGGATGCCAGGTATGTCGCACATAAATTATCACAAAAAATGATAGGTATATCGGATGAGACAGTACTAATTTCACTGAGAAGGGATTGAGGCCAAAGAATTTTCGCAGCTCTGATTGCTACGCTTCGATATTCAGATTCAGTGATATAGCGAGAGACAAGCTTCTGTTTTGCAGAGGACCAAGAGATAAGATTTGTTTCGAAAAATATGCAATAGCCACTCATGCTCATACGGTCATCCAAACACAAAGCCCAATTGACATCTGTATAACAAGTGAGGTTAAAGCAAAACGAAGGAGAGAATGAGATGCCCAAAGATAATGTCCCTTGAAGGTAACGAAGAATTGTTTTAACACACTGCCAGTGAGCATTAGAAGTTGCATGTATAAATTGACAAACTTTGTTGACGACAAAAACTGTATCCTGTTTCGTAAGACAATAGAATTGGAGAACACCAACAATGCTACAATATAAAGATCCACCAGGTAAAGGAATACCATAATTTTTTGACATAATGGGCCCGATTCCATTGGAGTATGAACTGGTTTGTAGGAAGTCATCTTAGCTTTGTGAAGTAACTCAAAAAAATACCGAGATTGAGAGAAATGCATACCAGTAGGAGTCCGGGTAACCAAAATGCCGAGAAAAAAGGAGAAGGGGCCAAGATCACACACCACAAAATAATGATGCAAATAATTTTCAAAATTGATCCAATAGAGACGATGAGTTACTAGTGAGGATAATGTCCTCAACCTATACCAACATAAGGACAATGAAGAAGGTCTTCTGACAAATTAACAGAGAGGTATTAGATTTTGATGCTAAGAAACCACAAGCCACCATAACAGTATATAAGTTGTTGGACCAAACTTAGAGATGTTAAACGAGCCGGCCGAGCCGAGCCGAGTTTGCAAATACTCGGCTCATCGAGCCTGTCGAGCCTAACGAGCCCGTCGAACCTAATGAGCTGATCCCAAAAAATTTTCAACCCGAGCCGACTCGCGAGCCACGAACCTAACGAGTCGATCTTAACGAGCTAAACTTATATAAATAAAATTATTTTATATAAATATATTATATATTTCATCAATCTCTACCATAAATAAAACACAAATTTATTCAAAATTTAAACAATAGACATCCTTTAAAATTTAGATTACTTAACAAAAATATAACGAAAATAGGTGAAAAATAACATACCTCACGTGGCAGGCTGATCATCGTCATCACTCTCTCGTGGATCACCCTCTCGTGGATAAGTCTCTCGTTGAGGGTCACATGGCCTCAATAGATGCTTTGGAAAAATGGATAATGCTGAAACCAAATTGTCATAATGATCATTTACTGCTCTCACATATCGTGCAAAGAAGACTGTCTATTCAGGTGAATGATTTTGCATATTTCTCAACCAATGTTCGATGCGATTTTGTTCTCGTGATAACTGTGATTGCTGATTGGAAATATTTTCCAACCTTTGTCTTACATCGTATTCAAAACTGGTTTGTTGAACAGTCAGATTGGTAAACATTTGATTTTGTTCGATGGTGAGATTTTCCAGCATCTATCCTACATCGTTAGTTGAGTAAGAGCGAGGTGACACGGCAGATGAAGAATCACCTTGATCGGCTGACATACTTGATTGATTTTTATATCGCTGTTTTCGGCGAGCCTCGCCACGTTCTTTTTGTCTGCACTACGCTACTTTGCGCACCCGTCATAGTACCATCTGTGGTGCGTCGGATATGAGGCAACGACATTGGTTGAGGAGGAATCTCAGCATTAGCATCATGCTCAATAAATCCCAGTCCATTGTTTCTAGCGATATCATACGACCACTTAGCAATTATTGAAATATTTGATGAGTTATAAATTTTTTGCTGTATCCAAGGCTCGTCAGTTGAGCTCATAGGTACATTCTCTGCATCGCATAGATGCGTGATGAGAACATGGTGGATATGGTCAGTAGTGGTTAAACTCTTACTATATGCATTGATATTATTGTGGATAATTCGGCTGACGTTTATGGATCAACCAGTGAGAATCCAATATAACAGCACTACCCGCTCTTTGGTGAGCTCAGAATTTTAGGACATTGGCATTAAGTTTCCTCTGATGAACTTACACCAAGCTTGACCGTAGCACTTAAGACAACTTATAATCAAATGTAAGGGTTGAGCTACGTTGACTACCGAGTAAACGCATTGTGAACCTCGGTGGCCCATTTCTTGTATGATCATTTCATAATCTGGCTCCTCTTCCATCATTGTGTAATAATCGTATTCATTTAAGTTTTCTAAACCAAGCTTAGCATTAATGATCTCCGATGAAAACTGGACGATCTTGTTGCGAACTTGAACGGTATTATCTGAATTTGATGTCCTCAAATTTGCATAGAGTTCCCGAACAATACTTACGTTTGCATCACCACCTAATACAACAAGATTTTCTTACTGTCTTTGCCTGAACATATCTAAAATATCTCCATCTGACTCTGAATGTTGAAATTGAATTTCACATATAATAGATTTATTCTTAGCTATGAAATCCATAAAGTATTTTCTTACATCAGAGTTGACGAAAGAGTGATCGATTTATCTTACTGAAGCTGAGCTTGAAAAAGCTTTTAAATGTTTTGGCGGCATTTTCAGTCTGTAAGCCATAATGTACAACCAACCTTACGTTTAGAATTCAAGTATAAAAATCAAACAATGCTTTTAGAATTCAGCTATAAAAATCAGAATTCAGCCATCAAATAATGCAATAATTCTACAACAGAAAATAAAAAAAAATCATGCAATAGCCGTAACACCCACAATTCAAACCAACCTCAAGATACAATTCAATTCAATCAAACCTCAAGTTTAGAATTCAGCAATGAAAATCACACAATTCAAACCAAAATTCAATAATAAAAATCAAATAATGCATTTAGCACAAAACAAATTCATCAATATTTACATCACCACGCCGTGCGTAGAGCCGAACGATCGTGTCAGGCTTGATCGATCAACACCAGTGACAGTCGGCGGTCATCGATCAGCCAATCGATCGTGCCTTGTCGTGCGATCGATCGGCTCTTCCGCTAGGTTGCGCGCAGCACGCTGCGTGCCATTCCCTCGCTTGGGCGCGCATATTGCTATGTACGCGGTAGGCGGGAGTCGATTGTATCCCAAATTCATAACCCAACAAATTTAGAATTCACAGCCCTAACCCAACAACCGAAAGAAAAAAAAAATTCAATTACATTATCAAATTGAGAAAGAAATATAACCTGATCTTGATAGCTCTGGCTGAGGATTTAGTCAAATTCGAAGGAGTTGTTTGAGTTCGAAATGGTGTACTTGGGAGGCGATTTGGTGGTTTTGGGGATCGGTCGATCGAGTGAGGTGAAATTTGGGGATCACTCCTGATTTATGAAAAATTTTAGATAACCGATCAATCGCCCATCACTCTGTAAAATTATAGAATGAGAGTGAGAGTGTGGCGATGGATCGGCTCACTGGGCAATGGATCGGCGTCTCGGCGATCACTCTGTAAAAATTACAGAGTGATCCAAGCCATCGCCCCAGAGGGGGGCGAGTGATCGGCAGTCACTCTGTAATTTTTACAGAGTGACTGCCGATCCATCGCTACACTTGGGAATGATCGCCGCAAAGAAACTCAACCAATCGGCCAATGTTGCGAATTATCGGCTATATCTCTCACCTTAAAATTAACTCCTCTTAAAAAAATTAACGAATAAATATATCAAAAAATATAATATATCATTCATTATAAATTTTACATTTGCAAATTGTCAATCCTGTAAAAAACGTAAAAAATTGAAAAAATACTTCAAAATTTAATTTACAATATTAATCTTCAACGTCCAAATTTTTAAAATTTTCAAATATTTCATCATCTATTTGTTGGTTTCTCGTAACGGTATCGTTCTAGAGATCTCGTCAGCTGGATGGATTTGAACGTCAAAGCTTGGGTGATACACAACATGATAGCTGCACCATCATGCCGATGGATGGTTATAGAGATCTTGTCAGCTGGATGGATCTTTACGCCAGGATAAGCTCTACAGCTGCATGATGTTCGATCCGAGATACATGATCACAAGTCACATCTTTGAGGTCGGTCGAACCAAAAACAAGAACCTGCCGTTCGAGACTTTAATTTGGAAGATCATCCAGCGATGTGAGATGCAGGTGCCCAAGGGAGAGAATATGAGATCACACAGATATGGCGATATATTCGACAAGACCCATTTGACTCGAATGGGCGTAGTCAAAGTCAACGAGTCGTGGATGCTCAATGGAGAACCCGGATCCTCCCAATCTCGGGATGTTACGATAGAGGATGCCTCTGCCATCGAGGACGTCACCGTACCACCATTTGCCCCTCAGGTTCATTGTAGCTAGGATATGATGTAGCATATGCAGCAGGTGTTCCAGGTGCAGCAGCAGTTGGATCAGAGGTATCAGATGTAGCAGCAGTTTGAGCAGCAGAAGAAGCAGATGATAGAGTTCCTCATAGGCAAGGTCAAGGAGCTTGCCACGAGCCAGCGAAGGGTGGTTGAGTCTCAGGATTATCTCAGTAAGTCCCTTAAAGAGCTCACTGACAGGCTGAGGAGCTGGATGATGTACGAAGACCACGATGACCCATCAACATAGGATAGTTTAGATTTTGTATTTCTTTTTATGTACTTTACTTGTTCTCTGTATACATGATGTACTTTAATAAAAGTTTTATTTTTGATGTATAGTATTTGCATTGAAATCTGGCTGTTGAATATGTAATGTATTTTGAACTTGCAGGAATTGTGACAAGATAGTTATGAAAGAATCATAAAACAAACAAAATTTTGTTCATTTTTTTAATTTTATTTATAATTTTTAAAAATAAAATTAAACTAATAAAAAAATTATAATTTGAATAATCTATAATAAATAAGTAATATTAACATAAATTATTAAAAAATAATAAAATTTTTTAAATTTATTTCAATATATAGTTCTATACAAAAATAATATAATTAATTATTTGTTGAATTAGTTATATTAACTCATGTATGCAAAATATTGTATAGTAGAGTTTTGTATAAGCGATTTTTTTAAATTTAAATAATTAAATAAACTAAAATAAATATACAATTACAATAAACGTAAAATTTGTGAAAAATGTCAACTAATTCGTAGGCGGAAACGAATTATAAATGTACTAAATCTAAAAAAAGGGGTTCTCATAAACCTAGAAAAATAGAAACTAAGAATAGGAATCTTTGACGAATGAGATCAAGAATAATGAAGTATTATTTTGAAAAATAAAAAATAAATAAATATTAATTAAATAACAAACTATAATAATTTCAATAACCTTTGAAATTATATTATTGAAATTACATGAAAATAAAACAAACAGTACACTTTTCTATTCGATTTCATCTTTCTTTTTATTTTGAAATATAAATTAAAATAGTCAATCATTTCTGTCTCGGTCGCGCGTCGCAGATTCCTACATATAATGAAAACTAAATAAAAAATATTGACAGTATGTTCATGAGCGAAATATGCTGAAGTGTACCTGCGTCTCTTAAAATGTGTTGAAATCCATAAACGTGTCTTGACAAACAGCGCTTAAAGTGAATCCCCAGTGAGGACACGTGCGACTATTGTGCCCCGACTGTCGACATATACCACATGACATCTTTGAGTTCCGCCTACTCAATGTGGAACTTGACTGCTTATCAACATCTCACACTTTTGTCTTCTTTGGCCTACCAGATTGGTGATATCTTCTGGGCGGGATGAAATCCTTCATATTTGGTATATACGGCCACATTTGGGGGCCGCTTACCGGTTGCATAAACTGTGAATACATCTGCTGGAAAGTTGCGCGGTGATAGCATCGATGCATGTAATTTTCTGGTGTCACTCGCATTAAACGCATGCATGGAAGAGAATGGACACACGAGATTCTAGTAAGTGTCCACCTGTACAGTTGCACACACACGTATTCATGTCGACCACGTATTGTTCGTGGCCGTTGCTGACCTCAAATCATGCACCTCCCCCCAACTGAGCACTCTAGTTTCGAGTTGCACTTTGGAACTTCTCAAGTTTTTTTTTATCTGGGGACACAGAAGATTGGTTGATTGGTATAGCTTCTCAAATTTCTTCACAATGCAAGTCATCAAGTACTTTCGTATTATCTCGAACATGGTCAAGATCGGTTTGTCTCTGAGTGGCAATAGAACTGTATTGAATGACTCGCACAAATTATTAAATGTCATTTCGCACTTGGGATTCGAAGAAAAGACATAACTAGCCTAATATTTAGTCTCTTCTGCTCGAAGCCATCCGTGGGCATTCGGGCCAACCTGGTGTAATTTCCTCATTTCTATTTCGAAATTCTATTTTGTGTTTGCTCCTGTCTCATTCCACATCACATCCCTGTACGCTTTGCCCCAAAATTGGCTTTTGAAATTTGCGTGGCGGAGACAGTAGCGGTGTTTGGCTTATTAAATTTCCTCTTCCACAACCTTCAACAAACCTTGATATTTGAAAGAAAAATAAAGTCAACATAAAACAATATACCGTGCAAAGTAATGATCATGATAATTTCCAAGAAATACTGTTTTTGATAGTCTCTTTAGACATAATTACCTTTCTAAGTAAGCTCCGATGAAAGACTGTAGGGGTCACAAACGCTAACACTTAAATTTCAGTCTTCTAGACAGAATTTACTTATACAGTACAATTACACAACTACTATTTAAAGAGAAAAACAGCGCCAACATAAACCAATATAAATGCCCCTATTTTGAAATAGCAATTGGAAATGTATTATACCTTTTGTCGATCAGAAATAATTGTCCATCATGTTCCCGATTCAGTATTCAAGTCTCGCTTCAAATACTGCAAGAATCATATCCATGTATTCGTACACTCTTTTTCGATGTTTGCAACAACAACGAAATATATTCAATCATTGCCATTAATACTGATGACTGTAAGTAATTGTCCTGGACACGAGACATTTATATAACAGTCATCCAAACATATAATAGGGCAACCGTACTGCAGCAATCCTGCCTTACA
This sequence comes from Begonia peltatifolia, assembly GCA_022433055.1. Taxonomy (NCBI): domain Eukaryota; kingdom Viridiplantae; phylum Streptophyta; class Magnoliopsida; order Cucurbitales; family Begoniaceae; genus Begonia; species Begonia peltatifolia. The sequence continues at coordinate 10,207,368 of CM039526.1, read as the reverse complement.
CATATACATTTTTTGACATACCAATATATCATACCTCATTTCGTAGGTATGTATTTTTAATGTGCTACCCAGATTGGACCTACATATTTCTGCTGCGTATGACTAGAGTAGTTTGTATTGTTCGTCTCCCTGGTTTTTGTTAATTGTTCGAGATACACTTATTGCTCTTTTGACAATAGTGAGTGTAATGTAGACAGTGAAATCCTTCCTCACAGTCTCGATAATGGCGTTCGATCAACCTATGTGGGTGACTTCTGAATCTATCAAGATAATGATCTGCCACCTATTTTTTTCTAGCGTGTCAATTCTCAATTATCTTCGAACAACTGTGAGAATCGATCAAACTCTTTATTTGAAACGTCAGCTCCGTTTGCTTATAAGAAGCATACAGTTGCCATCGACACCCGTTTCCACACTCAACCGTCAGTCACTGTTTATCACTTTTAATGAATTTTATCCCATAGTCATTTTTCACAGAAGATTGGATTATTTCATCTTTAATATTCTTCAAATGACTATATTCCTTCAAAAAAAAAAAAAACTCAATGAGATTTCTTCATTTACTGGTCTGCTTTTTGCCTCATTATCCTCCGAACCAACTGGTATTTGAACCTCCTCATTTAGAGTAATGGAGGTCGAATGCACATCGATTTCTTCATTTGCTCAATGAGATTTCTGCAAGAATGGTGTGTGAATACCAATTTATATCGACATCAAAAGTTGTTGGATTGTCTAAATCAACTACTCTAAGTGAATCAGAATCCATTGTCACTGTTTATGCAACAACAACTCTGCAGAGCAAGATAATAGTTGAGAGGTTCTAAAGAGGTAGATAACATCGAGTTGAGATGGTGAGAATGGATTGTGAGAGGCGCTTTAAATAGGGTGAGAGAATGGGGGACCGTTGTCGGAGAACGGTCCCCCGTTCTCCCACAGCACCCGTGATCAGCCAAGAATTGATCACGGGAACGGGGGACCATTCTCCGACAACAGTCCCCTATTCTCTCGAGGGATGAGGTGGGGTGTGGAGACCCCTTGCAGGCCTGTGCGGGGCACGGGGAGAATGAGGGATCAGGTGGTGAGTAAAGACCACCCGTGCTCTTGTGCCTCGTACGTGGATTTCTCCTTGATAGAATTAGGGACCGTTCTAGGGAGAACAGTCCGCCATTCTCAGTGTAAAATTTGACGTGGAGAGGGTTATCGGTCACTCACCAAGAACTTTTGTTATAGGTTTTTAATATTTTAAGGGGGTGTTTTTAAGCATAAATATAATTTGAGAATTTTTTCACGCAAAACCTATACTTAAGTTAAAATGATTTTAACCATTTATAGTAATGACAAGTGACCTGCATACCGCGTGCACAGAAGGTAGATCGACTCGTAGAATAAATGGTAAGAGTACAAAAATTGAAAGGGGAAAGGAAAGAACGTGCAATCACGACGACTGTAGCGAGTAAGCATTTGATGGTCATTCACATGGTCGTCCAGCGATGTCTTCTTCCTCATTCTTCCTCTGTACGCTTTTCTTCCTTGTTGACTCTCATTTCTATAAAAATATTTATCGCTTTCCCTTCCTTCCTCCATTTTCGTTCTATTCTAGCTTGGAATAAACACGCAGAAGTGTATTTCTTCCTCTTTGTTCAATTATTGAAGGCGTAAGAGGTTGCTGAAAGTCCATTCAGTCATGGTCGAAGCTGGTGAGTGCTCTGGTTCAGGTGTTGGGTCGGCTGATGAAGTTTGGGCGAAGCTAAGTACGCCTTTTTCTTGCTTTTTGTCGATTATTCTTCGTTTTCATTTCCTTTTCCTCGAGTGAATTCGTTGTAATTCATTGATGTTTGTCTGCTTAATTGTCACGTTGCATGAGATAGAAAGAAAGATATCGGAAATTCGTTGCGAGTGCAATTTACATTTTTAAGGAGCAAACATTTTAGGCGGCATGGGTAATATTTTGTGGTGAAGGAAAATGATTGAGGAAAGAATTATTTACATCTTTTTATATGATGGATGAAAAAGAAACAAGAAACTCAATCCATTGGTTAATGTATTCTCATTTACTTGAAACTTACAACTGAGGTGCAATTGCTGGGTTAGCTTAGGTTCCCTTCTTAGAATACTGAAATAAAAAAAATGATATACATGGGGAAGAACCGTGACGAATATAGTTCTTAATAGTTCTATTTTGCTTCCTTTTTTCTATATGCCACTCCTAGTTTATTTGTTATTGTATTAGTCTTGGGATAGGTATTGATACTCTATTTTCCATATTTTCAGTTCCATTTGACACAACATATACAGATTTGGAGATTACGTCGGAAGAGGCTGTTGTATGCTCAGAGATCAAATCCTCTTGTTCTGACAAACGTGAGTGGTGCAAAATCACAAGGACTTCTGACCCATTTTCTGCCATTATACAGAATATGAGGTGTGTGATTGTGATTCAAGTACTGAGTTTTTAAATCTTGAATTGTGTTCATTTTTTCAATTACTGCTGCTGGCAGAACTGAAGGATTTATTTTGAATTCCATTTAACAGCCATTTGGACGTAAACAATATCCTTCTTATGCAATTAAAATTTCGAGGTCCAGTGAACTCTGGAACATGTAATTTTGATCACTTTTTGTTCTTCCTCAATCCTTCTTTTCTGTTGAATAATGAGGCCACTAGCCAGCTCTCTCCGTCCTTGTCATTGTTCAAGACAGTTGTTGGGGAGGAAAATTTTTTATGTCCCTTAACTAGTGTGTATTTATTATTTCTAACAAGAAAATCAATCCAATAGAACTTTAGTATTAGAAATTAGAGCTCCTATGTATTTTAATTGACGATGTACTGTTTGTTTAAATGTTAGCATTGATGTGTCATACATTTTACTCATTTGTACTCAAGTACTGTTGTCTTTCTCTGTTAATAAGAATGCATTACAGGTCTAAAGATTTTGTACTCTGCTTTCTAATTTTTTGTTATCTGGTGATGATGTCGAATAGCTCAAATGCAATACTTGTTGATAAATCGGCTATACCAACCGAAGATACTATTGTCATCAGGAGTGGAAGTGAAATTGTTCCTGGCCCTAGTAGTGAAGGTGAGCATTTCATGATGAATGACATAAATTGGGCTTTCGTTTCATGGATGTTTGAATGATTTTACCTTACGTATGTCTTCTCTTTGATGTTGTCAGAGTATCTGAGCTACAAGTTTGAGCTAATGCCTGAGCCAGAAAGTTGCAAAAAGCAATTGAAGGTATATAAAAATACATGAAGTTCACTTAAATGGCATGATTTGTTTCTATTTCTTCTTCCATGTTAAGTACTCTGTCCAATTTTGGGCAGATTTCGGTAGATGCTGAACATGCAAAATGCAGCATTTGTTTAAACGTATGGCACGATGTTGTAACCGTTGCTCCTTGCTTTCACAACTTCTGGTCTGCCATCTAATAAGTCAGTGATTATGGTATTTATTTTCATTAGATTATTTTCACTAATTTATATATTTAACTGCAGCAATGGATGCTTCTCAGAGTGGTTAAAGCGATCCCGTAATAAGGATTCAGGTGTGCTATGTCCTCAGTGCAGAGCAGTTGTACAATTTGTTGGAAGAAACCACTTCTTATACAGGATCGCAGAGGTTAATGAATGTCCGTTATGACATATTATGAACCAATCTAAAATTTGGTGTGGAATTCATTTGTTTTTGTTGATGTTTCTTCTCAGGCTTTGTCGAACGCAGTAGCAAAATCGTAAAAAAAAAGATTTAATTGCATTGTGTCTATTCACATGCATGCTAGACATTTTTTGCTGATATGAACGTAAAACGATCTTCAGTAAACCGAATTGAATTCTGAATTCCAATGAGGAGATAATAAAATGTAAACAAACAAATATTGGTATCATCGAGGAACAAAAATCCTTCTAGTATCTTGATACATGAATGTTCTGGCTGTGAACAGAAGAGTGTGTGACTGTCTCATGTTACATGGGCTTTTGGTATTTGTATTCTTTAACCCAATGCTAAATGTACATTGCAGGATATATTAGAAGCTGATTCTTCCCTCAAACGATCAGATGAGGAACTTGCTATTTTAGATTCATATTCATCAATACATTCAAATCTGGTAAGTAATCTTATTTTTTGGAGGGCGTAGATATCTACCAAAAAGTTATGGCATCAATTATTCTCCCTATTTTGTACATATAAAAAAAAAGGGAAAGAAAAAATCTTATGGCAATTACATGTGTTTATGAAACAAAGATACATGAATATGCTGATGACTGAGCTATAAGCCACATTTGCATGCAAATAGAAACCATGAAATGATAGCAAATAGATGAGGCATCTAACTTGGAAGACTAACATACGTGTAATCACCTTTAAGTCATTATTGTAAGTTTCTAACCATTGGATATAGCAACAAAATGGGGAGAAGCATTTCTAATGACTTGTTAAAAATGTTGGTGATAATCAATGAAGCGATAAGAAGTATAGTCTGAAGGCATTAATATTGTACGTTCAGTTGTAACATTTTTGGTCATGAAATTTCAATGACCATTTGGCGATGTTGATGATGGTTCTTTCTGGCTTTCAGTCTATTCTATCATGGCATTTTCCTCTGTTAATATGATAATTTCTTTAGTCCTTCATTTCCTTCACAGCTTTGAAGCTGTATGACCTTTTGGTGTGTTTTTTAGGTCGTGAAATCTGGGAAAAAGCTTCGTCGAAAGAGGGTCCGTTCAACTCTTGATGAGGATAATGTTGATGTCGATTTTACCTGCCACCAATGTGGTAAACTTGTTTTTATCTGAATAACACGGTCCTTTGATATTAAGTGCTGTTTTATTAACAAAAAATTATTTTTGGCACAATGTACGAAGTGTACTAGTCTACTGGAGGAAACTACAAAAAAGTGTCAACTCCACAAAACCCCCTACAAAACTTCTCCCACCATACGAGTGTATTACAAAAAGAAATTCAATTAATCAAGTTTTTAAGTCTTGGAAAATCATTCTATTTCTTATAATCAAACCAAACAGCACCAGGTGAGCCAACTTCTTTTCATTATTCCGTTCAACCTTCGTCCAAACCCTCATAAAGGATATGCCGTTTTCTCTCCCAACAGAAGCAATGCTGGGAGAACATTAATTGCTTTTCCTTTTAGCAATCACATCACATTCTTCTATGATATAATTGCGTTTTTTTTTGTAGCTGGCCATTATTTTACTATTGTTCAGTATCTTCAATGTGAATTCCTTACACATTTTCTTTTGAATGTGTTGCCTTGAATGGCTTTTTTTCCTGCTAGTGATATGATTCTATGCTTTCTTATCTTTTCACTGGCAGCTAATGAGGTTGATGGATTTCGCTGCAATACAAACACGGTCCATCTACAATGTCATGCATGTGGAGGAATGATGCCTTCTCGTTTAAATAGTGTCATACCACAACACTGTGAGTTGATTCTGTTTTCTAGTCTTAGGGACCTGTATTTTAAATGTCAATAATATGGAAGTTGAATAGGTTTTCATATTAATGTAGTGCATGACCATCAACCAAAGCACATCACATTGTAAAGTTTATTTTAATTTCCTTAAGCTAGATGTTTTTAAGCAATTTTTTTCCGTAAATTAGATTTTGTTACCTATTTAAGGGATGTTATGAACTTTACAAGAGAAACTCTTGATCAATACAATCCTTTCAAGTTTTCGAGCTTTTAATCTTTGCAATTTTCTCTTAATTTTGTATTTCGATTTCGAAACAAAACTTTTGAGAAATCAAACAAAAAACATAGACTCATTGTTAATTTTACCAACATATTCCTATTTTTTGGAAATTTTACACTCAAGTTGTTTTGTTATCAAGTTTGAAATAACAGAGACATTTTGTTAATGCAGTGCATGACCATTGACCAAAGCACATCACGTTTTAAAGTTGATTTTAATTTCCTTAAGGTAGATGTTTTTAAGCAATTTTTTTCCTTAAATTAGATTTTGTTACCTATTTAAGGGATGTTATGAACTTTACAAGAGAAACTCTTGATCAATACAATCCGTTCAAGTTTTGGAGCTAAACTCTTTGCAATTTTATCTTAATTTTGTGTTTTGATTTCGGAACAAAACTTATGAGAAATAAGACAAAACATAGGCTCATTGTTCATTTTACCAACATATTCCTATTTTTTAGAAATAAATATTTTTTGGAAATTTTACACTCAAGTTGGTTTGTTATCAAGTTTGAAATTAGAGACATTTTGCCAAATCTGAGCTGCAAAAATTTAAAATTTTAATCAATTTAGTGTTGGGCAAGGTAAAGGAGATTCCTCTCAGTGTGATTTTATTTCCTTTACATGAGATATAGTAACTTTCTAAATATCTGTTTTTCTTTTAACAGGTTTAGGATGTGATAGAGCATTTTGTGGTGCTTACTGGCACACTCATGGGGTTCAGAGAAGTGACACACACGCAATGTGCAGTCCTGAAACTCTTAAACCAGTATGTTCCTTATCTAGGTTTATGTCTATTTTGGCATCATTCTTGTAGCTTTCAAAATAATTCAATGCAGACGACAAATGGCAATGTGCATATCATGACAACCTTGATTTTAGTGGAGTTATTTTTCTCTTCGATGACTCTCACATATGTCTCTTAATGTTTCCTTTTATCTATCCTTATTCCACGATACTGTAACACATTCATTTCCATTCAAATATTTAGGTGTATCTAGCACACATAAGTTTTGGCACTTTAGCTACCAAAAATGAGATAAAGCTTAGGTAGAGAAAGTGGGTTCTCAATTCTTTTTATACGCATTTGTTGTTCATGTACACCATTGTGTTTTCAGAGCAAGATAATAAATGTTCAAAAAGTATATGAAACTATTTGGCGGTGGAAAAGTCCGTCTACTCATCTAACCTTATGAAACCAGTGATTGATGTCTCTTGGAGATGTTATAACTAATGTGCTTGTTCCTTTCTTGCCAGATATCTGAGCGTAGCATCTCTAGAATTCCGATGTTGACACATGAAAATAATCAACATGAACAAGATGTAAATATTTTTTCTTATTGGCTATTGTTTGCACATTTATTATCAGGAGAAGAGGAAAGGGTGGCTTTACCTTGTTCTGGTTCTTAAACTAAGATTTACTCCTCTTATGTCTTACATGATTTTAGGTTACTCAGAGGTGTATTCAACAGATGGGGAGAACACTTGAAGATGTTATCTCTGATTGGATTGCAAAGTTTGACAACAGAGAAATAGGTAAGTTATAAAGCTACTGATATTCTTCTTATGGTTGATTTATAGAACTTGTTGGATTTGATTTGGTGAATACGGGCTTCTCGCATAACATTTTCTGTCATCCCCTTATCTATTAAAGTCAAAGCTCACTAAATGTTTTTATACTGATCTCCCTCATAATTTGGAGATAATTGTGCATCCTTCCAAAGTCAGAGGAGTTGGTGTGAGACAATTGATGTTATTGGAAAATAACCTTGCCAATTTCATACAATAATAGAATTTTTTAAGCAAGTAATGAAATTTTAAATTAAAAGAGAACATGTACTACTAAACATTTCCATATGAAGCCAAAACTTTATGGGATTAAATGAGAAGTTTGTTTTTTTGGGTGGTGATGAAATTATATCGATGGAAAAAAAAGGAATGAACTTTAACGTTAAGCTCTTCACTCCCTCACTCCAACGGTAAGCTCTTCTCTCACTTTAGCATAACCGAACAATAGAGTATTTATTACAAAGAAATGAACTTTATTTTTGTGATACACCCACGCCCATTTTGGTAGTGCTGAGTTCTGCATAAGTACGCGTGTTTTTGTACTTCTTTTCGTGTGGCGCTTTTCTTTTCTAGCTCGTTTTTTTGTACTCTATTTTCTGTCAATATATTCTTATCTCTAATCAAAAAAACAAAATTGTAATTAGTCTGACAGTTTTATTCATAGGCAAATACATTTTGGGTTGAGCTTTGCACGTTTTGTTGTACGTGTAATTTTTTTTTAATTTAAAATTTGACTACCATTCTATTTTTTGTATGAAATTGCCGAAGTCATTTACCAAGAAGACCAGAGTTATATAGCCTCAATTGTACTTCTCTAACCTACAAAGGATGGTGGTAGGAAATGAAATCCACCCTCAAATATTATTAGGATTGCTTATGGTCAAAAAAGAAATATTAGAAAGCTGGAGTTTAACTAACCAATTAAAACATCTTTAAAAATCAAAGTTTCTTCTAATCTTTATGTTAACACAAAGACTATGCAGATCGAACTCGGATGCCTCTAAATCATGCCGAGAGGATAACCTCCGCAACGCATATTTGCAAGTGAGTATTGAAAAAGGTTCAAAACATGGTTTAAACATTGAACATTTGATGGTTGTGTAGTGGCCTCCATTGCTAACTTTTGTTAAAATGCAGCGAATGTTATGAGAAATTGGTCGCATTCCTCCTCTACTGGTTCCGAATCACATTGCCAAACTCCGTAAGCGGTTTCTGTTTGTTTTAGTAAGTAATTGTATTTGTTGACTGTTAAGAAATGTCTAATAAATTAGTTGCAATGATATAGCTTCTCCCACCTGATGATTCAAGAAGAAAAAATTGTTGGTATGGATATGCATGTAGAACACAACATCACAACGAAGATCACGCTCGAAAAAGGAATCATGTCTGCCGACCTACCCGGGGCGATCCGAATTAGTGTTTGGAAGATGAACATGTTAAGCATTAACGTCTTTTTGTCAATCTTAATTTGCATATCTGTTGGGTTTATGTAAGTTTATGATGTTGTGATATTTTAATAGGGTAAAACTAATTTTTTTTTCATTGGTCCATCAACAAGTTTGATTCTAATTTTATAATAAATTTACATGTTTTAAATCTATTTGCACATTTTTTAGTAATCAAAACTTTCATTTTTGTAGGAATCAAGCTGTTTTTTTTTTGGATTTCTGAATGTATCTCCATGTTTTTTAGTCTCTTGAGAACAAAGTGATCAATATATGTTGTGTGTGTGTGTGTGTATATATATGTATATATATATAATTATTTGAATTTTATTGTAGTGGAAGAAAAAAATTAATTATTTAGATTTAATATTTAATTTTGATTCAATATATATTTTTAATAAATAATTACTGAGTCATTATTTGGAGAACAAAATCTCCATCTCTTAAAAGTTTATACGCAATAATTAATTTTGCATTAACAGATCAAACTTAGTATTAAGAAACTACTAATAACTTTCATTTAGTTTTTTTATGAGTTTTATAAAATGCTATATTAATAACTATAATTTAAAAAGTTATTATACATTTTCTTACAATTTCACGATGCTTATGTTTAATATATCGAGTTTTATGACGACAATCATATGCATCCCGAGTCCACCCATGAGTTTGTGTTTGTTCGAGTGTGTGTGGCTGGGTGCACGTGCACATCTATTTCTCCACTTTATGCTCGTTATATTATATCATTTAGGTATCCTAATTTAGGATATAACTTCACAATTCCAACTAAATATACCATAATTACATATAAATAAAAATCTTTTTATTATTGTGTACAAAATCACAACACTGTTTAAATACAAAACCATTCATTAAAAGTAAACACAACTTATTTACAATTCACGCAAAAACGAAAGCAGACCTCAGACATCAGACAATATTTTGGAGCCCAAAACCTACCCTAAGCCTTTTCCCTATCTGTCCACTAAGATGTCTTTGACTTATCCCTCTGGTTGTTGATTGTATCTAAAATTAAGCACAGAAAGTTGATATAATAAATTCAGCAAGTAAATATAATATCTTTACTGAGCAGCTCAAATTGTAATACTTTACCAAGAGAAGAGTAAAATAGTCATTTAACTTCAATTATGGATGATAACGTATTCAAAGTACAACAAAGTGAAAAGATTCATGTGAAGACGTTAAGGACTCAATACAAAATCAAAAACTAAGAAAATGCATGAAGTCTTATATTGATTGATTTTAAAAATTTAAGAAAAAGATTTTTTCAACAAGAACTAAAACTAATAAATTCGTTAAGTATTAAAAAGAATTTTTTAAAAGAAAAGAATGTCAAAAATACTTAAAAATACATAACAATTTAATAGCAAGTTGGAAGAAAGCACAACAAGAAAACATACATATGCAAAATTCATGTAGAGTTTTCTAGGGGTGAGCAGGACCAGAACGCGGACCGAGAGCCAGACCAAACCACCAATTTTAGTCCAATTTCGATCCCACAACGCAAGATCACGGTCCAATCTTCAATCCAGAATAATGTAATTAATAAAAATCATTATTAAATTAAGTAAAATGTGTATGCATGTGTCTACCTGAGTTGAGAATCCTTATCACTATCTTAATTTTCAAAGAGATCAAAAGTGAGGCCGTGACACGCAGTATATATAGTTAGCAAGATATTCTAGGTATATTTGAGAAATAATACCTCTTGAAAATATTGTTAAGCATAAATTAAATATTCATTCTATACATATTTTGAATACGTAATAAATATTAATAATGCATGTAACGGTGAACTCTTTAAACTCTTGTTGTTTAATGAGTAAAACAATGAATAATTTATGATTATGTCAATCTAGACATCATCTAATGATATTCCAACTTCATTGAAATTTGATAAGAAAGACCCTTATTTGTAGTCCTAGATCCTGATGTGATAGACATGGGGCTATCAAAAACTGATCAGGATAGGTTTTCTTCTGATTCTACCAAACTTCTTGGTGAAGTCCATGGGCCAAGCTCAACTTGGGCCTCTCAACAGTCGACTGGCGGCCACACGGTCGAGGCTGACTACAACACCCACCAGAAGGCTACAACAACACAATCACCGTTTATGGTGAGTGCTACTAAGGGTGGATATGGTCCAGGTGGGTCTGATTTCGAGTCAGAACTGAGATTGGACCGGCCACTTTTGGGATTTTAATTTCGATCCCAATATTGGCTCCAGAAGTAATTGGTATCTAACTAGAACCCAGTCAAGATTTTTATCCCGTTCTGGTGCGGTACTTGTCACTCCTAAAAATCCAGAGAATGATGGCATGCTTTTCAGTCATTGTCCAACAGATCCTTTTGATTTGAGTTTGAGATGACTCTTCACCTTCTCCGCTCTCTAATCCTCATCTGAGCTTACAACTTCTACCCGCCTCTTCTCCATTATACATTTGCACCACTCTCTCTCTCTTCTGCGACAAACCCCAAAACCAGGGAGCATTGATGAGGCTCTCTCTTCTGCTACAAACCCTAAAACCCACCACATATCTCACTGTATGCTTTTTTCCGAGATCGGCTTCTTCTGTTCGCCGCACTACCAAAAATACAAGAGGCCAAGGGAGATTTCGTTTGTTTTTGGGGACCGGAGCCAGAGATATTTAATGGGCGAACTGAGATGTTTAATGGGGCTGGCTTGCTATAGTAGCAAGCTGAGGAGGCTCGTTGGTTACTGTAGCGAGCGAGCCTAACTTAATCCGGTCTCACGAGACGGTCTGAGCCTATTCTAAACGTTGAGCTCGCAAGCCTGTCAGAAACCGAGCCAAACAAGTGAGTCAATGAGTTGGCTCGGCGAGTCAGATTCACGAGCCAACCCGCCCCCTTTTTTCTCACGACGACTGACAATTTCAACTTTTTTTCTTACAAATAAAATCATTTTTCCATTACAAAAATCAACGTTTAACTGATTTTAAATAAAAAATATTTAAAAACTCTAACATTCAACTAAAAAAATTGAGAAAAAATTTCGACTTACGACGAGATTTTTAGTTATAAAGTTGACGAGTATCAAAAGATGATCAATTTGAGACTTATTTTGTCAAAATCGGCCCTGATTGGCCGATTTCTTCTTCCCTCGTTGTTTCTCTCTCCTCACCCCTCTCTGTTTTTCACAGTACTAGACTTAGCAGGAAAGAAAGAAAACTCTTTCAAACTTTCTTTTCTAATTTTTTTTTATTATAATTAACTATACTCGGTTCTGCAAATGGCAGAACCAAAATAACTATGTTGTGTCAAGGAGGGCAATGTATCGCTCAAAGAGGGGCGACTGTAATATCTGGAAAATTTTCGTTAGAAAATTGTGTCGAATTTTCGTAAGTTTTAATCGGCGGAGTTTTGGTCCGAATTAATAACGAAAAATTTCAGCCCCTAAGCGAAAGATTATTTTAAGGCTAATGGTGGAGAGAAAAATTTAAGAATGTAACCGGATTCAGACGAAATCACGTAATTGTGAAACGGTTTAAGGAGGAGGGCAATTTGGTAAATATAATAAAATAATATAAAAATAAAAATAAAAGAGGAGAGCACCGTCGGTGCCCTCCCCTTCCTCCCCTAGCATTTCCTCTCCTTTCTCGCGTTCTCCTCTCCATCGAGCGGTATCTTCCTTTTCCTCTGCACTGCGATCTTCTTCCGTTCTTCCGCGAATCTTCGAATCTACGGTAAGTTCTCTTTAGCTTTGCGTAGTTAGTTAGTGTGTTGGTGTTATTAGTGGCGAAACCGGATTTGACAAGGGTATAAGTCGAATTAGTGAAAACCTAGGAGGGTAACATGAGAAGTTAAGCGTAGAGTTAGATTCTATCCGTGTAATGGTGCTTAGGATAGAAATAGGAGTAGATTACGAGAATTGGTGAGGAAGATTGAGTGATTTATTGACCGTGTACGTGAGTTTGAAACAGTGTCTGTTCGGCCATGTTCGGTTAAGTTGTGGACATCCGAATGAGAAATGGATGCGACCACGGGAAACTAGTCATCTTCAGGAACCCGTAGTATTTGGTATCGTCCAATTCGGACGAGTAATGGAGAAGTTGTGAATTTCTAGAGTCAGACGGAAATTGTGTGGAATTACGAGATTTTTGGATAATTTCGATTTTGATGTGAATTAGGACTTGTAAGTTAAGGAGTTATGAATTCGATGAATTAAAATTGACGGATGTGCAATTTTATAGGTATTCCAGTTAGAGCACCAAGTCATGAAACGTGAAAGGATTTCGAGAACGCCAGGTAAGTGGTGGAATGTATGTGATTTGCCTTCGGGCCTACACCATGGAACGGTAGAATTGTTTGGTTGCTTGTTTGCTTGTTTGTTGCTTTGATCGTCGTTTGGTTGTTTTGTTATGGAGTCGTGCATTGTGATTGTCATGCATCATGGTTTTGAACGACGAAATACGAGTTTTAAACATATTTTGAAATGTGTATGTGAAATGTAATCTGATAAGAAAAGACTTGCAACGTATGGGTGAATACCTCGTCGTTAATGTGCGAGTGAAAAAGCACTAGGGGGTTCCCATGGATGAAAGTACGTAATGTGACACGGTTTGCGAATGCCTCGTCGTTAACGTGCTATTGAGAGCACTAGGGGTTCAACGATCGTTGTTAGGAGGAGGTTACGTAAGGTCGTTCCATGTGTGAACATGATGTGTGCCTCTAACCTCGCTCCGTGGGTTATTGAATGGTCGTCCCGAGTGTTGAAGGGATGGGTGCCGGTGTGACTCACACCGGAAAGTGAAAGATGAAAATAACGAAATGAAAAGAAAACGGAGTTGAGTATAGAAACTGCATGAGTAGGGGTTGAGTTTTGCATTGGTTTTCGAGTTCATGTTTCCATACTTGCTAAGCATTAGGCTTATGTTTTGTGTTCCTTGGTGTAGGTGATGACGCGCTGTCAGGTGAGTTGTTAGGTGACGAGCAGGCCTAGGTCGGAGTTGGCGGGAGGTGTCGCATGCCAGTGCAGGGAAATGTTGGAGGGCGACACGACCATGGCGGGTAAAGAGAGTATAATTTTGTAAGTGTTTTGAGTTGAATAGAGTTGTATAAGTTTTTGCGGAATTTAGGTGGTGTACCAAGGGTACTATGGATTATTGGGATACGAATGTTTTGAAATTATGTTTTCAGAATTTAAGCTTGTACTTTGTGGATTCAGTCGAGGAGTATTCGTCGTGTGTTGTTTTGAAACTTGCATGAAGAAATTTGGTTGTCAAAATATGAGTTTTTATTTTGGTGGTTGCGATAGAGTAATGGTTGTCGTGCGTATTCGAACGAACTGGTGTGATTTCACTGATTCTGGTGTGAAGTGTCGACCGAAGTCGAGAGGTGTCGACCGGTCAGTGTTAGTGTAAGGTGAGTGTCAACCGCGAGGCTTGACCTGTAGTAGGCAGAGCCGAAGCAGATGTCGACCCCTGGTTACAGGTGTCGACCGGTCATGTAAAAATGGTAGCGGTGTCGACCACGGGGAATGACCTGTGCGGGCAGAGAGGGTTAAAGTATTGACCTGTAGTAACGGGTGTCGACCCCTCTCTGTGTAGAATATAAAAGTGTCAACCGATGTTTCTGGTGTCGACCGATGAAAAAATCCGAAAAGACTTAGGTGTCGACCGGTGCTTACAAGTGTCAATCGGTCTCTGCATTTCTGTGTTTTGAAAGTCGTTTTTCAAATTAAAAAAAAAATCTTTTTGAGTAAAAAAAAAAAAAAAAAGTAAAGCTTTCCAATTTCTAAGAAATTAATGGTAGAGGGTATGAGGGACGGTGACGCGTAGTTAGTTGGTAGCGAAACGAGAATTACGGAGGATTTTCGGGTCGCCACAGCGACGCTTCACCCCACTCTCTGGAGTAGGGCATTACATCGCCCTCAATGAGGCGTTGCATCGCCCCAAGGGGCGATTGATTACCCCACTTGCTGGAGTGGGGCGATGGAAGCATTGTTCACGTGAAGAGTGCATTAACAGTGCAGGCACTGTTCACGTGAATAATAAAAAATATAAATATTTTTTAGATTTAAGGGATAATTTAAACGAATGGTTTTCTACAGAATACAAACGCTTCCGCTACGGATTTAAATGATTTCAAAAATGTCTAAGCGTTTCAAAACGTTGTCAATTGATTTAAAGATAAGAATCTATAGAGAAGTCAGTGAGTCGCGGTCTAAAAACTTTACGGTTTTTGGGTCGTTACAAATTTTGCTGAGAAAACGTTGTGTTTTTTGATATAAAACATCACATTGCTTGCTGTTTAAATTAAGTGACTCTGAGACTGAATCAAGTGATGATCACAGTGTTGTATTTATTCATTGTTTCTTTTGTTTGGGGATTTTTGGTATATCATTGTGAAAATATGATGTTTGATAGTTTTTTAAGGTTCTATCTATTTTTGATTTCTCATATTACTAGTTCTAATGTTAGTATTTGAAGGAAAAAACAAATACATCTGATGTTTGAAATTATTTTAATATTGTTAACGGTGACGACGATAAAAATTTCAAAGCTAAATATAATCACTATGAAAATTAGTGGATAGCGAGAACATCTAATTCTTCTTGTGTATATTTGATTATTTTCTACTTCAATTTTTATTTAATTATATTGTGTCATGTACTATTCGTTTTTTTTATCTTTTCTTGTGGCTTTAACTTTGATATTTTACATTTATCTTGTTATGCGTTACAAAAAAGAAAATTTTTTAAGTAGTAATTTGCAAATAAATTTAGGGAGAGAAGAAGAAAAAAAAATAGGAGGACCAGAACCGAGATCAGAAATTTGGTCCGGTTCTAAAAAAAATTTTAAGTTTATTGATGCAAAAATTTAAAAATCGAATTTTAGTGGTCCGGTCCTAATCTCTCTAAAAACCCGGCCGTCCTGACCATGATCACCCCTAAAAAATAGCGATTCGGACAATTCGAGTTGTTTTTACCATTCACTGATAGTAAAGTGTTTGAAAAATTTATATTATATTAATATAAGTTGAAAATATTTATATATGCTCAGTTCATTAGACTCGGTTCGTTAAACTCATTGGGTCGGCTTGGCTCAGCTCGTGACTCGCGAGCCGACTTGAGTTGAAAATTTTTTTGGGTCAACTCGTTCGGCTAGACTCGTTAGGCTCAGCAGTCTCGTTAAACTCGACAGGCTCGATGAGCCAAACATTTCTAAATTTAACTCGACTCGATTCACTTGTTTAATATCTCTAAGTGGAGCTTAAGAGCTTTGTTGTTCTTCTTCTTCAAAGCCATGTCAATCCTTCTTCGACACCTTTCCCAATCAAGCATAGGCTTTTCATTGAAGTCCACATCAAATGGCAATGAGCCTTTGGATCTCTTTTGATATTCCCGTAAAGTTCATGGTTAGTTTGGATTGAGATTCTTATGCCGTCTAATTATGAGTTTTCCATGGTTTTAGTCAGTTTGCCACTACTTGAAGTCAGTTTTTCACAATTTTTTAGATTTTTTGTATCCGGACCGTATCCGGACCGATCCCGAACCACGGAACATTGAGAACCAACCAAAACCAGACTGAATAGTCCAGGCCGGTCCAATTCTGCCCAATCCTAAGTGCTACATCGTCCAAATAAAACGTTGCACTGCCCCGTTAATGTTTGTTCCCAATTTATTTAACGTTGTAGCATTGAAAATCTGTCCTTGACTTCTGGTTTGATCGGCGTACGCTCAACACCCTAAATGAGCGTTGTAGTGTCCAAACTCCGTTTTCATGCTAAAAAGACCCAAACCCATCAAAATTCACTTGATTGGCTAAACCTGACCATAGACCACAATCAACAACTCTGTGTATAAATCTCTACCTGTTACATAAAAATATAATTCTAAAAGAAATAGAATCACCTACTTCTTCTTATATCCCTTCAAGCTTGAATTTGGACCGTCAAGCTTCACTTTCTTTCACCTTTCTTATGTGTTTTGCTGTTTTAGAATCCTCTTCAACTCCTCTTTCAAAAATCCTACTCTTTCTCGTATTGTTCTGAGCAGCTAAAATTACAAAATTGCCCTTGTTGACATATTTTGAGTCTTCTTAAACAATGTCTTAAAAAACGAATTCACAAACTTAACAATCTTATAACCCTAAATCCTTTTCATCGTACTTGCATCTCATAATCTCAAAATTCAAAACTAATTCCTTGAATGTGGTCAACTGTTCTTCAACTGAACTATCTTCCATTAACCGATAAGAATATAAACGTTAATTCAAATACATCTTAATCGTCAGATAACTGTTCTAGTTTTACTCATAAATTAGCGACAGTTTTTTGCTCAAAATGTCTTGCAAAATTCAATTTAACAAATGTAGACATAATCACAATCAAAAATTACAAACCCCTGCACGAGACTCTAAACTTGCATAGTTGAGTTTTGCGATTCAATTCTAAAGATTAATGACAACATAAAATTATAATATTATTATACGGATTTAATCCAAATTAAAATTCGAGTCACGGCAAATTTTTATATTTATAAATATTTTAAAATAAATTTTTTTTAAAAATTTCTAAAATTTTATGTTATTAACACTAGTCTAAGGATTTTTTAGTTGGCCGAAATTTTACCTTCGATACCACACATCACGACACCAAGTCCTTAAAGCCCACTAACTACACCACATACAATTAGTCTTCCATCGCCGTAAAGCTATCATCTAATTAGTTGATGACCAAGGATTATTTATCGAGTCATCAAATAATCAAGGTAGGGATATTACATTTACAAGAATTGAGGGATTACAATAATCATGAACATTTGTATATCCTCATTAGGTTATACTTTTGCAAACTATTTTTTATTCATATTTTTCATACACCGGATATTATTATATAAAATTTTCAATTTCAATGGATTGAAATGTTAGAGATAAAAAAAATCAAATATGTTTTTTTTTCCAGCAAAATAAGGATGTTTTTAATAAAGTTTTTCAAAATTACAATTTTGATGAAATTCAACTTATAAGTAATGCTACGTTTTTTTCTCTTATTCTACTACGTAAACATGTTCATTAACGTAGCAAATGATGATAAGTATAATTAATATAAATAAATAAATTATTTTTTATTATTACATAAATTATGCAAGCGATTTGGTTAAAAGAGAGAAAAAAGAAAGCAACCTAATATGATTGTTTTAAAATTAATTAGGAAAAATATAATTAGGGAGAGCATAAAATTCTCGTAGAGAAATTCTCTTCATTTAAACTTGGTTAAAGGACAAGGACATTAGTCTTTAGTAGGTCAACGAGCTCACATGGCGTTTTCTCCGATCATCCTCAGAGCCTTCACCAGCTCCACCAGGAAATTCCTCTCGCCTTCCCTTTCTTCCATTTCCAGATGGAATCTTCTCCCTTCCTCTTCTTCCTTCGATCCTTTCGATTTGAGCGCCACAGGCTCGCCCTCTTCTTCCTTTCATTCCGAGTCCGCCGGCTCTTCTGCTCCTGCTGGGGCTGGGCTTCCGTCCTACATGCGCGGTGCTGTGTTTTGGGAGCCCAATAAGCCTCTCACTATCGAAGAATTTCACATGCCCCGTCCCAAGTCTGGAGAAGTTCTTATCAAGACCAAAGGTGTTCTCTCCCTCCCTCTCTCTCTCTCTCTCTCTCTCTCTGATTCGGCTAGTTGCTGATTTGTTTGACAATCTTAGCTAATAATTTTGATCTCTTCGTCCTTTTCCCCATTTTGTTTTCTGAAGTTGTTTGAACAGCCGGCGGAAAGTTTTGAAGCTTAAGTGAAAAGTAGTAATAGCTGGGCGATCTTTCTAATTTCGCAATCTATGATGATTGTTTATCTCTCTTCTTTTTGTTTTTTGAGTTTCAGTGAAAAAAAAAAAGAGAAAACTTGGTTCATGATTCCTTTTTAATATACTTTTTTAATTACTGATAAAGAAAACTTGGGTCATGATGAAGCGGCTAGAATGCCAGCAGTTTATTGAACCGTAGATGTTTAGATTTAAAAAATTGCCAAATAATTTGTCTTTGGAGGCAAAATTGTGAAATAATTCAGATTTAACGACAGTTGCCCAGTAGCAAGTGTGCAAAACTATTCATCGTTCTCCAAACTTTATGTTTAGGAGTTGGATCCCCTTTAAACTGGACTCTTGACAATTGGAGCTATGTTTGTTTTAGGTGCTGGTTTAGGTGGAGCATAATGCTGGAATGTTCAGTTGTTTCTATAATTCTACCCTTGGTCGTATAAAAAGTGGAACATTGCAGGTTTCAAATAGAAATGTTGGCCTAAAATTGTATTTTTTTGTTGTCTTAGTCATCATCTTGTATGTCAATAATGATCCTAAAACATTTCCAATGTTGGACTCAGGCATCACAATCTCTATACTTACATCTCAATTGTATATAGTTCTAATTCTTCTCAAAAAATAAAATCCAGTTTTCCTACGAAACTCTAAAATGATTTTTGACCCAGGATTGAGATTGTCATACCCATCATCTCCATGCACACAATGGAAGACTCATGCATTCAGGAAATCATATTAAGATTATACTCTGAATTGATTTTGCTTCTCATGGATTACTTATTGGTTTAACATGGGACTTCTTTTTATGCAGCCTGTGGAGTTTGCCACTCAGATCTTCATGTTATGAAAGGGGAAATTCCATTTTCCAGCCCATGTGTTGTGGGGCATGAGATAACTGGTGAAGTCGTCGAACATGGGCCACTTACTGACAGAAAAGTACTCGAAAGGTCAGGTCAAAAGAGGAGTTTAAATACTTTGATCATTGCAGGCATTATTGTTCTGACTCCTTTATTCTTTCAGGTTTCCAATCGGGTCTCATGTCGTGGGCGCATTCATTATGCCTTGTGGTGACTGTTCATTTTGTTCAAAGGTGAAATACTTCTGCCATTCTGCCCTTCTTTTGATTACATCTATTTATAAAGGAATAATTCCACTTTCTTTATCTGTAATAGTATTATATGGTTTGTTATACCATGATGAAAAAGCAATCCATCATTCGATTTGGTTTTTTATTCTTGAATACTTTCATAGTTATATTATGTATCACTTTATTTTGATCTGTTAAATTACTGATTTGAAATAAAGGGACAAGACGATCTATGTGAGGATTTCTTTGCATATAACCGAGCGAAAGGAACACTTTATGATGGTGAAACTCGATTATTCCTCCGTGGCAGTGGTAAATATATTTATATACTCTATTATCTTTATTTTTCCTGACTTTTAAAGCACCATGCACAATTTTACACGTTTTTACTAGCATATGATCTCCTGAAGGAGTGTTTACAGTTGATTCTTGAATTAATTGCATAAAATTTATTGAATACAATACCTGCCAAGTTTTACATGATAGGTTTAGGCATATTCTGGTATTGCTACAACTCATTAAATAATCATTTTTAGTTGTTCTCTTAACATAATCAGTTGTGTACAAAACCAGGTAAGTGTTCGATAAATTAGCATTCAAAAGTGATTTTATAAAATTAAGAGTTTAGTAAATTATGATACTACTTTTAAAATATTAGATTAAGTAAAAGTACATGAATATATATTTGTTAAGTTTAAAAATTTATAATTGTAATGCTCCAAATTTTAAATTCTAAATTTTAAAACTCTAATTTGAAAATCATAAATTTTTCCCCAATTTGATTTTACAAATAAGATTTAATTTCGAGCGTTATAACCATAATTTCTAAAAATTTGAAAAATCTTGAATGAAAATATTAAATGTGCGGAAGTTTTTTAAAACAATGTTAAAATATTAAATAGTTTGGTCAAAATTGAAATAAATGTAGAATTGAAATAATTCATAAAAATTTTATTAACGGCAAAGTCAACATAATTTATTCAAGGTTTTAACTGAAATAAAAATATGAAATATTATTGAAAACTGAAACATACTAATTTAGATTCAATCTAAAAATATTTTCTTATTCTATATGGTCGCTTGCCTCTGGAAGATTTTCGATTAAAGTCATTTTTTCTTCAGATAAAAACTCATCTACATCACAAAATTATAAACTATGAAAATAACTCAGTAAGTGAAAACACGTGCAGATGCAAAATTAACATTTATATTTTACCAAATCTCGACTTATCAGTTACATACTAGTTTGAAATTTATTTTCCAACATTCGTTTAGACTTAGCCATCTCATTGTCGTTCAGGATTTGTCATCTCATTTTCATTCAAGTATAATCATCTCATTGTCGCTCAGGCGTAGTCATCTCAATTTCGTTCAAACTTAGCTATCTCATTGTCGTTCAAGTTTAGTCATCTCATTGTTGTTTAAGCTTTGCTATCATATAATTTCCGTTAATTCTATCATGTTCATATACATAAAAAATGTCCTATTAATTTTATATTTATACAATTATATGTCAATGTCTAATTATGTGTGATCAAATATCGAAATCATGTAATTGAATAAATATAAGAAAATAACATAAATTTTGTTATGTAGGGACATAGCCAAAACGTTGAAACGTGGTATTTTCACTTACTTGGATTCCGAAAGTTTAAGGTTATCGGAATTTTTCTTAGATTCTCAATAATTTTCTGTCTGAATAAAATATTTGGTATTAAATTCCCACTAGATAAGTCTAATTCCAGAAGAATTTAGGTAGAAATTTTTTACGTGTACACTTAAGTTGGATGAGATCAAATTGGATTGATTTGACGAGTTTCGAGATTTATCCTGCCTAAATAAAATATTCGTTATTAATTTTTCATTTTAATAAATCCATTTCAAAATAGATTTAACCAGAAATTCCTTATCGGTTTGTCGACTCGGTCGGATTAGATCGTTTTGGATAGATTTTGGTCGAATTTTGAAGGTCCAGAAGCAATCTAGTTCGTCTGGTCAAAATTGGGGTCGGGTTTGGTTCGGTTGGATCGAAACTGGTTCGGTTGGTCCTGTTCTGGTTCAGCTGGCCGGTTTGGTTTGCTTGACCAATTTAGTTGGACCTTTTTAAGTGGATTGGTTTGGAGTTTAAAGGAAAAACCAAACCCTTTTCCTTCTTCTTCCTTCTTCCTCGCAGTTCCTCGCGTTTCTTCGTCGTGCACACCAGAACATCATAGAAGAAAGTCGTGAGGCAATAGCTTTGACTTCGACCAAGAGTAGTCTCTTCAGAGCTCAGTTGCTCGAGTGGAGCTGTTGCCTCCTTGGAGCTCCAGCTGCGTCTGGAAGCCAAGTGATGGTCGGAGACCGAGGGGAGAGGGGAGAGGGGAGAGAGAGAGGGCTTCCTGAATGCAGTAGAGAGAGCGTTTTGGTGTGCTATTCATCATCACCAAGCCTCTCAATTTATAGGGGAATTTCTCAACCAACCTCCTCCCAAAATTCGAGTTCCACTCTAATTTTTAGCTCTGAAAATCTGAATCAAATTGGATTTTTGGCTGAACACCTACCTCATGCGAAATTATCTAATCCAAATTGCAAAACCGATTTCCAATCAAATTTTCAGAGGCTTTGAAGGTTACAGCGAATAGAAAATCCGATTTCCAATCAAATTTTCAGATAGTTCTGGGTGCAACTGAGAGTTAAATCGGATTTTCTTTGATTTTTTGAGAGATTTAGAGCTAAAATCTTAGATTTTTGGTTTGATTTGGTAATTTTAAATTTTTATGTTTGAATTTAAGAACCCTAAATTTTTAGGGTAATATATAAAAAATTAAAAATATTGAAATAAATAAAAATACTTATAATAGATATAGATCATGATAATAAAAATTTAATAATATTAACAATTGAAGAAAAAGAATGTTACAGAGAGAAGAAGAGATGTAAGACTACAGGTGGGACGACTTCATGTTGAATCGGGTAAAACTGAACCAACACGATAATTAAGGTTCGGTTCTTTTCGATGATTTTTGAAAAGTCGATTTTAGAACCAAATAGAGTAAAATCGAATTTCGCGATTCACGTCTCGTTTTTTTTTTTGAAAAATTGGTCAGAATCAAACCGATATTATGTGTTTATGTGTATCTTTATTTATTTTGATTTGAAAATTACAAAAACCGAACAAAGCTGACAAAATTTATCCTAAGAGACTAAATTGACCCAACATTGAGCTCTAAATGGCGCAAACCAAGGCCAAATAAAAACAAATTAAATAAACCAAATCCAAATGAAGCAAAATAAAAATAAAAAAAATAGTTTGGTTTTAGATCAGTTTCAAAACTAGATTAGCTCAGTTTCAGTTTCAAAACTTTGGACCGAACTTATCTGACTAAAACCAACCACAAACCAAGCCAAAACCGACCACAAATCGAGCGGAAGGAGACCCAAACCATAATAGAATATAAAACGAATTGAGCAAAATTGAAAACTTGTAGTTTTGAAACTGGCATGATTCAGTGTCAATTTATGAACATTTAAAATTGAATCGGTTGATTCGATTATGATAGGAGATGTGATAATTATAAAAATATAAATTTATATATTTATTTTATAAACTTAAAGATAAAAAAGGAAAAAATATTGTTTTATATCTTCTATATTATTAAAAAAATAGATTTGAGAAGCTACATTTTATAGTTTCTTGACACTGCTGTCGCTTTTGAAAAAAGCAATTTATTTTTCAGTTACCAAATACCAAATTATTAAAAAAATACCAAATAACAACTTTTAGGCTTTCCAAAAGCAATGCCAAATGAGTTCTTAGTGAATAGGATGACTGGATTGTCAACCAGAGAATGAACTATATGATTCTTTGGCAGATGGAGTTACTAATTTTTCATCACTATTTTGTTTGACGTATTTGAATATTACAAAATAGCACAGGAAGGATAGAAAGAAAGGTTAAAGATTTTGTGTTGTCCATGCTAAAAGTTATCCTGGCTATGCATAGATAAGAACTTTGTCTGTCTTTTTGCAGCGTCTGTAGTAATTCCAAAGTTTCTTGCAATTTTTACTGAAAGATTAGTTTAGGGAATTATCGAAAAAAGTAAACACTATTGATGTAGAATGACTTGTTATACAGTACTTATATTCCTAACTTCATACATATTTATGGGAGATTTATTAGAAGCTCAAATTAATCCTGATTGTTCTAGTGTCAAAATATGATCTAAAAATTGAGTTCCTCTCTGTTTGCCTATTCATTAGTTCAGTTCTCATCTTGCTTCTTTTCCTTTGTGGACCAAAAAATACATAATTTTGTCTTACAAATTTATTTGACTTGCGCTTGCATTAATCATATTTCGTATTATAGAGATTTATAGAAATATGTTTTCTTAAACTGTGATTGGAAAATTCAATATACTGTTTTGAAGAACTATGTGTAGTCTTTTATAGCTCACTCATCTTTGGTACATTTTGTGCATTGATATATTTACTTAATCAATTGAAGCCATATTATTAGTTGGCTTTGTCATAGAGCATCTATTCTATCCTCTGGGCTGCTGTATGGTGCAGGAAAACCAATATTCATGTACAGTATGGGAGGCCTTGCAGAATACTGTGTTGTACCAGCTAATGCATTGTCAATTTTACCCAAGTCGTTGCCATACATAGAATCTGCAATTTTAGGATGTGCAGTTTTTACTGCATATGGTGCGATGACACACGCAGCTGAAGTACGCCCAGGGGATTCTGTTGCTGTCATTGGAATTGGAGGTGTTGGTTCAAGGTAAAGTAGAGAATATTCTGGTGTCTGAAGTTAATTTTATTGCAAATGATTGGATCAAGTAAGTGAACGGAATTTTACATATTTCACGTTGTTTATTGTTGTACAGCAGGCATGATTCTCATCACCTTTTAGGAATAACGTTTTTACTTTTTATAACATTTACAAAATTTACCTAGAAAGCACGAGCCTTTTTGAACATCCGTAAACAACAGGACATATAAATTGAGTTTATTTATATATTAGAATTTTGTTTGGATAATTTCTCTTCCGTGTAGGATAGAACATTAATGGTTCTTACATTTTCTATTTTAGTTTTCCAGGATTAAACACAAGATTTGAACTTATGATGTCCTCCTTTGACACCATGAACAGAAAGAAGATGATAAGATTCCGTAGTATCATCAGAATCAAAGGATTACAGATTTTAAATTTAAAATTTGGAAGGAATACTTGCTACTTTAATTGCCTGAAGCTGTGATATTTCCACATAAGGCGATGGCTTAATTGTTTCTCTTGATGATATAGAATATTTGTCCTGAAATTTTTACAGAAAGTTGCCCTAGAATGCTCAAAAGAATACCACTGAAGTTGACAGCCATAAGTGGTCTTCTTATCTGATGTCTCAGGTAGCCACAAATACCACCTGGTAAAAATAAAAATAAAAATTTAATCAATCCTTGAATAATAATTCATATATAATGCTTCGATGCCAGCCAGCCCGCTCGACTTGTTACTGTGGCTCGGGCCGCTACAGTATCGAGCGTGTTTGGCTCAAGCCAAACAGACGGAACGAGGCGACTCGGCCATCCAGGCTCGCGAGTTTGTCGATGACCGGGTCAACGAGCTTGCTCACGAGTTGGAGCTCAGAGCTGAGTCGCTCTTGCCAGTGGCCCCTGAGGCATCTCTGACGCTCGAAATTTAGTCGTTCGATGAGGATAGAGCCGATCGATCACGGATGAGGGCGATCAATCGGCGATACCTCTGGTGCCATCAACCAAAATTGCGTAAAGGGAAGCGTGATCGATCGCAATTTTCCTGCGATCGATCGAGGTTGGCATGACAGAGGTAGGGGCGATCAATAGCCCCACCAACCTCACTAGGGGCGATCAATCGCCCCTACTATGACAATGTCACCAGTCACCTAGCTGGCTGCTTAGGTAGAGACGATTGATCGCTCGACGAATCGTACTAGGGGCGATTAATTGCCCCAGGATTTCCAACGGTTATCAGATCTGATCTGATGACCGTTGCTGAGAAGATCGGCCCAGGATTTTCAACGGTCTGATGACCGTTGGAGCAGAGAGGTGTTCTCTCTCCTCTAAATTTTTTCTATAAATTCTTCCGCCTCCTTTCATTTTGTTTCACCCCAATCTCTATCAATTTCTCTCATTTCTCTAAATCAATCTGTACTCAATTTGCTATCAATTCATTTAGAATCCATTTGGTGATCTCAATTCTTTCTTCAATTTGGTTTAAGAAGGTAAAATTGAGTTTATCTTTTTACATATATTTACCTAATTTTTAATTATATTTATAGTTATACAAATTTAAATTTTTTTATATTAATTTTTTTTAGTTTTCGTACAAGTGAGTTGATCAATTATCACCACCTACGAGATTTTGTTGAACATTGTGGTATCATTTTCTTATTTAAAATTTATTTTTAGTTATGGATCCACGTAATTATAATATTAATGATGATATTAAAGAAATTAGGGAAATAAATCCTTCATTTTCACTAGGACAATCATCTGCACAAGTATCAACATCTATTTCATCACATCAAGGAAAAAGAAACAAAATCTTTGATGAATGGAAACATTTTGTAATTAAAGATAGGGTCTTTTTCAAAATAAATCAAGATCTTTGGTTTTTTTTTAAAAAACCCAAAAATTTTACTATTCACAAAAAAAAAAACTAAAAACTATCATAAATTTGCAAATATATCCATTCTGGCCGGCTTATGGATGGACAGACCCGTGGAGGCCGGCCGGTTCACTTGAACTGTCCCGCCTCTATTATTTTTTATGAAGAAACCGTAAAGAGGCCGGCCGATTCAATTTAAAAAGGAAAAAATAAACGGAGGCCGGCCTGTTTGATTGAACCTGCCGGCCTCCAATTTAAAATTATTAAGGGAGGTCGGCCAGTTCAATCGAACAGGCCGGCCTCTATTAAAAAATTAAAAAAAATAGGGGGAGGCTGGTAGGTTCAATTGAACTAGCCGACCTCTTTTTTTAAAAAGGAAAAAATAAATGGAGTTCGGCCGGTTTGATTGAACCGGCCGGCCTCCAATTTAAAATTATTAAAGGAGGCCGGCCGGTTCAATCGAACCAGCTGACCTCTATTAAAAAAAATAGGGGGAGGCTAGCAGATTCAATTGAACCGGCCGGCCTCCCCCACCCTATAAATAGGAGTTTCCATTTCCATTAAAACTACACCTCTAAAAATTTCTCCAATATTTTCTTTTGATTATTTTCTTTATCCGACGGTATTTCGGCTCGTTTCGAACGAAAAACGTAAATTTTTATTTATTTATCAATTACGATGCTTAGTTATTTTGATTTTTGCTAACATTTATTTTTAAACTATCTAATTTAATTTTTTTATATTTAATTTATTTATGAGATACGATGTTCAGGTACTTTGATGTTTGTTACAATTCCATTTAGATTTTAAAGTAAGGGCTCAAAAGAGATATCTGTTTGCATTAATTTTTGAACTATTTAATTTAATTTTTGTATATTTTATTTATTTATCAGTTACGATATTTAGGTACTTTGATTTTCGCTTACATTAATTTTGAAAATATTTACTTGAATTGTTTTATAATTCAATATGTTATTTGTTACGATTTTTAGTTATTTTAATATTTAAACGAGGTAACCTTTTTTTTGTACGTAAATTATTTATTTTCGCTGTGGTATAATTGTACTGTGTAAATAAATTCTGTCTAAGAAGGTTGGAATTTAAGTGGACCGTTTGTGACCCCTGTAGTCTTTCCTAGGAACTTACTTGGAAAGGTAATTCTGTCTAAGTAGATTGTCCAGTACAATATTTCCTAGAAATTATCCTGATCAGTACTCTCCACGCTATATAACTATTTTTTACAATGATCATTCTCACCGTTTTATTCTTTCCCAACAGGAGGTTTGACAACATATTTGCCATGAAATTTTAGAATAGAGACTACGAAAGTAAGTTTGAGAATGATTTGGTGAAACGTAAACTTACTCATTGCATGACTGTCGACTTTGGTGGTTGGGAGATGTTGGGGATTAAAAAGATGTTTGACAACATCGGCCTTCACAGGATGTATTCGTTGAAGAGATACGTATGTAAGATAATAGTTCGATTATTCTACGCGAACTTGCTAGCAGCTGGGAGAAATGGAGTTCTTAGTGGGTTAACTACCAAGATTCTTGGTAATAAGGTGACGATGTGGTCGCAAACAATAAATCAATTGCTGAGATTTTATGTTGAGGATGCAGATCAATATTATCATGCTTCTAAAGACTGCTCTTTTTTCACATTGCCTGAGGGAGTCGAGTTCCTACGACGAATTCACATCAATCCCAACATTGAGGTGTTCGTGAAGCCACAAACACGAGATTTGAATGTCACAGATCGAATTCTGCGTAACATGCTAGCCCATACCATTCTGCCGCGAGATGGACATCAAAATCTCGTGAGCTGCATGGACCTGTATGTCATGGAAAAGCTGTGCGACAGGAAGTTTTTTGATCCTATCTTCTTGATTTTAAGTCACATGATTGAAGTAGGCCGAACATCACAGGCGAGTCTCCCGTACGAGATCTTGATTATGAAGATCGTCGAATAATTTGGTATTCAGATTCCGGTTGGCGAGCGAAACCTAGTTTCCCAAATCTACCGACATATTCGACACTACTCATTTAACTAGAATGAGTCTCGTAGAAGCTAATGGCGTTTGGATGCTAAAAAGTGATCAGAGAGCATGCACCTCTCAGGCAACGCCGATGGAGGAGACTACCGGAGGTGCAGACGCAGATAACGATGAAGACAAAGAGACGGAGAAGGGGAAGGAGACGGAGACGGAGACGGAGACGGTAGATTTGGGAGACTCGCCTGTGATTTG
The DNA here is from genome assembly GCA_022433055.1 of Begonia peltatifolia. Lineage (NCBI taxonomy): Eukaryota > Viridiplantae > Streptophyta > Magnoliopsida > Cucurbitales > Begoniaceae > Begonia > Begonia peltatifolia. The sequence goes on along the minus strand of CM039526.1, from coordinate 10,178,882 downwards.
GGAGATTTTGGAGCTATCCTTCGCTCGCCAACCGTTATCTGAATGCCAAATTCTTCGACGATCTTCATAATCAAGATCCCGTACGGGAGACTCGCCTGTGATGTCCGGCCTATTTCAATCATGTGACTTAAAATCAAGAAGATAGTGTCAAAGAACTCCCCGTTGCACAACTTTTCCATGACATACATGTCCATGCAGCTCACGAGATTTTGATGTTCATCTCGCCGCAGAATAGTATTGGCTAGCATGTTACGCAGAATTCGACCTGTGACATTCAAATCTCGTGTTTGTGGCTTCACGAACACCTCAATGTTGGGATTGATGTGAATTCGTCGTAGGAACTCGACTCCCTCAGGCAATGTGAAAAAAGAGCAGTCTTTAAAAGCATGATAATATTGATCTGCATACTCAACGTAAAATCTCAGCAATTGATTTATTGTTTGCGGCCACATCGTCACCTCATTACCAAGAATCTTGGTAGTTAGCCCACTAAGAACTCAATTTCTCCCGGCTGCTAGCAAGTTCGCGTAGAATAATCAAACTATTCTCTCACATACGTATCCCTTCAACGAATACATCCCGTGAAGGCCGGTGTTGTCAAACATCTCTTCAATTCCCAACATCTCCCAACCACTAAAGTCGACAATCATGCAATAAGTAAGTTTACGTTTCACCAAATCATTCTCAAACTTACTTTCGCAGTTTCTATTCCAAAATTCCATGACAAATATGTTGTCAAACCTCCGGTTGGGAAAGAATAAAACGGTGAGAATGATGTTATACAGCGTGGAGAGTACTGATCAGGATAAATTTCAGGAAAGATTGTACTGGACAATCTACTTAGACAGAATTACCTTTTCAAGTAAGTTCTTAGGAAAAACTGGAGAGGTCACAAACGGTTCCACTTAAATTCCAGCCTCCTTAGACCGAACTTACTTACACAGTACAATTATAGCACTGCGAAAATAAATAATTTACGTACAAAAAAAAAGGGTTAGCTCGTTTATATTAAAATAACTAAAAATCGTAACAAATAATATATTGAATTATAAAAAAATTCAATTAAATATTTTCAAAATTAATTTAAGCGAAAATCAAAGTACCTAAATATCGTAACTGATAAATAAATAAAATATACAAAAATTAAATTAAATAGTTCAAAAATTAATGCAAAAAAACATCAAAGTACCTGAACATCGTATCTCATAAATAAATCAAATATAAAAAAATTAAATTAGATAGTTTAAAAATTAATGTTAGTAAAAATCAAAATATCTAAGCATCGTAATTGGTAAATAAATAAAAATTTACACTTTTCGTTCGAAACGAGTCGAAATACCGTCGGATAAAGAAAATAATCGAAAGAAAGTATTGGAGAAATTTTTAGAGGTGTGGTTTGAATGGAAATCCCTATAAATTTAAATTGGAGGCTGGCCGGTTTAATCAAACTGTTCGGCCTCCATTTATTTTTTCCTTTTTAAAAGAAGAGGCTGGCCGGTTCGACGGTTTCTTCATAAAAAATAATGGAGGCCAGCCGGTTCAAGTGAAAGGGTCTGTCCACCCATAGAGCGGCCAAAATGAGTTTTTTTGGTGAATAGTAAAGTTCTTGGATTTTTAAAAAAAAAACCAAAGATCTTGGTTTATTTTGAAAAAGACCCTTAAAGATATTAAAATTAGTGGAAAAGTAAAATATAGAGCTCAATGTAAATATTGTATTATTAATTATGCATATGTTTCCGATAGTTCAACTACTTCACTAAATAGACATTATCAAAAGTCACTTAAACGGGGAAGTTAGAAACCCTGCACAAAGATTATTAAATACTAGTGGTAGTGACATTTTTTGTATTTACAAAATAAGATAAGAAAATTAATAGCAAAACTTGTAGCACAATGTCAGTTGCTTTTAGCGTTCACCGATAGTGATGAATTTGAAAAATTTATGAAAGAGTATGCTACTGCTAATTTTAAACGAATTCCTAGAAGTACAATTAGAATGAATATTATTAAAATGTTTAATAATATGAAAAATGAATTTTTATTTTTTTCAAATGCCCTTTCAATGTCTATTTATATTACGTTTGATTTATGTAGTGCACGTAATTCTATAGGCTATGTAGTTGTAACATCTCATTTTATTGATAAATCTTGGCAATTAAATAAAAGAATTTTAGGATTTCGTAATTGTGAATATCCCTACACTGGTATTACAATTTATTGATATATTGTTACGATATTGCAAGAATATTTTATTCGAGATATAATATTTAGCATAACACTTGATAATGCTAGTGCTAACGATACTGTTATTTCTCATTTTAAAAATTATTTTCAATTAGATACTACTCACGATTCTCTTTTCTATATAAGATGTGTATGTCATATTTTAAATTTAGTTGTTAAATATGATATGACATATATTTCACCTCATATTGAATCAATAGATTTACAATTTCTTATATAATTGAATCTAATTCGAGACAACAAGAATATAGAGATTTTTGTAAAACTGTCCAAGTTAAACTACCAAAATTAAAAACCGATGTAGATAATAGGTGGAATCTACTTATTTAATGTTAGAAAATTTTATGTCATATTGGCAAGTTATTTGTGCTTTTATCAGTGAAAAAACACAAAGTATTAATCTTGATAAATCTAGTTGTAAAGTAGCTAATATATTTCTTGATTTTTTAAAATCATTTTATGATGCAACAAATAAATGTTCGAGAATTTATTATCTCACTTGTCATGTTGTTCTTCCAATTTTTATAAGCTTAACTAGTAATTTTGCACAATATCGACATATAAATGAATTTAGAGATATATTTAATAAAATAGAAACAAAATTTAAAAAATATTGGCTTGATATTCCTCGTATTTTTTGTTATGCATGTATTATGCATCCTAGATATAAGTTAAAAAGAGTACATCTCATTGTTAATAAAATTTCTAATAATTTACAAATTTCTTTTTTATTTTTTGTGGATCAAATAACACATGGAATTACTTGTTTATATTCTTATTATGAATTTAAATATTGTAACGTTAGTCATTCATACATTTCTTCACATGTTAGCTCAAGTAGTGGTAGTAGAAATATTGTAGGTTCACAATTTGGTATTCATAATATTTGGGATCAATTAGATACAGATGCGTACTCTAGTCTTATGCGAAAAGAACTATAAATTTATTTTGACACTCGATATCAATTTTCTGTCTATAATATCACTTGATCTACTAATTCCTACAGTCTCTACCGTAGCATCGGAGTATGCTTTTAGTGCAGGTGGACGTATCTACGATGAACGACGAGGACGACTTGCACCTAGTCTCATGGAGGCACTCATTTGCATGGAGGATTGGAACGACGCAATTACGAGAAACCAACAATGAGAGTACGAAATACTCGAAGACTTCAAAATTTTGGACGTTGAAGATTAATATTGTAATTTAAAATTTGAATTATTTTTGTATTTTGTAAATTTTTTTTTGACATTTTAGACAATTAGATGGGTGCCAACCTAGTTGAGATGTATTTAATTTGTAGTGATGCGAAATGTATAATAAAGATTATATTTTTTATATATTTGTTTTTTTAGCGAGAGCCGATCAATCTCCCAAGTTAAGCGATGGATCGGCCCTCGCTCGGTTTTAAAGCGAGCGAGAGCTCTCACAGTCTCACTCACTCAGCCCTAAAACCGAGCAAGGGCTCTCACAGTCTCACTCACTCAGCCCTCACCGCTCCTTATCAATCTTGAATTCTCGATCAATCACCCCGTCGAAAGCTGCCAGACGAAACTCAACGTTGAAAACCGACAAAGCTCCTGTAAATCTTCGCAGCGTCTCCCGTCAATCTCTCCACAATTTCGACCTCTAAATCCTCGGCCGAAACTCAGTAAATCTCAGCCATCCTACCAGGTTCTATTTCCTTACGCAATTTGATAATTTAATTAATAGAGCGGTAGAATTTGGGCTTTATAACTGCATTGTTTGACTTTTATTTTGATTTTGATTGCTGAGGTTGGTTTAGGATACAAAAACAATTGTGAGCGAAGTTTTATAACTGTGCACACAAGTTGTTCGATAAAATGTCTATGAGAATTCGAAGTTTTAAAAATTAATAATTTTGTTTTGGTGATTAGTAACCAATAAGTTGTGTAACTTACGGGATAAAAACATGTCGTCAAAACGTTTGAAAGCTTCTTCAAGCTCAAGCTCAAGCTCAGCTATAGTAGGCCAAATCGATCACTCTTTCATAAACTCTGAGGCAAGGAAATTTTTCAGGTATTTCGTGAACAAAAATAAAGCTCTTATATGCGAAATCCAATTTCAACCAGATGGAGATATTTTAATTATACTTAGGCAACGAGGATGGCAGAATCTTACTGTATTAGGTGGTGATGCAAACGTAAGTGTCATTCGGGAATTCTACGCAAATCTCAGGGCATCAAATTCAGATAGCACCGTTAAAGTTCGCAACAAGATCATTCACTTCTCAGCCGAGATCATTAATGTTAAGCTTGGTTTGGACAACTTAGATTAAGATGACTATCATCAAGATGACTACCACACTATGATGGAAGAGTGATCAAATTATGTGATGATCATAGAAGAGACGAGCCACCGAGGTTCACAGTGGGTTTACTCAAATGTCAACCCAACTCAACTAATACACTTGATATTAAGTTGTCGCAACTGCTACGTTCAAGCTTTGGTGTAAGTTCATTAGAAGAAACTTGATGCCGACGTCCCAGAGTTCTGAGCTCACCAAAGAGCGGGCAGTACTCATGTATTGCATTTTCACTGGTCGCTTTATAAACGTTGGGCGAATTATCTACAATAATATCAGCGCATATCGTAAGGGTTCAATCACTGCTGACCATATCCATCTCGTTTTCATCACTCACTTATGCGCGGCAGAGCATGTCCCTATGAGCTCAACAGACGAGCTTTGGATCCAGTACAAGCTTTATGTTTCGTCAAATATTTCAAGAATAGCTAAGTGGCCGTACGGCGAAGTTACAAATAATGGATTGAGATTCATTGAGCATGCTGCTGATACTGAAATTCCTTCTCAACTAATGCCCTTGCCTCGTATTCGGCACAACAAAATGGTGGTATGACGAGTGCACATGTAGCATATCGCTGACAAAAAGAAAGCGCACCGAGACTCGTCGAAAACATCGATATGAAAACCAATCAACTATGCCTACAGATCAAGGTGCCTCTTCATCATCTGTCGTGCCACATTGCTCTTACTCAACTAACGATGTGAGGCAGATATTAGAAAATCTTACGATCCAACAAGGCCAAATGTTTGCCAATATGGCTGCTTAACAAACCAGCTTTGAACACGATGTAAGACAAATGTTGAAAAATATTTCTGATCAGTAAAGACAGTTATCATGAGATCATACCCGCATCGAACATTGGTTGACACATGCAAAACCATTCAGTAGAGCAGACAAACTTCTTTGCACGATACGTGAGAGCATTAAATGCTTATTATGACCATTTGGATCCAGCAAACCCAAGTTTACCTATCTTCCCAAAGCAACTATTGAGGTCATATCACCCTCCACAGGAGAGTAACAACAACGATTAGCTCGACACGTCATTAGTTACGCTATTTTTCATCTATTTTTTAATTTATTTTATGAATTGAGGACCATATTTTGGGTGATTATAGCTTACCTTATGATTTTGCTGTATTTTGTGATATATTTTAGTTATACAATCTGAAATTTTATTTATATAAATTCGGGTCGTTAAGCTCGGCTCATTACGCTCGTTGGGCCTGCTCGGGTCGACTTGTTAGACTTGTGACTCGCGAGCCGGCTCGGGTTGGAAATTTTTTAGGATCGGTTCATTAAGCTCGGCAGGCTCATTAGGTTCGGTGAGCCGGGTCTTTTTGAGCTGAGCTGAGCTCGACTCGACTCGACTCACTCGATTAACATCTCTAAATAGTTGTACTTAACAGTACTTCATGCGTCTGTATTACATTCTCTTTCATTCTTGCTTTACATGAACAGCATAATTCGAAACTTTGGATCAAACTAACTTCCAAATTATAGTCACTATGATTTTCTTGCTTATAATGTGTAGACTGGAGTAAGATTTGCATATTTAAATTCTGACCTTTTTTGTCAACTTGGATTCCATTTATGAAATGAAGAGTCTCTCCATTTAATGAAAGTTTATGCGACTTTACTGCATTCCAGTTGTTTGCAGATAGCAAAAGCATTTGGTGCCTCCGATGTAATTGCAGTGGATGTTCAGGATGAGAAACTGCAGAAAGCCATGGCATGCGGTGCGACTCACTCTATTAATTCACGCCAGGAAGATCCCATTGCAAAGATTCAAGTGAGTTTTTTCCTTCTAGTGACCATTATATTTGTAGCCTGGCTAATAGGCGCAGTTTGATGACCTGCCTTTGCATTGGATTTAGCAACTATCGTCTGATTCATATGTCCTTTGACGTACAAGCAGAAAGCTGTTTTTGTATTCTGAACTGTAGATTTCAGCCGCTTACTTGTTTGGACAGGAAATAACTGGGGGAGCTGGTGTAGACATTGCGGTTGAAGCCTTGGGAAAGCCACAAACATTTCTACAGTGTACTCAATGCGTGAAAGGTGGAGGAAAAGCTGTGATGATTGGACTTGCTCAATCTGGTTCAGTCGGGGAGATAGATATCAACCGTCTTGTTCGGCGAAAGGTGTGTTCTCTTAGCCGTTCTACTCATCCTTGCCTCTTACATGGGTTTTCAATGAAGAAAGAAACACAAAACTAGGGAAGATAAAATATGAAAAAGAATGAAGTAGTCATAGTCAGTAGATGGAAGTGGTTGTTAAGGCTAAAGGAGTTTCTTTCCTGGAAAAATCATCCACTTGCTTTTCTTGTGCACTGAAAAATCTTAAAACTTGATATTAATTGCAAATTGATGAACTTGTTTGGGAATTTTTGAGGTGCAGATAAAAGTGATAGGGTCTTATGGAGGCAGAGCTAGGCAAGATCTTCCCAAGTTGGTCAGGTTAGCCGAAACAGGCATCTTCAATCTCGACGCTGCAGTTTCTCGAAAATACAGCTTCGAAGAGGCGAACCAAGCATTCCAAGATCTCAACCAGGGAAACATCATCGGTCGAGCTGTGATTGAGATTTAACAGGATTTTCTTTTCCATGCCGAACTAAGATCAGCAAGTTCCTTTTTACAATAAAATGATTTAATTTGCCTAGTTTAAATTGTCTGTTGTATAGATTTTTTCTAATCTACGTCCCACTTCTTGTACCCAGAGTAACCCTCTCACTCTCTCTCTCTCTCTCTCTCTCTAAGAAAATGGATTCTTATTCGAAGAATGCATAATGCTTACTTTTGAATTGTTACTTGATTTTCTATTTAAGCACGCCAATACTCAATATATTTTAGCAGTTGCTCCACTAGACAATTGCGTTGTTACAATGGCTGTTATTTTATGTTTAACAAACTATACTTCCTCCAAGTGTTCTCAGATGGTACAATATTATATTTATTACTATGTCTACAAACAGAGATTATTCTTGGCAGTAAATGTAACATTATTCACAACATTACAACGTCTCCTCTGCTACAAGTATTAGATAAGATCCATGTTAGAAATGTGTGGAGATATCTCTCTAACACATCCGAACTCCCAACTCAACTAAAATTTATGATCGCAAAAGCTGTCAATAATTTCAATAATCTTTTCCGAACAGATTTATAACATTCCTTTTATCTTCGACCAGTCCTTTATTGTGTTGTGCAACTTAAAACTCGATTGATATCTCTTCCTCAGGTGAAAGCACAGTCAAAAGGGAGTACTTAACTCGAAGAGATATTTTACCTTGCTCGACATGAAGCTTTGCACCTGACACAACCCAATATCCAGGTGAGTCTTGTGGCCCTCTACACATCTCCGTTGTATCAACAAACTTCAGAAGTTTGGGAGCCTGAGTGGGGCATGGCGGACCATCAGGATAAATTGCAGAGTTTACATTTATGTCTGCAGGATTAGGCGGAGGTTTTTGAGGTGTCGAGAGTCGAGTGCTGATGAGGGTTGAGATTATTCCTGATTTTTGGATCAAGCCAGGCGAACCATCCCACTCCGGCTGCTTCACAGTGGTGGCACCAACTAGTTTCGAAAAGTGGAGACGTAGAAAAAGAACTTTCTTTAGGCCAGACTCTCCGACCTCAAAGTGGGCCCCGGTTACAACGGCATGATCATCGTTAGATTCGACTGGAACAGTGCATATATGGGAGAAGCTCTTCCATTGAACCTTCTCGTAGTATCTACTGTTAGAGAAATCAGAAAAGGCACTGTCTATTCGTTCTTTGTGAAGTTGGAAAATGATTGGTAAAGTGGAAAGGTGCTGCAGATGGATGGCTAGGCAATTGCTTCTTTTACCTTCCAAGTACAACCTTAGACCTGTCACTGGCTTCATACCTACATCAACCTGCATAAATTCATCGACATCATTAGCATTTTGCAGAACAATAACAAATAATAAGAAAGTACCAAGAGAATGGTGGAGAAATGTTATGATTCTCCATCACACTTCACTCGGTGACAATTTACTTTAACTTCTTTTCCGTCAGAACCTTCTACCGGAGAGTCATAACATGGTTGGGTCCCATACTCCAGTAAAAAGATTCAATCCCCAATAATTTTATCATGAAAGATTTGAACCCTACATCCTCCTTTGTGGAGAGAGATCCTCCCCTATTTCCCCACTCTCCTATTTAACTACTTGTACAAAATAAAATTTTCACTAATTTAAAATAAAAACTACTCATATTTATTTCTTAATATATCCTTAAAACAATATATTATTTTCATTTCTAATAAGAAAGTTCTAACTTTAAGTAAGATTCTTTCAAGTACTTCTTTAGGTTGACCATCCGTATAAAACTATCCGTTTAAATCGTTTCTACTAAATCGAGAAGAATACTCGCTGACATAACTAAACCAGATTCACCATAGCACATACATGCACACGGTAAAATTCAAGAATTTTAATATTTTACGAATAAATTTTTTTGCGTTTTTTGAGGTCAATGTGTTCGGCTTGACTCGAATTTATTGCCACACGTTGGCATTTGGTCACATGTATTGTTTTTCAGTCAATTTGTCAATGGGTGACTTTGATTTGATCTCGGGATTGAATTTTTGAATTTTTCCCTTATCTCGTTAAATTTTTTCTTGTCTCGTTCGATACGTCCGCATAGTTACATGTCACATTCGGACTAGTAGGTATCAGGGCCGAGAGATTGGTAAGCTCATCAAATTGGAACAAATTTCAGCAAAAATAAGTTGACAATAAAAGGCCTTACCGGTGTTGTATTAACATAAAGCTTAGGACCCATGAAGCTTAACTGCAAAGATGCACCAGGCTGTGGGTTCCGATCAGGGCCAAGAAGAAGGTTCCCAAATAATGGAGCCCACTGTCTTGGAAGTTGAAACTCTAAGAACTGATGCAGTTCTTCAACTTGAGGCTTATCTGCAGAAGAAAAAAAAATCCATAAATCATTTGAAAACTTTCTAAAGTATACAAAGTTGCATTTCCTTCTCTGAAAATAATATGGTTTTACTATAGAAATTTACACCCTCTAATCTCCAAACGCACACCACAGACAATAATGCAAATACATACATCAAGCCTTAGATATTTTGTGCTGATGAGAGCTTCCCACTATTATACACCAGTAATTGTTCATGATAATGTTTTTCGAAAACAAGAAACCTGTTAGTCTTGAGCATCAAGCTTATTCTCTTGAGCATCGAGACTATATTGTACTGTGACCCAAATATAAATAGGATAATCAGATAATATTCTCAAGCTAACTACTCATTGAATTCGAATGACACTCTTTTGTGGAGTCTTCAGAGTACAATATTGTTCGTTTCGTGTCGTATCCTATATGGTTTTGTTCTTAGAATTAACTCAAAACGTATTGTACTAGGTATAGAGAAAAACCCTACTCATAAAGTATTCATTTTTTTCTCTCAAGCAATATGAGATTATACAACCATACTGATATGGGTTGGAACCTCACAATCAACAAAATCTCATTTCGTCATTGCATTTGCAGGATAGGCTGTCGCAATCTCTTTACCTTGGGCGTTTGACGTCCCTATTGGCCATATTTTCGGTTGTATTTTGACTCTCATAATATTTTTGGAATCTCCAGTTCTTAAGCACTATGTTGTCTGCTTAAGACTGAAGCTTCCAACTTTATTTTTGGCATTAACCCAAAACGCGTAGTACTAAATAAAAAGAAAATAACTACTTATAAACTATTCATTTTCTATTTTCTCAATCCACATGGGATTGTCCAATCAATAGAAATTTAGGCCATTCTTAACATGGTGAGCTGTAACATCTTTCCTCTGTTATTCATTCCAAGATTGGATGAAATTCACCATTAATCATCAAAATTTCTAGAGTTTGTCTCCCTCTTAATAAACCTTCCTTTGTATCACTATTTCCATACCCCCTTAACTCTGTTAAAGATGCTCTTTATTAATGAGATATTAACAAAATAAATCCTCTAACCATTTTCATAAGTATCCATTTAGGGACGTCTTAGCTGCTGTCTTTCTTTGTGCATATGTGAATCGCAGGGGAGATTTATAAGATTACCAATGAAATTCTAAGTCAAAAAATTCTGAACTGGCTCTTTCCATTGCCAGTTTTGGTAACTATCACCTTTTGGGTTAATCCTCTAGTCCAAGCAAGTTCAATAGAAAACCTAAATAAATTGAATACAATATGAAATAGAGATCTTAAAGAAGTTAGACTTTATTTTTTAGAGCAATTTCTACGTAATCATATCCACCTAGAAATGCTTTTTATATTCATATCATCCATATATACAGAAAATGTGAAACATATCCTGAAAGAGCAATGAAAACAACAAAGAATTTAAAGGTAGCGATATAACTGAATGTATCAGAAAGACACAAACTTACATCGAAGATAGAGATTGATGGCATGGCTCAAAAATCCGCTACCCTGAATTCCACTCAATAATGAAGTGATTGGGACAAATGACATTGAGATGACATCAGGTTCAAACTGAACCGTTTGACACCACTCACCATGGGATAACTTTTTTTTCAAGCTCCCACCTTTCCTCTTGCACATGAATTTGATGTCTTGTAACTAAAATGAAGAAAAATTTATAAAGTCTGGCATTAGTGAATAGTGAAAAGTGAAAACACCACAGGACGCTCTACTTTGTTTTGAAAAAATTGAAATAAGAAAAGAGGAAAAAAACTTGTAATTCTTGGAGCATCAGAGATTTACTGCATTTAAAATTCAACAAAAAGAAAAAGATACTAGAGCCAACTGAAAGATATGCAGTGAGCCAAGTATCATCCAAGAATAAGCATCCAGAATAACTAGTATAAATTTGTTAAGCCATACCTGTACAATAGAGTAAGAAGATGTCGGAATTGTTTCCATAAAATTGGACCGATATTTGTTGATAGACTGGAAACATGAAATCAGAAATTTGGTTTTAGAGTTAGCACATGGGATAAGTTTTTCAATAGTAGTAGCACAATTAGAAAGAAACCAAACCTTCTCCTTATCATTGAGCTTCTCAGAATTCATACTCTGCTTCACCATTTCATCAGCAAAGACCTCGTCTGCCATGTTTTTTAGTTTTTTCTGAACCTCAGCTGGTTCCACGGGAGATGAATGCTGTTGTTTCATATATATTGTATCTTTTCCTCCAATCTTCAATCCAACAATAACATGGGTACCATACTGCTCGATGAAGCTGGAAGCAAGTAACAAGATGTAAATTGTGAGCTTACTAACTGAAAAACATCTCAAACATGATAGAAAACAGGGGATTTTCAAGAGAAAGAAGTTCAAATTATGATATCCAACTAAAAAAACAAAAGAAACTAGTCTATAATGAATGACTAATTGTCACAGCATCTCACTTCGCTAATGCTGCAGGGTCCCAAGTTGAGGGAACTGCTTGTTTAACATGATCACGGAGGATTAACTGAGATTTTTCCAATTCTACATTGTATAGAGTAATGACAACACCATCGAAAGCAACTGTCTTGGTGCTGGCAGCATCTTTCTGCCAACCAGTTGTATAATCAAACGATGAGTTGAAGTGGCCGGAGGGAATTTTGCCGGAGAGAGATGAGTCCTGGTTGAAGTACTCGGACATCTGGAACACGCAATACAAATTGTAGCGAGGAATTCAGCTAGGAAGAAAGAATCATAAATGAATTTTCCATGCATTTAAAAACACGTAGTAATAAATTCATCGTCCCACCTGTTGAAAGGAGAGGACATCAGAGGCGAACCTCATCCGCTCCCCTTTATCGCATTTGATAGATTTCGAAACTCCAGGAATGAAAATTCCGCCAGGAATTACAACATCATGAGTCCGCACGTCGTCAATTGCAATCAAGCGCGAGCCAACGGAGTTTCTTTTACAGTACGTGAGACGAAAATCGACGGCGAGGTCGTACCCACATCCAATGGCCCCTACGGCGCCCTCTGCGGCTTTCAGAGAATCAGCAGTACTCATCGTTACGGCCTTCAAAATCAAGATTAAAAAACCATCACCTTCAGAGCCCTTCCCGCCCTACAACCAGCTCTGGCTCCTCGGGGAGAGACAGAGCGACAAAAATGGCTCCCACCGGAGAAAGAAGAAGTAAAGAAAGAGAAGGAGAGGATTTGGAGGATGGAGAAGAAAGCAAGAGAGGGCGGAGTTGGCGAAAGAGGAAACATTGAAAAAGTCATGGCCGCCGACGCTATAAGAAGACGAAATGATATTCAAAGGTTTTTCAAATGCCACTAGCGATCGAGTAAAAGGTCGGTAGGTGGAAGTCAAAGGTTGTTGGATGCTTCCATTTTCGTCCCTCCTGCCGTGCTCTCCTGCTCGGAAAATCTCTGCAGTCAGAAGAACAGAGTTCACACTTCCCCGCCACCCTAAATCTAAAGGGTGGACCCAACCGATTTGGTTCTGTTTTAAGCCAAAAAGGAACCGTGCATGTGTATATAATAGAAATAGAGATGTTAAATGAGCCAAACAAGCCAAGTCGAGCTTAAAAAAGCTCGGTTCACTAAGTCTACCAAGCATAATGAGGCAAGCCTCACAAGTCGACTACAAAAAAATTTCAACTCAAATAAGTTCACGAGCCACGAGACTAATAAGCCGAACATATATAAATAATATTATTTGATATAAATATATTGTATATTTTTATAAATTTTAGTTTATAAAAATTATAATGAATATTTATTATTGTAATGTTAAAATATGATAGTTATTTGTCTGAATAATAAAATTATTTTATAATATAAAAATGATATATAATTATAAAAAAATTTATTAATATAAAAATGACATATAATTATAAAAAAATTATTTAAGACAAATAAATAAAAAATATTTATCATTTATTGTTAATTTGACACTTATATCACTATAAATTATATATGAGTTAAATATGTTAGCATCTATATAATTGTCAATCATGTATAACATGTTAAAAAAATTACAAGTTAAAAAAAATACTTTAAAATTCAAATTATAATACATTCAAATTTAAATGAAAATTTAGTATTTGACATCTAAATTTTTTAACTCTTCTAGCATTGTTGATCTCTCATCATGTCGTTGTTCCATTTATTATGTGTCACGAGGACTCTTCACGAAGTTCCAAGCCAAGGAATTTTCTAACATCTTTGTTCATTTTGTAGATCTCTCTTTCTTAGTTAGTTTGGAGGAGAATATTAGTTCAATATACAAAAAAGAGTCAAAACATTTGGATAAGTGGAAGTTCAAACACTAAAATAGAAGTAATTGTTGACTTTACAAATCTGCCTACAACCCAACCCCCGTGATATATTTGGTGTTTGTACAAACAAAGATGATCTTGTATGAAAAAATGTTCATCACAAAAATTGCAGTTGACATCTCTGGCTTTTTAGAATGAGATTTTAGGTATAAAATAGAGTTTGTTTGCTTGGTAAAATTGTCCCTGAAGTAGAGAACATCATTCCCGCAATAGAAGTCCAATCTCATTTTTTGGACTTGAGACTCATTCATAACTATGCTTAGAGTTAATCTTTCTCAAATCGATGATGAAGTCTGACATGTGTTCTAAGGCATTCTCTTGTTGCCATTGGTGCTAATTAATAAACAAGAAGGGTAGTCATTTCATTTATGTTATTTGAATTTTGTATAAGTGAAACTTTTTTAGTTATTTAGCTAGAGTTTGTCTAGCCGATTGTGTGCTCATTCATGAATTTTTTTTTTCTTTTAAGGACTCTTGCCTAATTTGTGGGGTTTAAATACCTATTATGCCATTGTTGCAGCCATCTTTGAAAAATAGGAAACCTTAAAAGAAGTTCTTATTTTATATATCTCCACTTCCGACCAGTTGTTTCTAATGTGTTGTGACCAATTTTATTATCTATTTGTCTTGATAATCATCACTTACTCCAATTATCTCACTTCTTAATAGGGGAAATTCTTCAGTAAAATTGAAGCAAACTCAAAAAAATCAAATTAGAGTGTTGCCATTTTTAAAAAAATGAGCGGTTGGAGTGTAGAGGTGTGATTACCACCACCCCTACGGCTAGCTTATATTGTTTTTGCCACAACTTCCTTTCCCATCCGAATTTGGTTATGAACTTTTAATGTAATGTTCTCCATTGATACACTAGTAAGCTGTTCAAGAATCGTGCCAAAATTTGTTCTTTTGATATGTTAGATTTCAATTCTATATGGGTCAGGCATGTTAGGGTCACATAAGAAATATTATTAGGGTTTTGTTTATCTATAAATTCATGTAAACTATAGTCATAAAACTTACATTTTGATTTCGATCTTCATAGTGTATATCCTCTGCCCTCTGCCTGTAGATTTTTCTCGAAAATATTTTTCCAAGTAAATATGGTGTTACACATCATTTTTTTTCGGTTATCGTTCAATTCTAACAAGTAATATCCAAGCCTAGTTGGGAGAGAAAATATATATTTGCATTTCAAAGTTTGTCGAAACATCAATTCTCTCCAATCGTTCCGCATCGAATAAGATTTTTGTAATTTTTTAGAAAATTATATTTTTTGGAAAAAAAAATAAGAAAAAAAAAGATGAAAAATTATTCTCCCTGCCATTCATCTTGTTCATGAAGATTTGCTCTTCATTTTCAAGCAGCCGCCATAAGAAAACTATTGTCCCACTCACAGTAAAAGCTTCGACTTTTATCCATTTTCAGTTTACCAGAGCTGAAGTATTTCCGAGCAATAGGTTCGTCGTCAATCATCATAGACCTGAATCATTGTTCTCTATTTTTGCTGTCAAGTCGTTTCAATGAGGGTTGCCGTTAGAGTGTTCTTTGTAAAGTTGGATTTTCGTCAAAGATAAAAACTTTTGAAGATCCTTGAGATTTTTTTTAAAGGTTTTTGAGAAAATAAATTAATGATTTGAGACAAATTTGAAATTTTGAGAATATCTCAATATTGGAGATTCTTATGAGTTGAAGTTCAAATCAGGTTTGATTTGTGATATCTACGATTATTTTGACGATTAGATTATATTTGATTTTAAAACTCATTTGTTATTATAAAATGTCTAAATTTTAGGTATATCTTTTGAAATCTTGTGATATCTATGATTTTTTGCTTTAATTTAAGATTGAATATCTTATTGAAGCTAGCGATTTTGAATTAGATATTTTGTGAAAAAATATATTTTTTAAGGCGATGAGATATTTGATATAGATCTTCCTCTAGGATTTGAAGAGAAGATTTGATATGACAAGTTAAGATGTGAGATGTACTCGCTAAGATTTAGATGACACTTTGTGAAATTTCAAGATGTTATCATTGTGGTTTAAATATTTTTAAACATGATCGACATCAGTTGCTAAGGTTGCCAATCATGGGCTTGTGTGAAAGAGGAAGTTTTGAATATTCGTTCTTTGCAACAGAATTCGTTTTGAGGTGAAGGTTGTTTGAATTTAGGATTGTGAATTCGTTTTTGTGCTGTGCTAACAAGAAAGAGTAATGGATCTCCTTCATAGAATTCATGTTAAAGCAGAAATTGTTAAATTTTGATGTAACCCAAATTCTAAAAATTTCATTAAAATTTTATTTTCTATATAAACTAGTGTCGTAAAACTTGTAGTTGTATTTCAAATTTCAAAGTGATATTATCCTTTGTCTGTGATTTTTTTTCCCAAAATATTTTTCATGTAAATCTAGGATCACACATCATATTTTATTTTTCTGGTTATCATTCGATTTCTAATATGATATATGTTTATTATTTCGAAATTACTTCTTAAGAAACTACCCTAACCTTAAACTCTAATTTTCGACAGCCATCACCATTTCGAATATATCTTCTGATTCCCTTGACATTTATGCCTGATTTTGGATGGTAAATTTTAGATATATAAAGGAAGATTTTGGTTTTAATTTCACTTCAAAATGATTACAATTGACGGAGATATTGCACATGCAAGTTTACCCCAAAATACGCCAAGAGGTGTGTTCTTTCTTTACATTTGTCATCCTTTCCATTTTGGTGGCACATCATTTTTTATCAGAGCCATCTTCTACCCTTTGTCATTGTTTTCTTGTGTATTTGAAGCTCTTGAATAACAATTAGAAGTTATCTAAATGCTTATAAAAAACATGACAAGAAAGTAGCACATCCAAGCCGATCTTCATATATGGAATCTATTGTGGAGGAAAAAAAAATTAAAAATTCTTATTCTATCTTTTATAGGAGCCAATTGGCAAGATGTATATCGAATGAGAGAAGGAACCAATTGGCAATATGTATATCTAATAAGAGAAAGAGGTAAACAAAATCGAGCATTACAATTATTCAAACAAGGTACAAATGAAGTTTGCCCCTTTCAGACTCAAGGGAATAGTGTCAATTTTGTGGAGAAGCCTTATCAATGAGAGAAGAGAAGAGAGTGAAGAAGCCATCAACTCATGAGATATGATAAAAAGACTTATGAGAAAATGGTATGCTCCAACGTATTTTAAGTCAATTATGTCTTACCTCAATCCACTTGTTGTAAGAAGGTCAATTCAACCAAATGATCAAATTTTTTATAAAACGAAGGAAGAAGAAGTTGGTTTTGAACCCCTATCATCTCCAATGACACTTTTGTTGTTGTAGACCATTTCAATGACCATCTTCATGAAGGGGAGGGTATAGACACTTCATTGAATGAGGAGGAGTTGGTTGACAAAATCATTTATGCTCATGAAAGTCCATTACTCGAGTTGGAGTATAAATCGATCGAAACAATTGTTCAAAAATTCAAGTGCTCGAAGAAGACCATTTAAAGGGCGACAACACTTTCTCATCAGCAATCATTAATGAAGAAGAAAATGAGTTTAAGGAGTTAGCTCATGGTCAAGAGGAATCTTTTTTCTTGACAATAGAATAACTTTTGACTGTCTTATACCGAGAAGAGAAAAATCAAGGGGGCCCCTCATTGAGCTCGTCTGGTCCAGACCGTTACTATAGCATGCCCGCTTAACAACTCTAAATAGAGGCACATGTAGATGTATGCACTAAGTTACATGCACAATAAACCGGTTGATAATAATATTTAATCAGTTTGAATAATATTTTTTGTGGTAATTAAAAAAAATAAAAAAAATATGTGTAAAATGCAAGTTAAGTACTACTATTCTGTCGTGTTAATAAAAATTTTCACTTAGAAATTCTGTGTTAATATGATTCAATAACCGTGTGTAACAATATGATTCACGAATATTGACACTTAATTTTCCTAATTTAAGAATCCATAAGTTGACACGGGTGGCAGGGATCGAGCCTCGACACAAACTATCCTCAAGACTTCATGCATTTAACACACATTTTGTGTTATATCATTTATCTGACAATGAATGTCATAATGTGTTTGTTGCTATCTCTCACTCACAATCGGAACATCTTCCCATGGCAATCTACACACCTAATGCATCTTTCCTATATGCACACGAAAAAGAAATCTTCTATTTGTACTATACATTTAATGTGCGTGGAAAGGCACCACATAGCCTAACAAGGTTCAATCACTTTTCACAGTGTGATAATTTCATATGCATGTTAATTTTAGGCCATTAATATTCATTTGTAAACTACTCAAACTCTACGATATTGTTCACTTTAGGCTAGTAATAACTCTTAAATTAGAGTTATTTTATACTATTTATTATTAATAAAATTCGTATGATTTAAATAAATTTAATTAGAATGTGGTCAAAATTATAATAATTGCTATAAATTATTAAGCATGGAAAGAATTTAAGATATTAATGATTTTTATGCATATATTTCTAATTAAATTAGATTATGAGCATTAATAATTATTTTTTATCTTTGGCCACAAAATTATGAAAGATTGGATTACATATTTGAACAACCTAAAAGAGAGGAAGATGAATGGAGAATATCCTAAAAGCATGGAAATTGAATTGTTGGAAAAACAAGAGAGAGAAGAGGAAGAGAATGATGATGTGGCCCTAAACGATAAAAGAAGAGTGATGTGGCGCGAAAAGAATGAAGAGAAAGTGGCTGATGAGAGAATTTAAAAAGCAATAAAAGAAAATTTAAAAGGAAAAAAAGAGGATTTTGGAAGGAGAGAGAAGATTATTCTCTCCTTGAAAAGGGGGATTTCGATTTCTTCTCTTGATCTTTTCAAAAACTCTCCTTTTTACGGGTTCTCTTCTTTTTTACTCACTTTCTCTCTGGCTCTTTGGGGGCTCTCTTGCTCTTTGGCGAGGGACGTCCAGCATCTCCGGAGCAAGAACTCTCTAAAGGGAGATTATTCCAGAGAAGAGCGAAGACCACAATTTCTTCTCTACTCTTTATTTTTCTCTTTATGAATATTTTTATTATGATTTTTATTAGTATGATTTTAGGCTAAGTTTTTAATCTTGGTTAGGAGAGATATTATTCGTTATGTGTTTTACTTAATTCTATGAAAGTTTACGTATTTTTTATGGAACAATCTATCATGATGTTTATTGCTTAATTTGAATTGTGTCGACGGACAAATTTGATGTTACATGTTCCTATTGTATCGATAGGTAGATAGGAATTTTAAGATGAATGATAAATTAAAGAAATTAAATTGTTGCAAGGTTGTTGACATTAATTTATTTGGCATTGAGAATAGGGCTGAAAAAAAATTCAATTCAAGTTTTATTATTTCAAAGTCGAAAGAAACCTTAAGTTGAATTTAACTAGGCAATTCGATAGAACCCTAGAAAAATATTTGTTCTCACTGTTTCGTAGGAAATGCTGTAGCATCAGTAGTAAAATTTACGTAACGAGGAAATCGACCCTAACTAAGGTTTTTATTATCATAATCATCCTAAATTAATTTAATTTGTTTCTCTAGCATATCTAAGTGATTTCTAATTTTATATTATTCATTCGTCACGTTATTTATCTTATTAATTTATATTTATTTAATATAATTTTATATTGATTAAAATTGATTAAGAATATCCTCGTGGGATCGACTTTTACTTACTATTTATTACTTTGTTAGCGACACGTGCACTTGCGTTAGGTGTAAAAAAACCACTAACAAGTTTTTGGCGTCGTTGCCAGAGATATTTCTTAGTTATTTTATTTTGCTATAATTTTATCTTTATAATTTATAATTTTTTTTATGTTTTATTCATTTTTCTTTAGGTACCAATTACTTGATGTCTGACGAGGACAACCAGGATCTTGTTCAATGCGATCCAGAGATCGAACGTACATTTCGAGCAAGAAGAAGACAACAACAATTACCATTTATTGAAGAAGACAATATGGCCAACCAGGAAGAAATATGAAATAACCCTAATCGTATTATCGATGACCGAAATCAACATATTCAGGATTTCGCTATTCCAACACTTGATGATCTGAATCCTTGTATTGTGAGACTAGACTTACATGTTATTCGATTTGAGTTAAAGCCGGTTATGTTTCAGATGCTTCAAACAGTTGGACAGTTTAGTGGATTAGTGTCAGACAACCCTCATCGGCATCTCAAGGTTTTTGGAGAAGTGAGCAATTCATTTAATTTTCTTAGAGTTTCAGCTGAACCATTAAGGCTCAAACTTTTTCCATATTCCTTAAGAGACAGAGCACGAAATTGGTTGAATAGCATTCCAGCAAATACTATCACTTCATGGGGAGATTTAGCCAAAACATTCATAATGAAATATCATCCACCAGTGGAGAACGCGAGAATGAGGAATGAAATCACAAGTTTTCAACAACGGGATAGTGAATCATTTTATGAGGCTTGAGACAGATTCAAGGAATTGTTAAGACAGTGCCCTAATCATGGAATACCACATTGGATTCAGTTGGAAACATTTTATAATGGACTTAATGGCCAGACCAGATCAATCATCGATGCTGCAGCAAATGGAACTTTTCTATCAAAATCTTTTAATGAAGCGTATGATTTATTGGAAAGAATGACAGTAAACAGTTATCAATGGCTTTCAGAAAGAGTTTATTCTACAAAGCGCGCATCTGGAGTTTACGATTTGGACGAAGTTTCTGCCTTGAATGCAAAGATCGCCATGCTGGAAAATACCATCAAATTGATGAACAATCCGTCAAAGCCGACAATGAGAGAAGTATCGTGTATTTTCTGCGGGGAATACCACGACAATAACTTATGTCCCACCAACCCAAAATCTGCAAATTATGTGGGATACAATAAGAACAATAATCCTTATTTTCAGACATATAATCTTGGCTGGAAACAACATCCAAACTTTCAATAGAATTCCCAGCAGCAGAATGCTACAGCACCAAGCAGACTTACAAGAAACTACCCTCAAGGATTATCGCAGCCCAATCATAGTATGATATCTCAAGAGAAATCAGAAAGTTTTGCCAAAGAATATGCCTCCAAAAGAGACGTGATTCTGCAAAATCTGGCCGTCTCCATAAAAAATATTGAAACTCAAATGGGACAGTTGGCTCAATCATTAAACACAAGGAATATGAGGCAAATACCAAGTGATACGGAAGTGCCACAAAGACCAGGAAAGGAGCACTCCAAGGCCATTGTATTGAGGAATGGAAGGGAGCTTGAAATTCCAGAAAAACAACCGAGGGCAGAAAATTTAAAGAAATAAGATGAGTTGGTTGAACAAGAGGATTTAGATGAATCGGAAAAGTGTGACCCAGTGACCGATGCTGTAGCAACACCACAGCAACCACAAGGTGAATTAAAAATTCAGAGACCACCACCACCATTTCCCCAACGATTGCAGAAACACAACCAGGACAAGCAGTTCAAAAGATTCCTAGACGTTCTTAAACAACTTCACATTAATGTACCATTGGTGGAAGCACTGGAACAAATGCCCAACTATGCAAAATTTATAAAGGATATTTTGTCCAAGAAGAGAAGGCTAGGAGAATTTGAAACAGTGACCATGACTGAAGAAACCAGTTACATCTTACAGAATAAGATTCCACCTAAATTAAAAGATCTAGGTAGCTTCACAATTCCATGCACGATCGGCAACAATTATTTTGGGAGAACTTTATGTGATTTAGGAGCCAATATTAATCTAATGCCGATGTCCATCTTCAAGAAACTGAGAATTGGAGAAGTTCGCCCTACTACGGTTACTTTGCAACTGGCTGATCGTTCATTAACTTATCCACAGGGAAAGATAGAAGACATACTTGTAAAGGTAGATAAATTTATATTTCCAGCGGACTTCATTATTTTGGATTACGATGCAGATCGTGAAGTGCCGATCATATTGGGAAGACCATTTTTAGCCACGGGAAGAACGTTAATTGATGTCCAAAAAGGAGAACTCACCGTGAGGGTGAATGATCAACAGGTTACCTTCAACGTTTAAAAAACCATGAAGTATCCTTATGAAGAAGAAGACTGTTTTATTATATCAGAAAGAACGAAATTAGAAGAAACAAAGCAGATTTCTCGGGACTACATAAAACAGTACGAAGCATTAACAAGAACAAAAGATGAACCAGAACTTCCTCAGTCTTCCATCGAAGATGCACCAACACTGGAGCTTAAACAATTGCCCGCTCACCTTAAATATGCATTTTTAGAATCCAATGAGACTTTTCCTGTTATTATCTCGGCTACTCTTACAACCGTGCAAGAGGAAAAATTATTCCACATATTGAGAACTCACAAGCAGGCTATGACATGGACAGTTAGAGACATAAAAGGGATTAGTCCTAGTATTTGTATGCACAAAATACTTCTAAAAGATGGATACAATGCATCTATAGAGCAACAGAGAAGATTGAATCCAGTAATGAAGGAAGTAGTGAAGAAAGAAATTCTCAAATGGTTGGATGCTGGAATTATTTACCCTATTTCAGACAGCTCGTGGATCAGTCCGGTTCAGTGTGTTCCAAAGAAAGGTGGGACAACAGTTGTTTCCAACGAAAATAATGAGTTAATTCCGACAAGGACAGTCACAGGATGGAGAATCTGCATGGATTACTGGAAGTTAAACAAGGCCACACGAAAGGATCATTTCCCGCTACCATTTATCGATCAAATGCTCGACAGGTTAGCTGGTAGACAATTTTATTGCTTTTTGGATGGATATTCAGGTTATAATCAAATTACGATTGTGCCCGAAGATCAAGAGAAAACTACGTTTACATGCCCTTATGGAACTTTCGCATTTCGGAGAATGCCTTTCGGAACTGTGTAATGCTCCAGCAACATTCCAGCGTTGCATGATGACAATATTCTCAGATATGGTTGAAGAATGTTTGGAGATTTTTATGGATGACTTCTCCATTACTGGAGAGTCTTTCGAAACATGTTTGAAGAATTTAGAGCGAGTTTTGACGAGATGCTTAGAGACGAACTTAGTACTCAATTGGGAGAAGTGTCATTTTATGGTTTCCTAGAGAATAGTGTTAGGCCATCGAGTTTCAGCAAAAGGTTTAGAAGTGGATAAGGCAAAAGTGGAGATCATCGAGAATTTACCACCACTGAATACAGTAAAATGAATTCGGAGTTTTTTGGGTCATGCAGGATTTTATCGACGTTTCATTAAGGACTTCTCAAAAATCTCTAAACCTTTATGCATGTTGCTGGAACAGAATGTGTCATTCAATTTTGATAAAGATTGTTTGGAAGCTTTCAGCATGCTAAAGCATAAATTAGTAACCGCGCCTGTGATAACAGCACCGACTTGTCCATACCTTTTATTCTAATGTGTAATGTCAACGATTATGCAGTAGGAGTAATGCTGGGACAGAAGAAAGATAAATTATTCCATTCCATCTATTACGCCAGCAAAACACTCAATGATACACAGAAAAACTACACCACTGCAGAGAAAGAGCTACTTGCGGTAGTCTTTGCTTTCGATAAATTCAGGGTGTATTTGATAGGAACAAAGGTTATTGTGTACACTGATCATGCAGCCATCAAGTATCTAGTTACGAAAAAGGATGCAAAACCAAGACTACTTCGCTGGGTGTTACTTCTTCAAGAGTTTGATTTGGAAATCCGCGATAGAAAAGGGTGCGAGAATCAAGTTGCAGATCATTTATCTCGTCTGGAAAATGGGAACAAACAGCAACCTGGAGAAAGCATAAAAGAAACATTTCCAGATGAACAGCTGCTGAAAGCGGATGTATATTCAGTGCCATGGTATGCAGACTTTGGGAACTACATTGTAAGCAACATTCTTCCTCCCGAATTGCAATACCAGCAGAGAAAGAAATTTTTGAAAGATGTGAAACAATATTTTGGGATGAGTCTTTCCTCTTTAAACAATGCGCTGACCAATTACTAAGGAGATGTGTTCCAGAGGACGAAATGAAATCAGTGCTACGGCAATGCCATGCAGCACCATACGGGGGTCATTACGGAGGAACACGCACAGCCACAAAAATTCTACAATCAGGTTTGTACTGGCCCACTCTTTTTATGGATACTAACATTTTTGTGAAAAGTTTTGACAGGTGCCAAAGAGTAGGAAATATTACAAGGAAACATGAGCTGTCACTTAATAATATTATGGAGATTGAATTATTTGATGTTTGGGGGATAGATTTCATGGGACCATTTCCGATGTCGTTCAGCAATCAATACATTCTCTTGGCCGTTGATTATGTTTCAAAGTGGGTAGAAGCAGTGGCGCTACCAAATAATGAAGGAAGGGGAGTTCTAAAATTTTTACAGAAAAATATATTTACCAGATTCAGAACACCTAGAGTAATTATTAGCGATGGAGGATCTCACTTTTGCAATAGGTCTTTCAATGGATTATTAAGCAAATATGGAGTCAGACACAAAATAACCACAGCATATCACCCACAAAGTAATGGCCAAGCGGAGATTTCAAACAGAGAGATTAAAAGAATTCTATAAAAGGTGGTGAACCCCAATAGGAAGGATTGGTCTCAAAAACTGGATGATGCGTTGTGGGCATACAGAACAGCTTACAAAACTCCCTTGGGCACCACTCCATACAATTTGATTTACGGGAAAGCTTGTCATTTACCTGTGGAGCTGGAACATAAAGCTTACTGGGCAATCAAGACATTAAATTTGGATTTAAAGCAAGCAGGAAGAAATCGATTTTTACAGTTGCAAGAATTAGAATAGTTGAGGATGAGTGCTTACGAGAATGCTAAAATCTACAAGGAAAAAGTAAAGAAGTGGCACGACAAAAAGATTCAAAAGCGAGTGTTCGAAAAAGGAAAAGCAGTTTTACTTTTCAACTCAAGATTGAAGCTTTTTCCAGGTAAGTTAAAATCTCGGTGGTCTGGCCCTTTTGAAATAATAGAAGTTTATCCATACGGAACTTTGGAATTACGAGATGAAAAAACCGGCCGAAATTTTAAGGTAAATGGCCAGAGAGTAAAGTTATACCTTGGAGAGAAATTGACGAAAATTACTTCAATTCCTCTTGAGAACGGAGAAGCTACATGAAACATGGAAAAGTCAGGATGAAGACTTACAAATCAAGCGCTTATTGGGAGGCAACCCAATTTTTAGTATCTTTTTGTTTATTATTAGTTTCGGTGAAAATAATGGTGATACTACAATGTTAGCTGTAGCATCACACTTAATCGAAAAGAAAATATATATATATATATATAAAGAATAAAAATAATAAATAAAATTAGTCAATGAGTTCTTTTATTTAGTGTTATTTAATCGTGATCTTTACCAAAGTGTGATTTTCAGCAAAATTTTAAAATTTCTTTCAAATTTGAATTTCCTTCTTTGCTTGTCTTATAAATGCTGCAGCAGCCCTAACAGATTTCTCACCCAGAAGAAAGAAAACTCTATTCTTTTTTACAGATCAGCAGATACCAACATGAGGCCAAAGAGAGCTGGAAAGAAAGCTGTTAAACATTTGTCTCAACCAGAATTTATCAACGATGTCGCAAAAATCCGATATGAGTAAGAGATGAAACAGAAGACATTTGCGGTTGAGAAGGGCTTTGTAATCTCTGATGGCAGCTATTCAGGGTACCTAAGTTATGTTTCCTCAGTTATCCAGAATCACAATTGGACACTATTTTGCACTCGCCCAGGAGAGGTCATCACGAACCTGGTTCGTGAGTTCTATGCTAACTTCGAGGGTGACTTGCCCCAATCGGTAAGGGTTCGGAAAAGGGAGGTGAAGATTTCACCCGCAACAATAAATTCGTTCTACCAGTTGGAAGAAGTGGAGGATAATTTTTACACTCATGCTGACAATCAGTCTCCAGCATACCTAGAAGCTGTCCTAAAGGAGATTGCTGAACCGGATACCGACTGGGTCATCTCCAAAACATGATCGCTCTCTCTCCCTCGCATTGCG
This sequence comes from Begonia peltatifolia, assembly GCA_022433055.1. NCBI lineage: Eukaryota > Viridiplantae > Streptophyta > Magnoliopsida > Cucurbitales > Begoniaceae > Begonia > Begonia peltatifolia. The sequence continues at coordinate 10,152,995 of CM039526.1, read as the reverse complement.
CTACTACCGAAAGCGAGAGTATGGTATCATTTTCTTAAAAGCTGCTTACTCCCTTCATCGCATGGACAACATGTGACAAAGGATAGAGCTGTTTTACTATATTGTATTCTGACTGGGAAACGTATCAATGTTGGGCAGATTATATATAGAAATTTATGTGCTAATGCTTTGAGGCCCAAGGGGCAATTCCTGTTTCCCTCTCTGATAACAGGGTTATGTGAACTCTCTGGAGTAGTTTATGAAGAACAGGAATTGAAGCTTGCTCCAGCATCTGGAATTACTCCTTTGGCAGTTAAAAGAATAGCTATGGATAAACCAAGGGATGAAGAGGAAGAACCGAAGAAAAGAAAATCTCATGATTCAAATGCTACAAGCGGAGCTGCAGCATCAGCGAAGAGCATCATTTACCAACAACAAATCATGGAAGCACTGCTGCTGATCGATGAAAAATTGGAAAAGCAGAAGGAAACTATGCTTATGATTGAACAGAGAATCAACCAGAGTGAGATTCTATAATACAATATTTATGACAAACTCCGCCGCATCAAACAAAAGAACATGGTATTCTGGCGCTACACCTAACTCAAAGACAAGGCAATAGCAGGCAGTCTTCAGCGAGACTACACCAAGCCACACCCAACGTTTCCTCATTTTCCCACAAGCCTACTCTAGCAATCGGATTCCGAATCCGACAAAGAAGAATAACCATCCAGGGAATTACCTGCCCTTTTCTTTTTATTTTGTACTGCACACTATTTTGTTTGGCAGTGAGGACACTGCCAATTTTAAGTTTGGGGGTAAAGTGTATTAGAAATGGGTAGGAGAAAGTGAAATTTGAAAGTGGTAGGAGAAAGTGAAATGTCTACTATGCAAAAATGTTCCTTGAAAAGGGGGATTTCGATTTCTTCTCTTGATCTTTTCAAAAACTCTCCTTTTTACGGGTTCTCTCCTTTTTTACTCACTTTCTCTCTGGCTCTTTGGGGGCTCTCTTGCTCTTTGGCGAGGGATGTTCAGCATCTGGAGGAAGAACTCTCTAAAGGGAGATTATTCCAGAGAAGAGCGAAGACCACAATTTCTTCTCTACTCTTTATTTTTCTCTTTATGAATATTTTTATTATGATTTTTATTAGTATGATTTTAGGCTAAGTTTTTAATCTTGGTTAGGAGAGATATTATTCGTTATGTGTTTTACTTAATTCTATGAAAGTTTACGTATTTTTTATGGAACAATCTATCATGATGTTTATTGCTTAATTTGAATTGTGTCGACGGACAAATTTGATGTTACATGTTCCTATTGTATCGATAGGTAGATAGGAATTTTAAGATGAATGATAAATTAAAGAAATTAAATTGTTGCAAGGTTGTTGACATTAATTTATTTGGCATTGAGAATAGGGCTGAAAAGAAATTCAATTCAAGTTTTATTATTTCAAAGTCGAAAGAAACCTTAAGTTGAATTTAACTAGGCAATTCGATAGAACCCTAGAAAAATATTTGTTCTCGCTGTTTCGTAGGAAATGTTGTAGCTTTCTGTAGCATCAGTAGTAAAATTTACGTAACGAGGAAATCGACCCTAACTAAGGCTTTTATTATCATAATCATCCTAAATTAATTTAATTTGTTTCTCTAGCATATCTAAGTGATTTCTAATTTTATATTATTCATTCGTCACGTTATTTATCTTATTAATTTATATTTATTTAATATAATTTTATATTGATTAAAATTGATTAAGAATATCCTCGTGGGATCAACTTTTACTTACTATTTATTACTTTGTTAGCGACACGTGCACTTGCGTTAGGCGTAGAAAAACCACTAACAGCTAGCCAACACAATTATATTGTTAACTTTTATCCTAAAGGCCTAAATATTACTAGTGTGAGATGAAATTAATTATGTATCATCACATTTTAACCATATTCAAACAATATGAGATTATATAATTTCCTTACACATTACTATGATTTTGGGTTGTTCTCACTTTTATAATCGAGATTCATCTGCAACGACAAGAGACTTTGTAAACTCGATCTTTACACAATTCATGAACGAGGGTCATCCTTAGAAAAGAAGTGTTCTGGGATCATTGTGAGAATCATTTAGATAGAATTCACCATGAGTTTTTGCAATTGATATTTCAAAGTTTAAATTTTATCAATGGACACTTTGTAGTTTGGCTGGTTATCAATTGACACTCTTTCGTTACTATGTCCGTTAAAAATCTTTATGTGCACTTCACATGGCATGACAGACTTTCTCTCCCTCACGCAGAGGGAAGAAGCTTGTTTGTGCCCCTAGCCGAGGTCAAAGCTTGCTCCTTGAAAATGCTCTCTCATTGAACTTTTCTTGCTATGGTGTTACCGACTGCGATTCTGATATTTGTAGTTTTGGGTTGTACAGTTTAATGGTCCCTCCTAAGTCGTGCTTCCCGTTACCTACTTGTTGTGGTGTAACAATATTTTGCTAAATTAATGGTTTTAATGTGGATTTTCTTCAGCGTGTTAAAGATTTTTATTTAGAAAATGGGAACTTCCAGGCCACCCATTCCAATAAGGTGGTGCCCAATTTGTGTCATCTTCATTTTTGAGTCAAATTCAGGAATATTGGGAGCTCAAGGGGTCCTTTGCCTTCCCAGTCGTCTTTTGACTCTTTTCCTTCACTTGTATCAGGGAGAGTGTAATTGATAACATGCTAACGTACAAGGTGTATTGACAAAATTTAAAGTCTAAAATATAAGATACAAACACCAAAAGGGGGCAAATTGATATTTGCCCTTTTAATTAAAATTCCCATCGAGGATTTCGAGCTTTGCCTAATTCTGCCATTCAGGTCCAACTTTCCACTCCTACAACTTTCCTCTCTCTCTCTCTCTCTCTCTCTCTCTCTCTCTCTCGATCGAAGAGAACAAGCTATTCCGTTCATTGCTTCTCCATGGGAGAAGGCGGAACAGCTACGAGCAGCGGAAACAGAGGTATTCCTGGGGGCAATAACTCCGCCCATTCCAACAAAAACAACAACGATAATGGCAACAACAGCAACAAGCCCGAGTGGCTGCAACACTATGATCTGATCGGGAAGATCGGAGAGGGAACTTATGGTCTTGTATTCCTTGCGAGAATTAAAGCTCCGGCTGCAAGTCGGGGAAAGTCCATTGCCATTAAGAAGTTCAAGCAATCTAAGGACGGTGACGGTGTTTCCCCAACCGCCATCCGCGAAATAATGGTACCGCTTATCTTGTTCTTGTTCTTATTTTCTTTTCTATGGTTGCCGGAAGGTACTAAAATTTGGGGAATTTGATAGCGGATATGAAGAATTCTGCCGGGTTTTATTTTTGAAAAGTGAATCTGAAGACGAAGAACGTCCTGGGAAAATCACTTCCAACCAGCTGAAATTAATTTTTGAAGAACTTCCCATGAAATTCACATCCAACGAGTTGAAATTGACTTCTATTTAGGTTTTTTTCTGTGCTGAGCTTGCTTTCTCCGAAACGAATGTTAATTTCTCTCTCTTTGTGGCTCAGTTGCTGCGGGAAATAACACATGAAAATGTTGTGAAGCTGGTGAACGTCCACATTAATCCCGCAGATATGTCCCTGTATCTGGCCTTTGATTACGCAGAACATGACCTCTATGTAAGTCTTACTCCATTTTGTTAGTGACGTGCACTGTTTGGGATTATGGCTATTGAATGTTCTATCTTAGCTGATCCTGGACTTTTGCGTGAAGATAAGATCACTGATGAATTGTTATTGTCTGTACTTGATACTAATGGCTATAAGCATGCCACCGCCATAAATGATGAATAATTAAAATTTATGAGTTCATGTTTTGTGTACCTCTCACTTGACACCTAATACAAAACTTAGTTCTTGCTACAATTATGTGATTCTTCTCTTTGTTTTCAAAATCGCAATTGGTGGTTCAAAAGTTGCACCATCTCAGCTGATAAAAATATTTGATCTTGCCATTACAACGATGGGCAGGAATTAATATCTAATCTTTTTTACAACGATGGGTAGGAATTAATATCTAATTTTATCCACCCTCTTATCTTTTACCAAGCCATACATGGTGTGTGGGCAATGTTAATTACTCTTGCGATTTTGTTTTGTGTTAAACGTAGAGGTTGTTTAAACCTTATTGTTTTTCGGGTGTTTTTGTTGTTGCTTTCTGTTGTGTTGTTACTTGAGGCTTTTTAAACTTAAACCATGATTATTGAAATTAAAGAACGCAACCACTACACTGGGATCAATAGGTAATGTCCTTTAGAAATTGTTTTACATTTAAAAAAAAGTTAATGTTTGTGTGGAAAAATAGAGACAAGATCGTGAGCCTACCATGATCATTGGAAATTTAAGAATACCACCATTGCCCTGACCATTGTTAATATCCTTTAGAAATTTGAGGGGGAATGAATGTTGTAAATTTAATAAGTTAATTTAAACTGTGATAAAAATAGATGCACAGTCATGAGCTTACCATGATCATTTGGAAATTGGTTCATTAGAAATTTAAAGGAAAATGAATGTTTTGTACATTTAAAAAATTCAATCTTAGTTTTAGAAAAGTAGAGACAAGATCATTGGAGACAAGGTCACGATATCACTTTGATCCACAGTTTAAAACTCTTACATCTTCATATCTATCTTAATCATAGGTTTCCTTTAAACTATATTTGTTTAAATAAATTCCTAGATTTAAGTTATCTTTACTAGTTTATATTTCAAAACTATTAGATAGGATAGCTTGCTAATTTTTTTAATCTATCAGAAGATGATATATATGGCTTGTATTGAGGTATCTTTGAAAGAAATGAAAAAGGAAGAATCTTATTTTCTTAATGTTTCTTACAGTTAGTAACAAGTTTATTGACTTTATATTTGTGATTATATGTAATACAGGAAATTATTAGACATCACAGGGACAAGGTCAACCATTCCATTAATCATTACACTGTAAAATCATTGTTGTGGCAGCTGCTTAATGGCCTGAACTATCTTCATAGGTATTGTTAGATGATTATATTATTTTTATGGCCAGTCTTCTTCATGTAGTAATAGGAATTCAACTTTTGGTGCAGTAATTGGATCATTCACCGTGATCTAAAGCCCTCAAATATTTTGGTAAGCTTGAGAACACTATTATTCTTAGCACTGATTTTAGACTTTCTCTTCTTTCTAAAAATTGAAATGCTTGTAAATTTAATATATATTAGGATCTTACAAACATGCAACATGTTTCACAAACTGTTAAGCTTCATGACTTTTTCCATAATAGGTTATGGGAGAGGGAGAAGAGCAGGGTATTGTTAAAATAGCTGATTTTGGCCTTGCGAGAATATACCAAGCCCCCCTTAAACCATTATTTGACAATGGGGTAAGGACCCTATAATTTCTTTCGATGTTTTCTTTAAATTTGTATTTGTTTACCAAAATTTTCTTATGAATAACGTTTTTTAGTAAAGATAAAAAAGTTAATGTTGAATTTATATAAATAAATAAAAATGCGGTGAATACAAAAGAATTGATCTAACATAGATATAAAAGAAATTCTTCACAAAAAAGAAAATCGGTCGAGAGTTTAATTGTCTAAATTCCTGTACAAAACCTTCAATAGCATTGAAAAGTTCTATCAAACCTCTTCTTTAGAGCTAAAGAATGCACGACTTAAATAGTTTTACCTTTATGGAGCCTTAACAAATCTAGTCATGGTACTCCAAAGTTCAAATTATTGGAAGTATCTTATAGAGACCAATTAAGGGCAATTATAGCATAGTTATTATAATTATCTCATAGGATTTCTAGTATTTTGTAGAGAGTTGCTTTTAGTATTCTAGTTGTTGTTTGATTAAAGGGGAGATTATTGGATTAGGGGGACATCTTTTGAAAAATAGTTTAAAGAGAGAGATAACAGATCTCTCGAACGTTTGTTTATTTTGGGAGAACTAACAGACATCTCGAACGTCTGTTTATTTTATATTTTCATTCTGTTTTATATTAAAATCTTGTGAGGTTCGTATCAATGGTATCAGAGTATGTATTAGAGCAGCTGGGTTCGATAGTGGAGACGTTGACTTCTATAATGGAGCGGGTGGATTCTTTCTCTGCACCCATAGAGGGAAGTGGATTTTTGAAATCTACGGGTATGGGTATGCAAAAGAACGATGAAGGAGAATTCGAGCTTACCATGATGGGGAGGAAAATACATGAAACGAGTGAAGAAAAAGAAGAAAAATATGTGAATGAGACCAATTTGGAGGAAGAAATTAATGGGATAGAAAAGGTAAAACAGATCGTTATATCTAAGTCTCGAATAGATTTCATTGCTGATCATGAGTATCTAGAGCAGGAGAGAGATTCAGCCACAAAAGAAGGTTTTTTTTAAGTGGTTATAGCGGCAAGGGATGTGTTGGAGATTTCTTCGCGATCAGAGAAAACCCTCTTCACCGTTTCTGAGCCACTCCATTCTGTTTCCCCCCATCCTGTCTTTGCAGTCTTGAGATTTGACCAAAAATGGACCACCACAAAACATCGGTCGGTCGCCACCAAAGAACACCAATTGGTCGGATATTGTTCCAGATTCCTCGACCTTATCTGTTGCAGCCGAGCTCAAGGGCTCGTTGTTCGCTGACAGTTAACTGGTGGAGGGACGGTTGAAATTGCAAAAGATGGAGGAGAGTTATAGAAACACTAATGCAAGATAGACAAAAAAATGTTTCTTGGGCTAAGGAAGTTTACTTGGTTAAGAGCAATAAAGGCCAATATGGCTAATGAATACATGATAATTAAGCTTATTGGGCTGATAACATTTCAAGCTAGTGATGGTGATTTGATCCAGGCCAAATTCATTCAAGGAATTCAGGCAAGACATGTAAAGAGAGAGTTTGTTTTTCTTTTTTTTCCACTTTGAGGACAATGTGTGTTTTTAAGGAAGAGTAATGATAAAGACCAATTAAGAACAATTATACCATAGTTATTATAATTGTCTCTTAGGATTTCGAAGTGTCTATTTAAATGTGTGTTTTAGTATTTTTAGAAAGTTATCTTTTAGTATTTTAGTTGTTGTTTATATAAATAGGAGAATAAGATTAGGGGACATCTTTTGAAAAATAGTTTAAAGGAAGAACTAACAAAACTTTTGAACGTCCATATATTAAAATCTTGTAGGGTTCGTATCAGTACCAAATAGTAAAATACTAATTCAAGTTCAACATATTATATAATTAAATATAAGTTCATAAACACTTTGTCATATTCAATTATAAGGAATTTGAAGTCTTTGCATCCTAAACTCTTAATCTTATTTATAGTCATTAAATTGTGAATGACAATATAATGCTTTTGTTTATTTATTGGTAACTTATGTTAGGGTATCATGGAATACATGCATGGACAAAAATCTTAGATTTACCAAATGGTCTCATCTCGTATTTTTTTGAAGAACTTGGTTATGCACGTGCAGTGCAATGCGCGTGTGTCATTTAACAACCATAGAAATAAGTAGATTATGTTATTGTACGAGAAAAGTTTTGGGCAATTGGCAATAATTTTGTATGGTAAGGATACAACTGTAACATATGAAGTATTGCTACCTATTGATACCGTTGCTAGAGTATTTTGTGGGCAATTAAGGAAGATTTGACAATTAAAAAGTAAATAAAAGCTGACCCAGTCACTAAGGGTGTCCACAAAGAAAATTGACTTCCATCAGTACTTGATGTCTTATTTAAAGGTTATTTAATTAATGAACACGAGAATTGTCATTTTTGTTTTTTAATGTATGCTAGAAATATTTTATATATAAAAAAAAAATTCAAAATAGGGGTGAAGAGTAGATGGAATAAGATTGAGGAGAATTGATGATTTGTATTTTCTTTCTTATTAAATTGATGAACATAAGAGAATAGTCATTTTTGTTTTTTAATGTAGGGGTTTTTATTTTTTAAACAAAGTATGAATTTTTTTAAAATAAACCTTTAAAGTTTACTTTTCATCAAACTAAATTTCAAAGTATCATAAATAAGCAATTTGAACCTCAAGGTGCGACCGGGGACCGACCTATCAAAAAACTGAAACCCGTGGCAAAAGTCACGGGTTTTATCCCATGTGAGAAGCCGGCCGTTCCAACTCTCCCTATTTAATGACCCTAAGAATTTCTTTTTTAAATCACACCGAAAACTTTCAATACTCTCTTGATTATTTGGTTGTTCTGGCGATAATTCTTCGCGTTCAACGGCTAAGTAGAAATTTTTTTTTTAATTTACTTTAGGGATCTTAAACAAAAAACTCATACGGAAAATGTTAAATTGAAATATAATTAGTTCATTATTTACAAAAATGACGTACATGAAAAAATAAAATTTTAAATATATTATACTAAATGTTGAGTTAGTCACGTATATTTTGTTTTTTAGTAAATGTTTATCTATTAAGTAGTACTTTAATAAATATTATAATAAAAATAGTTTCATAACATATTTTTAATTTTTATAAGATATAATTTTTTATTTCATATTTATTTAAGAAATATTATAATAGAATCTCTTCATATATGAAGATGAATTTTTAATTTTATCAAAGTTTATTTATAATGTCATACTTGCATAATATATCATTTTATCAAAGTTTATTTATAATGTTATATTTGCATAACATATCAAATTTTGTTCTACATGAACTTGACAGTATCGTGCCTTTGAATTTTGGAATGAAGATTACTAGAGAAAGTTTGAGCAGAATTTGCAGAAATGCTCAATTAATTATTGTATGACCGTCGACTTTAGAGATTGAGAGTCGTTGGAGATCAAAGAGATGTGAGGTCTATGCATTGAATGGCGATAGCAGCAAGAGAATAGTTTGTTTGTTCTATATGAACTTGACAACAACCTGAAGAAATAAAATTTTGACTGGTTTGAAGACATGCATCATTGGAACGGAGCTTATGATACGTCTAGAGATGGTGAATGAAGTGCTGGGGTTTGCCATGAAAGAGGCAGATCAATATTATCATGCTTCTCGAGATTGTCTTTTTTTCACATTGCTATAAGGAGTAGACTTTCGACGAGGAATTCATAGCAATTCCAACATTTGGGGGTTCATGAAGCCACGAATGAGAGATTTAAATGTTAGATATCGTGTTCTTCGCAACATGTTAACCCACTCCCTTCTACCGTGAGATAGATATTGAAATATCGTGAGCTGAATGAACCTATATGTCATGGAGAAACTGTGCAACAGGAAGCCTTTTGACCCTGGTTTCTTGATTTTAAATCATATGTTTGGGGTCGGGCAAACATCCAGGACGAATTTCCCGTACGGTACACTGATTCTGAAAGTCATCGAGTGAGCTGGAACTCAGCTACCGGTTGGCGAGGAGAAAATAGCTCACAGATCCACTGACGTATTTGACAAGACTCATTTGATACGGATGAGCATCGTGAAAGTTGATGATGCTTGGGTGCGCAAGAACGATCAGAAGACATCTATCTCTCGGACAGTGCCGATGGAAGAGACCGCATCGCCACTATTGGCCCTCTAGGAGGAAGAGACTAGTGGATGAGATACGAAATAATATTTGCAGCAGATGTATCAAATGCACCAGACGCACCACCAGTAAATGTATCAGATGCACTAGTAGATGTATCAGACGCACCATCACCACCTGCAGTAGGTGCTTGAGATACAATAGAGCCAGCAGCGGGACATCTAGCTTCTCATAGGTAGATTCGATGAACTTATTGTGGGACAGAGTGGGGTGTTCGTGTCCCAGAGTGAGGTGACTGAGGCACAATTAGTCGAGAGAGTATTGAAAGTTTTCGGTGTGATTTGAAAAAACAAAAGATTGAGGTCATTAAATAGGGTTGGACCGGCCAACCTTTCTCACTAAAAAAACAAAACCCGTGACTTTTGTCACGGATTTCGGTTTTTTTGAGAGGCTGGTCACCAACAATATTTCGAGGTTCAAATTAGCTATTTATGATATTTTGAAGTTTGGTTTGATGAATAGTAAATTTTAAGAACTAAAAAAAAAAAAAAAAATCATATTTTAGGGTTTAAAATAAAAAAAACCTTTTAATGTTTGCTACAAATATTTTCTATTTTCTATTTTTTTATTTAAAAAGTAGATAACTACTTTTGTAATTAAAACATCTAAAGAAGAAAAGTTGTACGATTCTAGAATGATGAACACAATTACCAATTATTTTTAGAAATTAAATACCATACATCAAGGAAAAGCTAGGGTCAGCCAAATTTTTCAAGTTATAGTGACACTGATATGCAGCACAATAAGTGGCACTATGTGAGTCATCAAAATTAGCATCAACTATTATGCTCCGATAGTATGTCACTCCAACTTGGTTAATTGGAGTGTCACCCTAATTTCTAAAAGAATAGTTTCTTTGTCATGAAGTTGTTCCAAATCACATAATTATTCTTGCAGGTTGTTGTAACCATCTGGTATCGTGCTCCTGAGCTACTCCTAGGAGCAAAGCACTATACAAGTGCTGTTGGTATCCTTGTCATTACCTGAATTTCAGTTCATTGGTGATTAATTGAATCTAATTAGAGCCCTAAGATACGAATAGCTTCCTTTCATAATGAATTAGATATGTGGGCTGTTGGGTGCATTTTTGCAGAGCTTTTGACACTGAAACCGCTCTTTCAAGGATCAGAAGTTAAAGGGACACCAAATCCTTTCCAGGTTTAAATCTGGTTTTCATGTGCCGTTATTGAGTGCTGAGCTCTTTACTTAATATATATATTGTTGCATTATGACTCAGGTATTTTATTACTAATAGCGTGACTTGTGCAGCTTGATCAACTTGACAAGATTTTCAAGGTCTTAGGTACACATCTCTGTTTTTCTGGCTTTTTATTCGCTTGTAGATATTATCTAATAATACTATTTTCCACATTAATGTTGTAGGCCATCCCACAATCGATAAGTGGCCAACACTTGCAAATCTTCCACATTGGCAACAAGATGTCAAACATATTCAAGGTCTTAAGTAGTAAGTGTTTTTCCTTTGTCTTTTATATAAAACTCAAGGCAGGTATCTGGCAGAAATGATCACAAGTAATTGTCACTTTATACAGCAACCTATAATGCAAAGTCCAAAATGATTTTTGTTTTGCCATCAACTGAACCTTTTCTGTGTGGTTTTGACAGTGATAATGCTGGACTTTATAGTGTTGTTCATCTTTCTCCTAAAAGTCCCGCGTACGATCTCCTATCAAAGATGTTAGAGTATGTGGTTACATTTCTGATTATGAAACTTGAACTAGCTGTAGAATGCTCTTACACACACACAATAACTTAGAATATATACATAGATATACATATATAAATCTCAAGAAAAAAAATCTTTATCATAGCTAACTTAGAATTACTTAAAATGTTTTATTTTTATGAGCTGCTTGACTTTGACAGTATCAAAATCCCTTAACCGCCTTTTTGAGACCTTTGTGAAACATTCAAACACCATGCTTTCAGATATATCATATAATGTCTTTCTCAGCTTGCATACTCTTTTAACTATCCTATTGAACAAATCCAAGTGGCAAATCCATATGCACTTCTTCCTCGTAACCTCGACAAGAAAGTGTTCTTCAACTCTAATTATTCTTAAGGTTGATCGAAGTTATAACAAGTGAAATTGGAACACAATTAGAGTCAACGTCGCTGCAAACATATCCTATAGTCAATTCTATATGCCTGCATAATGCCTTTAGCAACTAGTCAAGCAAGGGAAGTGCACGGCAGGTATCTTTCCCGAGGGAAATTGTAAGATTAGGTTCAGATTTATTGAACATATTATGAGCAGAATCTCATAATAAAAACCCGGTCATTCTATTCCTTTCCAGTCTCTTCTTGTACTAAGGCACTGTTATTGAGGCAAATCCATTCCAGATTGTAAACTAAATGATGTTTCTGTCAGAAACCACACAAAAAACTCTAATATTGGGTGACAGAGGTATCTTTTTGAGAGCTCTCTGATTTTGATCTCATAAATTTAAACATAAGTGCCAAAGTCTGAGCTGTATCCTTCACAGCAATTCAAAGTTCATTAGCTGGCTCAAGATACATGCAAGTCTGCCTGATATCTGACTCCATTGAATATACCAAGACATGACCACGGCATTTTTGGCTTCCCACAGCATATATTAGATCAACTTTCATTGCAGCCTTCTTTGGACCAGTTAAACTGCCAATTTTTCCCCATCGTCTGATAATAGTATCACCAATTGTAACCATCTAAAAAAATTCTACCCACATAGCTTGTGCCTTATTATTTGAAGGACACAATTTCCATAGCAATTTTGGTTGAATGCTGAACTAGAGGTGGGAATTTGGATGAATCATTTGAGTCTCGATCACTTTATCTATAAAGAAAAATCGCCACACTAACTGGCTATTCATTTTTTGAGCCAGATTGCTGGAAAGGAATCCTGAATTGGACAGTATGTTATCAGCATATAGGCTTTTGTATTATCTTGAATTGGATGTCAATTGGAAAGGTGCTGCGGAGTTTGTTTCACAATTAAAATAAACTTAGACAAAATAGCTATCAAAATAAGAAAATTTGTATTAATTGTCAAAAGTTTAAAAAAGTCTATCTCTACTAGTCACCAACATCCATTTAAATAGAGTTCAAGTTATGATTTAAAATTTCTAGTAAGATAAAGTAAATCTATACGAAAACATTTAAAAAATAAAGTTTATTTAAGAAGTTAAAATGAATATAATCAAGTATGATAATAATAGATAAGATAAAATATTAAAAAATTGTGAATACTAAAAAATCATGGGTTTATGAGCTTGGGCTAGTGTGGTGTCCCACATTAATCTCTTCTCTTTGAAAAAAATTTGTCTTCGAGTTTTGTAGCAACAAAGAACTCCAGTATCAAATACGAATTTAGTGTTTGCTGCATCAAATGTTAAGCTTGATGAATGCCATAACACCCTTTTTCGAACTTGATGGGGACCGCATTAATAACTTCAAATTGTTTGAACACAATAATAAAATTTGATAATTGAAATTGCTCAAATAACTTTAATCTTGTTTCGCTTCGTTTTTCGCTTCCAATGCTTTGTTTTTGAAAAAAGACTTGCTTTTGAGGTGGAAAAAGCTCATCACATTTGTCATAAGTACTAATTATCTCACCAAACACCTTAATTGCCCCATTCAACAAATCCTTACCAGATTCAGTCAGATGCTAAAAAGCTCTTGTTAGAGTCAGGTTATCAGATTGAAAGGTGTTTAAAGAACTAGAATTGTCTTTTAGGGTGTGAATCTCATAATTTGTTTATGGAATCACAAGAATCGATAATGTGTAAGACTCATTAATGGTTGGATGACTGCCTTTTGAGTTAAATAATGGTTGTTCGTCACACGTTAGAATGATGTCTTTTCGTTTTAGCTGTGTGCAACAATAGGTCGATTGCAAAGCGGAGCGCAATAAATTTCAATTGATTATTGATACTTGGAAAATTCATCTTTACCTTGAGTTCGTGAGTATTCAACCTTTGATTAAAAACTCGATCAACGCCGAAATCATTTTCTCTGTCATACGAATACTTATTTCTTTGTGGCTGTATTCGATGAAAATTTCGGTATTTTTGACAATCAAAATAATTATTAACTTGATCTAATGAGAAAAGGTAGTTCACTCGTTAAGGTTTCGAGTTGGGTAGGTCGAAACCCTAGTCTATTTGTCAAAAAAATTGTTGCCGATGATATTCGATCAGTATAATCGGCCGACCTAACCATGGCCGACGGTTGACCGAGCCCTAAGGTTAGGGTTTTCTTCTTCTGCCGCCCTAGGTTTTAGTGATGAATTCTTTTGTTGTTTCTTCTCCGTAATTGTTTCCTCGGGTGTCATAAGATTTGTTAAAATCGAATCATTGAGCCCTCCAATTTCTTCAGTCCTCAATAATCGTTGCAGTTATCATCTGTAGAAGATCGTTGAGGGTTTCATAAATTTCATCGAACTTTCTTTCAAATAATTGCTTCATGGCTTTACCTCGTTGTTTGAGGATCCCTAATTGTCGTTTGTTGTCGGTGATTTGTTGTCCACAAGAACCTTTGACAGTCATCAGGTCAAGGTAAAAAATTTTTATATGATACCAATTTGGTGCATGGAAAGTTTTGTTTTGTAATTGAATCAGAGAAATAAAATGATAGTAGAAAAATAATCTTCAAAATAGGAAAAATTGTATTAATTTTCAAAAGTCTCTATCTAACAGTTACTCTAACTCTTTTAAAAAGAGTTGAAGTTATGATTTGAAATCTCTAACAAGAGAGTAAATCGGTACGAAAATATTTAAAAATTAAAATCTATCTTAGAAATTAAAATGAATCAAATCAGGTATAAAAATTATAGATAAGATAAGATATTAAAAAGATTGCTAAAGTTAAAAGAGTACGGGTTATGGAATTGGGCTATAGTCGTGTCCTGCATCATGGAACCTTTTCCTAATCTTTACATTTATCATAATATGCAGATATGATCCCAGAAAACGTATAACGGCAGCACAAGCTCTGGATCATGAGTATGTTTCTCTCTGCACCTTTCAATTTTCTTACTCATTTTCACCTTTGGTTTGCCTTTTATTTTTTGTTGGGCTTTATGTCCCTTCCCGGGGTGGAATGCTGTACAGCCAAGAGTTAATAAGTTTGAGACACACATAATTACTACACTGGACTTTAAAGTATAAACATGGTAACCACTTTCAAAGAGTAGAGGATCACGTACCAATATCTGAGAGGAATTTCAAAATTTTTGAAGGTTATATCATTGTTTCACCAGAGTACTTTATTATAATCTGCTGCATTGCAAAAATTATCCATCACAAAGTACACTGACCAAGTAGGCAGATATTGTCCGTCACAAAGTATACTCACCAAGCAGCACAACAGCAAGTGTCAAGTAATTTTTTGTTGTTTTACTTGTCAGGCTCCTTTAACAAGCAACTGTTTATTTTGTCCATAAGAGTTGCTAAAGAGAAGGTTCTACGTTGTATACACTGAAGAAGTTCCTAGAGATTTCACTAGAGGAATGTTTCCCAAAAAATAATATGTTTGTGCTTTTCCCTACCAGTTTTTCAAATTAACCCTGCTGATGGTTTTAAGTAAGAGAATGTGTGATTTGTATATATATTATCTCTTTCCTTTATCAGGGGTTCCTCTAATAATATGTTTCCTCAAATATTTGAAATTCAATTTCTTGATTGGGATCTTCAGTGTCTGGAAACTTAGGAAGAAGCTAGCTGAAAATATCAAATTAACATCCCTCAGAACTGTCAAGCCAAAAACTGCAGACTAGTCTTGCCAGAATCGTCTTCTTGAAAAGATGAAACACAGTGCCTAAAAAGGAGCAGAAAACTTGAAGAATTTCTTGCAACGCTTGAGAACTATAGAAGAGAATATGTCAGTAACATAATCAAAGAACTTAATAAACTTTAAGCTTGATGATAAAACTTAAGGTGGCATTGTCATCAACGGGTAAATATTTTTTGAAGGGATTCCTGTACTTAAGAAACTACATCAGCAAGGATTTGGAAGGTTTGATGGTAGGTCCATCATGTAAAATTTTCTTGGAATATCACCTGAGTGAATAACTTATTACACTTTCAGTTGGTCAGATTCATGGTATTTTAGAATTTCCCTTGGACCTCGCACTATGTGTATGGTCCTGGGAATATTAACTTGATGATCATATCGATTAGCTTGTCCTTAATTATGTATGACTAAGTAATAGAGGAGATTGAAATCATCATTGGGGGATCCTTTGGGTGACTGTTGTTGGATGTTGCCATTAATTAACTATTATTTTGTGATTCACTGGATAAATTGTACATATTTTAAGCCAAGGAGCATGAATGATGGCTAGATCATTAGAAAAACTTAGATTGTCTGTTAGTTGATATATTTGTCCCTAAATGTAATTTACCATGGAGTTTTATTTTTTATCTTTTTTTAATTTTAACATACAGGTTTCTCATCATCTTCTTAGAAGGTCCCAATCCTGAGTTTATACACTAGTACTTTGTCTGGCACCTCCTTTGGACCAAATGTCTTTGAACTTGATCACCCTTCAACAGAGATGTCAATAATTTGAGTGTGAAAAGTAATGTCGAATTCGGAGGTTCTCATATTTATATTTTATTAGTAACAATTCACGTGTTTTTCAGTTATTGTAAGATTTTGTAGACAGACACTGTCTATGCAAGTCAGGCATGTAATATAGATTGATTAATTACTCACTGCCTTGAAATTTGTTGGTTGGTCAAGCTTAGCTATTCTTTCTGGTCTTTGAAGGACCAAGAACATTACAATGACTGAACATCCTGAGACGTTTTATGGAGGAAGACAGTTTTTAGTATTGGTTTTAAACATTGTAGCTTTTATCTGGGAAAAAAGGGCAAAGAATCCTGTATGGTTATCAGGTCAATGGGTATAATATTCTGAGAAAATTATCCTGTTCCACAGTTACTTAATATTCGTGTTTGGTTTATAAGTTCATTGGTATAATATTCTAAGAAAATGCTTTCTCCTGGAACAGGTACTTTCGGATTGAACCTCTACCAGGGTACAAGTAAGATTTCTTTTCTGGGTTTATTTGGTACCTCTTTGAATATTGTTCTCTAGCATTTCAATGGATGGAACCTGAATTTATCCTTTTGTAGATTTTGAGAGAGAATTATAGTTTCCTTTTTTCATCTCCAATAATTGTGAGTATAAAATATATGAGAAAATAAATCAATTAATTAAAAATCTAAATTCTTAAAAATAAGTATATCAAATTTTATTTTCTATCTATGTTTAAAAATTAATTGAATTAGAATCTAATTCGATATCAATCTGTTCTTTATTGAGTTAGAAGAGGATCAAATGTAATTTGATCTGACAAGATTTGAAAAATGGAATCTAAAAATAAATTTGAGTACTACTTGATAAAAAAGGTTATCTTGTTGATGTTATGGCAAGGCCGCATCAGACTTATCCTGTGAAAGATAAAAAGAAGTAACACATCAGCTCCCATTGACTATGGTAATGTGCAGTGCCTTGGTGCCCAACCAACCTGGGGAGAAGATTGTAAATTACCCTACTCGTCCTGTAGACACAACTGCTGATTTTGAGGGAACAACAAGCCTTCAACCCACTCAATCGGTATACGCATGTTCCTTAGTTTTTTACTCTATTAGCAATTTTTGTTGCTGTGTTGTTGTTGGAGTACATGCTTCCCAGGTGTCCTGCCACAACACCATTGATGGCCTGAGCTGTAAATGTATAAACATAGCTCTTTGATTGTGCTTTTTTCTGTGGCTAACATTGTTTGAGACTGTAAGAGTTATAGTTCTACAGAAAAGTCTTCTATAATTACTTTGGCCTTTTAAATAGTTCTGCTTGGATGTGGATACACATCTGCAGAGAGACTCAAAATTGATTGAGCTTCCTCGCTTACTTCAAATTGAATTTATCTCTTTTGAGAATTCTTATGTTTACGTTACTGTCCATGAGTCGTGAACTTGTGATACATTTACTCATACATTGTGTTGGATTGCTAAGATTACCAGGCTGGGACATGAAAAGAATTCGATGACCTTTTCTGGATAAATTATTTTTAGCTATCATAGATGTGCTTTCTTTTTAATTATTTGAACTAGGTATCATCGGGAAATCAAGTTTCTGGGAATGTGCAGGGTGCTCATGTAGTGGCAAACAGGTCTGTCCCTCGGGCTATGTCCATGGTTGCCATGCAGAGGATGCAATCTCAAGGCATGACTCAAGGCATGACGGCTTATAATCTTGCATCTCAGGCTGGGATGGGTGGTGGTATGAATCCTAGCGGCATTCCAATGCAACGTGGTGTTTCTGCTCAGACCCACCAGCAACAACAGGTACATATTTTCTTGATTGACTTTATTTTCCTGGCTGTCTCATCAAATCGTTTTTTTTCAATGACCTTATGCCACCCGTTTTGCCAATTCTTTGTATAGCAGTTGAGGCGCAAAGACCCCGGAATGGGGATACCTGGATACCCACCACAGCAGAAATCAAGACGCATGTGAGGTACTAATGCTAAAGGCAGTTGTACTTTTTTTCATCGGTAATCGAGATTGATCGAAGGAAAAAAAATGTCAAAAAAATAAGAGCTCAAAATTCTCAAATACCCTGAGTTGCCTAAAACTCAATCCCACCTATGAAGGGTCTTACAAAAGGAAAGTTAAGATTTCTCCACTTCCAACTTATCATCATAAAAAAGTAACTCTATTGTCTGTATTTTTAATATACCGAAAAATAACTCAATCATCTGTATTCTTATAATACACCAAATAAGTACAATGCGGCACCAAACTTATCTTGCTCAATGTCTTGTCTGCCCCCATATCTCCAGCAATCTAATGACTAGCTCTGACTCAAAGTTGGTCTGAAAAGTTGCCTATTTCAACTATAGGCTTTCCTGTTCTTTAGGCAAATAGTAAGGTGCACGGGACGACACTGGGAGCATAGAAGGATCGCGTCAATTGTGTTCATGGGGCAAGCCTATCTATTCCGGGTTGGTCTCTCTTAGTATTGTGTTCTCATTATTGCTATTAGTTGTCATATCAGGGCAACATTATGCAGTTAGTAACAAGAAAATGTGTATTATGTCTTCGGACATGCTGGTAATCCTTGAAATAGTATTATTTGTATTTGTTCGACATCATTATATCAATTGTACATCAACATGTTTTGGTTCATAACCAGATGAAGTACATATAATTGTTTTTTTTTTTTTTGCTAGTACTAAACTCTACTGACTCTACTTTAGGCTTTTTAAGGAAAGTGACATTGTTATGCAGCATTGTGAGATCGGTATTTTGGATAGTTAAATGGGCATATGGTTTGTTCTTTTCCAGTGGGGAAAAGATGAATGTCTTATGATTGTATCTACCTTTTGACCTTTGAGACTTGCTCCATTTCTCCCCATTTTTATGTTCTAAGATTTGCTTTTTTGTTTTTTTTTTTTTGGGTTTTTCGTTAAAGAAGAAAAGAAATCAATATTTTCAATTGAAATACCAGGTCCAGCCGTCCTCTACCATACTTGTTAAGATGATTTCATCAATTTACATTTGTAATTTATGGCTGCTTATGGTTACTAGATTTAGGATTGCACCATTAGATATAAAATGATTATCGAATTCACATCCTGGCCAATGTTTCAAACCTTGGAGAGTAAGAGAATAAGTAGCTGATTTTTCAGATGATGGATCGATGAATAGTTGTCACCAAGATCATGAATTAATATCTTTGCCTTGGCTGTTTATCACAAATTTGGTAGTCTTTTTTAAAGTATGTGTACAACATCTGATCTTGTCATATTACTGAAGTTGTCATCTGTTGTGTTATTATTATTGCATACTTTAATGTATAATCTATTAAAAATATTGGCAGAAGTAAAATAAGAACGTTTGAATTTAATCTCCAGGTGGGTCGTGTCTATCAATTTAGGTCCAATAGTTTTTGAGTGAGTAATATTTTATTAGATAAAGATCAATTAAAATAGTTTTTTTTAATTTAAACATTAAATAAAATCAATCGTTCAGGCTGTTAGTAAATCGACCTAAGAACGTCAACACGCATCTGTTGGATATCTTCTTCGCCAAAGCTCAAAGCCCACTGTCCATGGTTGGATTGTTTTCCTGAACAGTACACAGTCCATTTCTTCTCTCTCTCTCTCTCTCTCTCGCCACAGTTGACTCGCTCAAAGGGAAAACGCCATGGCTGCTCTGTCGCCTGGTTTGTCGTGTTCTTCGCACTGGTGCTTCTTTGTCTGGAGCAGATCTCCTATTTCAAGAAGAAAGCTTGAGCGTTTTTATTATTCAAACTCGCCCTAAATGCGGGTATTGAATTTCTTTTCCCTGTTCTTCATGTGCGGACTGCTGAGAAAGACCAGAGAGCTGCAGAGAGAGACTCGGAACAAATATCTGTTCTTATAATACATAATATTTGGTTGTCTCAAGTATAGACTAATCTGACGAGTTGAGATTATTATCTGTTTTATTTGATGATTATCGCGAGGGGTGTTTATCTTTTGGGTATACGCAAAAAAAAAAAAAAAAAAGAAAAAAAAAAAAGCTTATTTGGTGGCACTGAAACCAAAACTGGGTGAGGTATTACCAATATCTGGCATTTTCATGATGTTTCAAAAGCAGCGGCAACCCTTGTCTTCTTCTTCCCCTTAACTCACTATGTTG
This sequence comes from Begonia peltatifolia, assembly GCA_022433055.1. Classification (NCBI taxonomy): domain Eukaryota; kingdom Viridiplantae; phylum Streptophyta; class Magnoliopsida; order Cucurbitales; family Begoniaceae; genus Begonia; species Begonia peltatifolia. The sequence goes on along the minus strand of CM039526.1, from coordinate 10,132,746 downwards.
TATTGTTCTGAAAATTTGTCCTCTTTTTTATGACACGATCAAAATGTGTCTCTCAATTTTAGATTTACTCGACTCAAACCCATGATTTATATTAATGTAATTTCAGTTTAGAGACGAATGGTTTATTATTTGAAATTATTATATTATTATTCGTTATGAGGTAAGATTTGGATTGTTTTTGCTTGCGCACTATAAATTCCGACGCTCCCTCGACGATGGCGATTCACTGCTCTCTGGTTCAACTCTACCATCTGGGTTTCGTCTTTCTTCCTTCTCCATGTCTACTCTTACCCAACCCTTCCCACCCATCCCCAAAAATGGCTCCTCCGACCGCGAGAGCTTCCATAACTTCTTCGAATGGTGGCTCGGCGAGCAGAATCAGGACCTCCAAAGGTTGACTTCTGCTTCCACAAACTATAACAACGAAGCCGCTTCTTCGCCTGTTTCATCGTCTTCCGGTCACGATGCGGTCCTCCGGTCGCTCGTCGATCGAGTCGTCAAGCACTACGAGCAATATTACAGGACGAAGTCGATTTGGGTGGATCATGATGCGATCGCGATGTTGACTCCGACTTGGAGGACCTCGCTCGAGGACGCTTTCCTCTGGATCGGTGGATGGAGACCTAGCATGGCGTTTCATCTGCTTTATTCCAAATTAGGTTTGCAGCTCGAGGCTGAACTACAAAGGCTAATGAGCGGCCTCAGTAGCGGGGATTTAGCGGATCTCTCTACGACGCAGCTAAATAAAATCGACGATATGCAGAGGAAAACAATAAGAGAAGAGAAGAAAATCACGGAGGAGATGGCGAAGGTTCAGGAGACGGTAGCGGACAAATCCATGGTTGAGCTGTCTCACGTGGTGACTGAGATGGTGAGAGCCCAGGAAGAAAGCGGCGGAGGAGGCGGGGCCGGTGGAGGAATCGAAGACGGGAAAGTGGAGTCGACTCTGGCATCGAAGGCGGAAACGATGAAGGAGACACTGCGCCGGGCGGACGATCTACGGCTGAAAACGCTGAAAGGCATTGTGGACATCCTGACGCCAATCCAGGCCGTCCATTTCTTGATAGCGGCAGCGGAGCTTCACTTGAGAGTGCATGATTGGGGCAAGAAGAGGGAACACCGTGGCTATGGTGTACATGGAGATACCTAATCACGCTGATTCCCTACTTAGATAATTAGTTGTAGTTAATCTTTTCTTTAATTAGGTTTAATGATATAATCCCTCTGTTACCAAGCACTAATGGTTTGTTTTATTTGTGGGCAAAGTAAAATTAGGCCATTTCCCAAGTCTCTCCACTTTTTATTTGTTATTTAGATGAAAGCCCATTTAATCTTTTATCATTTTGGGTCAATTATAATTTAGATAATATTTTTTTTTTTCGACAAAATAAACCGGCATAAGTTTTACACACTAACCGTTCGGGTTAAGCCTTACTTCTCGTTTTTCTGATCATTTTCTTAAAGTTACAAATCTGAAATTTAGTTATCGAATCTGAAATTGTTAGTTACCTTCTCGAATTGTTGATTTGAAGATTTGAAGAATGGCAATGGCAATGTGTTACTTCCATCTTGATATTGAGACTGCAAATATGAGATTCTGAGGCATGGGTTCTCCAGAAGCCATCTGCTCTTAATCTTGCACAAACGGTGAAGAAACTGTTTTTAGGGAGACAAAGGCAGCCATGGAAACAATCTACGTAGGTAGAAAATGTCAACATCGGGATGGAGGCTTGATTCTAGGGAGGATCCGGTTGACCGCTCCAAGACTCAGTATGCATTGGGAGACTTTATTAAAAAAATTGATTATTTCAATTTTTTAGAAAATGGTGATATATCTATAAATAAAATAGGCTACTGTCATTTCTGGTTGAAAAGGGTACTGGCTACTAATCAACCAAGAAACTAATCAACTAATAATTGTAGTATTAAATGTGTTCAATCTATGACATAGCTAATGGACAAAAACACAAACTATTATTCATTACTTTCGTCATAAACAATCTTCCATAAAGCCGAAAACACCTTCATCCCCATCCTCGATTTATAACATAAGACATTGATTAGTTATAACTAATTATCATTCAAACAACTTAGCAATTTAAATAGACAACAAAAGTTTAACAATAAATCGTCTTAACTTTAGTCATAAATAATAATTCACAAAATGATTGTCTCTCTTTATTTGTTTATGCTATAATGTCATTCAAATCTATAAAAACACAATTAGAATAACATATAATATTAAACATGACAAATATACGAAATTCAAAATTGTTCATTTTTCAAATTGTTACTTCTTCTAATATTCTGTAGATATAGCTAATCCTACTTGAATTTACGAAACCAACTTTGAAGGCAGAAGAGAACTTTCACAGTTTTTGGTGCTAACAAACTGCAAAATGGATATAATAATCGGCCACCCTAACTGAATGCCGATTCTGAGGTAACTGTAAAAATAGGAATAACAATGACATCTCGTGTTATTTTACTCAAAGTTGAATATTACAAAGTATACATTCTCCACCAACTCAAAACATCCTAATTATTCAAAAAATTCTTAAGTTTGTCTAACAAATAATTTTTATCTTCATATTTTATTGTTCAACTCATCTTCAATGTTCAATTCTACTTGAAATGTCGACTCAAATTTGTCATCATCGCCAATGTCATGAACATCAACATAGGTCTAGAAGTTTTTTGCCTATTAGTTGTTGGAGAATTCACTTGGTACTCAAAATACAATATTCTAATCGTATATTGCAATTACATTATCAAGTCAGTGGTTAACTCAAGTCTATGCAATTTTATTAGACAATGCCTCACAAACTTCAATTTATATCGTGGATCCAACACAATTGCTACATAGATGAAACAATTGACATTCCTAAAATTTCTCCAATATTTTTCATACTCAATTCGCATACCAAATGTCATGTTTCTTAGTGATAAGTTATCACTTGTAGCATGTTTCTTGATAACCCTATAAAATTTACAAAGTTCGGAGATACATTATTGGTAATATTCAAAGTCAACAAAACTTTAAACGTCACATCATAAAATACTTTCAATAATAATATAAATTCATGAACGTGTGCCAATCTTCATCGATGGAAGGACCACTTACATGTTCATCTTCATCAAACTTGCATATGAATTGAATGTCATACTCAATCTTGCAAAAGCCTTTTCAAACTTTTTAACAGTGTATAACGTTAAGTATGTTGAGTTCCATTGAGACACACGCTATTTTTGCATGTATTATTCACACTTTCAACACATGTTTTGAACTTTACCATCCTCGCACAAAAGTACCTGACATATTTTAGAGCATTTTTAGTCATTACAAACAATTAAATTTATAATATGAGCAAAATATCTAACATTCATAAACTCTCTATCAAACACCAAATCTTTCCAGTGATACTCTTAACCAAATGAGCCAACATCACTTTATTAAAAGAAGCGTTATCAATTGTGATAGTCAAAACTCTCTCTATTTCCCAATCCAATAAACAATTTTCCATAATCGGGGCAATAGTTTCTTCTTTATGATCAGGTATGACACGAAATCTGATAATTTTTTTATATAAATTCCAACTTACATCAATAAAATGGGCAGTCAGCACCATGTAATTTATATTTTGCATAAACATCCAAGTATCAATGGTTAAGCATACTCTTCCTTTCAATTGGAAAAAAAACCTTCAACTTACTCTGTTTCGTTATGCAAAGCTTGAAAATATCATTTGCAACAAATTTGTGACAAGGAACAATAAGTTTCGGTTTCAATTCATTTGACAAATAAATCAAACTTTTTCCTTCAATAACACAAAGAGGAAATTCATCAATCATAATCATCACAGTAGACTTCTCTCGACATCTTTTTACACTAAATGATTTCACACTTAGAACTAACTGAACTTTCTCTTACTATCTCTTTTTTACAAAGCAATAATTTATGTGTTTCATCTAAAGTAGCCAACAATTTCTTATAAGCGCTTATGTGTTTGTTCAAGTTTTACGTCCCAATTCATATTCGGTGACAGACATATAAATTCCCACAATAATTATAAATTGCTTGAGGATTATCAGAGTCACATTTCTACTTCTTTTCTTGCCATCATTCGTAGTTTTTTCCATCCCATGAATCTTATGATAACCTAAATATAGTTACTATATGTAAGTCTTCTATTAGGTTTGCCCATGGTAAGAGGAGTAAAGTTTCGAACTATGAATTTATATATTTTTCCTAATAAAAAATATAAAATGAATGTATAGTAGTTGCCAATGTTTTGAAATAGAGTTAAAATATAAATATATTTCAATAAAACAAAAAAGAAGCAATTAAATAGCAGATGATATTGGCCGGAGCCGGAGAACACATGTTGCTATTATGCTTGGCTATAAGAGGTTGAAAGAGTAAAAGCACTAAAAATTTGATAAAATATAAAACCAAAATTGTTATTTAGAAATTAGTAGTTCTCACTTAAAAATGTAATTAGAAATTTTAATTATCTGAAGACAAATAAGAAGATTATACCAATATAAAAAAACAAATGTAATTAATGTATTCATCAACTATAGCAAAAAAACCCCTTTAAATCTCACTAAAAAATGAGATCATCTCTGTAAAATAAACGATGCAAGCTCCCAAATTATTCATTATTTTTAAACTTGAATAAGCAGCTCACTTCATAAAGCAAACAAAATTTTCTTGAGCTTGAAACATTTTTTTACCATAATCTTAAACAAAATTTCATGAAATTGTTTTTACCATAATCTCAAAGCCAAAAAGACTAAAGAGTTTGTAGCTTAGTGAAAAGTAAGCAAAATCATACATTACAACACTAACCGATTGTCCCTTTAATCAGAACTTCCAATAGTTCCCATGACATGACATCATCAAATCACAAACAACACCATACGTAGCACCTTCCCAATGAGTAAAATCAGATGATAATTAACCATAATGATAATTTATACACCAGAAATTGACCACACAAGGAAAATCATAAATAAAATACAATCACTCAGATTACCCTTTATGCAAAAATTTCTGTGCAAGACACTGAGAGCTCACCAAGAAAATTAGAGCGCTCAAAGTTGTCAAGCGAGTAAGCGAGCACTAGAAGTTGAGTAAAATATCAGAGTCAAAACTCTGTGTGTGTGCGACTTTGTAGATGGTAGAGCTCGGTGCCATAACTAGATCTTCGAGGGGGAGATGGGAGATTGCAACCGTGCGATACTAAAAGTGAATCAGAGCTCTTTCGTCAGGCAATAGTCAATCATCTATTGTCGATCTTCGAGTAAGGAAGAAGAAGAACATCAATGTCTCGATGAAAATCAAAGCAAGATTACATTCAGGGTTAATTGTTAAGGTCGATTCGATTAAGTTTTACTCGGGTTTTCTGAAGTAAAATAGAGAATCAAACAGAAGATTGTCGGTTCGGTTCACCAATCAGTTTTACTCATGAAAACCAAACCAAAATTGTTCATTTGGAGGAGAAAAACTACTTTTGTCTGATGGAGGAGAGGGCCACGCAACTTTCAAGAAGGTTACGGAGATATTGTAAGTCTGTGGAATCTAAGTTTCTAGAGATTAAGACTTGACATGAGAGAGAAAATGAATGTGATTCACTTAAAGGAGATCAACGCAGGGTTAGGACCACAACTTTTCATAGAAAGAAATGAGCTCGAAATCCTGGCTTGCAATATGATGAATTAATTAATTTTTGAGAGCTCTGCTACGTCCCTCCATTAAGGGGGTTATCTCATTAAATGAAGAGCAGTAAGAACAAATCTCTTACTTCTGCATCTTTCCATATTACAAGATCTTCTGATCTTGCAGTATGATGTCTTTTTGCAAAATTCTCTCCATATAAATAGAGAGTCCGCAAAGAAGAAAACATCTCAAGCTAAAGAGAGAATTTCTTTTGTGAGAAGAGTGAGAGAAAATAGAGAGAGTTTGTGGAAGAGAAAAGAAAAATGGTGAGAAAAAAATAGCTGAGATATTTTTTAGTACATTGTGAGTTCTAAAAGTGATAATTTGTCTTAACGAATATTTTTTATAATATTCGATTTCTAGAAAAATATTGTAAGTCCTATTTTTCATAGTGAGATCTTTCTAGACTCGATCTTCATGATCTTTTCCTTATTTGATTTTCCACATAAAAATTTTTTGTATTCATTTTTGTAATTATTTTTCTTACGCATTAGATGTTATAGTTTTACTATATGGAAAAATGTTTCTAGTATTTTTTGGATCGTATCTACTATCGTTTCTCGTACTGCATTTAGTATGCTATATTTTAAGTAAAATCATTTGTGACCCCTACACCCTTTCTTGAGACTTTATTTGAAAAGGTAATTATGTCTGTGATATTGTCTAGTACAATTTTCTTGAGAATTATCCTGATCAAGTACTCTCCAATTTTACATCAACAATATTATTATTATTCTCATGCCTATTATTATTTTTTCCCAACAAGTTGTATTAGAATCTTATTATTATTATGGCATAACAGTTTGAAATTGAAAATTTCAATGAAAATAATTTTTCATCAATTTTTCATCGTGGATGTTAAAAATGACGATATTATTGTGAAAAGATGGTTGTATAATGGTCATCCGTGATAGACCGATGAACATTAAAGATGAGAAACTAAATAAAGCAGATGAGGATGTTATCGGCAATTTGCATCTTAGTCTAATAAATGAAATTTTATCAACTATATCAGAAAGTACAACTGCTAATTAGATTTGGGATACACTGACAAAACTATATGAGGCGAAGTTATCGCATAATAAAATTTTTTTGAAAAGAAAATTAAATAATCTTCAAATGTCAGAGTCGACAACAGTGATATGTCACATCAATACTCTCAACACGTTATTTTCTCAACTTACAACAATGAAACACAAAATTAACTTAAATGAAAGAGTTGAACTTTTACTTCAAATTTTGCTAGATTCATAGAATTATCTCATTATAAATTTGCTCAATAGTATTGCAAAATGGTTGATGTTAAAAAATATTGTAATTGCAGTTCTTGACAAAGAAAGCATACGGAAGAACAATGAACGTTCTTCCATGGAGGCATTTAAGTAATGAGAGGAAGATAAAAAGAACATGGGATCTCTACAGCCAACACATCAAATAGGTTAAAGTTAAAAAGTAAAAAGAAAGTTAAGTGCTATTATTGTGGCAAGATAAGCTACATAAAAAAAGATTGCTAGAAGTTGAAGAAAGAAGAAGACACAGATAATGCTAAAGAGGAGACGAATAGTACGACTGCAACTGCCTCTAATAGTGAAGATGTCATTATATGCAAACATACTATCAATCTTATGACAAATGAATCATGTTGGGTGTGTGACTTTGGAGCATCTTATCATGTTACTTCAAAAGTAGAATATTTTACATCTTACATTTGACATTGTTAAAACAAGAAATTATCACGTTTCCAATATAATTGGAAAAAAGGACATTTGTATCCAATCCAATACAAGTTATGAATTAGCGCTTAAAGATGTCAAAGATGTTCCAAATATTAGATTAAATCTAATATCAATTGGCATTCTTGATGATGCTAGTTACAAGAGAAATTTTGTTGGCAAAAAAATAGGAGCTCAACAAAGACTCGCTAATCATAGTGAAAGGAATCAATGATTCTAGTTTGTATGAGACTCAATTGACTATGAAGAAAGACACAATTAATGTTGCACATGATAACTTATTCATTGAGTTATGACATAAATGACTTAATCACAAGAACGAGAAAAAACTTCAATTTCTTGGCAAAAGAGACTATATGCCACATATTAAAGATAAAGCTCTCCCAAGTTATATTCATTGTTTAGCAAGAATACAACATAAAGTTTACTTTTAGAAAAAAACTGCATCAAGGAAACTAGATGTGTTACAAGTCATCCATTCATATGTATGCAGCCTCATGTCAATGAAAGCATTAGGTGGCGTTCAATGCATGGTCACATTCATTGATGATCACTCAATGAAAAATTCGGCTTACGCACTCAAGACTAAAGATGAAATGTTTAAATTTTCAAACAATTTCATGCTTTTACAGAGCAAGAAACTAGAAAGATATTAAAATGTATTCACACAGACAATTGTAACGAATATATAAGATCTTTCAATGAGTACTACATGATGTACGAGATCCGACACGAAAAGATCTGTTGCAAAGACTTCTCAACAAAATGGTGTTGTAGAAAGAATAAACAGAACAATTGTGGAGAAGATAAAGTGCAAGTTATCAATTTCAAAATTTCCGAAAACATTATAAGGAGAAACAATGAATATTGCAGTAAATGTCATTAACTTGTTTCTATCAATGTCTTTCAGTAGAGAAGTGTCAAGTAGACTATGCACAAAAAAATACGTCTCTTATAAGCATTTAAAAGTATGCAAATTATTCGTCCATATTCCCAAATATGAGAGGTTCAAGTTAGACAACAAAGCTAAAAAATGCATATTACTCATATAAGAACGTGATGCATTCAGATATAGACTTTGGGTTCTGGTTGACAAGAAAATTGTCAAAAGTCGAGATGTACTCTTCTTTGAAGATTAGAACATTGAAGACAAGAATAAATATGTGAAGATCATTGATGAGCATCTAGTAAGAGATGATCTAGTGAAATCAACTTTTGATGAGGGAGATACTGTCGAATCTAGTGATCAAACAACTGATAATGTTGACAAAGGAGAAACAATGACTTTCCCAAAATCCATTGCAAAACTATATAAGAAGATCAACAAGAGATCGTTGACTATTGAGAATATACAAAATAAACGAATATGTAATGATCATTTATATCGATGAATCAAAATGCTATAAAGAAGCTAAAGGGCATCAACAAAAGCGGAACTAGTTGGACGCGATGAAAGATGAGATAAGATCATTGTATGAAAACTATACTTATGAGTTTGTTTCAACTTCCAAAAGAAATAAATGCACTCAAGAACAAATGGGTATACAAACTCAAAGCTAAAGATGAAAATTCGCAACCAAGATGTAAGGCACGATTGGTCGTTGAAGACTTTGGTTAAAAGAAGGGGCTTGACTTTGAGTAAATATTTTCACATGTCATGAAAATACAAGAGGTACTTTAATTATTCTCAAATCTCAATTTGGAGATCGGGCAAGTCGATTTGAAGACTGCTTTCTTTCATGGTAAACTAGAAAAAGAGATCTACATTGAATAACTAAAAAGGTTCATTGTCAAAAGGAAGGAATATCTGATATGTAGATTGAAAAAGACCATGTATTAATTAAGGCAAGCCCCAGCGCATATGGTAGAAAAAGTTTGATTTCATAATGGGGGAATCAATGACATATGAAAACTTATTTGAACCATTGTATGTTCGTGAAAAGGTTTACGAATGGTACAATTATAATTTTTTTTATTTTAGGTCGACGACATGCTGATTGTTGGACCAAACAAAGAAAAGATTGTTAAGTTGAAAAAAGAGCTAAACAAGTCTTATACTATGAAAGACTTAGCACTGACAAAACAGATACTTGGGATGAGTATCACTCATGATAGAAAAAATGAAAAATTATGGCTATCGTAGGATAAATATATCAAGAAAGTTCTCAACTAATTCTATATGGATAAGGCAATATAGGTTAGTACTCCACTTACCAAACATTTCAAGCCTACTTCCGGACAAAGTCTTTTCATTGAAAAAATGACAACATAAATGCACAGAATTTCATATACCTAAGGAGTTGGCATCTCGATGTATGTCATAGTTTGTACGAGATCTGATATTTTGCATTTTGTTGGAATAGTCAGTCAATTTCTAACAAATCTAGGCAAATAGCATTATAATATAGTGAACTGAATTTTTAAGTATCTTAGAGGTATTTTTGAATTCAGTTTGTGTTTTGGAAGTAAAGAGCTTTCATTGATAAACTATATTGATCCAAATATAACTAGAGATATTGACTCCAGAATGTCAACATTAGAGTATATAGTTACATTTTGACATGCCTAGGATACCTATCACACGTTCACAAACAAAAGCTCTTATTTTACTTAATCTCCTCACTATGATTTTGTTTCTTTTTAATATATTGATCTACTAGAAGATTCTAAATGGGAACCAAGCGTCATAGAGATGAATCAACCTCTGCACGTTTTGGCTTAGGATGCATGGATGGACTCAACTCAAGGGCCAATGGAAATTTGTCTTTCCGGCCCAAAAATCGTGTAACCATTTACTTACTTTTTTTTTTTTGCAAACATTAGCGTTCTTGTATGAAACTTATTAACTCGTGCACTCCTTAGACATCTAGGAACAAATTGTGTGGTTATGATTAGATATTTGTTAGTGACTTAGTTTTGGTTTGGACTTTATGGTTTGATTCAACCAAAAATCACTCTAATCAAGAATTGGTTCAAAGAGACACCAAGAACTAAAGACTAGGCTCATGCAAGGGCACCACACAGATTGATGACATGGCAAAAGGAGCAATGAAGATCAAGGAAGGCGCGAATTGCACCTCCATTGTTGATGGCACGCGCACATGGCATCATCTTGGCTGCCCACCTTGTGTTTCTCCATCAATGGCTCTCCTTCCTCCAATTTGAATTCCAAAACCCTAGCTAGCCACCTTAAGTTTCTATTTAAGCATTATTATTAGTGGGTGTAAAGAACTTTTGCCAAATTCTTGAATCGTGAGTAGTGTACCTCCATGGTTCCCCGAGCTCAAGGTTGCTCGGTGAACTCTTACTATTCCCTCCCCCTCTCTCTTAATAGTCTAAAAGGTTGAGTACGAAAAACCGGTTCCCAATGGTGGTTGTCTTCACGTTGGAAGACATGCACCCATGATCATAATATAAGATAGCTCTCGTGTCTGCCTATGGTTTTCATTTTTCCGTTTCCATCATTTTCTCCTCTTCTTTTCGAGCTTACACACTTCCATCACACACTCACTCATTTTCATTTCGATCATTGCTTGATTTTTGAGTTTAACTCGGTTCTTTTTTAGGACCAACACCATGTCACTTTTGGAAGATAACTGTGCCATAACAATCTAAACGAAAAAAGTCAGTTGCATTTTTTACGACAGAAGCTGAGTTTATTGCAACTATAGAAAGCATGCAAAGAAATTTTGTAAGTGTAAAAATTTTTAACAGAATTGGGTCATAGTCAAGATAAGTGTATTTTGTATTATGACAGTTAAAGTGTTACTTATGTGAGAAAGAATCTTAGTTGTCATTCGAAATCAAAATACATTGAGATCAGGTATCATGAGATACGAAATGTGTTGGACAGCAAACAAGTATATGTTGAGAAGATTCACATGAATGATAATGACTCAAACATAATAACAAAGATCATGTAGAGGAAAAAACAAGAATTCTGTAAATTCGTTATGTTTATATATTATTATTTTAAAAGGTTGGAATATGATATTAGAATATATAATTATAGTATATCTTAAAGGTAATGGAATCGTAATTTGAGTAATTGAGTATAACAATGTTTTTGTTCAATCCAAACGTTACTTTTAATCATTCTCTGTGATTAAGGATTTAATTTTTAAACCTAAAAAGAGGGCAAAAAGTTAAATATTACGAAGGGAGTATCCATATGGCTACGTGGGAGGTCAATTGTGCTAGAAATGATTAAACTAAGTTGGATCCATATTTTTAAGATTGTTTCTTTTCGTTTTCATTTTGGAAAAATGTTTTTGAATTCGAATAGATTGGAAATAATTTTTTTGGAGTCAGTTTAACTAGCGTATTGTTACAATTTTTTTTTCTTTAACAATAAAAAGTCAAACCAAACTATGTAAGAAGAACCTATGTAAAGCCTAAACTGAAAAACTTTAAAATTAAAACCGAACCCAGCTAATCAGGTTGAGATATGTTTGTTTGACTCCGTTCAGTTTCGATTTTAAAAATTGTAGAACAAAATTGAACAAGATTGATTCCACCTTCGAGTGTCAATTATTAAAAAAAAATATAATTGTAACATAGTTTGTCTCTTTTGTGGTGGAAATTGACGTGTCTATTCTAACTCCCATTGTTTTACCATTATTAGCATACGCCAATGTTATGGTGTCGAAGCAATCGCCACGATAAAGGATGATCTGTCTGAGGATGGTGTATCAGCCATCTTCCCACATGAAGCTACCATTTTCTCCGCAACCCCCCTCATTTATGTCACTCGTCTTCTCCATAAGCATGCGGAGGTTGAAGAAGCAATTAGTTGCGCTTACAAAGAAAGACGAGGGTGAAGTGATTAACACCAAGCATGTTCTAACACCAAACACGTTCCATGTAGAAGTCAAAAAATGAAGCGTCAAAGGATTAAGGAGGAAGAAAACAAGTTAAGAGGGGAAGAGCTAATGACTTCAACATTGATTAAAACTTTAGAGAGAGAATGTTTCTTTAAAAAACAAAATGAGATTAATGGTCCCTAATTGAAAGCATCAATGTTAAAATTCTTAACCCAACTAATGCCAGCCAATTAGGGGGCTTTGCAGGTAATCTCCACTTGTAAAATAAATGAAAATGAATCTCATGCGTGCGTTGACTAAGAATAATTCTAGGGGAGTTATGGGAAAATAATTGGGCATCCCCTTGATTTTTATGGACAGTTGTCGATGAAGAAATAATTAAAATTATTAATAGAAAGGCACACCTCAAACTTGGGAGTAAAAAAATAAGTATTTAAATTTTATTTTTAGGCAAATAACTCCCACAACTTAGGTGAGCTAAAAATTAAGTTTCCGTCGTTAAGGGTATCATCAAACAATTCACGTGATTTTCTCTGGTGAGCAATTTTTAAATAAACTTTTTTGGTAGAACACTTTAGTGATTCTAAGTGTTAAGTTTTTCAACTTGTTTTTCTTTAAAAATCATAAAAAATCGTTACGTGGAGAGTTGTTTTTCTTTGAAATTACCAAACAAAAAAATAACACGTGTCAAAAATGTGATATTTTTGACGGTATCTCAAACAATAGATACTTAAATGATAACGTCTTTAAAGTTAGTGAATTATTTGTCTAAAAAACACGTTTAAGCAGATACTTCTTTCCATTCTTAAATTTAAAATTAATTTATAATTTCTTTTTAAAATCTAATATTACGTTTATTTTTATATTTTATTTTTTTTAAATATTTGTTAATCCGTCGAATAATAATTATTTCAATCAATATAATAAAAAGCGAGTTTAATAATCGAACAAACTTAGCCTTGCTTATTTCTAAATATGGAATATGGACGCTTGTGCTTTACATGAGGACAAGGAAGAAGTAAAAATAATAACAGAGAAGATGAGTCAATGAAGCCAATGAAGTCAATGAAGTAGACATACCTATCTCTTTATCTGCAGGAATCTCGTGGTATTCATTCTGACCAACTTACTCACTGAACCAGAAGAGAGAGATCAGAGACGCACCTGATGCCATTTCCATGCTCAACCCAGTGATGCTCCCACTGGGTTCGTTTCATATCTTCATCTACTTGTACATAGTTTTACATTTCAATTTCACGATCTTCGTGAGGGAGCAGTTCGGTTGTTCGCGATTTTTATGGAATTACTTTTTTCATGACCTTGTTTTTTCCCTCTTTTTTTGGATTTTAGTTTGGTTTTTAATTGCTGTTGTGGCGTAATAGAAGGTCCTATGCAATTTGATTTCGGGAGTGTTTTATTTTGATCAAATATGTTCCAATTCGATGGGAAGGCGAGGAAGTTGCTTGACGTTTGTGAAATGATTTAACTTGCCTCCTTGATAATCAATTAACAAGTAAACAGTGTTGAAATGATGTGATTATCGTTTATCACTGTAGCTAAGGGGATCTGGCATAGAGAAGTGTTTGATTTTGTTGTCCTTTTTAGGGTTTCTGTAATGATTTTGCTCTCAACATACATGTCAATTACTTAACTACTGGTAGTTTCTTGCGAGGCATGCTCGTTGGTACATTGGCATTTACCTGTGTTTGTGATATATGTTTCATGAAGCGTTCAATTAGCTGATTTCTTTTCCTTTTCTGCTTCTTAGAGTGTTGGAGTGGTTAAAGCCCTGGTCTGTGCAGCACTGATAGTTATCAGTTTTGTGCTGGAAATTTTACCCATTTTCTCGTTTCAGATGTGCACTGGTGAAGTTAACCCCACTTGCACGATAGTTGGACTGGCGTATTGATTAACAACGGTAGCTTAATTTGAAATTCACGTGAAATGTTTGAATCTTAAGCCTGAAGTCAACTGACTAAATGGGAAAGGAAGATTTGCTACAAAGTACTAACCATAGTGCGAGCAATGGTTGTTGCTCACATAATGATGTAACTGAAAGTAGAGATAGGGAGGCCAGGTCAGCAACATGTCGGGTGTGCCAATGTACAGAGTCTGATAAAAGAGGGGATGCTGTTTTAGGACTTTTGGGCATCACCCTTTCAGAAAGTAAAACCAATAAGAATGTGAAGCTTGACAGCCCTTTAAATGCTAAAAGCTCTCCCTCTAAGCAGAATGATGGAAAGGGATCTAGTGTAGTTGAGTTCATAGGTCCTGATGGTGAGGTTTTTGTTTGTAATGCTGATATAGAAATGGGTTCATGTCTCAGTCAAGATGAGTTGGTCGAACTTGGTTGTTCTTGCAAAAATGACCTTGCGCTTGTACACTATGCATGTGCTCTTAAGTGGTTTATCAGCCATGGATCTACTGTCTGTGAAATCTGTGGTTGTGTTGCAAAAAATATTAGAACAGCTGACTTTAGAAAGGTCGTGGCTTCCTTGAAGGAATATGAAGCCTTAAGAGAAAGGACTGCTAGTGGGGAACCCAATCCTGCTGGGCTGCATGATTCCGACACTAGTATTGATCCCGATGCAGTTGCTGCTATTCGCCGACAAAGACTTAGTGAAATATCCTCGTGGTTTAGTCCCCATAATCGTAATAACCATAACTATATGGCATTCTCGCAGGTTCTTTCTGAACTGCCTCTGAGTTCTGCTACAGGAGACGATGTTCCTGCTGAAAATGCAGCGACAAAGTGGGCTGTTGAATGTACTGGGATTCTTCTTGCAACAGGATTACTTACTGTTACTCTTGCTTGGCTCATAGCTCCTCATGTGGGAAAGGTAAAATCATATTAGTAGTACTTTCCTCTGATCTTTTTTGGGAGCTTTGATGCTTTTGTTAATAAGTAAAAGGAGAAAAAGCGACGCATATTATTAATCTTAGACTACAGCTACCATAATCATTGGGTCAAAATTTTAATTTGAGTGTACAGCTACGTTAGGTTTATCTTTACCTTTGGCTGTGCTAGAGTCATTTTAGGCAACAAATTGTTTTTTTTTTGTCTGTTACGAAAATTGCTCACCTTTTGCAACTGCGTGATATTTTGGGTTTTCCTCATTGTGACATTCGCCACTTCTTGCTTGACCATTTTGAAAATTGGTGGAATTGTTAGAATTGGAATGCAATTTGATATAAGAAGCTTCTTCCTTTGCCATTTGTATGTTGAAGAACCAATGTTTCCTCGCACTTCATTCTTTTATACGGTTACAGGCTAAATATTTATTTGATGGGGAATGTCGGGTAGAGTTTAAATATGAATTAAATGATCAATATTACTAATTTATGTAGAAAATGGTAATGTAATTTGTGATGCTGTTTTCTTGAAGGAGTCTGTTATTACCTTACAACAGAATAAGAAGACTGAACCATGAGCATTCAAGAAGTTGATGTAATTGACCATATTATATCTCGTCTCTTCGTGCACTCTTTAGAAAAGTATAAAGTACAGAGTTCTTGTAAAAAATAATGATTTCCTCTTTTCTCGTCAGTACAGCGTTCTTGTAAAAAATATGATTTCCTTTTTTCTCGTCTCTTTTCGTTTTTACAGTTGCACATCACAAATCTTCCTCTGTCAATCCCGTGCAATGTACCTTTCTGTAACTAATAATTGTGGCACAATTAAACAGCACTAGAGTTTGACACCCTTATAATTTTCTCTTTTCGCCATAGTTTCTTGGGATATTCATTAAATGTAATCCATCAACTAAGTAATTTATTGTAAATGTTTTATGTTTGACAGTCATTTTATTGTACAGAAAACAGCTAGCAGTGGTCTTCATATTCTTCTTGGAGGCATATGCGCTTTAACAGTTGTGGTTTTCTTTCGATTTGTAAGTGCCTGTTACAATTAATTTTTGGTCATTATTTTTTCTTTCTTGTTCTAGATTTGCTTTATATCACACTGATACTCTTATATTTGAATAAATTTTATAAGCTTTTAAACTAAAATGTATCTTAATTATCAATGGGACTATATCAGCCTTTCTTCTTGTGAGTGCTTTGTATAAGAGACCATTTTTGAAGTTTTCAAGACATTTTATAGTCAGACTAGCTCTATTACAACTCTGAAACTAAAAGCAGAAAGTTTAACTTAAATTTTGGTGCCAATGAGATTGAAGATAACATGTTTCATATTTTGAATTCGCAGTTTGTGCTGACCAGAATAAAATATGGACCGGCGAGATACTGGGCTATCCTTTTTGTCTTCTGGTTTCTTGTGTTTGGTATTTGGGCTTCACGAACACACAGTTCTCATACGACATGACTTGGTACACAATTCATACACATTAAAGACTCAATTTCCTTTTATTTGTTTGTTATTTTTTTATTATTGTTTTTTCTCAAACAACTCTTCAGTGTAATCAGCATAATATCATGCATGAATCAATAGTCAATAGTAGATAGTGTGTTCTTGTGTATTAGTTTCAACCATCGCATTCAGTGGAATCTGCAACCTGCGATGGAAAAACAAGACTTTAGAAAATGGCATCAATTTTGGAAAATGGCAGGACTGTAATTTGTTATGTATATAATCTATAAATAGAAATAGAAAGGGTGGAGTTGGGGATGATAGAAAATTTGGGTGTTGAAGGCAAGAGACAGAGCCTCCCAATTTGGTTGCTTTGAACTGTAATTTAGTCGCCCCGGTTCATCACTTTATTTTTCAAAATACTTCAATTGATACTCTGGAAGAAATAGGCCAAACAAAACAAAGCACCTTAGTACCATAATAGGTTTTGACACTGGTAAGAGCTCATAACTGTTGAGCATGATCGTCACAAATGGGTCGATTCCCATAACTCAAATGAACTTCTAAATCCATGAAAGCCAGATTAATAGGAATACCCATTTTTTAGTTTTATGTGAAGTTTTGGTTTGAGTTTATGGTCATTCAATTGTAGAGTAATGTGGGTAAATTTTGCTTTTGGTGTTTCATCAGAAGACCAAGCTGTTCTTGTTAAGTTCAACTCATGCTTTGCCCCATTTTGTATAATTCGGATCCTTGTTTCAACGACGAAATGGTCCAGTAAAAGTTGTAACATCGATTATTCAATTATGATAGTTTATTGTAAAAGTAGTTTGGGTGATTAATAATTCATTTGATCTCAAATGGGTATGCATTTGGGTGTTGAGATATGATTATTCCAGCAGCCTAATTCAACCAATCCTACATTTGGGTCTTGAGATGTTTCCTTCCACCGTTACTGGCAGTCTACTACTTTTTCTCAGTGGAAGAACTTAAAAACATTCAACTCTGATTGAATAAGGGGAGACAATTATGATGATACAGAATTTTCATTGAGAGGATACTCAGACACCCAGTTTGATGTGAGCCATGTACGATACTTCAGTTGCTTACAAGCATACAGCTTTTTGGGACCTCTCCGTCTACTTATTGTTTGTAACTTTTTTCACAGTTTAGTGGCAGCTGACGCTGACTACAAATCTGAAGATGTCCAATTTCTACATCTTTTCTCAAACAAGAAACCAGATATGAAAATCAATTTAGAAGAAATCAAATTTCAAGTAGTTGCTTTGATAGTGACAAGCAGTAGCACTTCTGCCTATTGTTGTCCATGTCGGAACTGGAATTCTTTTTGATTTCAAATGGTCTCGCAATCTCGGTAGGGGTAGCGCTAACTAGTGCCCAGATAACTCATTTGAAACCCTTTGGCGCGCCTTCGATGCTTAGGCTCTTTCATGGATAAATCTATGATCAAATTCCTAGCTGAAAAGTTTAGGATTGGTGAGCCAGTAAACCTCTAATCAAATCCCTAGCTTGATCGCCATTCGTCAATCACCTATCATTTGCCCAAATAAATCGATAAATTTTGAACACTGGTAAATTTGTTAATAAATATAGTTCAGGAGTTAGCTTGTTAGTAAAAATAGTTCTAGAGCCGATTGTCAAGACTTCTATATAATTCAGAAGTTTTTTTTTTTTTTTTTTTTTTTGAGAAAGTAAAATCCTTTGTCTTTACATCATCTAGTAAATTCATCGTGCAAAATGAACTTAACAAATTTAGAACTACCGTGCATGTGTGATAAAAGACAAAATCATTACCTTTAATAAGTAGAACGGCCGAGAACAAATAGAATTAGCATTAGAATCATAAAGAAAATTAGTCACACAAGCTAATGTTTATCGAATTTAACAAATTAAATAGGCACGAAAGTATATTTATTAATATTCAAAAAATTTGGGAGTACAATTAATTCTTTTTATCATTCCCGGGAATTTTAGTATTCTACATTTGTTAAATAATCCGAATATTAAATTTGCTTATTAAAAAAATTAAGATATTAGTTTATAATACCATGTGATAATCAATTAACTTACAAGAATAAAAGAAAATGAATTATTTATCATTATGATTTAGGACAGGAGAAAGGTCCAAAGAGGATGGACTTCATGTTAGAATCCAAGGTAGCAGCAATTTTCAAGACAGATTTTTTTTTTTTTTTTTTTTTATGTATTTTGAATTATCTGTTGTAATCAAGGCTAGAGGTCACTCATCCATGGATTCAATGGCGGTACGAGAGGAAAAGAATCAGAATTGTTCATCAAGGCAGCCATTGGTAGACATCCCATCTCTCCTGCGGAAGCTGTGATAGCAAGAAAATGGAGGAAAGGTTCTGCGATGAACCCTCTGAAAAGAAAGGTACCGCTGCCGAATGGGAAGAAATAAGCAATACCCAGGAATCCTTATTCCCACGTCAAACGATATCATAAAAACCCACGTACTTTCTTCGTTAGGGCCATCGATTTGTTTATTCATTTGGTCAATCCATCGAACAAGTAGAAAAGGGCATACTCTTTTCACTATTATTATTTTTCTTTTCTTTTCGTTTGTTTATTTACAGACATAGTGTTGCGATGGAGAGCGAATCGAGGAGGGTGAAGCTGTTGGTTTTTCTGTTGATGGTGGTTTTTGGTGGGTCGGTGACCTTGTCTACGGCTTCCCCTTTTTCTTCTTCCAAAACTAGGCAGTCGGAAAGAGAGAAATCGATTGTTTCAGCTGCTTCCTCATCGTCGCAGCCGCTGGTAATCAACCGGGGGGCATCCTCCATTGTCTTGCCAATTCATGGGAATGTGTATCCTATTGGGTATGTGCTGTGGACGAAGAGTCTTCAACTTATTGCTTCCGTTGTCATATTGCTTGGTGGTTTATTTCAGAATTGTAGTGGTTTCTTCCAAGGTTTTCTGTTGAAAACCTCGTTACTCAACTGTGTTTTACGAATCTTGTGATGATCTAATTTGTCCTCTGTGTTTAGTTAAAGCTTGTCCACTTGAGCATCCTCCCCTCAGGAAGTTGGTTTTCATGGGTGGGCTCTAAAGTCCTGCCATTTTGTTAGATTTAGCTACTGATAAGATCTGGTTCCTAGGGGAGTTCAAACTGGGTGTGTGAGCTTATATAACCCGTCAGCAATATCCTCTCCCCGCAAGCGGATTTTCTGTGGTGAAATTCTACTGAAAGTAGTTTGTTAAAATTTTAGTTTTCTCTACTGTCTACTCTTCTTCTAATATGTATTATTTTCTTGAATCGTGGAGTAGTCTCAGAAGGTATTGTTCTTTTCCATAGTGTGTTATTACAAATGAGGAGCCCTAGAGGAATTGGGTTCCCCTGCTATGCATTGTTGTTGGATATGTTATTCAGATCGAGTTATTTTGAGCTGCAGGGTCTATTTTGTGTAATATTTATGTAGATTTGTGGTAAATGTACAAGTTATCAAATTCCATCTATGTTTACGTTCAGAACTGGCAAGAAACTGCTTTCCATTTCAATTTCTCGCCCATTGATTTTGTTTCCTTGACTCTTTATTTTTTTTTTTGTTGTTGTGGATTTTGCTCCATGAACTGCTATGTAATTTGAAATTCAATCCTGGAGTAAAATTGGTGAAATTTAGCAGTGCTGAACAGTGATTGTTTTATCTTATTCCAGGTTCTACAATGTTACTCTGAACATAGGTCAGCCACCAAAGCCATATTTTCTTGATCCTGATACTGGTAGTGATCTCACATGGCTACAATGCGATGCCCCTTGTCAGCGATGTAGTGAGGTAAATGCTTAGTACAATTTTCGGATATGGTTGTCCAAATCTGTTGATGGAAAATAGAAAATAAAATTTTTTTTTGGTGTAAGATAGAAATTTACCTCACTGCATCAATTCAACTGCTCTACCCAATTTAACAAGTCTGTAAAACATTTTTAGCGGCTCTACCCAATTCAACTTTCAGATTGTGATTATATTATTTCACTTTTTTTAGCTGATTTCTTGTCCCGTGAGTGAACGTAACTAAAACTTGGAGCTCTTATTTTATCAACAGAGTTATCTTACAGTGTCTTCTTTGTTTCTTTTTCAGTCATTTCATCCCCTTTATCGACCAAGCAATGATCTAGTGGGTTGTAAGGATCCCTTGTGCATGTCCTTGCAGTCATCTGGAAGTCAAAAATGCGAAAACGTGGATCAATGTGATTATGAAGTTGAGTATGCAGATGGTGGTTCTTCCCTCGGTGTTCTTGTCAGGGACGACTTTCCTCTGAACCTAACGAATGGGGAGAAAATTCGTCCTCGTCTTGCCCTCGGGTTAGCTTTAGCGATCTTGCTTTCTTGTCTTATTATGTTACAAAAACCAGTAGGAAAACAGTTTACTTCTTGAAAATTCCCATTTATCCTTCCTTTTCATCGTGTACTTTTATTATTTGAAGCATATGTACTACCCCATATTGTCTTTCCACTTAAACCGTGGCAAGCAGATTATGACAAACATCCCTGTGGGGCCTAGAAGCCTAGAGCAAGTAAAGTTGTGCATTGCATAGGAGAGGTGAAAGATGATAGTTCATAAGTATCATTTTATCTTCAATTAGGACAAAATTTTTTGGGTTTAAAATCTAAAAACAAAATTGTGCAGATTTAAACTCACAACAGATAACATTTTATTACGTGGTTGATGTCAAGATGTTGCAGATAGTTTTTTCTTAGGTCAATAAAAAGGGAAAATCATAAAATGTATAGTTTGTATAGTTAAGCTAGCTAGAATTCTTTATCATTATTTGAAGTCTCTAATATGTAGTCTTATATGTTCTCTTCATTTCTTCTTGGACACAGCTGTGGTTATGATCAAATCCCGGGCTCATCTTCCCATCCAATGGATGGAGTACTTGGCCTCGGAAGAGGAAAAGTGAGTATTTTATCGCAGATGCATAGTCAAGGTCTTGTAAAAAACATTGTTGGTCATTGCCTCAGCAGTAGAGGAGGAGGATTTCTTTTCTTCGGGGACGATCTTTACGATTCTTCTCGTCTCGTTTGGACACCAATGTCAAGGGATGATCCGTAAGTAATTACCTAAGGTTCATGCATATTCTTTAATTATCCATTTTTCAAGTCCTTTTTTCATTTGTTTGCCTGATTTTTCCACTTTCTTTTGTCAGTAAACACTACTCCCCCGAATTTGCAGAGCTTGTGTATGGCGGAAAAGCTACTGGAATCAAGAACCTGGTTGTAGTTTTTGATAGTGGAAGCTCTTACTCTTATTTTAATTCTCAGACTTATCAAGCTCTCACATTTTTGGTAGGTGAAATCAAGATTTCAATATCAGTTTAAACCCAATATTTCACCCATATCTTTGAAAATTATTGCTTGTTTTTCTCTTTCATGATTCCTCTGCCTGAATGTGAAATCTGTTTTAGCTGAGGAGAGAATTAACTGGTAAACCGCTAAAAGAAGCGCCAGAAGATCAAACTCTTCCGATTTGTTGGAAAGGCAGGAGGCCGGTGAAAAATGTACGCGAAGTAAGAAAATACTTCAGGCCTCTGGCCTTTAGCTTCAACAATGGTAGGAAATCCAAATCTCAGTTTGAAATTCCCCCAGAAGCTTATCTAATAGTATCAGTACGTTCTCTTTCTTAATTTTGTTTAGTTTAAGCAACTTGTTTCATCACAATTAATATATTCTATCATGCCAGTCGAAGGGAAATGTTTGCTTGGGAATTCTAAATGGCACTGAAGTAGGACTGAAAAATTCCAATATCATTGGAGGTAATTTTTGATATCTTTTGCCGAAAGATGATTTTCTCGAGCGTTTTGTTGAAAATGTTGGTTTGATCTTGTTTTCAACAGACGTATCGATGCAAGATAAGATGATCGTTTATGATAATGAAAAGCAAGCGATTGGATGGATCGCTGCAAAGTGTGAAAGGATTCCGAGTTCTGGAGTTTTCGACATGTAAAGGAAGTAGAATCGCCAAAAAAAGAAAACACCATTTTCTACATTCACACTTGTATAGAAAACTCATAAAAGTAAATAAGAAATTAGTGTTCATTCTTGTTGCCCTTGCAATTTGTTTGCAAAAATCTCTTAATTTTTTCACTTTCTTACTCAATGACTGAGATTTTGGGCAGAGGGGAGTTGAATGGCTGCCAAAATAAATCAGGTAATTAAAGACTTCAATTGGTGCCTTATTTTTTTTTTCAAATTTCAGCTGCCATACGGTAAATACCTATGCTTGCTGGCCAGCTTTCCAAATAGGGGTGGAATCTGTCCGGTTCGATTCCACCTCCAACTGAAACTGAATCGATGGTTGGGTTTCAAATTTTTTGAAATCGAAACCGAACCGATCAGCCTTCGGATCTAAACCCGATCGGACTGATATTTTTAGTTTTTTTGGTTTGGTTTTGTTTCTCCATTTTTTCGGTTTGTCTGGTTTTAACTTAGTTTGGGTCGATTTTGATAGATTTAGTTCTATAATTTGTAATTATCAATATAAAAATTTAAACAATTATCTAAATATTATAAATTAAATCTTGATCGGTTTTTCAAAGAGGAAATCATGAACCTAATCGAAAATCTCGGTTCTAAAATTAGTTTTTCCAAAATGAAACCGAACTGAGATTTTAGTTTTTAGCCGAACCAATTTCCACCACTATTTCCAATCCTAAACATAATTTATCATTCCAAACCCAGAGAGCCAACAGCCTTGAGAGAGAGTGACGGTTTAATTTTTGTTGGGAAGAGTAGGATTTTTGGTGGTGAGAATATAGGATGAAGGAATTTCCTCCACCATTTGAAATCCTACTTATTTACATGGAATTTTGAGGTAGATCCTACTTGTTGTCGAGAAAACTTTAGATTGGGGTGCTAAAGGTCAGATCAACGGAGGGATCGTCAAGGCTACGTCTTGATTTTTCTTATCTTTTGATATTTTTGTCTGGATTTTTGAAGTTTTTATTAAGAATTATCAAACTTAATCTCAAATTCTTTGACAAAAGTGTTTGGAAACTAATCTATATCGAGTTTAATGTCGATTAGAATCAAAATTGAAGAGAGATTTGAAAATTTATAAGAGCACCCGTTAGATGGTCGGATCGGTCGACTGAGGTTTGACTATTTGGTTAGACATGCTGATCGAACTCGATTGACCATACCAATTTGGCCAGTCAGTCCACCAAAACTCACTTCTTTAGTCAATTGGTTGGGCAATAGTTCCCCTGGTCGACAAAAACTTTACTACGGGGTGTTAAAAACCTTGTTTTATGATCAAATTTTTGTGCAATTGTTTCTATAAGTTCCCAAGTTGTTCCCATCTCAGATGTGTTCCAACCTTTGTTTTGAAAGTCTTAGAATCATACTTGTGGATATGTTATATTAGGTATTGAGGCTTAATATTTTATTGGACTTTCTGAATCTTAGATTTCAATTGTATAACAATACATCATGATAAGTAGAGATTTTTTTATTATGATCGGTTATTCATATCACAATTTTTATAAAAATTTATTTCGAGATATATCTCATACTCATATATGACATGTTCTGATTAAAACATGTCGGTTTTTGTTTAATATGCATATTCTTTCTATCTCGTTTATTGTGTGCATGGATCTCTATTTCATTGATGATCATACTAATAGTGTATATCAGAATTTATCAATATAAGTGAAGGTCATTGTTTTGATACGTATATTTGACCATAAGTACATGTGCTTGTTTATTATGTGAATATAATAACGAGACAACTAATTGTGGTCGTATCTCTAGGTGCGAATCACTAAAATGATCAAGGTCTTTGTGATTACTGAATATCGACTTTGTTTATGACTATGACATGACATGCTTAGCAATTTTATTTTCATTGACAATTTTACATTGATACAGTAGTAGAGTTAATTACCGATACTTACTACGTTATAGTAGATTGTTTAGTTGTTTGAACTTACTGATAGTTCTTTGAAATTTTTTTTCGACTAATGCTTTTATCCCTAGTTTTCATATACTAATTTTCTCCATGCATGCACCACCTACATTAACTCTCTCTTTGGGACATATATTATATTACTCTATGTAGTTGCTTTTGAACTTGGTTGTTAATCCACTTGTTCAGACTCTTGACTATTTATATTTGTTTTAACCCTTTTGCCACAAAGTTTAATATTTTCCACCGAGGGTAGGACAAATTCACAATTCATTTTTTCATGGGTTGGATGGTTCAGTCACGGCCCTTTCAGCCGTGCCATGACTTGTATATTTCAACAATAACAGACGAGAAAAATCCATTCTAAGAATAGGAAGTGCTAATTCCACACAAACAGACAGAAATTGATCAAAGAATTCAAATTACCTGCAACATGGAATATATAATCATCCACCCAAATGAAGAACAAGAAGTGATTGAGATTTCTTCTCATAAAATTGTATCCGTTAAAGGTTTTTCAGAACACAAACTTATATATTTCATGAGATTGTGCAACATGAGAGCAAGAATGTGATAACGAATAACATCCTACACTCCAAAGTGATGATGATCCAAACATGTTGGTATTTCTAAGCTTATATTCCTCTTCCAACACAAATCTACATAATCCCCAGCACCCAAGGGGGAAGGAAAGATCAATAACAGGACAAAGTATAATATTCAGCCACTTTGTTGTCTGGGGAACGAACCCATTTGCCATCCATTGCCATATAAAACTTCAATAAGAAAATTACCAGCTGCGGTGCAATCGTATCTTCAAATAATCGAGACTCAGATATTTTCCCATATGAAAATTATAAGCAAGTGCCGAAAGAAAAAAGCCATTTGTGGAAAGAATAGTCCAAGGAATCTAGAAAAGCTCCTCAGAATTGAACTTGTTCCAAGCTTCCTGGTACCATGTTAAAAAAACTTTAGGAAATCTCAACAAATGAGTTCCAACAACTGATTGGGATGAATTTTTAATTAATTGGGAATAGTCTCTCTCTCTCTCATCTTTTTTCACTTGTAGTTTCTATCCTCACAAGTGAAGCATATAAGTGGGAAGGAGGATATTAATCAACAGAGTCACTAATTGTTTCAACTAAAAATTAAATTTACTTCTAATTCAGATTGCTTGTGCCAAAAAAAATAGCAAGGAAAAACAAATTAAAATGGAAAATCCTTTAATAAACTCAAAGAAAATTGATTGGCTACCTTTAGGATGTCGAACACCTTCTCGGCAACATATTTTTGTTGAAGATTGGCACCTTTTTGCTGCACCTTATCTGGGTGAATGCATAGAGTTGCCTTCCTATATACTTTTTTTACTGCAGCACCAGTAATTAAATCTGTCAAAGAAACTGGCTGCCAACCACATTCAGGCCAGAGAACCTGCAACAATTATAAAATAAATGTGTTAAAAAGAACATTCTCTGCAAAAATATTTGCTCTAAAGTCAAAACCCTATACTAGCCTATAATTTAAATACAACTCGAAAATAAACGTCATAGATTATGTGGAAATTAAACATCCAAAAATAATACACTCATTAATACCACATCCCGTCTACAAATCCACAAATCTTAATAGGCAACAACTTAATAATCATAGCACCCCAAGATTCTTAAATCATAAACATCACTGCCGTTCAACTAATGAGTCATGAAACTTGAGGGCAGTCAAAATTTTGCATTACTATCATCATCTTTTATGACAATGATTGCAGGACATCTGGCAAATTGCTAAAATATTGACATACATATTGCAATGTGGATAGAAGAGCTCGCAAGTTCCCCTCTTTTCCAGCTGCCCATCGCTTGATCTCAACATCTAGTGTTTCAGCGATCCTCTGCAATAAATTCAGTTTATGATTTTAATCACAATATGTTTCTGTAAATGTATTAACTGATTAAAAAATTAGATGACATAAAGTTCGGAATCTAACATCTTAAAGTTCAGAATCTAACATCTTAATGTTGTTGACGGCAATATTTTTAGCAGGACCTTGGGAGAAAAAGAAAACAACATGGCATCCTTTATAAAATGCTCTCTTAGGGATGCCTATCTATGACCCAACCATGCACTTCCAACACATCAGCACGAATAACATGCATGTATAAATACTTATAAAGCCATATCAACATAGTTCAAACGTTTTTCTTTGGGCAAGACAATTGCAGAGCGAATTCAATTCAGCTAGAAATCACGCAACAAGGCAACCTTGGATCTGTTTAATTTTAACGCAATCTGGGGAACTTTCATTCATTATTCACTCATCCCAGAATGAACATACAACTAAGGGAATAACAAATGATTATCAGTGTACTTTCTAATTGCTTTTTCACCAAATACTAGAAGTGACTAGGATTTCAGGCACTTACATGTCTCTCGGCTTGTTCTCTCTGAATTTGAAGGTCCCGTTGATTCTTCTCTGCGAGAGCTTTAGCCTAAATATAAAAAAAAAAGGATATTAGATATACAATGCTAAATATAAAGCAGTTTATATCTCTTTATGTTAGTTGATACTGTTAAGAAGAGATAATTATTATTGCCATTTATAGTTAACTTCATGTGGCACCCATCACCATCACTGAACAACATTTACAAACAAAAAGATGATCACAGATTCATACCGCACGCTCCTGTGTTCGCTGTTGGCGCTCAATCCTCGCTCTTCGTCTTTCATCACTTTCCCCTTCAACCTCCTGGAAATCTCCAGATGATGGAGCAGCTACGCCGACATGTACAAAAAATATCAGCTATTTCCAGTTGAATATCCCATGCCAGAAGGGAATACAAGATAATACAATTGAAAAATAAAAATAAAAATAAAAACTACCTCCGAAAAGGGATGAAAGATCATCAACAATATTCGTGGTTGAAGATGTCTTCCTAATATTTGCTGTAGGTACAGAAGGAGTCTTTGCTGTCTCAGGCTCATATCGTCTTTGTGGTTGAGGATCAAAGAAATTATCCTGAAACATTTTTTTTGTCAGTATGTACAGAGAGCTCACAAACTACACCTCCATAAGAAAGAAAATATTAAAATGAAAATAAATAGTTTCTTTTCTCAACTAAAGAAAATCTTAAATGAAAATAAATAGTTTCTTTTCTCAACTACCTAAGCATATTAGAAAAGCCAACTTCAAATAAATTAAAAGTTAAAGGATCATTATCAAAAAGAAATTATCCTAAAGGAAGAATGTTGATAATAGGAGAGGACATTTCTGTTTTTAAGTAACTAGCCAAAAAAAAGTGGCAAGGTCACAGAACTCACGGATGAGGCATCCCTATGCCTTGGTGCACTGCTAGCTCGAGAACCCATGCTAAAGAAGGATTCAAAATCATTTTCATTCCGCTGCTGGTTTGTCCTTGCAGAGGCCGCGGCGGCAGCGGCTGCCCTCTCTCGAGCCTCAGCAGCGGCTCTTTCAACAGCAGCTCTCTCTGCCCTGGCACGTGTCTCGGCTTCAGCCTTTGCAGAGGCAGCTCTCTCCCGTGCCTCTCGCTCTTTTGCCTCCAAATTTTTCCTTTCCCTTGCTTCTGCAGCAGCCTTTTCAGCTCTTTCTCGAGCCTCTGCTGCAGCTCTTTCGCGGGCTTCTGTTTGAGCTCTCTGCACTGCAGCTCTCTCTGCACGTTCTCGAGCCTCAGCATTAGCCTTATCAACTGCAGCTCTTTCAGCTTTCAGGCGAGCATCAGCAGCTGCTCTTTCCCGTGCTTCTCTAGTAGCCCTTTCTACAGCTTGTCTGCCTTTCTCTCTTTCAATATCAAGCTCTCTAGCTTTCTCCAATCTTCTTTGTTCCCTCTCTTTCTCTTCCCTTTCCTTCTCAACTTCTCTTGCTCTCTCCCTTTCCCACTCAATTCTCTGTTTTTCTCTTTCTTCTTCTCTTTCTCTTTCAAGCCTTTCACGGTCTATCCTCTCCTGTCTCCTGGCTCTCTCATCTTGTACAAGCTTTTCATCTTTATCCAATTGGACTGATTCTTTACTTCTACCAGTCTTAGTGCCCTCTCTTTCCCTCACTTCCCTAGCATATCTAAACTTAGCTTCCGCTCTATCCATAGCTTCCTTCATAGCTGCCGCAGCTGAGTTCATCTCCAATTCTTCATTAGAAAGACCATTTGCATGTTCGTCAACATTACTTTGGTTAGCACCCATGGCAAAGTCCTCAAATTCATCCAGTGGAGAGACATCTGAAGCCTTGACCGAAGTTGTAGTAGGCTTGGAAGCCTGAAAGTGATTTGTTGAATTTGGGAAAGAGTAGTAGTCATTAGCCTTCCCTTTTGAATATGTAAAAGAAGATGGTCCCGTTCCTGATTTCGGAACTTGTCCTGGTATGGGAGGTGGAGGTCTTGAAGGCGGTGGGGCACTGGTAGGTTGTGTAAAAAGAGGAATCTCTGATACAGTGAGCCACACATCCTCAGATGCATCCAAGTTATCTACAAACATAGGAGATGCACTGCCTTGAAAATTAGTGTCTTTTGAACCAGTACCAGCATAAGATGGAGGAGATGCAGCACGAGGAGCAAATTTTTGAGAATCACTTGAAGATGTAGGAATATCAAACAGGGTCTGATCAGATCGCCTATCATGCTCAACGGACTTTTTAGGCTTATAATGCTCGGGACTTCTTACTGATGTCTTCTCAGTTGTTATATTGGAAGAACTCTGAGACCCACTTGGGCTTAAGTCTGCTCTGGATGGACTTCTATCCTTTTTCTTATTATTTTCATCTGATTTAAATGCAGGGACAGGTTTTCTGAGGCCTGCAAATGGATCTACATCTTCAAATATTCTAGTATTTGCTGCTTTCGTGTTATCAATCTTAGCACTGCCAGAACTTCCAAGCTTATTAACTTCTTCTGGCGGGTCAGTGAAGTTCCCTGACACAGTAAATGGGTCTTCCATTGGCTTGGATTTTGTTTTGGGCGCAGTTGGTTCTGACGACCATTTAGATTCTGAGGTTGTCCTGTTATGCGAGTAGCTTATGAGATCATTAATCATCCACTTCTAACAAGTAAGTAGGCAAAACACTTATTTTCACTTAAACAAATAAGAAACACAACATTGCCACTGGGCATGTAGATGACCACAGAAGCAATCACTCAAGTATGCAAAGTTGAATTAAAAATATTAAATGGACAATACATATTTGAAAATACCAAAACAAGCACTAAACCTCTTCATTTTATGTACTGCAACAAACAGAAGCTACTTCAACTTTACTTCAAATATTAATTAACAAAAAACTTAAAAGGCTTTATGAAAACCATTCTAACATTTTGGACTAGAAGAGAAAATCCCAAACTATAAATATGCACCCCACAGTAAATTCATGTGGAATTGCATTGCAAATAATTTACTGATAGTAAAGTTAAACACGACAAAAAATTTCCCTAGGATACGGACAAATGCTAAGACTCAGAAATTAACCCTAAAATAAACCACGAATCCGGAAATCTACAGATTCAGAACCCTAAATCTAATTTCCCTCAAAAACACTAAGCAACAATATTCAATGGTCCATATCAATAATCCCCTTTCCCCTTAGGGTATGCCTCTTAATATAGGTTACTAGTTTCCTCCGAAAATAATCATCTACTAACAAGTTTAAGTAAATCTGCCACCTCACTCCAATAATTTCCCACTTTGCCCCTACTTATTTTTTTATTATATTACTCCCACCACTTTCCCATCTCGGCAAGGCCAACTAAGAATCTATTTTCTAATTACCAATGTACCACAACAAACCTCCTGTCATAAGTCTTTCCAAACAGCTTTCTCCCTCTCCATTTCACTTGCAACAGATGAGTTCACCATGCGCAATCTAAGTGTTTTTGTCCGCTGAGTTTATTTTCGCCTTTCCTTACTTAAAATGAAAAGGCAAAAGGAGAATGTTGCTTAATCTATCAGATGGAAAGAATAATGAAGACAAGACGTAAGATCTTGAGCTACATTTCAATGTAATTTAGAAGTAACATATTGATAATCTCCAACATAGCCCTGTCAAACTCTCCATTTTTCAAAAAAGAAATTGTAATGCTATGTGTGAAATGTACAAGGAGTAGAGATTAGAAATTTTCGCTATTAAAAAAAAGAGATTATTTTTTAAAGGTGAAAAAAGTTGTATTTACGTATGAGTGTAAAAGTATTAAAGGAGTGAAAGCCACAAGTCTGAAAAATAAATCCAAAATATTAGGAGATATT
The DNA here is from genome assembly GCA_022433055.1 of Begonia peltatifolia. Classification (NCBI taxonomy): domain Eukaryota; kingdom Viridiplantae; phylum Streptophyta; class Magnoliopsida; order Cucurbitales; family Begoniaceae; genus Begonia; species Begonia peltatifolia. The sequence goes on along the minus strand of CM039526.1, from coordinate 10,101,974 downwards.
TTCTTCTCAGTGCCCGAGAATATTACAAAAACAAAGTCTTTAATGACTCAAAATTTAAAGAATCCTCAAACATCATTTTATTTCTTTTTCGCTCACTTGAGAAAGAAAAAAAAAGCACTAGTCTTAGCCAAACTTCATTTTCTTCCTCCACTCTCATAGAACTCTTGTACTCTCCGAGATTTCCAAACAGCACGAAGCAATTCGAGCCCAAACGAAATCAAGAACCCTACCATTGAGAAGAAGCATGTAAAAAGAATTCTATAACCTACGATTTTGTTTTGTCTCCACGTTCAAAAAGTACCAAAAATGCATACTTCCTAGAATATTTAGTACTACATGTCCATTTTCTGATGAAAAATATAAAAATATCTCACGAGGTATTAATACCAGACATCATACCTTCAAAAAGCATAGTTTTATTGATAAAGTCAAAAACACATGAAAGTTAGCAGAGTCCCATTTCACCAAAAACTATTTTGAGAATCTTCTATATATATATATATATATATATATAAACATACTCGCTAACGTGTCAAACAATGATTGATGCAATTAATATAATAAATAAATTATTTATAATTTATTTTATTAATTGAATCATCATTATCTAACACGTCACGAGTATGTTTAATGAGTAGAATGAAAAAGTAAATGTAACATATTAAAATATGTAGGTCGATGTTCTTCACAATGGAAAAAACTCAATCACTTTAAGTAATGTAAACAGATAAAACACCAACATATTCAACTAGACAACTGACAGATTACATAATTTAACCCATAAAACGAAAATCTTCTGAATATTCTAGTGAAGCAATGAGTTAATTAATTTAGGCAATGAAGATATCTAAATTGATCAAAAGGGAAACAAATTCAATGAGACTGGAGAGAAAGTTTGCCAATGACAGTGGATTCGAGTATACCTTTCACCAGGAGAACTACTACCTCCAAAACCAGGAAGCAAATCATCGAAAGAAGGAGCACTCTTCTCATCTCTCTCTATTTTTCTCCCACTCGTAGTATTTGATTTGGATTCAGTTTTACCAAAACCCCCAAGAAGATCATCAAATGCTGCATTTCTTTTTGACTGCGCGGACGATGAAACAAACACATCGTCATACTTAACTGTAGATGAGCTTTTCAACCCTGGTACACCATCGAAAATGTCATCATCGTATACGGGCTGATCAAATATTGGCGGATTCATCGACTGTGCACCTGTATTACTAGAACCCCGGAACATAGAGTCAAAATTGAAGTCCGTATCGCCTTGATGGCTCTCCAATTTGCTCTTAAACTTACCTGAACCACCAAGAAAGTCATCCAGACCACCTGAATTTTGGTTCTTCTTGGAATTCGTTGATACAAATATCGAATCCCCATCATTGGGAAAAGACCCAATAAACGAATTCGAATTCTTAGTCGATCGGGAGTTGCCACGCGATCCTAGATCGTGGTGGAGGGGGGTTGCGGGAGAGGAATTAGAGGCAGCCATTGGTGCAGACTTACCTTGAGGTTTGAACCCATAATCCGTAGCTAGAAGACCCTCAAAATCGTTCATGTTGATGAGCAGCAGGATCTAGGATGGCGAATAGAGAATTATGTCAGAAATCAAAACAAAGCGGAGATGTTAAGGGATCCGATCTCAGACGAACACGTAGACAACAGACAGGAGGAAATAGGAAAAAGAAAGAAAAAGGAACACCTGCAAAGAAATAGGTTTAGATAAACGGCGAAATCTGACCAGTGAAACCCCTTTTTTCTCAGAGGCTTCCTCTCTCTCTCTCTCTCTCTCTCTCTCTCTCTCCTACTCTTGTCCTGAGGGTGAAATTCTCCTGAGATAGAGGGAAGAAAAGGAGAAGATTAATACTTCCTTTATTTATCCTTTGATTGCACTAATAAACTTTGAATTAGTCAAAATCATATGTTAATATAAATAATAATTTTAATTTTAATTTTCCAAAATATATTAAATTTGTACGACTTCCTTCAACCGTTCTTTCTTTCTGCACAGCAAGCGATTTACAAGATGTATTGACCGCTCTAAAAGAGCACATTTTTTTTAGAGAGAAAAGAGAGGGATCCTTTTACTTAGGATTGCAAACCCATGTCCATTGTTGCTCGGCCCTATTACGTACCCGACCTTAGGTTCAACTTGGGATCAGTCAGGGGCCTAAAAGGCCCGATGGCGGATGTCAATGGTTCGATTCTGCTTATCAACCACTTGTGAAATTGGCAGATATGAAGCCGGGGGATTTTAGTAGTAGGCGGCATCCCCTTTTAGTTTTGAGTAGGTGAAAGATTTGTGGATAGTCCATATGTTTTATATATCTTAGCGTTCCTTATTTTCTATTGTGAAGTTCATGTTCTTCTACTCTACCCATGAATTAATACCCACCAAACTCAAGCAACGTGGACTTTTACACTGAATTAGATCATTGTAAGAGCTTTGGGTTTATGTAGGGAGCCAGCCTGCCGACTTTGTCTAACTAGCTTTCGATAGGCTTCTAGTGAGATTCCGGTTGTTTTTCGTGGTTGTCTAAGAGCTCACCAGCTGCTAGCCCAGTGGTCGGAGGTCCACGGTCCCAACCTCAGATCAACTTTCTGAAGGGTGAGCACAGCCTGGTTGCATTTAATTTGCAGCATCAAAACAGATGAAGATGAAGACAGTGGACTTGTTCCAAATTTAATTGCCTTGATAGTGTCGAGCATTTCAGATTTAGTAACAGCATAAACCAACAATGCCTTGAAATTATTATTTTCGTCAAGTTGTGTTTTAGTTTCCATTATTTATTGATTAGTATAACCTCTTCCTCCCCACAATTAACACTAGGATTGTCCATGTTCAAGCTACCGTTTAGCTCCTAGGACTGGTCAAGCTGGCTCTAGTTGCCACAAGAAACAAGCCCCCAATTATAGGAAACAAGCTAAGCAAAAGTCAGGACCACCTATGAGATTGTGAGTTGGGTCTGGTCGACCATAAACAAACTGGTTAGCACATTCAAATTCAATTATTCCTCGACTGCGACCCGACTGACCCTTTTGACACCTTTAATCGATACAATCAACGACCCCTTCGTCATTTCTCTGATGTGCACGAACCTGTAAATTCAATTACTCCTCACTCGAGAGGCCAAACAAACCACTGCAAAAAAAAGTCTCAATACCATGACAGCGAGAATTGGAGGAAAAGAACCTTTCCACAGCGAGAACGCCAAGAAAACAATTGGCAATATTCCTAGTATTCTAAATGCACCAAATAATTCATCGAGGCTGAACGAACAGATAGAGCAAGCTCAAAACTCCAAAGAACAAACCAAACTGACATCAAACGGAGCATATCCATCCATGAGCAACCAAAACAAGGAATGAGCAGTGAGATCAAATCAAGCACAAAGTAAAGCAGAATTTCATCAAAACTGATCATTTGATTACAAGTTAGACATAATAAGTTCCCTAATATGATCGACGCTTTGATTCATGGTTTTTTTAACTGGGAAATTTCACAATTTACAATCATTTAACAGCAGAAGTAGCACTGAAGCCTAATTCACAAAAAAAAAAAAAAAAAAAAAGCCATACCGGAGAAACACAAAAGGTAGTAAGGATAGATTGTGTTGATTTCATGGGAGTTTAGGAAATTATACTCGTATCCGTTTTACGTCAGTTTCTGGGACACTTGCATCACTCCCATTACCTTTCACAGACGCAGTCGATTGGCCCAGAACCTGAAAAAACATTCCATAATCAACCAACCATCTCTTCTCCAATTCCATTTTCAAAGTATTTGGACATGGCTTGAGAGATTAGTGAGATTAATATAACTCACAGTTTCATCAGGAACAACTGCATATCTCTCAGTTGGTGAGACCCAAGTTTTCCCTGTTCAAAAGAAACATAACCCAGTAACGAGCAAGTTCCAGACATTTGAACTGATCTCGTGATCATTGATAATGAGTTACTAAAAATATTATTAATCAAATCAAGAAAAAAGAGTGGTGAGAAGTGTGTACAGCACCTGAAGCTAGATCAGAGTTGGATGACTCTATCTGTCTACCACTCAACCCGTCTACACTTAAAGCTTCTATAATTTTTGGAGTATTCCTTCAAACAATACAAACATCAAATTTTCAGACTGTAAACTGAGAAATATCAAGCCTAGGAAAGGCACACCAAAGCACGCAGAGAGAATGATTTCACAAGCTATGAACAGGTAATGCATTCATCTTCTTATTAATACAGGTTAAACTATGAAGTGTGAAATTAGCTGATATATTTCAAGTATTTAATGCAGGATCGTTCAAAATTGACTTAAAATTTGTCAAAAGAGTTACAAATTGAATTAAAACACCTCCTTAAATAAAAAAACATGACGCGTTACGATCTAAATTGTTGTTTATTAAATTGCTATCAATAGACAAATAAATTTAAAATTTAATCTACAAATGAATCTATATATTAGAATTTAAATCTCGAATGAAATATTAATAGTTAATTTTTATTTTACCATGTGTTAGTAGAATTTGAGTAAACTTTGGAAGACAAACAATTCCACCCGTCATGGTAACCTTTAGTGATATTCAAGAAATGTCGACCAGTGAAATTAGAAAAGTCAGGCAATGGTCAAATCTCATGTAAATTGTTTGACAGGCAACAACAACAACAGAAAATTCCATTAAGCTTTCTTATATTATTGTTTTTAAAGCAAGAAACAAAAATAAGGCTACAAAATTTTGAAGCATTCAAAAACATAAACTTCAGTTGAGGTTTTGATCGTATTACCGGTCAAATGATTCCCCAAGTCCGAGTTGTCCGTTAGTGCCCCTCCCCCAAGAAAACACATTTTGTCTTTCAGTAACAGCAATGGTGTGCCTCCATCCACAAGAGATTTGAGCTACTTTCTGTCATGATTGGCGTTAAAACAAAAGACACGAGAAAAAATTACGATTATAAAAAACTCGTAAGAGCCAAAAAAGAAATGGCACTTCTTTTTTTATATTTACAACTTTTGGACATCTGTGAATGATCTTTTCGTTTTGATGAATCTCTCTTAGCCTCGTGCATCTCCCTTTTCATAAATTTATTTCGTGTTAAACGCGAATCGAGTTAAGATGAAAATATAAAAATTCTAGACATCGAAGGCCAAAGTTAAACATTCATAGAAGGAATCAATGTAAGCAGAATCTGCCTGATCATGAGGGAACTTAATGTGCATGGGAGTGCAATGATCAACATTGTCGCCAACTCCAACCTGCCCAAACTGCATGATGAGAACAAAACAAACACGGACAAAATTATTGGAATACCAAAAGTAGCCAAATCAGCTGGAGTAGGCAATAAATAATCTGTTCAGAGTGAGAAATGATGCGAAATAGCTAAAGTATCCTACATAGACACGGCATATATTTATCTCAAAAGCGTATGTTTCTGCACAAAAAAAGAAGATAAAAATACACTAAACGAAAATACTGATTTCCTTGTTCATCAAAATGAGTTCTTTTTCGTTAAATAAACAATGGACAAGCAGATCTCAACAACAATTAAAACAAACAATTAAAATTAGAAATATCAAATGATTAACCTTATTCCAACCCCAGCCATAAAGTTTTCCATCTGATGTGAGAGCCATAGTATGCCTCCAACCCCCTGATATCTGCAAGCATCAGGGCCACTTACACATTCCAGTTCAGATTAAAGATAATCTCACTCTTATAAAGGTCAAGAAACAGAGAAAACATATATCTGTCTATCCATCTTTTGTGTGTGTGTGTGTGTGTGTATTTTAAAGCACTATCTTTGGTGTAAAATCCAATTAAGGTTTTGATTTTCATCTCATAAATCTCTCCCCCGTTAAACTTATAGATGGAGAAGAGCAACAGATTGAAGCCTCTTAATAACGATAGTAGCTAAGGAATTTTATTTTTCATATTACCGATAAATTTTGCACAACATAAAAGAATCCACTAGAACGAAGTCAAGGTACAACAAAATACCTGGGAAATGCAAGCATGGCGCAAGCTTTCCAACCTGTGAGGAACAAGGTGATCCTCAAAATCTCCATGTCCGAGTTGACCATATTTGCTCCACCCATAAGTGAACAATCCACCAGATGATGAAACTGATATAGTATGACGCCATCCACATGCAACCATTATCATCTTCTCACCCTTCCACCACAAAAATTAAGAATGAACATTTCTTCATTTTATATGAGCAAAAAAAACATTCATTACAGAAATTCAGAACTTATGTAGAACGTTCTTGTCAATTTGGCACAATCAAGGGTTTTTAAGCAACAAACACTTCTTCGAAAAATGTTCTTTGCAACAAATCACATTTACTTGAATGAAGTTGTCATTCTATTTTCCGAATCTTGCCTAATTCCAGTGAAGGTAATAAATTCAAAATTTATGTTAAGAAAAAACTATGCAAGCGAATGAAAAGCCATTCTTGATTTATATATATATATATATATATAAACATAGTTATTCATTCTCGAAGCTTAATTATCGCCAGTTGAGACATGCTAATATAATTCTACTAGCAGCCAGAAAGAAATCAGTACTTGTAGATCTCTACAGCAGCAGACAGGATAACGTCCCAAGAATGAACAGCATTAAAATTGTTTGAACCAATATACAGTTTGGGAGAGAGGAATCTAAGGCCGGAGTCTTCAGTCAGTTGCCATATTCACATACCAATGAAAGTAATAACTTTTGAGCAAGCAAAAATAGGAAAAAAGGATATAATTTAAAATTCCAGTTTGATTTAATAAAAAAAAACAAAGTATTATCATAAAGAATTCCTAACATGCTCATTATTACATGATTCCTCATAAAAAAAAAAAATTACTCATCTCCTTTCATTTCAAAGGTAGCCAAATGATATAGAAAAAAGAGATGAACGGCTCTTATTGTTAAAGAGAATTCGAAAACATTTTTCTGCCGCCAAGTGTTTAAGCTAAATCCATTCAATAACCAAGCATATCCCCTATTTTCTTTTGCATGATGCGAGAAAAAGTGTCGTGGAAAGTTTAGAAATATCACAATTTTTTTGTATCATTTCAACCAGTCAGATTTTGTTAGTACTCCAACTTTGAAAAGAAATCCAAATCCAAATTTGTCGATATACCTCAACTTTAGAAACTTTCTCAGGAACCAAACGATCATTTCTATCTCCTAATCCTAAGTTTCCATAACGGCCCCATCCCCAACCAAAGAGTTCCCCATCTTCTGTGACTGCAGCAGTGTGTTCAGCACCAGCAGCTACCATTTTGATTGATATTCCCTGAAAGAATCCAAACGAAGTATGAAAGGTAGAGGGCAGGATCAGAGAATGTATCTACTGCAGATTGCTCTGATTTGAGACCACCTATCTATAATAAATGAATTAACTCTCACCACCATAAATCATTAGCAGACTAGAAGTAAATTTTTTTTTTACATTGAAGCCTTTCTTAGCCTCTCTTTGCATACTTCATTTAACCTTTTAAAAGGAATAGCAGTTGATTATAATAGACTCCCACCTAGTTGTTCAACTCAAACATTGTTGAGGCTTAAAACAATTGAATTAAACTTTGTTAATGATTTAAAGACGAACCGATTATACCTGGAATGCTTGCATTTTCTGTGGCACAAGAGCATCCTCAGTGGTACCCAAACCCAGTTGACCATTTTGATTCCTCCCCCAACTTCAACAAATTCCAGAGTAAAACAATTTCAGTCATAGAGAGATCTTAGCAACTTTAAATCTATTTTCTTTAAACAGTTTGTGCCCATAGTGAAGCCTTCCTTTTATTTTCAATTTTGAATTAGAATTCTTCGAGTGTACATTTTAGGATCTTAACAAATTTCGTAAGCATAAATTTCTCTTTACTAGTAAGAAGTAATATAAGGAGGAACCATTTGTCTCAATCGTCGTGAGATCAATCATAATACGATTAAAATAATTGTCCTAAACTTCAAAATCAGTCGGTCAACACAATCGACCAAGTTCTTTACTAGTAAGAAGCAATATAAGTCCAGACGAGTTACACATAAACCCAAAGAAATTGTGAGAACCAACTGAAACCAGATCAAATTTTCACCACTTCAGTTCAGTTTTATCAGTTCCTAGTTTGAACATTTAATTCACGATAGTTAGCTGACCTCTGAACCTCGTCTTCCATAGTAACTGCCAAACAATGGCTGTCCCCGCATGCAATCTGCCTTATTTTTAGACCATGTAATGCTTTGATTGGCTGGGGAGTGAACAAGTCACTAGAGTTGCCATGACCCAACCTTCCAAAGTCACCCCTACAACATAAGCAAACAATAAAATTTTATTAACTGAGCAAAATTTCATTTTGAAATTACTGACAGAGCCCCATCAGCCTAGAAATGACATAAACAAATAAGAAAAAACAAATTTTCTTATTCGAAACCTGAGATAAGTTTTGGTATAGAGTAACATAAATGAGGAAAAATGCCTACCTTCTTCGCATGAATAGTGTATTGACATACAACCGAGAAGAAGAACAATATATATTATTTTCCAGCGAATGCGTGAAGCATCATAATAAACTATTGAAGATAAGTCGAAAAATGTCATTATTGTGAGACAGAAACAACCTTTAACTTAATACATGTAATGTTCTTTTGATTACTCAGCCATTGACTCCCAGTATGTTCAGATCATTTACAATCAATCAAAATTTCTAACCGAATGGAGTTCTCTGAGACTAAAACATAATGATGAAGGCATTCTCCTTTTAAGACAACATTCTAAGAGTGAAACTTTCCTTCGTCTAATTGCAAGTTAGCGCCAAATATAATATTGAATTCTTTCACTATATATAATTCCTTCTAATACACAGGCAGGATGCCGACCCAAAAGGTGATCTACTATAGCAGTTGAAGAAAAAACTTCATAAAAAGCACTGTCTTTCTACCATCTTCTGCACCAACTGAAAAGGATCTTCGCAGAACAATGACCAGCAACGAAGCTTTAGAAGACTATAATAATAAGGAAATGAAAACACAAACCATCCCCAGCTGTAAACTTCCGAGCGAGATATGGAATAGGCAATTGTGTGATCGGCTCCACAAGTAACTGATACAATATCATGGCCGTCCAATGCACTCAATTGGGTGGGTAATAACCTGTCTTCAGCATCTCCATGTCCTAACTGACCGTCCTCTCCTCGTCCCCAGGAGCAAACAACATTCCCAGCTGCATATCATCAATAAAACTACTAGTGATTACTCAATGTGGGATAGCTGATAGGCATTGAAGAAACAATAATAGATGAACAACTAAATAGTTAGAATTTCTAATTGGATTGTGGAAAATCAAATGCGAGAAACCACTAAAGGAATCAGACTAAGTAATCTATCATAGAAAGTTTTGCGAGAAAAAGCAAGTATGATAACAGCAAAGAGGTTTCCATTACAAAGTAACTACTCAATTCTAGAACTTGAACTGTGTCATCAGGTAAATCCCAGTTCCGTACCCTCCTCTTCCCGACAAGAAAAAGGCAGCACTAGATTCCATGCTGGATAGTTACTCAAAAATTTAACCAGAAAAACCCAGAAAGAGAATGAAGTGACAAAGAAAACCCACGAAATTTACCGAATCAAAATCTTCAAAATTAACAATGAAGTTAAACAGGGTGAAAATCAATAAGAAACTCACAAAGAAGAGCGACGGAATGGCTAGCGCCAGCTGAAAGGAGAAGCACGCAACGAACAGGACCAGTGATTTCACTCACTCCCTCGTCTGCCATTCTCTTTTTTCCTCTCAAATCTGATTCTTCTTCTGGATATTGCCACTTGTACATAGAAACCCAAAAGGTGAAGAGAGAAATTCAGAAGGGAGAAGAGAGAAATGTGGGGGACAACAGATGCATCGAGAAGAAGAATCAAAGAAAGAGAGAAAAGACGGATATTCAGTGACGGATCTTCGGCTTGTGCCTTCAGCTTTGCTCAAAAGTCCAAACTAAAAAAGTAAATAAAAGTTAAAAGAAAAGTCGAAGTAACAGGAAGTAATTTGAGTTAGGGAGGATGTATTTATAGTGATTGAGAAAGCGCATGTGCTCTGGAAGACACTACTAGCTATAGATGTTCCCGCACCTCTCACTCTCTCTCTCCCCATTTCTAAGCTCGGATAAACATGTAAAATCTATTAGTCTTTAAATATTTGACAGAGAACACTCTGCATCTTCTTTGATGAAAGTTTGAAACTTGATCCCTCAGAAATTTTAATTTTCACCACTCAAATTCTGAAACTTTTTTATGACTGAAGATGTGGGCCTTTTGTTTATCTCAGTCAAGAGCATGGGTCTCCCTCTAAAATGTTCTCTACTTCTCAAGTCCAACCATTTTCTCACTGTCTCTGTTTCTGGGACTTGCAGAGGAAACCATGGAGTCTACTGGTTTTCTCTCTTCCTTCGACACCTTAATTTTCTCCCCGACAGCTCTGCCAACCGGAAATTACGACGAAATTGGCAAGCGTGATCCCGATTCTCGAACCTTCGGGCCGGGGAAGTCAATCCACGAGCTCAACTTCTCTTTCTTATCTCCAGAATTCAAACCATGATAATTTCAGCAATGATGAGTGTCAGCAGAAAGATCTAGGAAGAAGTAGCGAATGAAGTTACACAATCTTGGAGAGTTTCCACAAATATCCAAGCTTTAAGGTTCAAAAGGATCGGTCGGTAAAAACCCACCAAAGCAATATCCCTAAATTCTGGAAAAGGATAAAAATCATCATTAATGGCGGCAAGTGAGAAGCCAATTCTGGTGAAGAGACAGCGCGCCCAGCTGGATAGGAGAGAGAGAGAGAGAGAGAGAGAGAGGTTGGTAAATATAATATTAATATTTAAACATTAAAAAAATCATTATAGTTCGCGGTCAATCTGAGTTTCTTTTGGGTCAGGTTGTTGGATCAATCTAGAAAAGATGTTGGAAAATGTGTCTGATTAGATTAGTTTAACTGAGACAATTACTTTATTAGTTGACATCGAATTATATTATTTAATTAATTTGGAAAATGTACGTAATAAATTCTAATAATTTAAAAGCCCTTAAGTTACAGAGGGTCAAATATTAAATTTTAATTTTTAGTAATTAGAAATTGTCTTAGGAAACTCGTGCTTAACTACTATATTATATACGTAAGTCCATTAGATATAATTAAATAATATCTTACTTTGGTTACCCTTATAACTTGATTACCATGCATCATAACCTTAATTTTAGGATTATCCAAATATCGTAATCATTAACATATACAACCAATCTCGTCTCGTCCGATAATCATATTCACCGTTTTCGTCATTTCTCACGTAACTAATCAAAATAATTAAAGAATATATAATAAATATGAATATTTAGCGTAGAAATTTCATATAATGTCTTGCGATATATTATTTCTAACTAGAAATCTTAAATCAAATGTCTTATTCGACAAAAAATTTCGAAATATCTTTATAACATAAACAAATATCAAAATATGCATTGAAATATCATCAAATGATATATCATTCAAATTAGCAGTGCGCTCGTGAAAGGCTTCAATAGTTCTTACTATAGAATTTCACGAGTTAACCTAAATTCATTAAACACACCTTCGATGTTTTTAATGATACAAAAATATCAAATTTCTACGTATTCGATCAATCGACTAAAAGTTTATACACATCCGAACAACAATGAAGTGCGCAAAATCTGAGTCTATAAAAGTCTTTCTAAAGAATAGCACACTATCAATTGACAAAGAATGTAGTAATCAGTGTTGAAAACTTGGTCAAAATAACACTTACTCATAACTCATATGGACAGTCTTCCCTCTTTTATCTTTTCTCTGATTCATAGTACAACTACATTATGTGTTTATTATGATATTTTATGCTCCAACCAATATTTTCTCTCCTTTGTCAACAGACAGAAGACTTCTTAAGACTCTTGGGTCTGTAAAGTGAGAGAGAGAGAGAGAGAGAAGCAAACTATAATAAAAATTCTAGAGAGAGAGAGAGAGGGAAGAATGTTTTATCATTCTACACTTTTACTTCTGATCTATCCTACTTATTTGTTTGAGTCTCACTATTCTTAGGGAGGTTCCTTTTATTGAAAGATATACCAAAACTAAGAACACTAGTTAATCATTAGAAAACCCTAATTTATGTGCGTTTAATTTTGAAATAATGCGAGACATTTGTGTAATTTCGTCCAATATGTTACGTTTATTCTACCAATTCACTTGAGTAAGATAGATTATAGTGGTACCTTATCTAGACACAATCAACCAAAAATATAATTGACTCAATCTTTTCGTGTTGTTCGCAAAAGACTTTTAATTTTTGGACCGAACATCTAGGCATCACCCTCGTTAAGTATACTCCTTAAAATGTTTATGTAATTGTATTTCTAATGGCAAGAGGGCTCGAGTCTCACATTTCCAACTCCGTGATCTATTTTTTTGCTTAAAAATATTAACTTATTACTCGTTAGAATTTATTGTTAATACTTATTTTAACCAACATTAAACAAATAAGCATATAATTACTATTTTATCTATTACAAAATAAGATAATTACAATCTTTTTTTTTTAGATGTTTTGGGCTCAATGAACCATTCATATACCATTCATATACTCTTAAGTTCCATACTGACCTCGTATTAAACTACTTTTAATAGGCTTATAACAATACTTATTACAGCAAACTTAAATGAATGAGTTAATAAGTTATATTGGTAACATATGATATAACTTCAATTTTTTTTCAGTCTCCAATGTGCAATTCACATTTCCAAATCAATTATTGTCGTCGGGTTGTATTGATAGTCGTCATAAATGTGTTAGTGTGAATAAAAAAAACACAGAACATATGTGCCACGACTTGATGCATGTAAAACGTTTTTTACATTTTCTTTCAAAACATGATGCGATATCAAAATAGTTTCAAACATCGTCTTATGAAAACTCATTTTCAACGTTTTAAAAAAAAAGGCTCCAGTAACCGATGATGCATCAAATCAATCATTGTCGTATACATAGACGACTATACAAAAATAAATTATCATCGTACATTTCATTTGAAAATCATTTCAGTGAAAAAGAAGAGTCGGTCAAAGATTCCTCTGACATACTAACACAGAAAAAACAATGACAAAGTCCAACAACACCTCACGAATCGGAAAAAAGAATAAGCAACGTGCAATTTGAAGATGCAACATTGTTACTCAGGTTGTTGATGAACAATGATCATCTACGAAGCAACCAGTATAAACGATAAACAACAAATAATATCCTGATCAGGTTTAAATATTCGAAACCCAAGGAGCGTGTTGTCACCACTCTACTACTCATTTCGTAACGTGCAAACAGTACAACCTCACGTAGCAAAAAGTGTACTAAATTGTACTCTTGATACTTTGACACTGAGACCGTTCAAAATATCACGAAGATCAATATTCTATCATAAAAATAATAAAAATCATCCATCAATAGTAAACGCGTAAATCATACATATATAAATGTAAAAATACTAACGTGCTGGAAACAGACTTTGTCAGGTTTTCTATAAGTGATAACTCATAAAAATAGATTTTAGAAAACAATGATGTGGTGCAGCGCAAATAATATAAAACTCATATCTTTACGCTTAGTTTTCCAACTAAAGGCGTAACTTCAACAATAGGCTCGAAATTCTCAAAGTTGTCCGATTCTATCACAAAAGCAAGTTATGACTATCCCACTTAAGATTAAGGGAAGACATGGATGAATGTTATAGTGACACTATGAACCTAATTGGAAACTCTATCAATGGCTGCGAATTTTGCCAAAAGTTTTCAAAAAATAAGGTTGTGCAGTTGACACATTAACTCATGGGTTCGACACTTGTAACTCTCGATTTGGCCTAGTAGTCGACACTTCATAACTCTTGAGTTTTTGCACAAAATACACTAGTGATCGACACTTCATCTTTAAAAGTCGACACTTGTTCGGTCGACACTTCCTTTGAAGTGTCGATACTATAGACTCTTAGGTTTTTGCCCATAGAACATCCCTGATGGACACATTCTCTGAAGTGTCAACACTTCCAACTCTTGGGTTATCGTTGGAATGCAAGATCGATCGACATTTCCTTTGAAGTGCTGACTCTGAGTTGATTTCAAGAAAGGGAGTTGTCCAAACAGGAAGTGTCGACATATGAGTCAATTCCAAGGAAAGGAGTTGTCCAAACGGGAAGTGTCGACCTCTGAGTCGATCCCAAGGAAGGGAGTTGTCCAAACTCACTTTTCAGAGCCATCTTACGCTTCTAAACGGCAATTAAACCTGCATACACTCTAAATACACCAAAATATAAAAAAAAAAAATCTGATGGAATTGAGCGTCATTGTTCAAATCCATCTCCAACCTAAAATTGTAAATGTAAACTCGAAAATGGAAAAGAAGAATTCACTAATCTTTGAACTTTCTTCACAAATAATGATGCATGGAGTCTCTATATCACGATTCCAGCTTCCGTGATCGGTGGCTTGCACAAGTGAAGAATCTCCCTTCTCCCTTTCTCTCTTCTCTCTTGGGTCGCACAAGCAAAAATGGGAAATAGAGTTTCTCAAACCCTTTTTGTTAAATTTTTACATAATTACACATTAATCTCACCATTTAATAAATTTGTAAATTACACTGATATAAATATTAGCAAAAGCCATCCAAAAAAATTCATTCTTCACAACCTGACCATACTCCAAACAGGAGAAAAAGAAAAAGAAATTTACTCTTCTATCCCTCTAAGTCAAGGTCAAGCTCGCCATTTTCTCGTCATAAGCAAGCTTCGGGAATATTTGTCCCTCCAGTCCAGATGATCGATCGCTCTGCGTTCTCTGTAAGTTCGAAGCCAGCAACCCAATATCTTGATTTCTCTCTAGTCTAATCTTAAAGTGCATTTGTTGATTGCTGCCCCAACCGAATTTCCTTCTCTCCTCTCTGTTAATACGTTCCCATCAAATTTTTACGGAATAACAGAAACCATCCTGGAGAAGTTGGGGAAAAAAAGAAGAATTTTGCGATCAAACTGCGAGCAATACCTAATTCTTCAGGTCAACAATCTAGGAAGGAAACGGGTGAGCTAAGGGGGGTTAATGGGGAATTTATTCGTGAAGAAGCCGCAGATCACCGATGTTGATAGAGCAATTCTCTCTCTCAAAACCCAGAGGCGGAAGCTTGCACAATATCAACAGCAGGTAACAGCTCCATCTTCTTTCATTTCCAGTTTCTTTGTTTTTCTAGGTTTTGAATTTTTCCTCGGGTTTTGCCATTTAAATGCGGCTGGTAATGCTTTCTGTTTGGTCTCCTAGAAAATGGATGGAAATGTAATTCAATAAGAAGAATTAATTGTTTACAGTCCCTACTGCGCTGAATTGAAGTTGTCTGCGCTTCTGATGAAGTATTTTGATGTCATGAGTATTGGAGACTTTAACGTTACTTGGAGAAAGAAAGCAAAGCTCATAATTGTTTCTCCAAATTCCTGTGATATCATGATTTCCCGTGAAATTCTAGGCATATATCTTTGATTTCTCAATACCAGTGAATCACTGGGGATAATTAGCTAGGTTTAGTTAGTTGAACCGTTGAGGAGAACATCTTTCATTAAACTCAATGATGTTTCTGTGGTGCCGTTACCTAGTTCCTTTCTAGATTCTTATTATCTTAGCTTTCACCCTAGCAAGTTAATCTAGATAGTCCTCTTGGTTATTCTTTCATTGGTAAAAAAGATGTATATTTGAGTAAAAAATTTACAAGCTTTGACACGCTAACAATTATGCAAAAATGGTTGACTAATTATTATTATTATTTTTTTTTTGTGGATGGTACCTTCTTCACCAAAAAAATAAGCGTAGTAAGAATTGGTTAATGCATAAAAAAGAGTTCTTTTCTTCACTATTGAGGGCTGTGACTTATCTCACTTGATCCATTTTTTTCCTTGCATTTTCACTTCAAAGAAATTCACTTCCTGTTAGTATCTTTCAAAATATTGAAAACAATTAGCTTTCTTGCTACATCACCTATGCAATCGAGATGCTGTGTGTCTAATCACTAATTGGGAAATTAGGTAATTTGATTTTTTGTCTCCCATCCAATTCAATATGAAGAATTCATGGTTAAGAATGTTGACGGATGTTTTTATTTGAATTTTGTGACTATAGTCTGCTTTAGCAACAATGTAAAAGATATATGGTTATTTCATTTTGAACAGCTTATGTTTAATGCAGACTGATCTGGACAACATTGCTCAGTATTTATTTTTTATATCACTGAAAAAAGGACAGAAAGATAATTTATAGACTAAAAAACTAGAAGATGATGTTCTCGACAGAGGGTGTTTAGAAAGTTTAGTTAATCGATACCTTATTAGGACAATTCAGATGATATGTATTTTGGTTGTAAATATGATCATAAGAGACTATGCTTGGTCACAAATTCAATGTAAACAATTAAATTATTTTCAGCTGGATACTGTCATCGAAGCAGAGAAGCAAGCTGCTAAAGACTTAATTCGGCAAAAGAAAAAGGACAGGGCATTGTTAGCGTTAAAGAAGAAAAGAACGCAAGAAGAATTATTGAAGCAAGTGGATACTTGGCTCATCAATGTTGAGCAACAAGTGAGTCTTGATAATATATTTAATCGTTGTAGCAACTCGTTTATTTTTAATTGTTTATTTCCATTTTCCTAACAACCTCTTCTATTTTTATTTTAATATTTATTATCTTTATTTGCTCAGCGAACCTTACCTCAGAAGAGTCAGTGGCTTCTGTTTTCCTAGGGACAATTAATCAATTTTATTATCTAAACTTGCCTTTTTTTGGAGGATGACCATGCATGCTTTGTCTCAAATTACCTTGCAGTTGGCAGATATTGAACTGACAAGCAAGCAGAAAGCTGTTTTTGAGAGTCTGAAAGCAGGGACTAATGCAATTAAAGCTATCCAAAGTGAAATCAATTTGGACGATGTACAGAAACTAATGGACGATTCTGCCGAAGCTAAAGCCTATCAAGATGTGAGCTTAACGTTTTCCTTGTGCAACTTCAATATCTTTGCTTAACTTGGTCTTTAACATCATTCATTTTTACTGATTTTCATTCAGATATATTTCTAAGTTAGCCGAGACAATTCATTTTGTTTCAAATTTGGATTAATTTTCATATAGAGTAGGTTGATTCTTATTGAGCTATGTGCTTTTATTGATTAGCTGTTTGCACTCCTCTTTGCCTCTCTTTCAACTGAATTATTTTACTAAATATCGTTGACTTCAAGCTATCAAATCATTGTATCTTTGATGTACTAATAACACTGATGCATTAAGTTTTGTTATTTTATTTTCTGCTTTATTTAACTTTATAACGTCCCTCGTTCTCTGCTTTAGTATATTCTGTAGTGTTCCACCATTAGATACTAGGTTGGTTAGAAGAAAGAGAAGATAGAAACCTAGAATGATGGGCATGTAGTGGAATGACGTTTTGTGGAGAAGTTCAGCTTTTGGAACATTTTGGATACACTTTATAGAGATGACTTACAACACTCTAGTCAGGTCTTCTATCAGGCTTCCTCTCAATTTGTTACTTCTGAATTCTGGGTTTTTTGTTCATCTCTGTTTCCCTGTAATGGTTTGAGTTGACATAACAATGTCCTTTTTCTGAAAAAGAAAGTGTAAAAGGAGAATGAAGTTTTAGTTCTAGTTTATTGTTGCTTCCAAACTTCAAAAACTACTAGAGTAGTCAGGTCTCTTTGACTCGTGTCAACGTATAGCTTTATATATATATTTATAAGAGACGTATTTGTGTTAAAGGTGTAAAATGTCCAACAAAAGGGAAGATGAGAAACTTTCATATCAAAAGAAAATTAAAGATTAATGGACTTTCAGTTACGTGCTCTTCATCTTTTCTTATAATTTTTTGTTGTGCGGCATTCTAGAGTTCATCTTGGAAGTCTTATTATTTTTGTTTAGTTGTATGTTGTATTGAACATTTTGATCATGTCAATGAAGGAAATAAATGCAATATTGGGGGAAAAGTTGTCAGCAGAAGATGAAGATGAGATTTTAGCAGAATTTGAGAACTTGGAGGCTCAGGTATCCATTTGATTTGGAGGTTCAAATGAGTGTTCGCATGATTTAATTTTGTTATTTACTTTTAAAATTTCTTCTTATTTCAGATAATGTATTTTATATATTCGTTCTTCAGATTACTGTCCAAGATTTGCCTCAAGTTCCTGTTTTGACGTCTTCTTCTGAAGAAGATGAAGTCAAGTTGGACCTTCCAGATGTACCCACAAAAGCACCAGTGGTACCAGGCATTATCGAAGAAACAGAAATTATTGCTTCATCCCATGATCGTACAAAAAACAAAGGTGCTCTCTCTCTACACTTTGATCAACTTAATTTTTAAAAGAAAAGAATACTAAATTGGATGAAATTTCGTAAAAGTGCTTAACAAAACTATAGATATATAGTTTTTGAGTCTTTTATACCATTCTTTTCTAGTACCATTTTTGGTGGGGTAGGGTTTAGTCAAGGGTGAAGACATGGTAATTTTAAGAGTTAAAAGTGTTTTCTGTGAATCACTCCATCCATGTAATACAAGAAAAAAATATAGATATTCCAGGATGGAATCGAAAGCATCAGCATTATACTGTTCAAAAACTACACTAGATTGCTTGTAGAGCCGACTCCGCAAATATTTTTGCGCCCAAGTCAGCCACAAATGTGTGTGATAGCTTGTGATAGGAACCCTCTAGGAATTAATAAGAACTAAATAGTATCTATATGATTGAAAAGAAATTACAATATAGCAAAGTGGTTCGAGAGTTTGACTGGTTTTTCTCTTAGAAAATACTTCTGATGATTCTCCTAAGCACTATTCTCCCTTCCTTTGATACCAAAAGCACTTTTTAATGCCTGAGTTACACCCATAATAAATTCTCTAGAATATTCCTAATTCTTCCATTTTATGGGGGTCTATCAGCGTGCAATATGGGAAAAGCTCATTGAGCAAGGAGGTCTTGTGAGGAGGTTTTGTGACTAAGTTAGCTAGTTTTCTTTTGAAAATGAGCTAGAGTGATAGCAAACTCACACATCAACCTGTTCACTTATTAACGGAACTTTAACCTCAAATTTCACTTCCAACTAATAATAAAAATAACTATTGAGAGTAAAATTATTTTATCAACATTAATGATAGAATTGTTGAATTGTGATAACAGTTATGGAGGAACCATTGCCGGCATGAAAGGAGCCTGTTCATTGTGAGTGTGCCTGAAACTGAATGAACCTGTAATTGAACAATTTTTTGTGCATGACCTTCACTTTTAACATTTATTTTGGTTGTTTTGAAACTATTTTCATACTGGAGATTTACATCCACGTGTGTGAAGCATGATCACAACACTTACAATGTATGGCGTTTGTGCATATTACTCTCATCTTCACAGATAATCATCCTTCATTTATTTTATACTCTCTAGGTAGCTTTTATTGGGAATAATGAGATAATCAACTCAGATAGGTGATCTGCTAGCTCTTTAAATAATGAAAATTACGTGGTGGAATTTCAAAAAATCTATCATTATGTTTAGAGGATTCTGCCAAGAACACAAATAATTAGAAAATAAATAGGTTTATATGACTCTAATGACTATCTTAAGCATTCCTGATACCCATTGATACATCAAAATTATGTAAAAGCTCAATTTTAAAAAAAAATATAATTGATCCTTCTTTGCATTAAAAAAATAAATAAAAAAAAAGGTGCTTTTCTACTTCACCTTCTGCTTTGAACCTTTTAGTAAACACAATTTTCAATCACTTACCATCTTCGTTCAGTGAAGTTCCTGGATTCTCGTTCAACTGTAATATCCGAGGAAAAGATTTACAAATAACATACCCAACTCGAACACTTGAGCTTATTACATATACAATGGGTGTTTGTTTTTTTACACTTCGATCATTACTATAATTCACAAATCCGAATGCAAATACTCGTGCCCGTGACTCGGGTTTGTAGTGATCGACGATAAAGAAGATTGGCTAAAAAATCTCGAGAGGATGAGACGTGCAATGTTTTCAGCTGCAACAGCACTAGTCTCCATAGTACTTGCAGCATTCTCAAAGGCATTGACATAGTATAGATGATGACCATCCAAAATAAAAGGGGCAAAAACCTCAGGCGCTTTATAGCGAGGGTATGCACCCCAATTTATTCGAATAGTCTCCTTCCTCGCACTAAAAATATGAAGAAAAATGATCAACTCATAGTATTCTACCAATTTATATTTCTTTCCTTTGGTGAAATTGTAATGGGCCAATAACATAAGCAGGAACATCTCAGAATTTTTACCTGAAGATCTCGTCTAATAGTGATTCTTTCATCGGTTCACGAGAGAATACTTTGTATGTCATATCTTTGTCCCCGTGCTGCTTAAGTACTGAAATGCTCGAAAATGGAAGGTCATCTTCCTCTGTAGTACCCACCAGTATTGGAATTTCTGAAACTGCATCTAGACCAAAATACGCCTGGTGCAAAACAAAGGAATCAACTTCACAGGAGATGAACAAAACAAATATAAAATAAAAGTGTTATGAACCCAGAATTCTCACAGGATTTACGACGCCCCTCACAAAAGTGGCGTGAGTATGCTGTAATTCTCTCTTGGGTCTTGAAATTTGAGGAGTAAATTCAATATCCAACTCATCTAGTGGAGTGGCAATAACCACTACCTCACACGAATAAGTATTTCCTTTAGTGGAGTTAACCTCATAATATCCTCCAAGTTGAGAGATTGATTCTATCTCTTCTTGAAGGTGCAAAGAAACGTCTGAACTATTGATGAGGCCTGCAGCCATCTGCCAGTTCCCGCCTTTGACTGACCACAATCCATCACCTGATCCTGCCAGTGAAACTGCACCAGCAAGTCCACTCATGGAGACACTTTGACCATAATTAATTCTAGTGATTACCTGCAGAACCCATCCGAACAAGAGCAAAGAACCTCAAAATGTTCTCAAAAAGTAACTTGATAACTAACACATAAATGGAAGTATTTACTAAATCGCTTACGGGAAAAACAAAATAAAAGAGAACTTAGTATTGAGAAATAGATCTCTTTTCCATCACATTTACTAAATTATTAAGATTTAACAGTTTAAACTACAGTAAGTCTACACAAGAGAAAATGTTAAAAAATAATATAAATGATTAAACGAATTTTTACCTAACAGTTTAAATTTTTGAAATTATTAGTAATTTAACCTATATAAAAGATAGAGAGGCACACACTATCAACAAAACAGGATAACTATAGTAAACAGTTAAATGGCAAATACCAGTAAAGCAGTAGAAATGCTAAATCAAATAGTTAGCATTTCCTGTACCACCCACAACTTTGGTGGAATATTTTTCCCAAACAGTCATCCAAGTTTCTTTTACCTCGTCCATTCAACTGCATTTTATTTTCTTTTTTTACAAGGTAAAGGGTATTCAATGGAGAAATATTTCTTGACTACAAGTAGCAAACATGGATGGTGGCTAGGAACACGTTCAACAATATATAGAGGGAAAGAATCACCAAAATGACTGGCATAAATTATAAGCAAGAAGAGTTGATTTTGCATATCACTCTTTCATCAAACAATTTTCTGTAACGTCAATGACCATCTCCAATAGTTAAACAATTAAGATTTCAATTTAAGAAATCAAAGATGAAATGACATAGGTCTGGAAACCCCTTAACATCAATATCCCCCAAATTTTAGGCATCAGTTTCCTTTTTTAATGACCACTAGGCAAGTTTGTGAGTCAAGAGTTTGTAAGAGATCAAGACAAGGAAAAAGAAGTAATCAATTGAAAATTATTACAGTGATAAGCTCTGCAATGAGTAAAGGAGATAATCCAGCATCAATCAGTTCCTCGTGCAAAGTCCTGGTAGTGAGGTTGTACAAACCAGCCCAACTTAACATCTCGTCAACAGTCTCAAACAAAGGCCTCGATTCAAAACTTTCATAATATTTCAGAAAACTGCCCACTGTACTCTGCATCATAAAGCCGAGACTCATTCCAGAAATATAATCACATAATCGTCATAACAATCTATGCTTCTCTTCTTTTATGTGCTCAATGCTCAGAAAAGGGCGAAGAGAGACTAAAAAATGAAGAGCTAAAACAAATTGGTTTGGTTTTGTAAACCAACAACATTTGTTACAACTAGCCTTCTAAACTAACTTGCAATGACAGAGTGACTAATCATTATAAACTCACGAACTAAGCATTAACTAAGCAAGGTGGATCATTACAATACAGTTCCCTCGAAGTTGACATTCCCAGCAGCCCATTTCTTTAGCTCGAAAAACTTTCTGAGGTTCCTCCAAGAAGAGAGATGGGCTGACACTATTCATGACAATCACACAGGATAGGACTCACCCTTACAAGCCAGTTTAACAGCTTCGAAGGAGACTTGCATAATTGGTTACATACTCATGAGCCCAGACATTAATAGTAGCTAAAATAGTCACATAATGACCCAATCTTAGAGAGCTTATGAAGCCAATTGTAATATTTCTGTGCAGATAGTATATATACTAGGGATCCGATACAGAGATTCAGATTACAAACCTCAACAAAATTATCCATTCTGAAAAGGGAGAAACCGTAACGCAGAAACATGAGCAGTTTATTGGCAAGAGAAACAATATTATCCACAAAAGGAAATTTTGAGAAAGAGCTCTGAAGGGTCTTGAAGACGAACTTCTTCCCATCCCAAATTCCAAGAGAGAAACAATCAGAAGATTCGGGATCATTCGCCGTCAGATTCAACATCTTGGTGAAGTTCACAGCGTGAAAATTTTTGGGATGAAGAATAGAAGCACCAGCCTCAAACGTCTCCCCTGCCACATTGACCACTGCCATTCGACCACCAACGACATCATTCCGCTCAAACATCCTGATACTGAACGAAGAGGAGATGGCGTCAGAGTAGCGCCGGAGGAAGTGCGCAACGGAAGACCCACCTATGCCGCTGCCGACGACGCAAACAGTGGGCGTCGCCGGAGATTGTTGGGATCGGCATGTGGGAAGCAGAACGAGGATAAATAGGATGCAAGAGAAGATAGAAACGCCGATTGATGGCTTCATGATGATCGATTCCGCTCGATTCTTGTCGTTATGCTTCAGAACTTCATAGACTTCTTTTCTGTCCGAAAACGACGAGACTGATATCCGATTGCCGATTGAAATTATCAGCACTCTTCGGAAACTCTGACCTTGACCTTACATTTCCCGCTGGAGAGCAAAACCACTGCTTTTTTCCAGAATTTATGGTAAGACCACTTCACTTTTAATATTTGCAGTTGAATTCCCAGTTGCCAGTTGGGGTGTTCAAAACCAAACCTGACCGTAAACCGGATCGACCGATCCATTCGGTCCGGTTCGTTTCGGTTTCAAATTTTACGAAATTGGGTTCTATGTTTTGAGAACCTGCTACCGACGCTAACCAACCGAACTGATATAATTTGAGTTCTGAGCCCTAATTTCCTAATTTTCCAGTAGTTGTCTCTATTAATTCAGGGCTCAGCACTCGGGTCTCGCGATCTTCCTTCTTCGCTTCACTCTTCACTCTATTAACTTTCCGTAAGTATGTTCTCCACCTGTCTCAGTTTTTCATCTGTATATTGTTGTATAGCAACCGTATTAGGTATTGCTAACTATGGGCGATTTTCCATGTTGGCGGTGGTGTGATTGTGGTTCAGTTATCAGTGTTATTAACTTCTTTAGTATACTTTGCAATAATCTTCAGCTTGTCTTCATTTGGCATGAATTCCTCTTTTAATATACTTTGCAGTCGTAGTATTCACCTTGTCTTCATTTTGGATGAATTCGTCTTTTTTTAAGTAATATATTTTATTTAATGTTATCTGATTCGAATTTTTCTCTTAAGCGTGGTTTATTCTTATTAACTTCTCTTATGAACTTGTAGTGACTGTCATTGGTGTTGCTTTAGAATAATTTATTCTGTGTCCTTATTTCCTCTTGATCAAGCTTTCGATGATCTTCTATTGGTGTTGATTTCAAATAAGTGTTTTGGTTTATTTTCTTTATTTTTCTCTTCTTTGTCAAGTTACTAGAGTAATTTTTGTTTTTCTTTGTTTTCTTGTCTGACTTAATATATATATATCATAAGGTTTCATTGAACACATAGTAGTTGCAATACTATGTTAGAACATACCACTGATGTGTCTTGCATTGGGACTTCCATTTTTTATTGTCTTTTAATGCATTATAATGCATAAACATTTATTTTTAGTCATAATTGCAATTACGATGTGTTTTTTCTTATATATATTCATAGTTAAATACTATACGTTCCAAATACGTCTCTCCGAATACAGCTACTTGTGTCACTGTTGCTCTATTTTGCTAATCACGTGTTTACAAATATATTTTGTTCAGATAAAAGTATTGGTTAATTTTCAAAACTAGCCTTCATGGATTTTTTATTGGTCTATCCTGTTTGATATATTTTCTCTTACATTAGTGTGTGATTTATTTCAAAATTCTTTTTAATTCTTAGAAAATTTGGGCAACATGCTAGGGTGAAGCTCCTTCGATGCAATAGGCATAATTTTTCAATTTGGGGTGTGATGGTTGTTTACAAGAGATGATAAGCATATAAATTTTAAAAAGTTAAAAGTTGGAGGAATAACTTTAGGTGGCAGGGAGTGTGGGTGGGTTTGGTTTATTAACTGGTTGAGTGGGGATTTTTTTCTTCTTTTTGGGTATGGTTATGAAGGGCAATGTTGGGAAGCGGGGGTTTTTCGGATGGCTACGAGGTGGGCTCAAAGAGGCAAAGAATGATGGAATCAAATCCCTACTTCGCAGTGAGTGGCAGTGCAGCAGGTTTTTATCCATATGGCTACGGTGGCAATTTTCAACCTCCTACCTTTCCCGTAGTTCGTCTCAGGGGACTCCCATTTAATTGCACTGATATCGACATTTTCAAGTTCTTTACCGGACTGGATGTTGTGGATGTGCTGCTGGTTAACAAGAGTGGGCGCTTTGCTGGAGAGGCCTTTGTGGTCTTTGCTGGATCTGTGCAGGTTGAGTTTGCTTTGCAGAGAGATCGGCAAAACATGGGCCGCAGATACATTGAAGTTTTCAGATGCAAGAGGCAGGATTATTACAATGCTGTAGCGGCCGAGGTAAACTATGAAGGTATTTATGATAATGACTACCATGGAAGCCCTCCTGTTCAATCAAAGAGGTTCAGCAATAAAGATCAAATGGAATACTCTGAGATATTGAAGATGCGAGGTCTTCCCTTCTCTGCGACCAAATCTCAAATTTTAGATTTTTTTGGGGAATTCAAGCCGATAGAAGACAAAATACACATTGCGTGTCGTCCTGATGGGAAAGCGACTGGTGAGGCCTATGTTGAGTTTGCCTCTAAAGAGGAGGCTAAGATGGCAATGTGCAGGGACAAGATGACAATTGGGTCAAGGTATGTGGAGTTGTTTCCTTCGACACCAGATGAAGCTAGACGAGCCGAATCCAGATCAAGGCAATAGCTGGGCAGTAGAATCCATGGGAATGCTTGCTCACTTCTGTTCTGGTTTATTTTTGCCATGTACCCTTTTTCAATCTGTTGATAAAATTTTAGGTGGTGGGATTTTATGCAGCTTCAGTGTGACAGCCCATAAAGTTATAGTAACAATTGTCATTCCAGATGATGAATTTCAATCATAGCATGCCTGGAAGTGCGGGCTTTTGTTTTTCAACTGTAAATCCTCCATCCGAGAGACAAATATTTGGTGGTGCCAGGATGAAATGTCGTTGAAGATGCTAGCAAGGGAGGGAGAAGCCTAGTCATGTCACAAAAACATTATTTCTTTTATGGTTATTCAAACTGTGGGAACGTAGTATTTCTAATGCACTTAAGTTCAATGGGTTATTTGTCTAAAAAAATAATGAGGATTTATTTGCTTTTCACAGTTAACTTTAATGCTTAATATGCAATTAAACTAATTATCTTTGGTGCTACTTTATTTCTATAAATATGTGTATATTGATGACATAAATGGAATTTTGATTGTTTTTTATTAAGAAAAAAATTCACAAAAGACTACAAAGAATATATAAGAAAAATAATTACCTAATAAAAATAAAATATTTAAATATTTTTTTCGTAGAAGGTAGTTAAAACACTTGAGAATGATGGGTAGATGAATTGGTGTTGAGTAGTATATATTTGGGTTCGCAAACCTATCTCCTTGAACTATCTTTTGGGATATAGTTAGGCGGGTTCATATCATATGGTATCAGAGCTGTTTTCACTCTGGTCACTCATGGGTTCGTCAGAATGTCGATTGAAGCAGTCGGTTCTTAAAGGCGTAGGAATGATGTGAATTTCACGTCAGTTAGTTGGATTGGTCTTGAGTGGTATATATCTGATTTTGCAAACCTTTCCCCTTGAACTAGCTTTTGAGCTACAGTTAGGCGAGTGCATATTATATTATATACACTTCGTTAACATTTGCCTAGAAATTGGATTTGGTTTCAGTATTGAGGCAGATTGGATTTGGGGTTTGGTTTGTTTGGGTTGGGTCTTGAGATATTTTAATATATATCTTTTAATTATAACATTATGTACCACTCAAATTATAGATTTAATAATAATAAACACCTAATCATCAACAAAGTGTAGAGGTTCAGAATTGTGGAACTCAAGTTCTTAACATTTCTTCCATTTAACTTTGAAAATAAACACTAGCTTTAACTTTTAATGTTTTTGCCTTTGCATCGTTAATTTATTTAGGAACATGTATTGTTAGAAATAATTTTATTATACCATATTAAGGCCACTACTTCCTACCTACTAAACATTGTAGTTATCATTAAATGGAATTCATTAAAAGTAGTTGAATATATGTTATGTTATTATGCTCAAAGTATACAATATAATATGTGTCAATCCTTGTTCTTAGTTTTGGGGATTGAAATCATGTATGTTCACGTTGGATTTGAACTCTAGATAATTTTGGATGTTGAAAGCACATTATGCATCTAGCAGAAGGAATTCGAGAATACTAAAAATGATAGCAGAAGGAATTCGAGAATACTAAAAATAATTTTTATTCTGTTAAAATATAACGATTAAAGTAAAAGAAATAATAGATAAAAAGACACGTAATATTTTTAAGTGAAAACCCAAATCGAAAAAACCATGGAGACTGGATATAGAAAAATGTCACTGTGAAAAATATAATTTACGATATTCTTTTTAGCACTAAATATTGTAGAAAATATTCACAGAAAAAACGTCATTATTATATTTCATAATATGCATAAAAGCACCTGACCTATTAACACTTCTTTTTTTCTCTGTTATAAAATTTTACTATCACTCTACAATTCTCTCCCTCTTGTTACAAAAGTTTTTTTTTTAAATTTTTCGAACTACTTGTGAGTCTTCCGCATCTTCCTATTTATAGGGAGATATTCAAACATGCAGACACATGACACATGCATGCGTGAAAGGAGGCTTTTTCTCATTTTTTAAAATTTTCAATCACCAACTTTAAACCGTCAACATTTTCTTCCTCTTTCTTTAATATGCAGGTCTTAGTGTTCCCTCATTATAAAGAAGGCAACTCTCGTCCCGACTAATGATGAGGTCAGTCATAGTCTCACAAAACTTTAATAGAATTTATGCTTACTTTTCTGTAATATCTTTGTCATCATGTCTGAACTATTTTCATTTGTGTGAATTTTTTCAAAATGTATTTATTTTATGTCTAACACATCTTACATCTAATGATATGATATCAATGTGTTTTGACTTTGAATGAAATCTTGAATTATTGCTCAAATGAATAACACCTTGACTGTTGCAATACAAGATATACTTATATGGTTTATGGCTCAATTATATCAGAAATTTTTGCATCGAAAAATTTGTAGGCTTTTGTAGTCACAGTAACTTCTGTTGTAGACAATTTAACAAATTTTTTCCAAATAAATTGTCGTGATATAGCTTCCCTTTTAAATATAACTAAATATTTTAATGTTAATCTTCTTAAGTCGATGTCTCCAATTATGTTTGCATCAATATAGCTTAATAACAAAAACTATTTACTTCTTGTGCATAAATTGAATTCATAATTTACATCTAAGATATCGCAGAATCCACTTCACAGTATTCCAATATTCTCTATCAGGATTTGATAAAAATTGACAACTATTCTAACAACATGTGAAATATACGGTTTTGTATAAATCATGATATATATCAAACTATCAATTGTTGAGACCTACAAAATTCTCTGCATTTGTGTTTTTCCTTCTTCAGTAGAAGTATTTTGTTCATAAGTAAATTTGAAATATTCAGCAAGTGAATTACTGACTGACTTCATCTTATACGTATAGAATAGACTGAGAAAGTTTTCGATATACTTCTCTTGTGATAGCCATAATTTTCTATTTTTCTTATTTACTAGTCTCTTTCTTCATTTTAGAAATTTTTTCTCTTTCTTAGTCTACAATCAATATATCATCAATATAAAGTACGAGAATTAGAATATACGATCTATGAATCTTTTTACAAACATACAATGGTCTAAAGATGTTTTTTTGTATCCTTGATTTACCATAAATTAGTTTAACTTTTTGCACCATTATTGTTGGGTTTAGTTTAATCCATACATGCTTTTATTCAATCTACACACTAAATGTTTCTTTTTCTTTGACAACAAATTATTTTGGGTACTTAAAGAGGCAGTCTTTACGTTGAGTTATTTTATCTTCAAGTTAAGAGTTGAGGTTCATCTAAGCATGACTTGTATGGATTGACAATTCACAGCAAGTGAAAAGATTTTCTCAAAGTAAATGCTTTTTTTTTTTTACCAAAGCCTTTCTCTACCAATCTTGCTTTATACCTTCTTGATTGTGAACTTTTATCTTCAGCTTTAAGCCTGTATATCCAATTGTTCTTAATAGAGATGACAAATGAAAAAACGATCTCGCTAGCCCACCCGCTCGGCTTGTGGCTATAGCAAGTCGTGCTTGACTCACTATAGTGACAAGTCGAGCTTGACCCAATCCCAGACGACGGGCCAAGCCGAGCCCATTTTTGATATGTTTGCATTTTTCAAATTAGATTTTTGCTAGACGTTTTGAAAGTCACCACATTATGGTCAAAATCGGAGCAGCTGTGTATGAAGAAAACCAGTTGCATCTGAAACGTCATTTATTTTCTTGTTAGTTGACAGAACTGATTTCTATTGAAGAACACTTGACCGTATTGAAGTTTCGATTTGGAAATTATAGAATGCAAGTACGATGAGGAAAACTTGGAGTTAATTATACTGTGCTTGTTGTTTGCTTCATATAGTACTTTTAGAGTGTTTTTTTTTAATAGTCATAATACTTTAATTCTGTAAAAACTTTATGGTAGCTTGTAATCAAAGAAAAAGATAAAACAAATTATTGTTGGATCTGATTCTCGAAGAGAAGGACTCGTCTTTCAGGGTAAAATACAAGAGTCCAATAACATTCTCAATAAGCAACACGCTCACACTCACATTGACATATACTTTAGAAACATCTAGAACATTCTCTATCATCTATGCACTTTATATGATCAAAACCAAATAACATCCAAGATTATTGACCAATGTGAGAGGCTCGACCACTTCCACCTAGAAGAAAATGCACGTCCGAAGGACTGAAGAATGGAGATGACAACTTCTTTCCTTGCAACTTCAAAAATTGTAAATAATGGCCGCTTTAACTACCTTTGCTGATTACACGTCTCGCTTCATCCATGACAAAAGTTGTAAATAAGTCAAAATAACAATTAAAAACAAAATCTTTTAAGAGTAAAGTAAAATATACACCATGAATTTTAAGAGTTCGATCAACTTAAACCCTCGACTCTTTTTTTTTTAAAAAAAAAATGAACTTCAAACTTTGTGAGAAAAAAGCTCATAGTCAAAAATTCCATTACATATTCACTTGAGTGGCACATAAGTGCTTATAAATTATATTTATTCCTTTAGCTCTCTCCTTTCCTTACTTTCATTCTTACATTCTTACATTCTTGTTCAAACTTGTGATGTCTAATGACAAGGGATGGCCTGTGAAAATTTATCAGCCAAATACAAGCGAGGAAGCTTGAGTTGGGAAAATAAATAAGAAAATAGATGTATAAAAAATGATAGTAGATGCGATTCAAATAATATTAGAGATAATTTTTTATTCTGTTAAAATATAACGATTAAAGTAAGAGAAATAATAGATAAAAAAACACATAATATTTTTAAGTGAAAACCCAAATAAAAAAAGCCATGGAGACTCGATTCAGAAGAATGTCACTGTGAAAAATATAATTTATGATATTTTTTTTATCACTAAATATTGTAGAAAATATTCACTGAGAGAACGTCATTATTAGATTTCATAATATGCACAAAAGCACATGACATATTAACACTTCTTTTTTTCTCTGTTATAAAATCTTACTCTCACTCTGCCATTCTCTCCTTCTTGTCACAAAAGTTTTTTTTTTTTTTTTAATTTTTCTAGCTACTTGTGAGCATTCCACATCTTCCTATTTATAGGGAGATATCCAGTCATGCAGACAACAAATGTCACATGCATGCAGGAAAGGAGGCTTTTTCTCATTTTTTAAAATTTTCAATCACCAACTTTAAATCGTCAACATTTTCTTCCTCTTCCTTTAATATGCAAGTCTTGGTGTTCCCTCATTATAAAGAGGGCAACTCTCATCCCAACTTATGATGAGGTTAGTCATAGTCTCACAAAGCTTAATAGAATTTATGCATACTTTTTTGCAAGATTTTTGTCATCACGTTTGAACTATTTTCATTTGTGTGAATTTTCTCAAAATGTATTTGTTTTATGTCTAACACATCTTACATCTAATGATATGATATCAATATGTTTTGACTTTGAATGAAAGCTTGAATTATTACTCAAATGAATAACATCTTGATTGTTGTAATACAAGATGTACTTATATTGTTTATAACACAATTATGTCAGAAATTTTTGCATCCAAAAAATTTGTAGGATTTTTTAGCTATAGTAAACTCTACTTCTGTTATAAACAATGTAACAGATTTTTTCTAAATAAGTTGTCGTGAAACTAAATATTTTAATATTGATCTTCTGAAGTCGATATCTCCAATCATGTCAGCATCAATATAGCTTAATAACAAAAACTATTTACTTCTGGTGCATAAATAGAATTCATAATTACATCTAAGATACCTCAAAATCCACTTCACAGTATTCCAATATTTTCTACCAAGATTTGATAAAAATTGACAGCTATTCTAACAACACGTGAAATATACGATTTTGTATAAATCATGATATACATCAAATTATCAATTGTTGAGACTAGTGTTGTTAAATGAGCGGGTTTGACTCAAGCCACACAGACGAGTCGAGTCAAGCTCGGCAATCTATGCTTGCGAGCTTGATGAGCCTGCTCGTGAGCAGGCTCGGTCATGCCCAGCTTGGCACTGAGCTTTCTGACGATGGGCGAAGTTGAGCGAGCTTTCCGACGTTTCTGATGGAAGCACAACGTCCAGAAGCTCGGGCCCTCGAACATCTTCGATCGTCGTCGGGGTTGGGATAGCTGGGCGATCGATTGTCCAGCTCTCTGATCACTGGGCGATCGATCATCCTGGCGCTGGGCGATGGATTGCCCATCGTCGCTGGGCGATCATCCATCGTCGCTGAACTCTTTTCGTCGACTGTACTCACTTCAGCAGTTCGGTCGACTTTCTGCCCCTTAGTTCAGCAATCTTCTTCTCCTCGATTTTTTTTCTTCTCTCACACTAAACACTAAAGTGTCAAAGAACGGTGATGACCGTTGATGAGAAGTTGAGATTCTGAGCAATAGTCATCAGACTGTTGCTGAGAATCAGACCTCTCAACAACGCAATAGCTCGTTACGCTCGTTGGGCTGGTTCGGCTCGATTCGTTAGGCTCGCGGCTCGCGAGTTAGCTCGGGTTAGAAATTTTTTAAGGTCAGCTCGTTAGGCTCGGCTCGTTAAGCTCGACAAGCGCGTTAGGCTCGGTGAGCCGGGTCTTTCTCAGCTCAGCTCGACTCGACTCGCTCATTTAACATCTCTAGTTGAGACATAAAAAATTCTCTCCATTTATGTTTTTCCTTCTTTAGTATAAGTATTTTGTTCATAAGTAAATTTGAAATATTTAGCAAGTGAATTACTGATTGACTTTATCTTATATGTAGAGAATAGACTGAGAAATTTTTCGATATACTTCTTTTGTGATAGTCATAATTTTTCATTTTTCTTATCACAGTGATACTCATTGCAAGATGTGTTTACCCAGTTTTTAAACTTTTTAAAAATTTTTTTTACTAATCTCTTTCTTCAATTTAGAAATCTTTTCTCTTTCTAAGTTCACAATCAGTATATCATCAACACAAAATACGAGAATTAGAATATACGATCTATAAATCTTTTTACAAACATATAATGGTCTAAAGATGTTTTTTTGTATCCTTAATTTATCATAAATTAGTCAAATTTCTTGCACCATTATCATTGGGTTTAGTTTAATCCATACATGCTTTTATTCAATCTACACATTAAATGTTTCTTTTCCTTTGATAATAAATTCTTTTGGGTGCTTAAAGAGGCGGTCTTTATGTTAAGTTGTTTTATCTTCAAGTTCAGAGTTGAGGTTCATCTAAGCATGACTTGTATGGATTGACAATTCGCAACGAGTGAAGAAGTTTTCTCAAAGTAAACGTACCAAAGCCTTTCTCTACCAATCTTGTTTTATACCTTCTTGGTTGTGAACTTTTATCTTCAACTTTAAGTTTGTATATCTATTTGTTCTTAATAAATATGACAAATGAACAGACTAGCTTGCTAGCTCGCCTGCTTGGTTTGTGGTTGTAGCAAGTCGTGCTTGACTTGATTCGACTCGCTATAGTGACGAGTCGAGCCTGACCCAATACCAGACGACCGGCCAAGCCGAGCCCATTTTTGATATGTTTGCATTTGTCAAATTAAATTTTTTCTAGACGTTTTGAAAGTCACCATGTTATGGTCAAAATCGGAACAACTATGTATGAAGAAAACCATGTTATGGTCAAAATCAGAACAACTATGCATGAAGAAAACCAATTGCATCTGAAACATCATTTATATTCTCGTTAGTCAACAGAACTGATTTCTATTGAAGAACACTTGACCGTATTGAAGGAAATAGTTTCGATTTGGAAACTATAGAATGCAAGTACGATGAGGAAAACTTGGAATTGATTATACTGTGCTTGTTGTTTGCTTCTTATAGTACTTTTAGAGAGTGTTTTTTGTATAGTCATAATACTTTAATTCTGTAAAAATTTATAGTAGATTGTAATCAAAGAAAAAGATAAAGCAAATTATTGTTGGACCTGATTCTCAAAGAGAAGGACTCGTCGTTCAAGGTAAAACACAAGAGTCCAATAACATCTCAATAAGCAACCCGCTCACACTCACAATGACATATACTTTAGAAACATCTAGAACATTCTCTGTCATATATGCACTTTATATGATCAAAACCAAATGACATCTAAAATAGTTAATTATTTTGACCAAAAATTCAACAATTTTGGTTTTCACTATAATTTGTCTCACTCTAAAGTTTTTGTAAATAATTCTGGAGACTCAAAAGTTTTCCTTCACAAATGATGCGTTAAACATAGGTAGATGTTATGCTCAATGAGGCTCTGAGTAGAAACACCTAGGAATAATAAAGAGTCAAGGAAAGAAATTAAGTGACTATCTGCTTCTTTTTTTAAATGTTGTTGAAGGAAATGTTGAAAAGTGAACGAAAAGGATAGTTTCAAAAATAATAACTATTGAGATGACAAGTTTGTTAAAAAGTGAATTGTGTGTGAAGAGTGAGACTGGAGATATAAATTGAAAGAAAGGTGGTTGTCATTTCCTTTTCATTTTGACAAGTGGGTAACACCTAACTAGTGATTATATTTTATAACATGACATCTTTTTCTCGTTATATATTATTTATAAATATTTAATTTATTTGTTCATGTCTAATATTTATAGTAAATCTTAATTAATTTGTCTTTACACTTTGTCCAACTTTCAAATTATACAACTTGACATATGGATATCAAAGTACAAAGTTCAAAGGTCATCCTCTTCGTTAGGATGTCTACTTTGATATTCTAAGATTTCATAAAATGTCATTTATATTTACTTATTAACAATACTTAAACATGTAAATTGTTCATTATTTTTATCATTACTACGCACAATTTATTAGTTTATTATCTTTGTCGATTCACATTATACTTACATCGATGTCACATACACAACTTTTCAAACCATCATAATTTATCTCTTCTTTATTTAATTTGTTAAAAATGATGAGGCATAAATCCCACATTTGAACCATGTCTAGCCATAGATAGACTTGGATCTAGTTCTAAATGGAGGATCAATCCATGAGCTTTATCTAGTTGCTTAGGCTTAGAACTAGTGACTCGACGTGTGTAGTCTTATCTCACGGTGCCAATGCATTTGTCCTCTTAACAAT
Source organism: Begonia peltatifolia (assembly GCA_022433055.1). NCBI lineage: Eukaryota > Viridiplantae > Streptophyta > Magnoliopsida > Cucurbitales > Begoniaceae > Begonia > Begonia peltatifolia. The sequence goes on along the minus strand of CM039526.1, from coordinate 10,067,334 downwards.
AATTGTTACATAGTTTGCACTTTGCACCTCATAATTCTTGTGTTGCAGCCAGAATGAGTTTGTTTTCTATGTCTTGCATATTTTGCATTGCGACGAGTAATACGGTATCTAGTGGTGACCATGTCGTCTAGGGTTGTGGTATGACACAAAAACACTCGTACATTTACAAAAGTTGTTGGTAATGGTTGTAAAAGCCATTGCCTAACTGATTTCCAATCTCGCACAATGACCTTATAATTTAGGAACCTTAATTTAGGGTGGTAGCAAGAGTCGAAAAATAGAAAAAGGATTCCTATTGTTTTTTTTTTTTTTTTTTGTTTACAATAATTATTTTATTTATTAGTTTCATTTTATTACGTATTTTGAAATTTATATTTTTATCCTTCTTTTATAACTTTAATTAATCTTTTTTTATTTTTTTAGTGCATTTTATTTTTTTCATCTCTATATTATCTTAGTTTGTTTTTAATATATTTTATTTTTCATTTATATATTATCTTATTTTTTTTATGTATTTTATTTTATTTTATTTTATCTTTATCTTATTTTGATCTTTTGTGAATCTTTTAATTTTTTTTATGGATCTTGTTTTTTCATCCATGTCTTATCTTAATTTATTTTAATGCATTTTTATATTTTATCTTTTCATCAATTTACTTTTAATTTTTTTAATGTATTTGAAATATGGATCTTTTTAAATTTTTAATGCATTTTATTTTGCAAGTCTTTATATCTTAATTTATTTTAATGAATTTTATTTTTTATCCCCATCATATCATATATTTTATAGATCTTTTTAAATTTTTATTTTTTTTTCAAAATTTAAATCTTGACATTTAGTATGTGATTAAATTTTTAAAAAATAAACATGTACAAGCACATAATACAAAAGTCATGTGCTTTTAATTTTTTTTCTTTTAAAAATATATTTTCATATATGTTTAATTTATTTGACAATTTTTATCTCTTACATGATATATATGTATTATGTATTACAGTTCCTATTTTTCATCATGGTGACACATGTTTCTTCGATTATTTTTTTCAGTATTCTTGTCATTATTGTAATAACACGTAAATTTTTTGTAATCTCCTGTAATGACATATTATATACTTAACTTATTTTTCATCGTCATTTACCATTTTATTACGTTTCCGATGCTACAATAATTGTCGCAGCATCACTTATTTTTACTGAAAATTAAAATGAAAAAGGATATTATTGAGCCTGGTTTGCCTCCCTTTAGCGCTTGTTTAACGTCGACAGCCTGACGTGGCATAATCTTCAAGACGTATCAACTAGAAGGGTTGACACTGGTGTGTATTCGTGCATTTTTCTCCAAACTAGTGTTTTACTCTCTGACCATTCACTTTGAAGCATTTTCTTGATATTTCACTGTAAAGCTGCAGTACTCCATATGCTTGTATGGCTGTAATTTTGAAGGTGTTCATTTGGATTTCAACTTTCCAGGAAGTAATTTTAATTGAGAATCATGGAATAATACTTGCTGACCGACTTCAAAAACTCGATATTGAATTTTTTTACCATGTCATCTCTGCACTTTGTCTTTATAAATGACGGCATTCTTATAGATAGCAAGTCTGAATTCCTCTCGTTCATTAAGTTGTAGCATTCTCTCCTTCCTTGCTGCTTCCAAGTCCATATTTAACTTGTCAACAGGCCAATAAGCTTTATGCAATAACTCAACTGGCATATGGCAAGTTTTCTAAACGCTACTCGATATGGAGATGTTGCAATTGGTGTCATGTATACTGTTCTGTATGCGCATACCGCGTCTTGTAATTTTTCAGACCAATCTTTTCTGCCAGTATTCACTACTTTTTCCAATATCTTTCTTTATTTCTCTATTAAAAACTTCTGTTTGACCATGTGTTTGAAGATGATATGTTGTAGTCACCTTATGCTTCACCCTATATTTTGCCAACAATTGTTAGAACTTTTTGTTGCAAAAGTGATTGCCTCCATGGCTAATGATAGCCCTTGGTGTACCAAGTTGAGTGAAAATTTTCCTGTAAAAATCTAGTCACAACCTTGGCGTCATTTGTTGGAAGAGCAACATGCTCAACCCATTTAGAAACATAATCCATAGCAAACAGGACATACTGATTTCCGTAAGATGAAGGAAAAGATCGCATGAAATCAATGTCCCAAACATCAAAAAGCTCCACTTCTAATATGTCGTTTAAAGGCATTTCATGTTTTTGTGAAATATTTCTCATCTGCTAATACCTATTACAAGATTTGACAAAATTATTAGCATCTTAAAATAATGAGGGCCAGTACAAATCTGATTGTAAAACTTTTGAACTTGTGCAAATTCTTCCAAAGTGCCCTCCATATGATGCTGTGTGACAACGTTGCAGCACTATTGTGAATTTAGTTTTTGGAATACATTTATTCAAGATTTGATCAACAAATTGCTTAAATAAATGTTGCTCATCTTAGAAGTAACTTATGACATCTTTTAAAAATATTTTCTTTTGCTAAAATTGAAAATCAAAAGGAATACCACTCAAAATATAATTGACAATATTAACGTACCAGGGTACTTTTGTAATATTTAGGAACTGTTCATCAGGAAAGTAATCAGTTATAAGGATTTTCTTTGCAAATTCTTCTTCTGTTTTCAGCCTAGATAAATGATCAGCAACTTGATTGTCGCTTCCTTTTCAATATCAAATTTCTAAGTCAAATTCCTACAGTAACAGAACTCCTCTGATCCATGCTTGAATTAACATCTTTCTTTGAAATCAAATATTTTATGGCTGAGTGATCTGTATAAACAATCACTCTTGTTCCAATCAAATATTGTTTGAACTTCTCAAATGCAAAGACAATAGCTAACACTTTCTTCTCTGTTGTGGTGTAGTTCAATTGTGCATTAGAGAATGTTTTACTTGCATAGTAAATTGAATAGAATATATTTTTTTTTTCTTTGTCTAATAACCACTCCAAGAGAAAAATTACTTGAATCACAGACCACTGTGAAACTTGATTATTGGAACCGTTACAAGTTTTTGTTTCAATTTGGAAAATGTCTCGTAGCTTGCTTCATCAAAACAAAATGCCTTGTTATTTTCTAATAGTGAACAAAGATGTTCTGAAATCTTCAAAATATCCTTAATGAACCTTATGTAAAAAGCAGCCTAACCAACAAAACTCCTTATTCTTTTTACTGTTGTTGGGGGAGGAAGTTTCTCAATCGCCTCAATTTTTGCTATGTCAACCTTGATTTCATCTTTAGAAACACGATGTTCAAGTACAATGTTTTTTGTTACCACAAGATGGTGTTTTTTCAATTCAATACTAAGTATGATTCTGTGCAAAGTTATAGCAAGAACTCCAAGTTCTTTAGACATGCCTTAAAAGAGTCACCCACTAATGAGAAATCATCCATGAAGATTTCTAGAAAGTCTTCTACCATGTCTGAAAAGATCGTTAGAAGGTTGCTAGAGCAATGCAAAATCCGAATAGAATCCTTCTAAAAGTGAATGTGCCATATGGGCAAGTAAATGTAATCTTCTCTTAATCTTCAAACGCAATGGATATTTTTTTATACCCAGAATATCCAATAGTATTCTTGACATGCTAAATGGTCGAGCAATTGATCAATGAAAGGCAAATGGAAGTGGTCTTTTCTTGTATTTTATCCAGCTTGTGATAATCCATGCATGCACACCAACCTGTAACTGTTCGAGTGGGTATCAACTTATTCTGCTAGTTTGATACAACAGTTATCTCTCCTTTCTTTGATACGCACTGTAATTGAATTACCTAAGAGCTATCAGATATCGGATAGATAATTCTTGCATCCAAAAACTTGATCCCTTCTTTTTTCACCACCTCCTTCATTATGAGATTATGTCGTCTCTGTTGTTCGACATAAATGCTATGATTCTGTTACAACAGGATCTTGTTGTGCATGCATACGCTCATCCCATGCAATTGCATTTCGAAATTTTGTAACACTTCCACTGATTCCAATTCTTGCTCGGAGTTTAATGAAGTAGAGATTATCACTAGTAGTGTGTCTACTGTTCCCAAGAAAACACACTTCAAATGAGCAGGAAATTGTTTCCGTCTAATTTTGGAGGTTATTCTGAAGCATCTGATAATATGTTTAAGCTATTTCTAAACTTTCAAACTGTTTGGATCATGATTGATAAATACATAAAAATATAATTAATTTATGTCTTGTGTGTATTTATTAAAATTGGCAAAGTTAGAGATACAATTATTTGTTTAACAATTCAATGAATGTTTGGTTATTTTATTTTTTGTTTAAATATTAGAGTGATTTTTATAATTCTATATTCACCTTTATGTGTTAATTTTATATAATTTCATTCATGTTTTTTTAATGTAATTCTACATACAAATTTATCATATTATTTTATTAATAATCTTTTACTGCATTATAAGCTCACGAGTATAGTATCGATTTTGAATTTCTAGTAATAATAATCGTATTGTTCTTCAAGTTAAATTTAAATCACTCAACTACATATTTTATCCCAAAATCAAACCAGAAATTGATGTGCTTAAACAACTAATGAATTCTTTGAACCTTGACTACTTTTTTTGTAATTGAATTCTCCACACGAAAGTAATATCTTTTAAATTGCGTCATTTTAATCACAAAATTCACTTTTTATTTATTTTTACTTTAACATATCTCTTGTTTTATTTTGGTTTATCATTCTTGAGTAAGTTTTTAACTACTTCCTCGTGAAATCGACTGCCAAAAATCGTACTGCAACAGACTGCTTAGTAATGCACAATTTTGGCGTAATCAATGATATGTAACACTTCTTTTCTTTGTGAGAAAATTGTTTTGCATTCTAGCCTGTTCAGCTTCTGATGAAGGGATCCCTTCTTCATTTTTTTAATGCAACCTTTTTCACTAGAAACAATCGTCAGCTTCATAAGTAACTTCATCGCCTTCAACACATTAAATGTAATCTACTCATCATTAACTCTAATGGTTAGCTTCCCTTTCTAGACATCTATCAAAGTTCTTATAGTGGCTAGAAAGGTTGTCCCAAAATAATAGGAACCTCATGATTAACTTCATAATCCAGAAAAAGAAAGTTCGCATGAAAAACAAATTTATCAACTTTTACTAATACATTTCAATTTTTCCTTCAGGTTGAGTTAATGATTGATGAGTTAATTAGCTAATTGTAATGTGACTATTGTAGGTTTTGCTTTTCCAATATCAAGTTCCCTGATAATAGACATTGATATCAAATTAATGATTACTACCAAATCACATAATGTTTTACCATATATAATGACTTCCTATTGTGCAAGGAATTGTGAAGCTGTCTGAGTCCCTGAATTTTGGAGGTAACTTATTCTGGAGAATGTTGCTACTCTACTTTGTGATGGCTATTGTTTCATATTCACCTAATCTCCTCTTCTTCGACAAAATATCTTTCATGAATTTCGTGTAGTTGGGCATTTATTTCAAAGTTTCAACCAAAAAGATATTAATGTGTAATTATTTTAGAACATCCAAAAACTTCCAGAATTGCTTGTCTCGGTGTTGTTTCTAGAGTCTTTGAGGAAATGGAGGTCTTCTCGATTCACTACTGCCTGATTGATAACTCTTAAATTAGAGTTATTTTAATAAAATTCGTATGATTTAAATGAATTTAAATAGAATGCGGTCAAAATTATAAAAATTGTTATAAATTATTAAGTATGGAAAGATTTTAAGATATTGATGATTTTTATGCATATATTTTCAATTAAATCATATTATGAGCATTAATAACTGTTTTTTTATCTTTGGCCATAGAATTAGGAAGGATTTGATTACACATTTGAACGACCTAAAAAAGAGGAAAATGGATGGAGAATATCCTAAAATCAGGGAAATTGAATTGATGGAAGAACAAGAGAGAGAAGAGGAAGAGAATGATGATGTGACACTAAATGACAAAAGAAGAGTGATGTAGAGCAAAAAGAAGGAAGAGAAAAGTTGGCTGATGAGAGAATTTGAAAGGGAATAAAAAATTAAAAAAGAAAAAAAAGGGGATTTTGGAAGGAGATAGAAGATTATTCTCTCCCTGAAAATGAGGATTTTTATTTCTTCTCTTGATCTTTAAAAAACTCTCCTTTTTCTAGCGGGTCACACACTACTGGAGGGATATCTATCGTTCTCTTGCGCTTGGCGGGCGACGTCCAGCATCTCCGAAGGAAAAACTCTTTGAATGGAGATTATTCTAGAGAAAAGTGAAGACCACAATTTCTTCTCTACTTTTTATTTTTCTCTTTATGAATATTTTTATTAATATGATTTTAGGCTAAGTTTTTAAACTTGGTTAGGAGAGATAGTACTCGTTATGTGTTTTACTTAATTCTATGAAAGTTTACGTATTTTTTATGGAACAATCTATCATGATGTTTATTGTTTAATTTGAATTGTGTCGACGGACAAATTTGATGTTACATGTTCCTATTGTATCGATAGGTAGATAGGAATTTTAAGATGCATGATAGATTAAATAAATTAAATTGTTGCAAGGTTGTTGACATTAATTTATTTGGCATTGAGAATATGGGTAAAAAGAAATTCAATTCAAGTTTTATTCTTTCAAAGTCGAAAGAAACCTTACCTTGAATTTAACTAAGCAATTCGATAGAAACCTAGAAAAAATATTTGTTCTCGCTGTTTTGTAAGAAATGAGATAGCTTTTTGTAGCCTCAGTAGTAAAATTCACGTAACGAGGAAATCGACCCTAACCAAGGCTTTTATTATCATAATCATCCTAAATTAGTTCAATTTATTTCTCTAATATATCTAAGTGATTTCTAATTTAATATTATTTTTTCGTCACGTTATTTGTCTTATTAATTCATCTTTATTTAATATAATTTTATAGCGATTAAAATTGGTTAAGAATATCCTCGTGGGATCGACTTTTACTTACTATTTATTACTTTGTTAGTGACACGTGCACTTGCGTTTGGTGTAGAAAAATCCACCAACACGTTTTTGGCGCCGTTGCCGGAGATATTTCTTAGTTATTTTATTTTGCTATAATTTTATCTTTATAATTTTGTTTTAATTTTTTTTATGTTTTATTCATTTTTCTTTAGGTACCAATTACTTAATGTCTGACGAGGACAACCAGGATCTTGTTCAATACAATCTAGAGATCGAACGTACATTTCGAGCAAGAAGAAGAAACAACAATTACCATTTATTGAAGAAGACAATATGGCCAACCAGGAAGAAATAGAAATTAACCCTAATCGTATCATCGATGACAGAGATCGACCTATTTAGGATTTCGCTATTCCAACACTTGATGATCTGAATCCTTGTATTGTGAGACCAGACTTACATGCTATTCGATTTGAGTTAAAGTCAGTCATTTTTCAGTTGCTTCAAACAGTTGGACAGTTTAGTGGATTAGTATCGGACAACCCTCATCGGCATCTCAAGGTTTTTGGAGAAGTGAGCGATTCATTAATTTTCCTAGAGTTTAAGCTGAAGCGTTAAGGCTCAAACTTTTTTCATATTCCTTAAAAGACAGAGCACGAGATTGGTTGAATGACATTCTAGCAAATACTATCACTTCATGGGGAGATTTAGCCAATAGATTCATAATGAAATATCATCCACCAGTGAAGAACGCGAGAATGAGGAATGAAATCATAAGTTTTCAACAACGGGATGGTGAATCACTTTATGAGGCTTGGGACAGATTCAAGGAATTGTTAAGACAGTGCCTTAATCATGGAATACCACATTGGATTCAGCTGGAGACATTTTATAATGGACTTAATAGCCAGACCAGATCAATCATCGATGCTGCAGCAAATGGAACTTTTCTATCAAAATCTTTCAATGAAGCGTACGATTTATTGGAAAGAATGACAGTAAATAGTTATCAATGGCCTTCAGAAAGAGTTCATTGTACAAAGCGCGCATATGGAGTTTACGATTTGGACGAAGTTTCTGCCTTGAATGCAAAGATCGCCACGGTGGAAAATACCATCAAATTGATGAACAACCCGTCAAAACCGACAACAAGAGAAGTATCGTGTATTTTCTGCGGGGAATACCACGACAATAACTTATGTCCTACCAACCCAGAATCTGCAAATTATGTGGGATACAATAGGAACAATAATTCTTATTCTCAAACATATAATCCTGGCTGGAAACAACATCCAAACTTTCAATGGAATTCTCAGCAGCAGAATACTACAACACCAAGCAGACATACAGAAAACTACCCTTAAGGATTTGCGCAACCCAATCATAGTATGATGTCTCAAGAGAAATCGGAAAGTTTTACCAAAGAATATGCCTCCAAAACAGACGTGATTCTGCAAAATCTGGCCGCCTCCATAAAAAATATTGAAACTCAAATGGGACAGTTAGCTCAATCATTAAACACACGGAATGCGGGGCAATTACCAAGTGATACGGAAGTGCCACAAAGACCAGGAAAGGAGCACTGCAAGGCCATTGTATTGAGGAATGGAAGAGAACTTGAAATTCCAGAAAAACAACCGAGGACAGAAAATTTAAAGAAACAAGATGAGCTGGTTGAACAAGAGGATTTAGATGAATTGGAAAAGTGTGACCCAGTGACTGATGCTGTAGCAACACCACAACAACCACAAAGTGAATTAAAAATTCAGAGACCACCACCACCATTTCCCCAACGACTGCAGAAACACAACCAGGACAAGCAGTTCAAAATATTACTAGACGTTCTTAAACAACTTCACATTAATGTACCATTGGTGGAAGCACTGGAACAAATGCCCAACTATGCAAAATTTATGAAGAATATTTTGTCCAAGAAGAGAAGGCTAGGAGAATTTGAAACAGTGGCCATGACTGAAGAAACCAGTTACATCTTACAAAATAAGATTCCACCTAAATTGAAAGATCCAGGTAGCTTCACAATTCCATGCACGATCGGCGACAATTATTTTAGGAGAGCTTTGTATGATTTAGGACCCAATATTAATCTAATGTCGATATCCATCTTCAAGAAACTGGGAATCGGAGAAGTCCGACCTACTACGGTTACTTTGCAACTTGCTGATCGTTCATTAACTTATCCACAGGGGAAGATAGAAAACGTACTCGTAAAGGTAGATAAATTTATATTTCCAGTGGACTTCATTATTTTGGATTACGAAGCAGATCGTGAAGTGCCGATCATATTAGGAAGACCGTTTTTAGCCACGGGAAGAACGTTAATCGATGTCCAAAAAGGAGAACTCACCATGAGGGTGAATGATCAACAGGTTACTTTCAACGTTTTAAAAGCCATGAAATATCTTTATGAGGAAGAAGACTGTTTTATTATATCCGAAATGACGAAATTAGAAGAAACAAAGCAGATTTTTCGGGGCTACAGAAAACAGTACGAAGCATTAACAAGAACAAAAGATGAACTAGAACTTCCTCAATCTTCCATCGAAGATGCACCAACACTGGAGCTTAAACGACTGTCCGCTCACCTCTATGCATTTTTAGGATCCAAGGAGACTTTTTCTGTTATTATCTCGGCCACTCTGACAACCGTGCAAGAGGAAAAATTAATCCACATATTGAGAACTCACAAGCAGGCTATGGCATGGACAGTTAGAAACATAAAAAGGATTAGTTCTAGTATTTGTATGCACAAGATACTCCTAGAAAATGGATACAACGCATCTATAGAGCAATAGAGAAGATTGAATCCAGTAATGAAGGAGGTGGTGAAGAAAGAAATTCTCAAATGGTTGGATGCTGGAATTATTTACCCTATTTCAGACAGCTCGTGGATCAGTCCGGTTCAGTGTGTTCTAAAGAAAGGTGGGACAACAGTTGTTTCCAACAAAAATAATGAGTTAATTCCGATAAGGACAGTCATAGGATGGAGAATCTGCATGGATTACCGGAAGTTAAACAAGGCCACACGAAAGGATCATTTATCACTACCATTTATCGATCAAATGCTCGACAGGTTAGCTGGTAGACAATTTTATTACTTTTTGGATGGATATTCAGGTTATAATCAAATTATGATTGCGCCCGAAGATCAAGAGAAAACTACGTTCACATGCCCTTATGGAACTTTTGCGTTTCGGAGAATGCCTTTCGGACTATGCAATGCTCTAGCAACATTCCAACGTTGCATGATGGCGATATTTTCAGATATGGTTGAAGAATATTTGGAGATTTTTACGGATGACTTCTCCATTACTGGAGAGTCTTTCGAAACATGTTTGAAGAATTTAGAGCGAGTTTTGAAGAGATGCTTAGAGACGAACTCAGTACTCAATTGGGAGAAGTGTCATTTTATGGTTTCCGAGGGGATAGTGTTGGGCCATCGAGTTTCAGAAAAAAAGTTTAGAAGTGGATAAGGCAAAAGTGGAGATCATCGAGAATTTACCACCACCGAGTACAGTAAAAGGAATTTGGAGTTTTTTGGGCCATGCGGGATTTTATCAACGTTTCATCAAGGACTTCTCAAAAATCTCTAAACCTTTATGCATGCTGCTGGAACAGAATGTGTCATTCAATTTTGATAAAGATTGTTTGGAAGCTTTCAACATGCTAAAGCATAAATTAGTAACTGCGCTTGTAATAACAACACCCGACTGGTCCATACCTTTTATTCTAATGTGTGATGCCAGCGATTATGCAGTAGGAGTAGTGCTAGGACAGAAGAAAGATAAATTATTTCATTCCATCTATTACGCCAGCAAAACACTCAATGATGCTCAGAAAAACTACACAACTACAGAGAAAGAGCTACTTGGGGTAGTCTTTGCTTTCGATAAATTCAGGGCGTATTTGATAGGAACAAAGGTGATCGTGTACACTGATCATGCAGCCATCAAGTATCTAGTTACGAAAAAGGATGCAAAACCAAGACTAATTCGCTGGGTGTTACTTCTTCAAGAGTTTGATTTGGAAATCCGTGATAGAAAAGAGTGCGAGAATCAAGTTGCAGATCATTTATCTCGTCCAGAAAATGGGAACAAATAGCAACCTGGAGAAAGCATAAAAGAAACATTTCCAGATGAACAGCTGCTGAAAGCGGATGTATATTAAGTGTCATGGTATGCAGACTTGGTGAACTACATTGTAAGCATCATTCTTCCTCCCGAAATGTAATATCAGCAGAGAAAGAAATTTTTGAAAGATGTGAAACAATATTTTTGGGATGAGTCTTTCCTCTTTAAACAATGTGCTGACCAATTACTAAGGAGATGTGTTCCAGAAGACGAAATGGAATTAGTGCTACAGCAATGCCATACAGCACCATACGGGGGTCATTACGGAGGAACACGCACAGCCGCAAAAATTTTACAATCAGGTTTGTACTGGCCCACTCTTTTTAAGGATGTTAACATTTTTGTGAAAAGTTGTGACAAGTGTCAAAGGGTAGGAAATATTACAAGGAAACATGAGCTGCCACTCAATAATATTATGGAGATCGAAACATTTGATGTTTGGGGGATAGATTTCTTGGGACCATTTCTAATGTCGTTCAGCAATCAATACATTCTCTTTGCTGTTGATTATGTTTCAAAGTGGGTAGAAGCAGTGGCGCTACTAAATAATGAAGGAAGGGGAGTTCTAAAATTCTTACAAAAAAATATATTCACCAGATTCGGAACACCCAGAGCAATTATTAGCGATGGAGGATCTCACTTTTGCAATAGGTCTTTCAATGGATCATTAAGCAAATATGGAGTCAGACACAAAATAACCACAGCATATCACCCACAAAGTAATGTCAAGCGGAGGTTTCAAACACAGAGATTAAAAGAATTCTAGAAAAGGTGGTGAACCCCAATAGGAAGGATTGGTCTCAAAAACTGGATGATGCGTTGTGGGCATACAGAACAGCTTACAAGACTCTCCTGGGCACCACTCCATATAATTTGATTTACGGAAAAGCTTGTCATTTACCTGTGGAGCTTGAACATAAAGCTTACTGGGCAATCAAGACGTTAAATTTGGATTTAAAGCAAGCAGGAAGAACTCGATTTTTACAATTGCAAGAATTAGAAGAGCTGAGGATGGACGCTTATGAGAATGCTAAAATCTACAAAGAAAAAGTAAAGCGGTGGCACGACAAAAAGATTCAAAAGCGAGTGTTCGAAAAAAGACAAGCAGTTTTATTTTTTAACTCAAGATTGAAGCTTTTTCCAGGTAAGTTAAAATCTCGGTGGTCTGACCCTTTTGAAATAATAGAAGTTTACCCATATGGAATTTTGGAATTACGAGATGAAAAAACCAGCCGAAATTTTAAGGTAAATGGCCAGAGAGTAAAGTTATACCTTGGAGAAAAATTGACGGAAATTACGTCAATTTCTCTTGAGAACAGAGAAGCTACATGAAGCATGGAAAAGTCAGACTGAAAACTTATAAATCAAGCGCTTATTGAGAGGCAACCCGATTTTTAGTATCCTTTTGTTTATTTTTAATTTCGGTGAAAATAATGGTGATGCTACAATGTTAGATGTAGCATCACACTTAATCGAAAAAAAAAAAAAAAAAAATATATATATATATATATATATATATATATATATATATAAAGAATAAAAATAAAAATAAAAATAAATAAAATTAGTCAATCAGTTCTTTTATTTAGTTTTATTTAATCGTGATCTTTACCAACGTGTGAATTTCATCAAAATTTTAAAATTTCTTTCAAATTTGAATTTCCCCCTTTGCTTGCTTTATAAATACTGCAGCAGCCCTAACGAATTTCTCACCCAGAAGAAATAAAACTCTATTTCTTTTTGCATATCAGCAGCTACCAACATAAGGTCAAAGAGCGCTGGAAAGAAAGTTGCTAAACATTTGTCTCAACCAGAATTTATTAACGATGTCGTAAAAATCAGATACGAGCAAGGGATGAAGCAGAAGACATTTGTGGTTCAGAAGGACTTTGTAATTTCTGACGGCAGCTATTCAGGGTACCCAAGTTATGTTTCCGCAGTTATCCAGAATCACAATTGGACACTATTTTGTACTCGTCCAGGAGAGGTCATCATGAACCAGGTTCGTGAGTTCTATGCTAACTTCGAGGGTGACTTGCCCCAATCAGTAAGGGTTCAGAAAAGGGAGGTGAAGATTTCACCCGCAACAATAAATTCGTTCTACCAATTAGAAGAAGTGGAGGATAATTTTTATGCTTATGCCGACAATTAGTCTCTAGCATACCTAGAAGCTGTCCTAAAGGAGATTGCTGAACCGGATACCGACTGGGTCATCTCCAAAACAGGATCGCTCTCTCTCCCTCGCATTGCGCTACTCCCGAAAGCGAGAGTATGGTATCATTTTCTTAAAAGCCGCTTACTTCTTTCATCGCATAGACAACATGTGACAAAGGATAGAGCAGTTTTACTGTATTGTATTGTGACTGGGAAACGTATCAATGTTGAGAAGATTATATATATAAATTTATGTACTAATGCTTTGAGGCCCAAGGGGCAATTCCTGTTTCCCTCTCTGATAACAGGGTTATGTGAACTCTCTGGAGTAGTTTATGAAGAACAATAATTGAAGCTTGCTCAAGCATCTGGAATTACGCCTTTGGCAGTTAAAAGAATAGCTATGGATAAACCAGAGGATGAAAAAGCGAATGAAGATGAAGAACCGAAGAAAAGAAAATCTCATGAGTCAAATGCTGCAAGCGGAGCTGCAGCATCAGCAGAAAGCATCATTTACCAACAACAAATCATGGAAACACTGCTGCTGATCGATGAAAAATTGGAAAAGCAGAAGGACACTCTGCTTATGATTGAACAGAGAATCTGCCAGAGTGAGATTTTACAATACAACATTTATGACAAACTCCGCCGCATCAAACGAAAGAACATGGTATTCTGGCGCTACACTCAACTCAAAGACAAGACAATAGCAGACAATCTTCAGAGAGATTACACCAAGCCACACCCAACGTTTCCTCATTTTCCCACAAGCCTACTCCAGCAATCGGATTCCGAATTCGACAAAGAAGAATAGTCATCCAGGGAAGTACCTGCCCGTTTTTATTTTGTGTTGCACACTATTTTGTTTGGCAGTGAGGACACTGCCAATTTTAAGTTTGGGGGTAAGGTGTATTTGAAATTAGGGGTAGGAGAAAGTGAAATTAGGGGTAGGAGAAAGTGAAATATCTACTATGCAAAAAACAAAAACAAAAAAGTTCCTAAAAGTGAAGAATCTAGAATTTTCCTAACTCCGTAATTTTGTTGAAAAATTTCATTATCACGCATTAATGACATTTAACTAAGAATTATTCCCATTAATCTAATTTTTCTTCATAACACATAAACTCCTCTCTAGTTTGCTTAAGGATGTATCCTAATTAAAATTTTCAATTATATTTAAATAAAAATAAATTAATTTTTACCAAGAAAATTAGAAATAATTCTTCGCGAAAAAAAAAAGGAAGAGAAAAAGAAAATATAAAAAAAATGAAAAATAGAATAATTGAAATTTCCTAATCTATTTTCAATTTCAAGTAGCCCTTTAAATACTCGATAGGTAGAAATTAAATAGAGAAACTTCGGGAAGAACTCCGTTGCAATATTATTATTGACTATACTCCTCTATAATATTATATGAGTATTTATCTTTAAGTGACACCACTGAATAACCGGAGGCTTTCATGACCAATGTTGACATTCGCGTAAAAAGGTAGTGTGACTTGTAAGAGAAAGTCAATATAAAAAAAAAAAAAATCTTTGAAATCTAATTAACTTTGGAAAAACATTAAAGTGTTAGTAATCTATAATATTAACTGTGAAATTTAGTTTGGATGATTGAACTTCGCAAGTTGAAGAAAAGTTTGAGCGCACACATACTTTGAGAAATTATTTTATTAGAAAATAATTATATGTTAATTAACTTTAATTATGATGATGTTATTTTCCATAAAATTACAAGTTTTGAATTATTCTAGAAATCACATAAAATTCATTAATGTTACCTTTGAAAATTTTAATATTGACTTCATTTTGCATCATTCAACGACGACTAATGATTCAAGTTTGGGGGTATTTGATAACTCTTAAATTAGAGTTATTTTATACTATTTATTATTAATAAAATTTGTATGATTTAAATGAATTTAAATATAATGTGGTCAAAATTATAAAAATTGTTATAAATTATTAAGTATGGAAAGAATTTAAGATATTAATGATTTTTATGCATATATTTTCAATTAAATCATATTATGAGCATTAATAATTGTTTTTTTATCTTTGGCCACAAAATTAGAAAGAATTTAATTGCACATTTGAACGACCTAAAAAAGAGGAAGATTGATGAAAAATATCCTAAAATCAGGAAAATTGAATTGATGGAAGAACAAGAGAGAGAAGAGGAAGAGAATGGTGATGTGGCACTAAATGACAAAAGAAGAGTGATATGACGCAAAAAGAAGGTAGAAAAAAGTTAGCTGATGAGAGAATTTGAAAGGGAACAAAAAATTAAAAAGTAAAAAAAGAGGATTTTAGAAGGAGAGAGAAGATTATTCTCTCCCTGAAAAGGAGGATTTTTATTTTTTCTCTTGATCTTTAAAAAACCCTCCTTTTTCTAGCGGGTTACACACTACTTGAGGGATATCTATCTCTCTCTTGCGCTTGGCGGGCGACATCCAGCATCTCCGAAGGAAAAACTCTCTGAATGGAGATTATTCCAGAGAAAAGCGAAGACCACAATTTCTTCTCTACTTTTTATTTTTCTCTTTATGAATATTTTTATTAGTATGATTTTAGCCTAAGTTTTTAATTTTGGTTAGAAGAGATAGTACTCGTTATGTATTTTACTTAATTCTATGAAAGTTTACGTATTTTTTATGGAAAAATCTATCATAATGTTTATTGTTTAATTTGAATTGTGTCGACGAAAAAATTTGATGTTACATGTTCCTATTGTATCGATAGATAGATAGAAATATTAAGATACATGATAGATTAAATAAATTAAATTGTTGCAAGGTTGTTGACATTAATTTATTTAGCATTGAGAATAAGGATGAAAAGAAATTCAATTCAAGTTTTATTCTTTCAAAGTCGAAAGAAACCTTATCTTGAATTTAACTAAGCAATTCGATAGAAACCTAGAAAAAATATTTGTTCTCGCTGTTCTGTAAGAAATGAGGTAGCTTTTTGTAGGCTCAGTAGTAAAATTCACGTAACGAGGAAATCGACCATAACCAAGGCTTTTATTATCGTAATCATCCTAAATTAGTTCAATTTATTTATCTAGTATATCTAAGTGATTTCTAACTTAATATTATTTTTTCTTCACGTTATTTGTTTTATTAATTCATCTTTATTTAATATAATTTTATAGCAATTAAAATTGATTAAGAATATCCTCGTGGGATCGACTTTTCCTTACTATTTATTACTTTGTTAGCGACACGTCCACTTACGTTAGGTGTAGAAAAATCCACTAACACTGATGTTGTGACATTGTTTCAGCATCGTTGATTAATTCACCATTTTTTCACTTTCTTTAATTATATTTTACTTCTCTTTCTCTTCCACTTCTATTTCAACTTTTTTTTTATTCTTTTTCTGGTTCTAACACTGTATCAACTTCTCTACCATTTTGTAGCAAAATTGATTTACAATGTTCTTTATGTTCCCTCCCAGGTACTTTAGTATCACTCGACAAAGTACTGGGTGATCTACTACTGAGAGCTTGAGCTATTTGACCAAAAGTCTTCCATGGGCAAATAACTAAAGGAAATGGTTTATGCGAAACAGTACACGACAAAGGTAAATAGACATCCAAATCACCAAAGATCTTCTTTCTTAAACATTAAATGACCGAGTACACATATTTAGTTTTTGTGTAATAACCCGGGAATTTCAAATTTTATTGTTAATTTCTGGAATTTTTAGTTTAATCTCGGTCGGAGTTTTGAGAAGTAAGACTCAGAGCCTACTCTTGCGATGTTTTTTTGGAATTTAAAGTCGGGAAGTCGAGAAAGTTACGAAATTTCGGACGATTGAAGCATGTAAGGGCATTTTTGTAATTTGTAATTAATTTAATTAAAAAAAAAAAAAAAAAAAACATAACAAGGTGGAATGGCTTCGGGTGGAAGCCATTCCACCCTGTGTTGTGCGCGGCCGAGAGGGAGCGAAACCGAGAGGGGGAGCGCGGGTAGCCGAGAGAGAGAGAGCCGGTGGTCTGTCGACACCGACGACGGAGAAGAATCGAACGCTAGTTCGCCGAGAGGACTGCGGTGGGAGGGGATTGAGTTCGGTTTCCCGAGCTTAATACTGAAGGTACGTTTCCCTTCCTTGCTCTGAATTTGCTTGGTAGAATTTATGGCCGCATTCCCACTAGTTTTCTGAAGGCTAAGCCGAACGTGGGGTTGGTGTAAGCGGCGTGTATGTGCCGCGTGATCGGGGGGCAGCAGGGCACAGGGCCGAGAGCTCGGAGCCCTCCCTGTTTTTCTTCTGTCTATTCTGTTGGTCGAGGGGAACATGGCGTGATGCTGCTCTCCTGTTCGACCAATTGGTGGCGGGAATTGTCGATAATTGTGGAGTTAAGAGTGGTGGGGAGCATCGGTGGCTGAGAGAGGGGGAAGGATAAACCGAGGGGCTGTGATTTTCAAAACTTTGTTTTCTGAATTGGAGGCCTTCAATTTTAGCTAGTTCATGTTTAATAGGTTAGAATGTGATGGATTGGCGGAGAAATTTGGAAATGTTCGGGTTAAGGTTGAATTTCACATTTTCGTATAAAAACAGATTCTGTTTTTGGCCATTTTGGCCTAGTTTTGGTTAATCGTTTTAAATTCTGTTTTGCGGGTTAAAAATAGGTTGTTAGAGGAACGTGTGGCCGCTGGAATCGTTCGATTCCGATATCCGACGCAAAAGTTATGCGCATCGGAAGTTTATGCGAGATTTTGGTTTAAGTCAAATTAGTGACCATCTTTCGTGGAAAATTCGACGTGTGAGAGTAGCATAGCCATTTTGATGCATATAACTAGTTGGGAGTGAGTTTTGGTTGAAGGGAAGAGAAAATGTGAAATTTTAATAAAATGGCAGATTCGGTTATTGGCGTTTTTCGCCTATCTGCGGCCTACCGATTTAAAATCCATTTTAGGATGTTAAACTAGGTTCCTAAGGGAACGTTTAGCCACTTGAATCGTTTGATTCCTTTGACGGACGCAAAAGTTATGCGCATCCGAACGTTGAGCTGATATTCGGCCAAACCAAACCAATGGACCGTTTTAGTTGGAATTTAATGAGTGTAGTTAGATAAGGTTATTTTTAGCTAATTGGTAAATGTTGGGAGAAATACTGATGAGAAATTGGTTGTGTTTTAGGTTGAGGCTTTCTGTTGGCGAAACTGTGTATCGAGCGAGCTTAGGACGCCAGGTAAGTAGTGCATGCATGTGTTTTGCCCAAGTGGGCCTACACTGTAGAACTTTAGTGTTTATGTGATTGATTGCGGTGTGTGTGCGTATTGTATGACATGCATCATATTTTTTTTAAAACGGGAACGAAAATGATTTTTAGCATGCTTTGACGTATGAGGTGAGACGTGTGGCGGTGGTACCGCGGATCCCGCTAGTGTGCGGGCCGGTGCTTCACCAGTCGCGGATCCTACTCGAGGGGTGGGCCGGCTGGGCCGTCATGCGGCGTAAATGTGTTGACGGTGAGGATATGAGCAGTGGTACCGCAGATCCTACTAGTGTGTGGGCCGGTGCAACACCAGTCGCGGATCCTACTCGAGGGGTGGGCCGGCTGGGCTGTCGCGAAACGTGTGTGTGTGGCAACTGTGGCCCCGTGCTAAGGAGGCTGGGACGGGGGCGACGTGTCAGGGTGTAGAGTGGCGCGAGGTACACCCATACCCTGATGTGGTTGCCGTGTGGTGATGCGTGGGTGTAGCTTGTGGGCCTCGTTGCTGGGGAGTCCGGGACGGTGGCGACGTGTTAGGGTGTAGGGTGACGTGAGGTTCCTCCTTACCCTGGTGCGGCTGCACTACGCGTCACAGATGTGACAACATGAGTGTGAGTGTGAGTGTAGAGACTGCATGTGATAGGATTGCATTGTCGGCTTTTACTTTCATATCGCATTACTTACTGAGCGTTAGGCTTATGTTGTGTGTTCTGTGGTGTAGGTGCTGACGATACCGCTGGTGAGCCTCGAGTGCCTAGTCCTGAGGCGTAGGATGGTTGGCGGCGTGCGACTGCGGCACCGGATGGCGGACTTTTGTTAGGGCGACCCGACCCGTGGATATGGTAGGTTGTGGCCTGGTCAGTTTGTGGGTTTTCTTTCTTTTGCGGTGGTTATGTACGGAGGATGGGATTGATTGTTGTATATGCGTCAGTGTATAGGTGTATATGGAGTGCGTGTGATTTTGGTAACGTACGCGGATATTTTCCATGTTAGAGTAAGTTATTTCTCTATACTGGAGACTTTCTTCATTTGTATTTGACGGATTTTCGTCGCCTTCTTACTCTGATTTGGGTTGGAATGATTTCTCTGGATGATGGATAGATAAATATTGTTGGATTTTGGTGAATTGTGTGCAGGGTTAAATTTTGGGGTAGCCAGTACTCTGCCGAAATTTCGGGAGAGGGGTTGAGGTTCGAGAGGATACGAAATAGGTCAAGGTATGTGTATGATGAATGCTAGAGGAGTTCATATGAGTGTGGATGTGCGGCGTGATCGCAGGTGCGCAGGGCACGCGGCCCTGTGGGTGCACACGGGTCATGCGTCGCCGGGTGAGGGCGTGCGCGCGGACGTGCTGTACAGAGGCAGGGTGCGTGGGGCACGCGGCGCTGTGAGCGTGCGCGAGATACAGCGACGTTGGGTTGGCACCTGTGGCACCGAGGTGGTGTACGCGGGGTGTCGGAGTGGGGACGCGAGTTGTTTTTTTGAATCGAGTCGAAAAATTTTCATACTCACAAATGTGCTTTTGAAAATGATTTGAAAACGAAAGGGGTATTGAATTGAGTTAGTTGTGTCAAGTGTTAGTGTGTGTGTAGTGTGTGCACGCACTGTAGCGCACCGGGGACGTGTGGGTTCTCGGGGTGTTACATTTTGTGAGTTTCATCTTATGAGTATTTTTGATAAAAAGAACCAACGACATTTTGTACATTAAATGTACATGATACTGAAAAATAAAAATGCAGAAACATGAGATATTAAGATTTACATATAAAATTTTTTCAGAAAAAAAACCTCAGGTAGATGAGAAAGTCATTATCTAAAAAATAAAATATTATTGAGTTTAGTGACTGAAACAACAATATATAGATAATGTAATAAACTGTAATATTAAATATGAATCAAACTCAAACCAACTAGAATTCAAGTATTACCAAGCTCTAACAATCTGCACACTAACATGAATTCTATATGAGATATCCAAAATGCAAGATTCGCAGGTCATTACAAAACCAACATGGATCTTCAACTTCAAAGAAATTCTAACTTCCTTTTCAACAAATGCCCTTGAAGAGCCAAATCATCAACTTATATCGACCAAGTTTCATCACTGCTTAAACTTGATAGTCTCGTCTTCTTTATGGTATCATCAAACTATTCTAATCATCACAACGAACTACATCTAATTATGCAGTAGGTACCATATTGTAACCGATATGCTCAAACACATTCAATGCATTACCAACTTATCTACTTTCACCATACTGCCATGGAGTTTTAACTTTTCTCCTAGATCTCTTGTAACAATAAATGTTTGATGTGAAATTGAAACAATTGACAGTGTGATGCTACCATCACCATAAAGGTCTGACATAGGCTGAAATATAGACTCATGTTGATCCAGTTCTCAATTTAAAATTCACCTGAGAAATTGACTTCTTCTGAGTTTTCTTAAGCAACCCTTTAGAAAGCGAGTTAACAAATATAACAAATTTATTATCCATAACTATAGAACCCTACATCACATATAAATTTGTAAACATTTTGTATTCATTCAATGTGATGAGATCATCCATACTAATCTTCATAACTTCATCAAACATTCTTGTTTTGACTGTACCAATACAAGCTATCAGTGTTATTAGGCCTGAACACAACACCTTTTGAAATAGTCTCATATATTGAAAACTAATTCCAATTGAAGCATTTAATTTGTTATATTTATGAGTAAATGTTCTTCTTTGTTCTACCACCTTTTCAAGTCATTTAATTTCATAGTGGTAATTTTTAAATCTAACTATATGAAACAAAAGAATCTACTAATTGTTGATTAGATCATCAAAGACGTGCAAATGCGTAGCACGTGCCATCACCTAACACATTTGTTAGGTGGTGAAATGTCTTTATACTTTGCGTTGTCTGAAGAAAGAAAAATTTCACAAGAGGCAAACAAAGAACACTGCACAACGGATTTATTTTTTAAAATTCGAAAACGATTGCTAGAATTCTCTGGCTAGAAGTCATGCGGGTTAGACATCTTTGTGCTTCACACCTAGCTGCAAGGATGAGTGTGCAAAGGTTTCGTCCAAAAATGCTTAGTTTTTCAATAAAAAAAAAATTTAGTCTAGATTTTAATATTTTCCTGCACTAAATTCCACCATCTATCAAAAACATAAAACTAATTAATTTCCCATATAGAAAAGAAAATAATAATGTGTCATGGTCTATAGTTTGATCCTCAAAAATTTCAAATCACATAAACGTTTCCAAAGCCTTGACGTTTCAAAGACTACTCGTTAATACGCGATTAAGATATTATCACAATCACCCCACGCCAAAAATATTGAAATTTAGTGTTGAAACATCAATTATATAGAACATAAAGTTGTCATCGTATCTTAGTTTAAGTCAAATGCTATCGAGATGGAGCGAAAATTTTCCTAAGAATAGATTAGAAATTTCAAAAAATCTGAATTTTCAAGGGTAACAAAGTCCAGTATAGGTATATACATCAGGCCTTCCCAAAACCTAACGACAAGGTAGACAAGCATGATGATCACCCATCCGAGGGTGATCGGAATCTTCAGAAAACCAGTATCTTAGTCACAAATAATTATGTAAACAACCAATTAAAGTCTTTTCTATTTAAAATAATTGTCTGTAATACTTAATTTATTTATGAAAATTTGATAATTTTAAGTTGTAATAATTAGAAGAGATTAGCTGTCTTGTAATTAATTCAAAATTCAAGTTTTTTAACCTACAGTTGGACACAAACCTCGTCACTCTAAACGGTTCAGCTTTGTGTTAAGAAGTGCGGGCTTTTCCAATTCTTATTAGCAGAGTGGTGGGTCAAGTTCCATTTGTTGAAAACTCTGTCGGACGTCATCGTGGTTAGCACGTTTGCCATAGTCTCTTTAAATTAGCCCCCTTTTTTTTTTTACCCTGATCGGTACTTAGTTTCTTCCTTGAATCTGAAGTCTTTCCACCGTGTTTAGATTATGGTTCAAAATATTTGTTATCTTAGCTTATGTTTCTTATGAAGGATCTCGATAGGCTGGAAAACCCACTCTCTGGTGGGTGATCGTTAGGTTGTTCAACCTTATCTCTGGTTTTACTATCGAAGCATTTTGGGGAACGAGGGTTTTACACTTTTGGGAAGGTGTGATGTATATTATATCTAAATATGGACTTTTTTACACTTATAAATTCAGAATTTGTGAAATTACTGATTTATTCTTATCAAATATTTTGCCCCATTTTGATAATATTTGACTTAACTGTGGTATGGTGACAACTTTTTGTTATGTATTTGTTGTTGTTTCAACATTAAATTCTAATATTTTGGCGTGTGGTGTTTTTGGTAGTATCTGAATCACGTATTGGAGGGTAGTTTTTGAAACAATTATGTTGTGTCGAAGGTTTAGCAAATATACCTAGATTAATGCTTTGAAAATTGAATTGTTGCGAGTCATATGAGACTTGTATACAGTGTGAGATGCTCCCAAATGTGTTACTGTGGTTTGAATCTGGGTTTCACGGTCATCTTCTCTGTTGTGGCTCCACTTCATGCTTGAGCTAGACAAAGAATCAATGCATGTCAATTTCTACATCTTGTCTTCATTTTGTAATTGTTTACTATGCTTTGTTCTTTTGTATTATTTAGTGTGGTTGGCTGATAGCATCAAAAAGTCTTGGAAATCTTGTATCACATTCTCTCTTATATTGGTTCAAATCGAAATGTGATGATACAGTACAAGCTCAAACCCAAGAGCCGTGATATTTTAAAATTTTATTTTATCTCTCATTTGAATTTGATTTTATTTGTTTTAATTTTTTAGATAAACTTTATATTTTTCGTAGAATATTTACTTATGTTATTAGAGATTTCAAATAATGACTGAACTCAATTTAAATGGTTGTGGTGAGTATTAATTTTAGACTTTGATATTGAATTGTTTTATTTCTCGAGAGTTTATTTTCTTGTATATTCTCTTATTTTCTTTTCTGTATCGTATTGAAACAACTTTTCCACGGCACCATATGAAATAAGAGTCAAGTTCCTTGTTAAAGCTCTAGGAAATGAGCTTTTTATGCCATGTTATAAGTAGTAGATAAAAATGAAATTTGCCACAAAAAACTGATAGTTGTGTTTCTTGTTTAATGTTAGGGTTAGTCATTTTGAGCCCACTGAGCAATTTTTCATTTGCTTTTGTAAACATTTCTCAAGATTTCATGATTATTTGAAGATGCTCTCCCGTCTCTCACCTTTCTGGTTTCCACTTTGTTTTTTCCCTGCAGATTGTAGGCAAGAATGACCAACGTTATAAAGAAATTTTCTATTACATCTTTGTTTATGTGGGTTACTCCCATTGCAATTCTATATGTTTTCAACCATAATTTACTTCCAGGTATGACATTTGCTTAAACTATCATAACCGGAGTTTAAAACTACATCCTTCTTGTGTTTTACTCATGTACAGATAGGATGTCTGAAAAATAATATTTCTCCTTACTATTAGGTTAATGCCAATGAGACCCATTGCTTTATTAGTTGTACTTATTTTGGCCGTTGAATCTTAGTTTTAAGTTAATGTATTTGGTCTGCAATTTTATCTTCTGCTATACAAGTACTCCTAATGTTTTCAGTTAAATTGTAAGCACAAACTATCTAGAATGTTGAGGCATAAAACTCCATTATAGTAAAATAATGATAATAGAAAACTACAACAAGTTCTAGATTTAACCACTAGTCTAAGTGACCTTGTTTGATTCACAAAATCCCAATAGAGTAAGATAACAACGTCCATAAGCATCATCATCCTAATCTGAGTCTCCCTCCTTTCTATTTATAATCATCTCTCCTAGTCTTAACTCCTAAAGTACCCCTTAATCTATTTTTCAACATTTTCTTTGTTAGGAAAAAGTTTCTGGGAAACTAAAAGTGTAATAAGCGTGCTCAAATTTCACATGTTGCCTTATTTTCTGTTTTCATGTGTGAATTGGAGTTAACCCTGAGTTCTCTTTGTTGACAGGTTCTAGCCAAATGAACCCTTACTCTCTTACACTCTTAAGTGGGTTCCTCGCTGTCATATCAGTGAATATAGTCATTGCATTTTATATATGCATGGCCATGAAAGAAGCTCCTGACAAGCATGAACCAGATGAGAAATTTCTTGCCGAAGCAAAAGCTAGTTTAAATCAGTCTACTAAGGAAGCTGATGGTACCACCTCGTCTCATAAAAAGAATGAATAGGGATGAAAAGTTTGAGGGCCAGAACTACCGCACAAGCTGAAGCAAGGTCTTCAGCAGCTCCAGATTCTTCAGGACGTATTGCACAAGACCTGTGAGATAATTAGTTTATTGATGAGGTGATTTTGTTTAAATTAATAATTTTGTATTTCTTGAATATAGCTTCTGTTAGAGTCTGTGTGAATCTTTATTCAGAAAAGGAACGAGGGAAATAAGAAGATTTATAGTTAGTGTTTGAAATAGCAGATTTATCTCTGTGCTCTCTCTGCCTCTTTTCCTCGATTGTTCATCTTCTTCTCTGTAAATTCCTTCTTAACCCTTCTCAATCTTTCGATATTCATTTAGTTGTAACTCACCCAGTGAAGCCACAAAATCTTTGTCATCAGTTTTGATCCATTATTTTATATTCGAGATTATTATTGCATTAGTCACGAAAGGTCGTAGCGATAAATTGGTTGGGATATGGAGGGTTGGATGGGTTGATAGTTTGCAGGGCTTAATATGAGCATTATGGGTTTGATGTCTTCAAAACAATTACAAGTTCCATTTTTAATTTTGGTTAAATAATGCCCACATTTGTTTGGAGTTAGTTTGATGGTGTATGGTGCCAGGTGCAATAGACCTTCCAATTATCTTGCTAAGAGAAAGGTCCAACATGTATCTACTATTGCATTAGTAGTTTAACACCCTCTGGAGCAAAGCATCAAATTATATTTTGTTAAGAAAAGTTTAATTCAAATCCTATCATATGGAGTTATTTGTTATTTGGTATCTAACGTTATTTTTTTCCAATTAGACTCTATAGTGTACGCTGTTTACAATTTAAATTATTCTGTTTAATTTTTCGTTAAATTGATCACGTGTAGAGCGCGTGACTTTGAAAAAAGTTCAATTCAGACCTTATCGTATGAAATTATTTGTCATTTGGTATTTGACGTTTTTTTTACTCAATTAGTCTCTATCATATACGTCGTTTGCAATTCAAATTTTTTCGTTCAATTTCTCATTAAATCGATAACGTGCAGAGTGCGTAACCTTCTGTTTTAGATTTAAAACTTTTAAAAAACAAATCACTGGCTAATTTGTTCATGTGTCAACTCTAAATGGCAAATATGTTCAAACAAATATTGTCATAAATGGAAGACATTAAATGTCAAACTATATCCACACTAAGTTGAGCAATATTTAACGCGTAGAGAATCAACATGTAACATTTACTCTTGCGATAATATAAGTTATGTATATGTTAATGTAAAAAGTGATGTACTCTGAATACCTTTAAAATACAGTTTTCTTCTTGGATGATAACTCTCAGTCACCCATAATTTTCACCAAATATTTATTTCAAATTAATATAATATTACATAAGTAAACGGATAAGAAAATTATTATATTTGATAATCGGACAAAGTAAAACACATAAAAACAAATAATGGAAACGCATACTTTGAGTTCTGTTTTCCACTCATCCAGTTTGACTTGCCGGATTTCGGCTAATGTGGAAATACTTGAACTCTCCAAAGTAAAGCTTTACTGTTAAAAAATATATAATATATCCAAAATGCCATCAAAATTGCAAACATTGACGTCTGACAGTGTTGAGAGGCCCAGCCGCCATCAGCATTCCTCCCAAAGGCCACCCACATCTCCCTTCTTCGTGTACAAATAGTAGTTACATTTATATAATTTTTTAGAAGGATAATTTTTAAATCTAAAAAAAAAGATCACGCGCTCTGCACGTGATCAATTGTTTGACTTGCAAACGACAAATACAATAGGGTCTAATTGGGCTAAAAAAAAGGTTAGAAACTAAATGACAAATGACCACATATAATAAGGTCTGAATTGAACTTTTCCTTATAAAAAAGAAAGTCATGCGCTCTACACGTGATCAATTTAACGGGAAAATTAAATGGAAATGTTTGAATTGCAAACTACGTTATACGATAGGGTCTGATTGAGAAAAAAAAATGCTACAGACTAAATGACAAATGACCTTATACGATAGAGTCTGAATTGAACTTTTTCCTATTTGTTTAAACAAAAGACAATTTTGTTAGTGTTGCAACGTAAGACTACACCGAGTGTGGCGCAGTTATAGCTAACATAAGGGCTGATCTTGAGGAAAAATTATGAGATTCAGGAAGAGTTACAAAACAACATAATATTTTGGTGTTAATAGTGAATTGAAGGAAGGGGTGTATTTTTTAATTATCAGCTTAAACCTTCTTTTATAGCTACTTAAATTGAACATTGATATTGATAAGAATAAAATTATATTTACTTTTTATTTTTATTTTCTAATTCTTACTTTATAACGTGACAATCATTTATTGGTATAACTAATGACTTATATTTTATTATTTGTAATATATTATATTAATTAATAATTGTCATGTTAAAAGATAAAAATTAGAAAGTAAAATTAGAATGCAAAAAATAAAAGTTACGTTAATAGATAAGAATTAGAAAGTAAAAATAAAAGTTATATGTAACATTATTCTGCTGATAAATAAAGAACAATTTTACGTTTATTCTATTATTCTACTTTCTTAAAAAACTTAACTGTTACACAATGATTTGTGCAATTAATTGATAATTTATTACATTAATTGACACATTATTTTTAAGAGAATAAATATAAAATTATTCATAAATAAATTATGATTATATTTAGAATTTATCATCTAAAATTTACGTAGTTTGTTTTTATTTTTTTAGTTATTAAAAACATTAAATCTCCATCATAAATGGAAGACTTGTAACGATATTCCAGCGCCAACTTAAAACCTCGCAAAACCGTACTCGTAGTCTTTGATCAGCTCGTCCAAGCTTTGTGATCTCTCAGAACCATCGCTACTATCTCTTTGCGACCTTGCTGAGCCCGTCCTTTTAATCATACCCTTTTGCGCAAATTTTACTCAGCCCTACCTCAAGAAGACAATTCCAATTCTCCCGGCACTTTACATGCTTCAAACTCGGTCTTTGACAGCACAGATTTCACTCTACCTAATACGGATTCAGCTGCTAAAATTCCATCCCCAGCTGAACCCACATGGGATAATAGAGGGAAAAAGCTGATAAGCTACTCTTTGGGAAGAAAATTCATCAAGGAAATTTGGTTGATAAGGAACAAGAAGAGGAGAGGAAGGAGAGTACTTGCCAAAGCTAATGATGTGCAACGGAATGGATAATCAACCTCGACCAAATCTATTGCCAAACTTTCTATGTAATGTGTTTGTTTATTTTATAGGTATTCATTTTGAGAAAGCACCATTAGAGCACCCCAAATTAGGAGAAGAGCATCACTTAGACCACTTTAAGTTCGAAGGAGGAAATGACCCTCACCCACCCCAAACTAGACTCAAGAATTGTGACTCTTTCTTTAGGCAATTGAGGATGAGGATTGACCTTCACATAGTGGAGCCAAGCGACTTAACATCATGGAAGCACATCATCGGCCACAACAATTTGAAAAAAGGGATTTGTCTCCTTTAATTAATATTTGTGTAATCAACTAATATTTATTTTGTTTAGTTTTTTTTTTGTGTTTAACTTTTTAATTATCTTTAAACACTTGGAAGTCAAACGTTGGTGCATTTGAAATAACACTTTGGCTATGATTGTTGGAAGAAAAAACTGATGAAAAAGGATATTGGAGAGAGAAAGAGATTCCGTAAGCGGCTAGGTAAGGTGGCCGAGTCCACCCTCTTTAGATGCTCATCTTCAACCACCTTTTGTAAATCCTAAAGGTTGAAGAGAGAGGGTATTTAAACCTCTATTTGTAGCTCTTCTCATTAGTTTTTGTTGAATGAAAAATCAGAGTATTTTCGTCCCCAAATCTTGAGCTCTTGGCTTCAAGTCTTTCCTCCCTCGTGGTGGGTAATATTCGTGATAGGTTTGTTCACATTCTTCTATTTTGTAAGTATTGTGAAAACTCTTATTATTGTGTCATTCTTTACTTTTCTCTTAAGAATAGGAATACCCATCAAGGGTGCACAAACTCTCATCCAAAGTTGTTGGAGTGCTCTTTTTCAAAGAAGAAGTCAAATCCGAGAATGTGCTGATTATTACCTTTCTCGATCAGCAACATTATTTTCTCCATATCTTTTAAGTCACGATGAGTTAGCCCTTCATATTTTAAGGGTATTAACCACACATCCAGAGTTTTCATCTGTCACAAAAATTGTGTTATTTTGTTTTTCGACGAGAAAGTTACGCATTTTTGAAGTTGGTATGTTCTCAGTTGGAGCAGTAAACCGAGTTCCGGCAATCTTTGGTATTTCGACCATCGCTGTTTTACCTTTGCGATTTATACCTTGAAATTTTCAGGGTATTTCATCAACTCATAAAGTAAGATGCTGTTAAATTTTGAGTTTATTTGGACTTAAACGGAAGAATTTACATATTTTAGAAGTTGATACATATTCGGACAAGTAGCAGATTTTTGTGTTTCTTTTCAATCACCAACTTGAGGCACGTCAATGCACAAGGCAGCATTGGCGACGCCTGACGCTGAAGAGGAAGAGAATGATGATAAGTGGGTGAAGGAGGAGAACCAGATGTCTTTCTGTTGGCAAAATCGGTGCTCCTAATGCTGGAAAGTCAGCATTTTCAATGGTTTGTTTCCTTATTCCTGCCCTTTGTTCATACTTATGGTTAATCATTGTGATCCTCATCCTCACGTTCTTTTCTTTTTAATCACTTTTATGACTATCATACTCATTTGTGCTCTGATTCTTGAGCGTTGTTGCGGTTGTGCCGTGCCTGTTTATACGCATTTGTAAAATAGAGAGAAATGATCTTCTAGGCCAGACTTTGTGATTTGAGAATGAGAAACTAATATGGTGAATAAAGTTTCACGGGACTAATTTGTTCGAATTTAAAATTGTCAGAGTTTGGTTACTTTAAAAGAAAATTAATTGAAAAACTATAATCAAATCCTGAATTCATTTATCTTATTCAATTGGCTTGAAATATCATAATAATGGTAGAAATTGGATCACTTTGAAGAAATACTAAAAATTTCATTCATGTTTATTATGAAATATCAGTCAGTGAGAGTGAGAGTGAGAGTTAATTATCTGAATATCAACTTCCGGCGTCCGGCCAAGGAAACGAATTGAGTTTTAGACGTATACATGAAAATTATTTGTCCTGAACGAAATAGTCTTGATAATGAGTTTCTTATTTAGCAGCATAATAATTAGTCTTAGCAATCACTGTTATTGATTGCCAGGTATAAAATCCCCAAATATGTATGTGTGTGTGTACATATTTATGTATGTGTTATCTCCCAAAAGTTGTAGATTACTTTGACAAATTACCTTCCGAGAGAAGTTGAATCTTGTCAACACCTTTTCTCTCTAAGTCTGTATAACTCAGACATTTGTTTTAATGCCTCCCTAAACCTAATTCTCTCTTTTGATGGCTTTTATGATTAAGCAGTTAAAAGAATGAAGATCCATTTACTTTGACTTAGGGAGTCATGAAAAAGGTTTGTTAGATCGTGTGCATCACGTAATCTAACATCGACTTATTTATTGGAGCTAGTGACGTTGAATTTTTCTCGTTTCAGGAAATCCCATATACTGTAATAATCTATACGAATATGGAATTTGGTTTCTTTTAATTTTATTGATCAAACAAAACTACTGCTATCAATATGAATATGGAAAATAAAATATATGGTAAAGTTAAGAAAATATTCTTAGGGACAAGCTAACTCTTAAATCAATTTTGTTAATTGTAACGCCCCGAATTTTAAAATCTCCAATTTAAAAACCCTAATTTGAAACCCTAGAAATTATTTCAAAATTTGAGTTAAAATCGAGCGTTAAATTTTCAGCTTAAAACATTTTCTTAAAATCTTGAATAAAAATCATTAAATGCGCGGAAGCTGTAATTAAAACAATAATTAAACTTATTCGAAATAAATGTAGAATTATAAATAATTCATAAAAACTCTAATAATAAAATTCAACATAATTTATTCGGAGTTAAAATAAAAACCGAAATACTTTTAAAAACTGAAACATAGTATTTTAAATTCCTTTCTCGGGAAAATCAACATCTTCTTCTGTATGCTCATTTGCCACTGGGAGATTCTCGATCGCAGCTAGTTCTTCCTCAGATAAAAACTCACCTACATCACAAAATTATTTAAAATATGAGAATTAACTCAGCAAGTAAAAATACGTGCAATGGTCAAAATTTACATTTACTTTTACCGAATCCTGATTACAGAACTAGTTGGTACTTATTTCCCAACCTTAGACTCAGCCATCTCATTGTCGTTCAGGCTTTGTCAACTTACTTTCGATCAATCTCACCATCTCATTGTCGTTCAGGCTTTTGCTATCATGTCAGTACCATAATGTTCAAGCTCACCATCTCATTGTCGTTCAGGCTTTTGCTATCACATATTTTCCGTCAATTCCATCATTTTCATGCACATACAATATGTCCTACCAATTTTATCTTTATACTATTCTAAGTCAATGCCGAAACATGCGTGCTCAAATATCAACTCGTGTAATAAAACAGTTATAAGAAAATAATATAATATCTTGTGATGTAGGGCTAAAGCCAAAACATGAGAAAACTATATTTTTACTTACTTGGATTCCGAGCGTTATGGATATCGGGATTCGTTTACTATTTCAGATAATATCCTGCTTAAATAGAATCTTTTGTATTAAATTCCTATTTAATAAATTCAATTTCAAAGAAATTTGAACAGAAATTCCTTACGTTGTTTTCTTGGGTCAGATCGGGTTGGTTGAATCGTTTGGATGACTTCCGAGATATTTCCTACTTAATTCGAATGTCGATATTAAAATCCAACTTAATTAATTCCAACTTAAAAGAATTTGGACAGAAAATTCTTACCGGTTTAATCTTGGATCGGTTCGGTCAGATTCGGGTCGAAATTTGGTTTGGGTTTGGTTCGGGTGAAGAGTGCCGGTTTGGGTCAACTGGGCCGGTCCGGGTCAACTGGGCCAATCTGGGTCGATCTGGGTCAACTGGGCCGATCTAGGTCGATCTGGGTCAACTGGATCAACTGGGCCGATCTAGGTCAACTGGGCCGGTCTGGGTTAATTGGCCCGATCTGAGTCAGCTGGGCCGATCCGAGTCAACTGGGCCCGATTCGGTTTGGTTCAGCTGATCCTTCTAAAAAAAACTGGTTATGGTTTTTAAATAAAACCAACTCCTTTCCTTTTCCTGTTCTGCCGAGAGAGAGAGAGAGAGAGAGAGAGAGAGAGAGAGAGAGAGTGAGTGAACGAGAGATCAAGAGTGAGCGAGAGCGAAACCGAGAAGGACAGAGCGAGGGAAAGCTTACGCTATTGAGGAAAATTGTTTGATCGAAGGGTGCTTTCTGCTGTCGCGAAGTGAAGCTCAACTGAGAGGAGTTTTGTCGGGTCGGAGAGTCTTGCAGCGTCGAAGGCCGGGGTAAGTACTCCTTCTCTTCTTGAAAGACTCGGGAGGGAGAGCTGATGTGCTTTCCTTCTTCATGAGTACCTTTATTTATAGGAGAGGTTAGCACCCCGCTCTTCCAAGATTTTCGGGTTTCACTCGGATTTTCCAGTTGTTATCTGATTGGCGGTGGATTTTTGGTTGAGTGGTTATTCAGTTAGATCCTGAACACTTCCCTTATAACGTCCAGGTTCATCCCGGATTTATTGCTGAAAATCAGCAATCTGATCTCTAAATCGGATTTCTAAAGATATTATCTTAATAGAAATCAAATATTCTTTTGTACCGGGATGATTTTTAGTCTAGGTTCATTGGATTTATTTCCTAAAATTCGGGTTGTGATTTAGGAAATTTTTAATTTGAATTTCCAGATTAAATTTGATTTGGAAATTTTAAAATTTTGAAATTTGAATATTGAATTGATTTGGGAATTTCTAAATTTTGAGAATAATTTGAAACCCTACATTGTTACATTAATAAAACTAATTGTTAAAACTATTATTCATTAGCAAATTCGCTTTCCATGTATAATTGTTCGTTAATATAATTGGTTTTCGTCAAACGGACATTTGCTAGGCCCTTCGACCGTAAGTTCCGGATGTTTACACTTGTCTTTGGGTTTATGCAAACGGAAAAAATTGCTTCGGAATTAGTGTCTGCACTTCTCCGATCAAATAGTTTGATGCTCTGAATCTGAGTTCTTCATTCTCTACCTTCGCCTTCGTACAAAGAGGTTTTCCATTTTGTCGTTGTTTGTTGGTTGCCCGTCTTCTTCGAAGAGACCTTCAAACTGTCGAGATCAGAGCCCCTAGTGAATCTCCGGTCATAGAGACAACAATTCAAAATGAAGCTTTTGTAATGAACGAGAAGAGCAAATTTACTAACAGAGAATAATTTGATGGTTAATTTATTAACAAAATTTAATTCAACAATCAGTTTGTTCTGCATAATTTTTTTTATTGAATTTTACCTTAAAATATATACAAAAATAAATTTATAAAATATAATTTTTTCTACATTCAATTCAAACATCCAGATGCCGGATTGGATTCCGACAGAACCTCCGTGAGCACGGAGACTCCAGTAGAAAACCAAATGGGGTTACTTTTAACACCAATAAATATCACCGGAGTTTCAACTAATGCTATAACTGCTCATTTCAATAATCAGAACATTGCTAAATTTGACTGATTTTGCTCCATTTTCACGTTACAATAATATCATATTCACACTACATGAATTGGTTGTACAGTACAGTTCACAATCTATTTTCAGTGGTAATTGTATATTACCCAAGATAACAATTATACACTACATCTTACCCATCTTTACCCGATCCAATCTCAGACTTCACGGTTCAATGCCAGCAATCCGATAATTAATTTGCTGCATCTTTCACTCACAGCTCAATCCAATTCACAACTTCCTCCACTGAATCAGAAACTCAATAATTTCAACCAAGTAATTTTTTTCTTCTTAACAGAAAGGAATTGAAAAACTGGTTTCACTTACCACAAAACCACCTTCCTTGGCGGTGACCGGGAGCTTAAATTTGCTCCAAATCGCAATTTGCCAGATTGGACCTTGATTTCATTTGCGGTTTCAAGCCACCCCGTCAATGGTTAACTGCTAAAGAAAAAGACAACACTATTAAAAATAATACAGAATCCAAACATGGAGAAACACGTCATAATCAGTTAAATTTTGTGATAAACATGTGCTAATGAATAACTAACCTGTAAAGATTAGAAGTATAATAAATGCTATGAATGACCCAGCAACGAATACCGGTAATAATATCAACAAAAGAACGTTTTTTTGTACTTCCAGACATGTTGAGTTCCACTCATTCTTGTAGAGTTAAAAGGGGATAGATTCCATATTTTATCTTTGTTACCTTTTCTTAATAATGAAAAAAAATTTTAAAGAAATGTGTCAATAGTTAGAACTATTGGTCTTATCAATCTAACCTCCTACGTCCATGATTAGAAGAAATGAAGATTGAAGACATACAAGTGGCTCTCATATAGCAGCATTCAATCAAACATCTCTCCAGAGAAGCTTCTTCTGCAGGAATTTCTCCCTACTGCCTTTGCCTATCAAAGACAAACATTAAACCTCTATTCAAGACCTTACTAATTATATATATCATTCTTTTCAAGATAAACAGATTTTCTGCAACAGACGTAATACTTTTGAATGCAGTTCGAAAAAGGTAGTTTCGGTATCTTAGATGCTGAGTTGCAAATGGTTAGAGTGGAGCTACTGTTACCTGAGGGGAATGTTTGGGGCAAGAGAATAAGGCAAGGGGCAGGGACAGTGGGAGATCATTGGTGTTGATTTTAAGATTTTGGGACGCAGGATACTTCCTTTTATTGACATTATCTTTTGGTACTGAAATGGAGCCTAATTTTAAAAATTATGAGAAATTTGACGGTATATGTAGAAGGTGTTACTTTAGTATATACTACTTTACATAGTGTTACTTTAATTAATTTTATATTTCTAGTTGATTTTATGCTATTTTAGATATAGTTACTTTAAATAATCTACTTTTAATCATAGTTGCTTTATTAATTTTTAGTTACTTTAGTTAATTTTTTACTATTTTAGTTGTAGTTACTTTAGGAGGGATGCCGATTTAAAAAATACATGGTGCATTTTTTTTGTGATTCTCAGAGATTGAAACTCTCTT
This sequence comes from Begonia peltatifolia, assembly GCA_022433055.1. Lineage (NCBI taxonomy): Eukaryota > Viridiplantae > Streptophyta > Magnoliopsida > Cucurbitales > Begoniaceae > Begonia > Begonia peltatifolia. The sequence goes on along the minus strand of CM039526.1, from coordinate 10,032,477 downwards.
GGTTTCCTAGTCTGTGGATTTCCAGGCCAGTGATTCCTTTATCAGGAGAAAGCTTTATGAAGTTACCAACCAGAATAAGCACAAATTATGAGACCAACAAAAAAAGAGTAAAGAAAAGATAAAGGGCAAACCTTGGTGAAGAGAAAATCGACGAAGTGTTTGGGAAGCCAGCAAAGACATTCGAGTAAGACTTGGTCAAATATGCAAAATTCACTATTGGTGGCAGAGAAGGCACCCTCTCACCCTTTTTCAAAAGTTGTTCTAAGTTAAGTCTCTGCAGGCACAAGACAGCCTTACTCTCCTTCCAAACGAAAGCAAGATGATCATTCTGAAACACAAAAAGGGAACCCGGCTTTGAACCAGGGTATCTAAAGCCATACCCATTTGCAATACCCTCCCCTGTAAATGCATGCTTAATACTGACAAAGTCTGGCTCACTGTGCCATGGAAATGGATCCTGACAAGGCTCATCAACATTTACTAGGAACATGGCAGAGCCATTAGGATGTAACACATAGTGAGTACCTTCCAATATCTTGGTCGCAATGAGAAGTCGTTGTCCCTGTGACTCTTCGTAAGACAACAAGAGAAGAAAGAGTGCCTTTCCGGGCTTGTCATCCGAAGATCTACCAGGAGGCCAGCCAAAAGTCCCTCCCCACAAACCAGCATGTTCTTGTTCAAAAGTCGGAACCTGTACGGGCAACTTGTACAGAGCAAATCGATTGTTGTGCATATTTGGCCATGCTCGATAAGAAGACAATTTAACAGTTGATGCATTCAATGATAGACCAATTGTATCACCTGATCTAAGAAACTCATCTAGTTGAGAGTGCTTGGTGCTGCTGCTCGAAGAATTTTTCTTAGACATTCCTTGAATGCTATTTGTCAAGCTTGATTTTCCGAGTAACTGACTAAGGCTATCCCTAAAGTACCTGACAAGAAAAGTTTTTCTCTTTGTAGATTGATTATGGCCTTCATCTCCATTGATAGAATTGCGCAAGCCAGTCGAATGATCAGATGAAAGTTCAGAATCAGTATTCCAATATGTTCGACCTCTAAGCGTGTACATCTCCATGACCATTGATCTCCTCTCTCGTAAAAGCACCATATCTTTTAGGAAGTTCACGTCATCATCCCTCAACCTAGGAAACAGTGGTCTAAATGCTAAATCAGGCAGCTTCATACAAACTTGATTCGTGACAATTTCAAGCAATTTCCTTCTATCACTGAAAGACAATCGGCTAAATGGCACATTAACCTCAGTCTGTCCTAGAACCCTTTGTGACCTAGAAATTCCATTGCTAGACTTATTAATCTTTCTTAAATTTTTGTCCGAACAATCAATGAAGCTCTTACTGTGTAACAATTTACCATGATTATTTTCTTTTTGTGGATCAACTTCAAGAAGAAGCACATTCGAAGTTTTATCAATACACTTAACCGAACCAGGATAGAAATAATCACAACCCTTCTCTCTTCCATGAAGAAAAAACGCAGTGGAACCATCAAAATCTCCAAGAATTTCAAAGACAGGTGCCCAAAGAATGGGGCCTTCTTCGATTCCTAATGGACCAAGCTCTTGTGGGATTATCCGACAGCCAACAACTGATATAAAACCAGGCATAACGTAAACTACATTACCAAGTTCAGGATTCTGATGAACCCATATGCCAATTAGGGGCCAAACCATATTGAGGAAGCGGAAAAGCGCCTTATAAGATCTCACGCCCTTTCGCCACTCAATAAGGTCAATCTGGACCACAATTCCGACCAGCTCACACTGAGTTAACCACACCTTTTCAGAGGCCACAAGAGCATGAACACTCCGACAACATAAACTGAGATTACAAAGATCTCTTGCGGACAGAGATCGGGAAACAACAGCAAACACATCATCTGGTAAAGCTAAAAGCAAGCTTGAGCCACAGAAGTCAGACGACATGACTGTTATATTCAGAAATTATAAACCATGGTAAAGGACCCCATGAAGATAATCAGAGCAAGCGTAATTAACTGGAAGAATAGATTTCTGGACGTGGAAATAAACTCAGAAGTGGAAAATACCAATCCCATATGAGGCTAGAAACAGCCAATTGCCGCCCATTATTCGGTCCATCTACTGAAAATGATCAAATTAAGACCTGAAGCTGAAACGGATTCGCCCCTGATCGTCAACTGAATGAGAACAAGAAAGAGAACTATACAGGAATTCTTCAAAAACAATTGGATCTGTCACAGAGGATAAAAAAAAAAAACAAAGGAAAATCTCAATTCCTCCAGTTCTTGATTCAACATAACTTGCATCAGATAATCAACAATTCCATAAAAAAACATTAAAAAGAAAACCTAAAAAATGGGTGTAAGAAAAGCAATCGCCAGTCAATCAGAGGTCGACCCTTTTAGCTCCTAGCTGTTCTTAAAGAAATGGTGGAAAATTCTGCGATGTTTCACCAAATTGAGACTACTTCGGCTGTTTTAGCAGCAATCACTGTCCTTTACGCCAACCCAAACAAAAATAAAATGGTTTTAAAAGTAGAAGACGGAGACCAACATGTCCAGAAACACGAGATATCCAGAAAGACCTTAATCATCAAATTCTTCCTCCAACTCCTACTGCGGGGCAATGATTCTTTCAGTGGGGGGGAATATATCAGTCGTTTCTTCACATGTTAGGTGGGTCATCCTATAAACATGCAACATAATAAGCCTAGGTTTCGCAATTATATTAATGAAATATCAAGGGGTTGTTGGGTGACAGTCGGTATGTTTATCTGTTTGGAACGAAGCTCCAGTGCAAAACATTTATTTTATTTTTTTTCGTGTAATTAATATTAGTGGGTACACGATGTACATGTCAGTGCGTGTTGTCTTAACCGTGTCACTACAATAAACTACGGAAAATGCATGATATTGTTCATCGGAAAATTATTATCTACACAACGAAGTAATTTTTTTCGATTAAATGGTATAATATTTTGTCTTTGTAATTTATAAATTATTTTAATTTAATTTTGTAATTTTCTCATTAAAGTCATTGTATTATCAATTTTGTTTTTAAATAACTCTGTAATTTAATTTTGTTATTAAATTTAACAAAAAAAAGGCGCGATATAATTCGCGTCACGTCATTTGTTTATATCGCATAAAATACTTCATTAAAGTAAAATGATTGTTTGTTATTTCTATACTCAACTAAATATTTTCTTAATTATTTTAGTTTAAAATAGCCTAACACAATAATTTGTTACGGCACAAATTTTGACGTTTATTTTATAGAATATTATTTTAAAAAATTATAATAAATCTTACAAATATTAAAAAATTATTAAATTTTTTAAATTATCTTTTTATGAAATATTGAATATGTGATAAAAATTTTAAATAAATAAGATATTATTTTATATGTTTTCGAGGTAAACACTATAAACGGGGGGTGGACGTTATTCAATTTATAAAAAAAATATTAAAAATTTTTGAAAAACATACCAAAAGATATTTAACATATCATTGAAAGATAATTTAGAAAGCCTCGTAATTTTTACATTTGTACGATTTATTATAATTATTTAAAACAATAATCTATAAAACATACTTAAAAAATTATAATAAATTAGTACAAGTGTTAAAAAATTACGAACTTGCTAAATTATTTTTGTATGATAAGCTGAACGTGTTGTAAAAATTTCAAACAAATTCAATATTATTTGTTATGTTTTTTGAATTTTCTTAAAAACATTTTTATAAAGTAGACAACTGCCTCCTGTTCTCTAAGACGGAGGGCTGATCTCGAGCCCCCATTTTTTGAAATCTAAGAGTCGACATAAGTTGTTTTGTTACATTTCTCATACTCTGAGTGTGTTAATTTTTTTACAAAATTACTTTAAAGTTTTTTTTGTTAAACTCTTCAAAGCTTGAATATTACCCGTTATGAATTTGAATGTAAAAAATAAAAAAAAATCTTTATATAATATTAACAATTTAATTATATTATTAATTAGTTTATTAATATTATATGAGTGGGGGACAAGGGACAACTTTCAACATTTGATATAATAATAATAATTATTATTATTTAAAACTTATTAAAGTTTGCCCTAGCCATGGTCGTCTTTATTTACAAATACCTCATTCCTTTACACGTATTATGACAATTGAGTCCAAAGTTAAACCAATAATTAAATAATAACAAAGTGATCAGCTTGAGATGAGAGTGCTTATAAGTTTGTTAGTAAATTCAATAATTCATATATACTGAAAATTGACACGTAGATTATAAGATCAGATAATAATGTTATGTTTTTTTTTAATTTATTTTAATTGCACACACGTCAACATATAACATTATTCAAGATTAAATTATAAAATTAAATGAAGTCAATAGTTTGTCTTGGATTGTTGGAGATTTTTTATTTTTTTTTAAATATTAATAAAATTATATTCATACATAACAAAATAAAATAAAAAATCACATATAAATAAAAAAATATATCAAATACTTACTTAAGTTTTTGCTTAATTTAATATGAATAAATGTTACATTTTTAACATATAAAATAACAAGACTTGTGCTCGTCATTGATTTCCACGTTTACCTATTTGGAAGGATGCATGCAATCATACACAAATGACCCCACCTCACAAGACGATTGATACATTTTTAGATGCATTATATTTGTCTTGCCTTCTTCTCTTGAGATTTCTTTTTCCCTAACCCGTGGGGGAGATTTTGAAGCTTGATTATAAGTAGAAGGCTCACAAGCTTCCCGTGATAGCTTTGTTAACTAGACTTTTGGTTTAAATACTTCAGCTTTGAGCAAGATAATCGTAAGATGGAATGTAATTGTTTGAATTTTTCAAACATTGTTGTATTAGTAATTGTAAAAGTTGTATAGAGATTATTTTGATGAATGACGTGTGCATATAATGGGTAGAAGTTGTATCGAAGATTTCTTGGAGTTTTATAGACATAGGAAATTTTTTTTGGAACAGCCGATTGGTCGCCCAAGAGAGCCGACCGATCGCCGTTTCTGGATTTTTGGCGAGCCTTGGAGAATTCAGAACAGGAGGCTACCGATCGGTCGCCGTCTTTGGCCGAATGGTTGCTGTTTTCTGCGTTTTTAGATAAATCGGACAGTGACAGCTCTGATCAGTCGGCGTTTGGAGCTGATCGATCGCCTTTTTGAATTTTCAAAGAAAAAGAAAAAAATTTATAAAATGTGACTTTTGGGGAACAAATTGAATAGTTTTTTTTTAAAAAATCGAATTAATTTAATATTAATATAAAGGAGGTTAGTTTAAGTTAAATATGATTAAGAAAAATTAACCATGAGAATTTTGTGATAAATTATGGAGTGAAAGACAAATTAGTATCTTAAATTGGTAAAACAAGGGCAAAAATGGTAACTTTATCCATGAAACTTCTAGAAAATTTGATAAAAATTGATGTTCAGTCATTCTTTCGTAGAACGAGATTTCAGTTTACAGGGGAGAGGAAAGGAAAAGACAAAGAGGGGGCGAGGAAAAAAAAAGTGAGATTTTTGCCATTTTCTTCGAAGGAGAGTGGCAAATCTTGGAGAAGGGAGTTCAACGATTCAAGTATCAACTTCCAAAGAGGATTTTCGTGGAATTAAGAGGAGTCTACATTTTGGTAAGTAAATCTTGCGCTTAGAGTATTTAATTTATTTCTAATGCATGATTTAGATGGAAATATAGTTATTGTTGTTTGGAATTGGTTAAATATACGGAATTGATGACTGTGAATGAGGCTTTGAAGATGGAAGAAGATTAAATCGTGTTGATTATGTTTAAATTATAAGATTTGGCTTGCGAATAGAAGTTATGAACTTATGTTTAACTCTTGGTGTAAAATTGATGAGTTGGATATTATAAGTTAATGGAGAAGTTGTAAGAAATTAAATTGTTATGGAAACTGTTAATGGATGGTGAATGATTTTATGATGTTTGGGTTGAGTGCATGGATTAGATGATGTTTTGGGTTAAGCTTGGTGTCAATAATATTTTTGGTAGAATACTTTTGTACAGTCACATGCAGTGACTTTTATATTTTGTACGCTTCTGATGTATCTTTATAAATTATGTATCAACATATTGAGGTAAATACTTGTAGATGGTTTTGATTATATTATATTTTGGAATTCTGATTGGATGAAAAGATTTGAATATTGTACATTGTTTTGAATTTATATGAAATGACGATAGGTATCCTTCCCACTTTAGGAATCTTATTCTTATCAGGGTCGGGTTGGATCATGACAGTTATGGTATCAGAACTATACATAATAATTCTAACTGTTAATGGAAAGGGTTAGCAATTGTGTTAATGCCTCTTGTTTCCCTTAATAGTGAATGTTATCTGATGAAAATGTAATTTATTGTAGATGGAATGAAGAGGATCTACAAGTAAAGGTGATAATCATGACGATGAAATCACGGAATTGAGGAGGGCTATAATAACTTTAGCTGACCTTGTGAACAAAAATGTTGCTCAGCAGCGGAGTGAAAGGTTAGACAGTATTGATACGTTAGAGATGAAACTATTGGAGAGATTTCGAAAAGCTAGACCTGTAGTGTTTAACGGGGAAAGTGATCAAGCCATAGCTGAGGAATGGTTTCGACAAATGAAGAGGAAGTTTGAGATGGTGAGAATTTTGGATAAGTTCGAAGTTAAGTTTGCAATAAACTAGTTGGATGATAAAGCTGATGAATGATGGGATCAGACTAAGGTACCCCTGGAGAGCCAAATTGATTGGGAACAGTTTGAATCTAATTTCTTGGAACGGTTCTTCCCTAGATATGTGACACAAGCAAAGGCCAAGAAATTCCTTGAGTTGGTCCAATGAGACTTGAGTGTCATGGAATATCAAGCTAAATTTGAGGAATTTACCAAATATGCCGGACAATTTATTCCCAACGAAGGTGCCAAGACCCAGAGGTTTGAACAAGGTCTCAGATCAAGAATTTCAAATAGACTCGTAGGCTTAAAAATCGAGTTGTATCTGGATATGGTAGAGAGGGCTATGCTAGTTGAATAGAAATTTGCAGCTGGAAAAGATGAGTGGGAATCTAGGAGAAGGACAAAAGGGAAAAATTCACAAGCAGTCAGTGAAGGAGATACCAGATCAAAGAAACCAAGATTCATTATTTCTCAATGTAAGAGCCAAACTTCACACCAGAGTAGATTGGCCAAAAGTGAATGTGATAGTTTTTAACTAATTAACCAGTAGAACATAACCTGCCTTTATTGCAGTAAAGAGGGGCATATGAAAAGAAATTGTAGAAAATAAATGGTTGATCATCCTTATGCTCAAGAGAGGGTAAGCAAACCCAATTTCTAGCGGCGAGTCCTCCTGCAAGTGAGAGACCAAGTCAGCAAGCATCGAGATCGTCAGGAGGAAATACTTCATAGGCTGACAGTTCACAGCCCAGAGGACATGCTTTTGGTACCTTTGGTGAACAAGTAGACAATGCGATGATTGAAGGTATTTTCCTACTTAATAATTCAAAAGTATAGATTTTATTTGATTTCAAAGCAACACAGTCATTTCTATTGTCTACCATTGTGCATGCTTTAGAATTAGAAGTTATGTCTTTACCTTATGCTTTGAGGGTGGAATCACTTTTAGGTACAAATGTGGCCGCAGATCAAATCTGTAAATCTTGTGTGGTCAAGATTAGAGATTATGAATTAATGGTGGACTTGATAGTTACAGAGTTGGACTGGTTCGATATTATCTTTGTAATGGATTGGTTATCTAAATACAAAGTAATTATGGATTGCTATCGAAAGAAAATAACGGTATGTCTTCCATATGGAGATACCATTTCATTCTATTGAGAGGAAAATGCAGTCAAGTGTCATTTTCCCAAAACTTCCTTTGAATTTAAAGGATGGATAGCTAGTCTTTTAATTGAAGAAGATAGTGAAAGATTGGTGCAAGACGTTGAAGTAGTGCAAATGGATGTATTTCCAGAAGAGTTACCTGGGTTACCTTCAAAAAGAGAAATAGAATGTGTGATCGATATGTATCTGCGGACAAATCTAATTTTCAATCCTCCTTATTGAATGACACTGTCAGAATTAAAAGAACTAAAGGTGCAATTAGATGAATTATTAGAAAGAGGATTTATAAGGCCTAGCACTTCACCTTGGGATGCTCCAGTTTTATTTGTCAAGAGGAAAGATGGCACATTGATAATGTGCATCGATTATATACAGCTGAACTGAGTAACAGTACAGAACAAATATCCACTTCCTTGGATTGATGACTTGTTTGATCAATTGAGAAGATCATGTTGGTTTTCTAAGATTGATTTGAGATCTAGATACCATCAACTAAGAATTCGAGAAGAGGATGCTCAGAAACTGCTTTCAGAACTCATTATGATCATTACGAGTTTTTGGTGATGCCGTTTGATTTAACGAATGCACCTGCTGCATTTATGAACTTGATGAACAGAGTATTCAGACCAAACTTGTACAATTTTGTTATCGTATTCATTGACGATATCCTAGTATATTCATCTTCAAGAGCAGATTATGAACAACACTTGCATTGCATTTTGAGTATGTTGAGACATCATTAGTTGTGTGTCAAGTTGAGCAAATGTGAATTCTGGTTTGAAGAAGTTAAATTTCTAGGGCATATAATTTCCAAGAAAAGTATTGCAGTCAATTCTTCAAGGACTGAAATAGTACAAAACTAAGAACAACCCAAATCAGTTTCAGAAATAAGAAGTTTTCTGGAATTGGCAGGATATTACAAAAGATTTGTGGAAGATTTCTCTAGAATTTCAAAGCCTTTGAATCAGTTAACCCAGAAAGGGATAAAATATGAATGGGACGACAAATGTGAAATAGCTTTTCAGTTGTTAAAGAAAAAGCTAGTGTCCCGACCAATTCTGATAATTCCAGAAAGAGGAAAGAATTATGTGGTTTATTATGATGCGTCCTTGAATGGTTTGAGGTGTGTATTAATGCAAAATGATAAGTTAGTTGCCTATGCTTCGAGGCAATTAAAACCCCATAAAGGAAATTATCCGATTCACGATTTAGAATTCGCTGCAGTGGTATTTGCTCTAAAACATTGGAGATATTATCTATATGGGGAAACATTCGAAGTATTTTTATATCACCAAAGTCTGAAGTATTTGTTTACCCAGAAAGAGTTGAATTAGACGTAGAGACGCTATATGTAATTTTTATAAGACTATGATTTTACACTGCATTATCATCCAGGTAAAGCCAACTAAGTTGCAGATGCTTTGAGCAGAAAATCCTGTGTAATAGCAGATGGTTTGGGCATTAAAGAGTATGAGATGTGAGATGAAGTTGATCGATACAATTTACAGCTAAGAGAAGGCGATGGACATATATATCTATAGAATGTGAATGTGATGCCAAACATGGTACGGAGGATTTTGGATGCTCAAAGCAGAAGTGTTGAAATAGCTGAGTGGAGAGCTAAGATTGAGACAAAAGAACTTGAACAGTTCTCCATGGATATCAACTCAGGAGTTAGATATCAAGGTCGCTTGGTGATTCTTGATGACCAAGAATTGAAAGAAGAGATATTATAGGAAAATCATTGTTTGAGATTTGCAATTCACACAGAAAATAACAAAATGTATCAAAACATGAAAAAAACAATATTGGTAGAAGGGAATGAAAGCTGATATAGCTAAATTCGTCTCTAAGTGTATGACATGTCAACGAATCAAAGTAGAACATAAAAAACCGGCGGGATTGCTAATTCCACTACCGGTAGTTGAATGGAAGTGGGAATACATAATAATAGATTTTGTTACAAGCTTACCTCGATCTTCCAAAGGAAATGATGCTATTTGGGTAATTGTTGATCGACTTACAAAATCAAGTCACTTTTTACCCATACGTAGCAATCATATGGTGGAGCAACGCAGTAAACTTTATTTGAAAAAGATTATAAGACTACATGCAGTATCTATTTCCAACGTTTCGGATAGGAATCCAAGATTCATTTTAAAATTTTGGCAAGGATTATAAAAGTTATGGATACAAGACTAGATCTTAGTACAGCTTATCACCCATAAATTGATAGTCAATCAGAAAGAACAATTCAAATTCTAGAAGATATGTTACGAGCTTGTGTAATGCAATTCCTAGGTGGTTGGAAAGACCATGTTCACCTAGTGGAATTCACCAACAGCAACAGCTACCAAGCTAGTATAGGAATAACACTGTTTGAATCATTGTACCACTATGCTGGACCGAAATTGGTGAAACTATTTTGTTGGGACCAGATTTGGTAAATGAGACCAATGAGAAGATCAAACTTATCAAACAAAAATTGGTAACTACTTAGAGTCGTCAAAAGAGCTATGCTGACAAACGTAAAAGACCTCTGGAATTTAATGATGGTGATCAAGCATTTGTTAAAGTGAGATCTCACCAAAATTTAAGCAAATTTGGCAAAAGTGGTAAGCTAGCGCCAAGATTTGTAGGACCTTTCAGGATAATGCAAAAAGTCGGTCTTGTAGCTTATAGAGTGGCGTTACCTCCTCAGCTGGTGGAAGTACATGACATATTTCATATTTCTATGTTAAGAAAATATGAACCAAATCCCTCGCATGTGGTGAATTGGGAAGAATTGGAATTGCAACCGGATATGATGATGGTAGAAGAACCAGCTTCTATTCTCGATACAAAAGATAAAGTATTAAAGAATTAGTGATTCCAACCGTCAAATCTTATGGAAAAGAAGAGTAGCCGAAGAAGATACCATGGAGTTGGAAAGTGAGATGAGAGAAAAATACCCCCAATTATTTGGGAATTAGGATAGAACTAAATTTAGGGACGAAATTTCTTTAAGGGGGAAAGAATATAATGATTTGAATTTTTCGAACGTTGTCGTATTAGCAATTGTAAAAGTTGTATAGAGATTATTTTGATGAATGACGTGTGTATATAATGGGTAAAAGTTGTATTGAAGATTTCATAGAGTTTTATAGAAATTGGAAAAAAAAAATTTTAGAGCAGCCGATCGGTCGCCCAAGAGAACCGACCGATCTTCGTTTCTGAATTTTTGGCGAGCCTTGGAGAATTCAGAACAGGGAAGTTGTCGATTGGTCACTGTCTTTGGCGAAAGGTCGCCGTTTTCTGCATTTTTGGATAAATCTGACTGTGGCAGCTTCGAATCAGTCGGTGTTTAGAGCCGATAGATCGCCCCTTTGAATTTTCAAAGGAAAACAATTTTTCTAAAATCTAATTTTTGGAGAACAAACTGAATAGTTTTTTTTTTTTAAATTGAATTAACTTAATACTAATCTAAAGGGAGTTAGTTTAAGTTAAGCATGATTGAGAAAAATTAACTATGGTAATTTTGTGAGAAATTATGGAGTGAAGGGCAAATTAGTATTTTAAATTTAGTAAAGCAAGGGCAAAAAGAATAATTTCACCCATGTAACTTCTAGAAAATTTGAGAAAAATTGATGTTTGGTTATTCTTTCATCGAAAGAGACTTCAGTTTACAGTGGAAAGGAAAGGAAAAGAAAGAGAGGGGGGAGGGGAGAAAAAAAAAGTTTGGGATTTTTGTCATTTTCTTCAAAGGAGAGCTACAAATCTTGGAGAAGGGAGTTCAACTATTCAAGTATCAACTTCTAAAGAGGATTTTCGTGGAATTAAGAGGAGTCTACATTTTGGTAAGTAAATCTTGCGTTTAGAGTATTTAATTTATCTCTAATGCATGATTTAGATGGAAATATAGTTATTGTTATTTGAAATTGGTTAAATATACGGAATTGATGACTGTGAATGAGGCTTTGGAGATGGAAGAAGATTAAATCGTATTGATTATGTTTAAATTAGAAGACTTGGCTTGATAATAGAAGTTATGAACTTATTTTTAACTATTGGTGTAAAATTGGTGAGTTAGATATTATAAATTAATGGAGAAGTTGTAAGAAATTAAATTGTTATGGAAACTGTTAATGGATGGTGAATGATTTGATGATGTTTGGGTTAAGTGTACGGATTAGATGATTTGGTACGAAACTTTAAATAGAAGAATGTTGCAATGTGAAATGGGTATGGTATTTGGGAGGGCAATTAGGTGTTGGAGGTGTCTTTGATTTAATAACAAAAAATATAGGGTTTTTCAACCTGTATTTTATTTGTGCTTAATAAGGTTATTTTAAAACATTAAAATAATTGCACGTTATGTTGATTTTCGAACTTGAATTCACGAAAGAATCACCTTATGATTTTCAGTTATACATTTCATTAGCTTTACAATAAATTCTCATAGCTATATAAAAAAAATATTGAAAAACAAATTAAATTTGCTCTAATTATATGCAATATGTATAACTATGAAAAAGAGCAGTAGTCTTGCGAATTATCGTCTTCTTTGGTTTGAAAATCCTAAATCTCGCGAAGAAAGTAAACTCGGGGTACTACAGTCCTGTTGGAGAAAGCAAAGAAATCTGTAGAGATGTTTTATAGTTATACATGTTGGATTGACATATATGTGAACTATTTTTACAAACGTCGTGGATTGTAAATAATTTGTTGGATTTTCTTTTCTTTTTGGTTTACATGCCAATTCTATTAACATTACCTTGCATTTAGTTGTTGGAATTGATTTCTCATTAATTGATTTCTAGCATGTATTTTTATGACAATGACATGTTTTGATGGTTTCATTTGGTTGTATATTAAATAATAGTGACGATGACATGAGGTGGAGAATAGTTCGAATTGTGTATATGGAGTTAAATTGAGTATTCTAAATTGTTGAATTTATTTATTGGGTGAAAGCTCATTACGTGGATTATTTAAATTTTTTCAGATAACGATAACATTCACATGGACAGAAAACTAACAACAACCTGAGTTGATACAGAGGCATAGGAACCCGTTAAGGTAGATGGTGCTCTGGGTTAAGTTTGATGTCAATAATATTTTTGGTAGAATAGTTTTGTACAGTCACATGTAGTGACTTCTATATTTTGTACGCTTCTGATGTATCTTTGTGAATTATGTATCAACGAATTGAGGTAAATGTTAGGATTAGATGCCCTAATCCACTTGTAACGAATGATTGAAAATATGAAAAGAAAAGAACATTGAGATTTATAGTGGTTCACTCTCGTTGTGAGAGCTACGGCCACTGACCACTGATAGATTTCACTAAAATCAAAATAACGAGTTACAATAGTTTTTTGCCTCACACTTTCAGACACACTCTAATAATCTAATTACGTCTTTATATATTAAACGAATTAGGATTACAGAATAAGAAAGTAATTATAACTCAACAATCTCTTACTTGGAGACTAACCATATCGTCTCTCCATCTGTAGTGGCTTCATTCTCATATCTCATCCAAGAAGTCCGACTGCAGTTGCGCACAACTTCAGTTTCTCAATCGTCACAGCTTTCATTAACATGTCAGCTGGATTCTAACTCACTTGGATCTTTTCAAGCGTCAATACTTCACCTTCAAAGGTGGATCTGATGAAGTAATAACACACCTGTATATGCTGTCCTGCCGTGATAAACCGGGTTCTTTGCTAAATGGATGACACTTTGACTATCACAATGCAATACACTCTCATCGTAGTTTTGGCCTAACTCGTGTAAGAAAGGCTTCGCCCACATCATCTCCTTCGCGGCTTCTGTCACTGCAATATATTCAGCTTCACAACTAGAAAGAGCAACTACATCTTGAAGCCTCGAGACCCAACTGATTGCGATGCCACCCAAAGTGTAAACATACTCAGGTCTGCCTTACTACTGTCAATATTACTACCGTTATCAGCATCAACGTATCCATCTAAGTCCAAATCAGACGTTCGAAAACATAAAATGAAATCCGAACTTCCTTTCAAATATCGCAAGATCCACTTAACGGCTTCCTAATGTTTCCTTCCTGGATTACTCATAAACCTGCTAACAACTCCCACTACATGTGCAATGTCTAGTCGTGTGCAAATCATTGCGTACATAAGACTACCAACAACAAAAACATATGGAACAGTAGCCATGTAGTCATTCTCTTCATCAGTCAAGGGCGACTAATCTTTAGATAGTCTGAAATGACTAGGCAATGATGTAGTGATTGGCTTAACATCGTACATCTTGAACCTGCTAAAAACCTTCTTCGCATATTTTTCTTATGAGAGTTTGAGAACCTCCTTATCCCTGAAGATCCTAATCCCAAGGATTTGTTTTGCAGCATCCAAATCCTTCATCGCAAACTCCTCACATAACTTCCTCTTCAGCCTGTTAATCTTATGCAAGCTCGCTCCAGCATTCAACATATCATTAATGTAAAGGAGCAAAATAATATAGGAGTTATCAAACCATTTGATGTAGCCGCAGTGATCGGCTTCACATCTCACAAAATTGTTACCTTTCATGAAGTTGTCGAACCTCCTGTACTATTGCATTGGAGTCTGTTTCAAGTCATACAAGCTCTTCTGAAGCTTACACACAAGCTGCTCTTTATTTTTCACCTCGAGACCTTTTGGTTCCTGCATGTAGATCTCTTCGTCTAAATCACCGTGAAGAAAAACAATCTTCATGTCCATCTGCTGAAGATGAAAGTCTTCTTTCACAACCAAACCCAAGACAATTCTGATCGTCGTCAACTTCACCACTGGTGAGAAGATCTCGGTGTAGTCAATACCTTCCTTCTGTTGGAAACCTTTGACAACCAATCTAGCCTTGTACCACTTGCTCCCGTCATGTTCTTTTTTAATTCGGTAAACCCATTTATTGCGCAGCGCTTCCTTACCCTTTGGTAATTCTGCCAATTGCTTTGACTTCAACGAATCCATTTCATCTTTTATAGTTGTCTCACACTTAATTGAATCATCGGATTGAGATGCTTCCTCATAACATCTCGGTTCACCTTTGTCAGTTAGCAGGATGTAATTAAGAGACGGAGACCATCTATGGACTGGTTTGCTGACTCTAGATGATCTTCTCAGTTCTGCAATCGGCATTTGCGAATTTACCTCTGGAGTCACATTCTCATTAACTTCTTCTTCAACAACACTATGATATTCTTTGACAGTTGTAGTATTATCAGCTAAAAAATCTTTCAAATTGAGCACAATAAACTCTTTCAATACAGAACTCTCACTGTCAAAAGTCTTGCCAACAACATCTTTGTAAAGGATCTGTTCGTTGAAGATGACGTTCTTGTTGCGAATGATCTTCCAATTTTGATTATTGAAGAAACGATAACCAAACTCGGCGTCACCATAACCAATAAGAAAATATTTCTTAGATTTCGGATCAAGGTTGCTTATATTAGAATCATCAATATGAACATATGATAAGCAATCAAACACTTTTAGAAAAGAAAAATTTACCTTTTTACCGCTCCAACCTTCTTCTGAAAGTTTATAATCTAGAGGTACGGAGGGTCATCTATTGATCAGGTAGGCTGCAGTGTTGACTGCACTTGCCTAAGAATATTTAAGCAGCTCAGTGTGCAATCTCATGCTCCTCACATGTTCATTTAGTGTTTTGTTCATCCTTTCAGCTACTTCATTCTCTTGAGGTGTTCGAGGAATAGTCTTTTTCATCTTGATTCTATTCACAGCACAAAACTCTTTGAAATTCGCATCGATATACTCGCCTCCGTTGTCGGACCTCAAACATTTCACCTTCAAATTCATTTCATTTTCAACCAAGGCCTTCCACTTCCTGAAAACACTAAATATATCAGATTTGTTCTTCATGAAGTAAACTCATACTTTTTTTGTTGAATTATCTATGAACGTCACGTAGTAGTATGATTCACCAAGAGAAGAAATTGGTGCAAGTCCCCACACGTCGGTGTGCACCAATTTCAGTCTTTTCTTCTTTAACTCCCTCCCAATCTTTAAGAAAATAACATGTTTCTGTTTCCCAAAGATGCAGCTCTCACATAGCTGATACTCGACAGACTTCAACTCCGGAATCTGACCATTCTTGATCAGAATCTTCATTCCTTTCTCACTCATGTGGCCTAACCTGCAATGTCATAATTCTGTGCTCTTCGAGCTATTAACAACAACAATTGTGTCTCTGCATGTAGAAGTCATGTATAAAGTTCCTGTTTTGTGACCGCGAGCGACAATCATCGCTCCTTTAGTGACATTCCAACCACTGTTTCCAAAACTGACATTGTGACCTTCACTATCAAGTTGTCCAACTGAAATTAGATTTCGCATCAACCTTAGCATGTGTCTCACTTTATTGATCTTCCAAACAGACTCATTGGCCATTTTCAGTTTGACGTCACCAATGCCCACAATATCCAGTGGCTCACCATCTGCAAGGTAGATCTTCCTATAGTTTTCAGTTATATAATTCTTCATTAATTCTTTGTATGCGGTGGTGTGAAAAGATGCTCATGAGTCTAAAACCCACGAGTCTATTGGACTGTCGACTGAAAAAAGTAATGCGTCAGTGATGTTTTTCGTTACTGCATTTGTTCAATCACCTTTGTCATTGTCGTTATTCTTTGGTGCTATGCAATCCTTCTTCATGTGACCCTGCTTGCCACAATTCCAGCACTCAAGTGTTCGTTGGGACTTGGACTAACTCATTCCGTTCTTTGACTTAAATCTACCCTTACTTCGGTTGGAGTTTCTATCATTATTTCTACCTTTGTTTTCAACATTTAGAGCTGAGCCTTTCGATGTTTCACCAGAATCAATCTTATGAACTTTCTCGGCAAGAATACGATCCCTCACATCGGTGAATATTAATTTTACGCTTCCGACTGAGTTACCAACTGCTGTCTTATAGGTTCCCAATTATTCGGTAGAGACGCCAACAAAATTAGGGTACGAACCTCATCCCCAAAATCAATTTCCACAAATAGCAATTGATTTATAATAGTATTGAATTCATTCAGCTGTGCTACAATAAAAGTACCATAAACTATCTTCAGATTAAATAACTTCTTCATAACAAATACTTTATAATTCGCGTAGAGTTTGTCGTACATATCAGATAGAGCCTTCATCAGGCTTGCGGTGGTTTTCTCATTCACCACGTTGTAAGCAACACTTTTGGCTAGCTTCAATCGGACGACTCCCAAAATCTGTTTGTCAAGGAGATTCCATTCACCGTTTTTCATTTTCTATGGTTTCGCACTCAAGGAAAGATGAAGTTTTTTTCCGTATAAGTAATCATCGATTTGCATTCTTCAGAATGCAAAATCTGTTTCATCGAATTTTTCAATACCATGTCCTATGCTATCATCACATGCCATTGTTATAAAAAATAATTGCCCAAAAACGAATTACAAATCAATTATTTAAACCTGGTAATCAATTTAAGTCTGCCCAAATAAAATATCAGGATTTTCAACTCAAAATTTCAAAATTAATCAGCAAAAAATCCACCACAAAAAGAATTCAATTTCTGAAAATTTCCAAAAAAATTCAAACTAATTCAACCCCACGCACAGATGCCCTCAATTTTTGTTCCTTCACGGTCGGCCGTGGGTTCTGGACAACTAGGCAGCGACGAACAAGAGCAACACGCAGCACTGTTCGTCGTCGGTTGTGCGGTGAGTTCTTATCGGTGCTCAGTTGTTCGCCCAGAACGCTCTGTGTGTGCAGGGGAGCAAATCGGCGGCTAGCAGCCCTATCTAGGGCTTCCTTGTTCTTCTTCGCTGATCAGACAACGGCAGCGGAGGAGATTTTTTTCATCGAGCGGCGGCATCGAGCGGTTATGGCAGCAGCTTCTTCTTCCTCTGTCGAAGAAGACAGCAGTGGGTTTCCTTCATTGTTCCTTCCTTTTGTTCTTTGCAGTGGCGTGCTGTTCTAAAAAAACAAACTTTTGTTCTCTGTTGAAGAAGAACAGTGGTACCAGACAAGAGAACTTCTCTCTCTTCACCATTTGCATGCAAAAGTAGAGAAAACAGTTTCTTCTTTTATTTTCTTTTCCACGGCAAAACAAAAAGTTTCTATTACCTTTTGATTTTTTTCTTTTTTTGTTTTTTTGTTTTCTCACTTGTTTTCCACCGCAGCATCCAAAAAGAATAGAATTCCCTTCTCAATTGTAAATTTTAGTTACTGAAAAATTACAAACCTAAAATCATTCAATACGTTCAAATAATCAAACTCTGATTTTTGAAACTGCTTTAACTTGAAGCTCTGATATCAGTTGTTATGATTAAACGCATTAATCCACCTATAACGAATGATCGAAAATACAAAATGAAAACAACACAGAGATTTATAGTCACTCTCGTTATGAAAGCTACATCCACTGACTGCTGACAGATTTCACTAAAATCAAAAAAACAAATTACAATGATTTTTTGTCTCACACTCTCAGACATACTTTGATAATCTAATTACGTTTTTATATAATAGACGAATTATGGCTACAGAATAACAGAGTAATTATGACCAAAATACTCCCAAACTTAAATTAGACTTCACAATTCAATAGTAAATACTTGTAGATGGTTTTGATTATATCATACTTTAGGATTTCGATTGGATGTAAAGATTTGAATATTGTACATTGTTTTGAATTTATATGAAATGTCGATAGGTATCCTTCCCACTTTGGGAGTCCTATTCCTATCAGGGCTGGGTCGGGTCATGACATGGAAATTGACATATGATATAGAGTGAATTTCATTAAACACAGAACATAATTTAACATGTAGTAGAGAGTGAATTTCATGTGACCACTCTCAACCATAGGAAGACTCCAAACTATAAGAAGAGATAAATTTGAAGAATTATTAGTATACGAGGGAAACGAGACAAAATTTTGCTGCTCGAAAAAGTCATTGACTCAAATACCAAGTTAGAAGGTTACATAAAATATATGAAGGTAAAAAGAATTGTTTTTCCTCGAATAATTCATTTGTGTGTGTGTGTGGACACGCATAATGTGGGATGCGGATGAAGAATGATAGCTTAACACATGTTAAGAGGACAATTTGTAGCTAAGAAACTACTGTCTAATGCGGGCATAGAGCCTCACTTGCAATATAGTTTTAAC
This sequence comes from Begonia peltatifolia, assembly GCA_022433055.1. Taxonomy (NCBI): domain Eukaryota; kingdom Viridiplantae; phylum Streptophyta; class Magnoliopsida; order Cucurbitales; family Begoniaceae; genus Begonia; species Begonia peltatifolia. The sequence continues at coordinate 10,013,450 of CM039526.1, read as the reverse complement.
TTGGAGTTGTTAATCATTTTGCCTTTCAATGATACATATTTTTATTTCATAGTTGGTTCTTTATTTAATTATTATATATATTTTTTGAAATAGTAATTTATCATTTAAATTCAATTATTATTTTATATTTTGATCTATCGTACATCTGTCATAAATGATACAAATAATTTATTCTTTAATTATAATATAATTAAAATGCATGAATTATTTTAAAATAACTAAATGATACTCTATATAGAAGATTAAAGAGTAAAGTGCAATTTGACCCCATTTAATGATAAAAAATACATTTTACACCGTAAACTTAAATAATGGGTAAAAACAACATTAATTGATTGATAATGAGCAATTCACCCCTTATCGTATTCTTTTTCAATAAACTATTACGTTTTTGTCACGTGCTATATTTTTCTACTCGAAATACCCCTTGCTGCACTTAGAACGGGACCAGACCGGTTCGCCTAAAAATTTTAAAAATATTTCTAAAAACCTCGCCTCTCTCTCTCTCACATCAGTCGCCGTCACCCGCCCCACTCTCTCTCTCTCTCTCTCTCTCTCTCTCTCTCTCTCTCTCTCCAAACCCAAGAACTATTATCACTATTATCGAGCTTCTCGATTGCCGCTTTCGCGTCTCTAAAGCTAACAACTTCTTCTCTGTTTTGACATCGGTCGACATCTGCACAGACCGGTCGACACCGATTACAAATTGGTCGACACCGACTAAGATAGGCCGACACTTCATTCCTCTATATTTTGACATCGGTCGACACCTTCTTAGACCGGTCGACCCCGCGTATAAAATTGGTCGACCCTTACAAAAAAGGTCGACACTGCATTTCTCTCTGTTAAGTCGACACCTGCTAAGATAAGTCCACCCCTCAACAATCTATTATTCTCTTCTTTTTAACGAAGAAAGTGTCGTCCAAAATCCTAACCAAAACCTCAATCTCTCTCACTCGTCAGTCGCCCGTCGCCCGCCTCCCTATCTCGTCTATCTTGCTCTCTCGCTCTCTCTCTTTCTCGCCTCTCTCTCGCTAGCACTGCAAGATATCTTTCTCTTTCCCTCCGTAAACCACTATCAAACTGTAGAACTATTGTCATTGTTCTTGAGAATATGCAGCTTTAAAGCTTTATGTTTTTGTTTTGTGATTGTTTTTGTTTAGCTTTAGTGTGTTTTAAAAACTTTTGTTAGTTTTATGTTTGATAATTTTTTAGCATGGTAATTATGCTAGAAAAATAATAATCTATTTTTTCATGAATCGTTTTGAAAATGCATGTCATGCATATCATTGTTATATATCATATTTGCTTTTCTGAATTTAATTATAGCCTAAATCGCGTGACATATTAACAATTTTTATATAATTATTTTGTTGAACTGTAAATGAAAAACATAATTGTTTCACTTTTATTTTGTAGAGAAGAAAATGGACATGTTTTCAATGGTCATTCACTATGGAGGAAAGTCTGTGAAGGAAAAAAAATTACAGTACGTGGGTGGAGATAATGCATTAGTTACGGATATTGATGTGGATAAAGTGTCATTTTTTGTTATTGTAGACATGGTGGTAAATGTTGGAGCTGACATATGGCAGAATTTGTACTACGTGGAGCCTCCATTAGGATTGGAAAATGGATTACAACTAGTGAAGTCCGATAATGACGTACTTCAGATGGTTCGATCATTGGATAACAATCGTCGTATTCATATGTACGTAGACCATGAAGACACTGACGTACTTGATCAGGAAGAAGGTAGAAATGATGAGTCATGTGATTCATCAGAGTCTGATCGTGGTCCTCAAGTTGGTGAAGCGGGGGATCCAATTCCTGTAGATAAGGCATCTGCTAGAAATGCAAGGGTACCGATTCAGATTCTGATTCCATCTGTTTCGGCCTCCTTATCCGATGATGATGATCTTTCAGCTGCTGAATCCGATGATGGGATGCATGCAGCGAACACAGCAGAATCAAGTAACAATTCCTTAGAAGTATCTTTGGGTGACAAATTCAGCTCATTTGCTTAAATTAAGAAGAAGGTCGCCAATTATGTTGTGGTTAATGGATTTGATATCAGATTTACAAAACATGAAAAACAAAGAATTGAAACTAGATGTCAGGAATGTTGTTTTTGGAAACTCTACGCGTCAAAAAGGCAAATAAAGCAACTTTCCAAGTGAAGACGTTGAATGATGCTCATGTGTGTGCTTGCACAATGGAGAGTCGTCATGCAACAGCAAAATGGGTAGCAGAACGTTACTTGCATCGATTTAGAAGTCAACCTCGATGGGAAATACCATCCATTATTGACACAGTTAGGTGAGACTATAATGTCAACATCAGTCCTAGCCTACCAATCAGGGCGAGGAGGAGGGCTGTAAATGTGGATTCAACTGAACAATATAAACAACTGAGGTCGTATGCTGGAGAAGTTCTGAGATCCAATCCAGGTAGCACATTCGTTGTCAACGTCGACAGGGTTGATGGTCAAACAGAGCCCATTTTCAAGTGATTTTACATGTGCTTAGATGCTTGTAAGAGAGGCCTTCTTGCTGGATGTAGACCGGTAATTAGTTTGGACGGATGTCACTTGAAAGGGGCATGTCCTGGTCAACTTCTAACCGCCATCGATATTGATGCAAATGACAGAATATATCCTATTGCAGTGGCTGTTGTGGATGTTGAGGCGAAGAAGTTTTGGAAATGGTTTGTGAGGTTGTTGTTGACAGATATTGGCTCTGAACGTGGTAAAGGCTGTACATTCATTTCTGATCAACAAAAAGTAAGTATATATAATCACGGTGAAGTTTTAGAATTTTTAAACTTACTGACATATGACATATAATTTATGTAAGGTTTGGAAGCTGTTATTCGAAAACATGTACCAAAGGCAGAGGTTCGATTTTGCGTACGTCATATGTACGCAAACTTCAAGAAGAAGTTTCGTGGAAAACTATATAAAGACATTATGTGGAATGCTTCCACCGCAACAACACGGGATATGTTTGTGAAGGAAATGAAAAGGCTACGGAATTTCGATGAAACAGCATATAGATATCTTGCGGAGTACAATGTGAAGCACTGGTGTAGACATGCTTTTAGTAATAAATCAAAGTGTGAGCTAATGTTGAACAATCTGAACGAGTCATTCAACGCCTTCATCTTACCAGCACGTGATAAGCCGATTATAACCATGATAGAAATGATAAGATTGACTATAATGACAAGAATTTGTAAGAGGCACCAACGAATGGAGCAACAAAATGGATTACTATGCCCTCAGATACGAAAGAAATTAAACAAACTACAAGATGCAAATAGAAACTGGTGTGCAACCGCAGCTGGGGCTGAAAATTTTCAAGTTAGTGATGCCAATCAACAATTCGTCGTTGACGTAGCCAATGGTACATGTAGTTGTAACCGGTGGCAACTCTCAGGCATACCACATGTCCATGCTATACCATGCATAGCATTCATGAGGAGAGACATTGAATCGTACGTTGATCGTTGCTACCATCGGCAGACATACTTGACAATATATTCTTAGTTTATACAGCCAATGAATGGTTTAGACATGTGGCCACCTTCAAACATGGGTGACATTCAGCTACCAATTGTGAGGAGACCGCCTGGGAGGCCAAAAAAGAAAAGAATGAGGGATGTTGATGAACCAACTCAGACTACGAAGACCAAGCTGCGTAAGGTTATTAAGTGTAGTAAATGTCACGGTCTGAACCATAATGCTAGAACGTGCAAAGGAGTAACCATTGATTCTAGAATGGAAGCCAGTGCATCAACATAACGAGGAAGATCAACTTTGTTTGGTTTTTCTTCAGCTGCCATAGGAACACAAGTTAGTAATGTTTCTTCTCTTTTCTAATTTGTTACATCATATTTAATTATTATTAACAATTAATTGTTTATATTATGCAGGAATCTTCAGTACAACTAGACATTCGTAGAGGATGATTATGGACTGCATTTAGATATGATAGATAGTTGGATATGAAATGTATTTGGATATACTATGTAGTTGAATATGTTTATGGAATAGATTTGATATGCCATATAGCTGTACATGTAGTTGGATATTTTGTTTTCTACATTATTATTCGTAGCTTTAAAACGACATCGTGTAAAACATTAAACTATTTGTAGCGAAAATTAACAATCTTTTCGTGGAAGCTTAGTATAAGGTAATCTTACACCATTACAAAAAGATTTCGGTCGACACTTGTGAAGATGAGTCGACCTTCATTCCTCTCTGTTTAACATTGGTCTACACCGACTAAGGTAGGCCGACACTTCATTCCAGTGTATTTTGACATCGGTTGACACCTTCAAAGCTTGGTCGACACCAATTAAACAATTGGTTGACACCTTCAAAGCTTGGTCGACACCAATTAAACAATTGGTTGACACCTTCAAAGCTTGGTCGACACTGCATTTCTCTCTGTTTTGACATCGGTCGACACCTGCTTAGACCGGTCGACCTCGCGTATAAAATTGGTCGACCCTTACAAAAAAGGTCGACACTGCATTTTTCTCTGTTAAAAAATCGGTCGACACCTGCTAAGATAGGTCAACCTCTCAACAATCTGTTATTCTCTTTTTTTTAACGAAAAAAGTGTCGTCCGAAGCCCTAACCAAAACCTCAATCTCTCTCTCGACTTTCTTTGGAGATTTACTAAACAATTAATAAATAAGGATAGAAAATGAACTTCAGCAAATTGTTATCAATATTCAGCCAACAGAGCAAAGCTCTCGGCCACAAACTAAATAATATGATTTGTAATGGTCTTGAAGAGAAATTTCAGTATCTAATGATTACAAACAACAAAGTAAGAGAAAGGTAAAAAATAACAATGCTCATGACACTCGCAAACTTAAGAGAAAAATATCATTCGGATGGAGGAACACTGGGATCGTTTGTAGGATTGGCTGGGAAAACTTTCTCATCCCATAAATCTTCAAGATAGTCAAGATGCTCATGGATCTCGATGAACTCTTGACGTTGTTCAGCTTCCATCCGATCAAGACGACTATGGACTAAGTTCGTAAGTGATTCAATGGCGGTGCCTGTGCTGGCTACACTCGCCTCTAAATTGTTGAACCGTTCCTCAAGATTAGAGAAATTCCCTCGAGGTGTATGGAATTGAGGTTCAGCGGTTTGTTATGGCTCTTGACCACCCACATCCACTTCCATGTGAGATGGTCCAGTACTCTTACCAGCTTGGTCTTCCTTTAAGACCCAATCTCCTTCATCATTGACTCCAAACCCCATCCGAGCTAGAGTGAATGACGAGTACCAGTCTGTTTTCTTCAGATTTAAAGCGGTTTCAGAATTTAGAATTTGCACTTGATGGATCTCGAAAATCTTTATCAGAAGAAGATCAAAGGGAAGGGATTTGGATGCATTGTTGAAAACTTGAAGCATCCGGTTCAGAATAATGTATCCTACATTGAATTGTTCTCTTCGATAGATTTTGTAGAGAACATAGAGATCCATACCACTAATGTGATCTCTATGTCCATCGCGGGATAGCAAATTGTATGTAATCATGTGATGAAGGAGTCTTGCTCATACATTCAAATATTTAGCCTTCGGCTTCGGTGGAAGGGGTCGATGTGGATCCTTAACAATTATCTGTAAGAATTCAATTCCGTTACTTGTGCCCATAAAGTCGGGATCCTTTGCTGCCTCATAATATTTTTTGCCAGCATTATTGAATTCACAATTCAAAATGGTATTTAATAAATGCGAGGTAATTTCTATGTATTTCCATACACATAGCTACGAATTTTAAGAGGTCGTACAGAATGTTCTAGATTTGCATAGAACATTCTTATCGGAGTCTCAAAATATGGATCGTTAAGGTTAAACAGCTCATACAGTCCTATAGTTCTCAAAGCTCAATCAAATTTAAACTGAATAACTATGAAAATTCAAATGTTTTGCTTAAAATAATAGTCTTGAACTGAAAATCACTTATATACCTCTTTTCAGACTCTTCACTTGTGAATAGTGGAGACGGCCACACTGATGGAGGCT
>CM039526.1:9768225-10002398 GCA_022433055.1 Begonia peltatifolia | reverse complement strand
GGGGGGTGGCATTGCGGGGGCCGCTATTGATCTTGCAAAGCTATCTTTTCATGAGAACTATATCACTTACTATCTCCACTAAATGAGCCAGAGAGTTCTTTTACATTGTCTGTGTCGCTGTGACAAATAGTTTTACTTCGTTTTTATATCAAGGTTTATGTAATGAAGTTTCGCTGTTCCAGAATTTCACACCCTCTTTGCCTTTGTCATTGTCCGCTTTATTTGTTACCTTGTTAACACAACCCACATCATTTCTCTCGTGATCACCATGCTGCTATGTTTCCCTTTTAAATTTGTTTGGTAGCTTAAGAAAAATAGTAATTAAACATTCTTTCTTTTACTTCTTACTTTAGATTTTATGGTTGTTCCTTGCAGTACTCCTATGACCATATCAATGGCTCTTCCAGCAGAACTTGCAAGTGCTATACCCCTAATTGATAAATTCCAGGTGGGGAACCGAGAAGATTAATGTTGATTTGATTTTATAAGAATTCTCTAGCATTTCAATTTTTTTCTATGTAGGTAGAGGGATTCTTGAGATTGATGCATAAGCAAATCCATTCTGCTGGAAAACGTGGATTTTTCTCCAAAAAATCTTTAGGCCCTCAAGTTCGAGAGAAATATACATTTGAAGATATGTTGTGTTTTCAAAAGGTAGTATCATCTCATTTTCTGTGAACTAGAGGAAAATTACGCAATCTTTTATACTAATTTTTAGATTCTAGCATCTAAAGAACTTAATTTTTTGCAGGATCCTATACCGACATCAATGCTTAAAATTAATGGGGACATGGTTAGTCGTGCTACAAAACTATTCCAAATAATATTGAAGTACACAGGAGCTGATGCTTCTGATAGACATCCAGCAAATTGGGATGAACGGATTGAACTTGTTGGTAAATTGTATAAGCAAACTTTGAAGCGTTCAGAGCTCCGAGATGAACTATTTGTTCAGATTTCAAAGCAAACCAGAAGTTGCCCAGATAGGTTTGTAAAACATTTTTCCCTCTGATAAATGCTCCCACTTCGTGATATGTTTTGTCAAAGGTCCTAACAGATAATGGTTGGTTTAATTATTTTAAATTCAGTTGTTTCTATGGGAACTGACATCTATGTTGCAGGCAATACTTGATTAAAGCATGGGAGTTAATGTGCTTGTGCGCATCATCCATCCCTCCAAGCAAAGATATTGGTGGATACTTATCGGAGTATGTTCACAATGTAGCGCATGACATGAGTACTGACTCTGAGGTTCGAGAGCTTGCAATAAATACGTTAAATTCTTTGAAGCATTCAGTGAAGGCTGGCCCTAGGTATACTATACCAGCCCGCGAAGAGATTGAAGCACTTTTGACGGGTCGAAAACTTACAACTATAGTCCTTTTCTTAGATGAAACTTTTGAAGAAATAACCTATGATATGACAACCACAGTTGCTGATGCTGTTGAGGTAAATCAAAATGTTCTTTGGATTCTGATACTGAACCCTAGGTACTAGTTTTTTGTTTTTTTGCAGAAAACTTGAGTGCTGAATATTTCATTTGCTAAAATTTTTCAGGAACTTAAGAGAGACAGATGATATGGTTATAACAGTAAAATATCCAAGAAAAACTAGCCTTCGTTAAAGTTAAAAAATGTGTACCAACACTAGGGTTGCCCTTGAATCTCCTCCTTAAGCATGCTTCCCAGGTAGTCCCTGTGCTAAACAAGAAGAAAAACACACAACACCAACAAACAAACAACAACACCACAAGCCCGAAAATCGCCGAACTTGGATTGAAACTATTCTTTCGATGGGCACAAAACATAAACACTTTTCTTAACAAAATATTCAATCGACTCTCTCTGCCGATTTCCCCTCTTAATATAAGCTCTCTACCCTCCTAACAAACTATGATTCCTCTCGACTAATATTGTCAGAGAATCATTACAAAAATAACAAACCTACAACATAGATTCACCACACATTAATAATAATTATTTTATAGCAAAATAACCCTTAATGATAAAAGTCATAATCAATACTATCCCTTTTGAGATTGACCTTGTTCTCAAGGTTGTAAAGGTGATAGGACATCTTGAAGCTTGAGATTGATTGTGCTTGTAGGTGGAGCTAGGAATTGGTTCGGATAAAATAGAAAATCAAACCGAAAATCTCAGTATGGTTCAGTTTCAATTAATTGACAATCGATTTTGGAACCAAACCAAACTAGGAATTTTCGGTTGGGTTCTCGGTTCCTTATTTCAAAAATGATATTTATATCATTTTTAAAATTTTTATATGGAAAATTACAAATTATAGATCTAAACCGGTCGAAACCAGCTCCAACTGAGTTTAAACCGAATAAAACCGATACAAAAATCAAATTTAAACTGAAAAAATCGTGAACCATATCCGGACTGAGAAGAATCGAAAACCGAGTCCGTTAAAGAGTAAATCTAACACAATTCAATAGAAAAATTTTACCTAAAAATTTTGCAAATAATTTTTTTTCGGTTTTCAATTTCAATTAACTCTAGAAACCGGTTTTCAGTTTCAATTCTGTCCTAAACCAAACCGAACCAATTCTGCCCCTACTTGCGGGGTGATAAGCTTACTGAGTTTGTTTAGAACTCTAATGGCATAGAGGTCCCCACAATGGTATGTTCTACTCCTCGGTTAAGAAAGAGAAGTCATAATTGATCAAAGTTGATTTGTAGTGTACCTAACTGTCGAAGCCAGTCCATTCTCATACCATATCAACGTTTGGAAGATGCGACGAGTGAGCATTGGCATCAAACTTGACTCCTTGAATATTCAAAAAAATAGCTAGGTAGATTGAATTGATAACAAAACAAAATCCAACACCCACAGTAACTGAAAATTTGGGCCCCATTATGTAACATCCCCTTTCTTCACAGTATGATATTGTTCGTTTTGACAACACTCGGCCCTCACGAATTTGTTTTCGGGTTTCGCTCAAAATGCGTCATACTGGCTCAGAGAGGTTCCGCACTTATGAACCGTCTCATTTACTTCCCTCCAAGCGATGTGAGATTGTAACAAACCCCTCTTGGTCTTCACAATCATCCTTTCTTTTGGGGCTCAACGTCCTCATTAGTCGCATTTCTGGTTGGGTATAGACTCTAATACCATTGTAACATCTCTCTTTCTCCCAGTATATTATTGTCCGTTTTGGACAACCCTCGGCCCTCACGAGTTTGTTTTCGGGGTTCGCCCAAAATGCATCATACTGGTCCAGAGAGGTTCTGCACTTATGAATCGTATCTACTACTTCCCTCCAAGTGATGTGGGATTATGACAAGCCCCTCTTGGCCTTCACACATAATTTGTTCCAATTGTAATTCGCGCATTGTGCGACTGTTGATAAACGACAAACGTGCTCCCAAATCGATCAAGATAAGTACTTGCTTTGAGCCCAATGTCCCCGACAGAAAGGAAAGAGTCCTTGCGATTTCTGGCGGCCATGGAAAGGAGAGAAAGCTGAATCATCACTAACCCTTCACCACCTGTTGTCAACCTTCGCCAGTGATTTATCTCCTATCAGAACCCTGGTTTCTTCCGATTCTATCAGCTTCAAGGTGCTCTTACACCAGTGTTTGTGTTCTCATTGCTCCCCACACCGAAGACATAAGGTTGCTGCCCGACGCTGTTGCCACTCGGCTTGAGTTGCAATCAACTGAACTAGATCCTCTGATCGTGATGCTCATTGCGCCAGTAAGGAGGCGCCACCCTCCTGGTTTGTGTTCTTTGTAGGAACTTGGGCTCACTAAATTTATTGGAAACTAGGGCCTCTGTTTGCACAATTGGTTGGGGTGAGCGATTGATCTATGTGGAACTAAAGTGGGCTTTGTGTCCCCAACAGTGAGATTGACATGATCGGCCATCCAAATTTGAAACCCGACCTCTTAACTTATTCTCATACTGGCCAATATTAAGGCATCATAAACATTATTGGTCTGCATAATCCGAACGTTGTCTTGTAAATTTATGTCCAGGCCATTTATGAAGGCCCCTAACATTGTGTCTTGACCCATATCATGAATACTAGCCGCTAGCACTTGAAATTGGTTACCATACTCTTCCACACTTCCCATATGAACAAGACCCATTAGCTGTTCTTGAATTGATTTAAACTCTTTGAGCTCAAAACTCTATCCCATTGCATGTTTAATTTCATCCTAATAGACCCACTCAAAGTAGTCTTATGCTTTGCCATTCAGAAATTATATGAGCTCTGTCATCTGGATGGACACGAGCTAGCCTAATGTAGCGCCCAACCTTTTTGATCCATGAATCCCACCCTCTCCATCGAACAAAGTTAGGTTTACTTGGGGAGAGAAATCCCCTGTTTGTCACTGACGAGTATCAAGGGGGCTTTGACGCTCTCCGCGAGAAGGTGGGGAGAGACAGGCGAATCCTTCACTGCGCCTCTCTTTGACCCAATAATCACTTTGCTCGATGCCTTGTCTTCTATCTAGACGCCAAAACCCATATGATGATGGGAATGGAAACTAGAAGCACGACTAGGGTCTTCGTGGTCCAAGATAATTAAACCATCAATAACAACAATGGTCTTTAGGGTGGCCAAAAAGTGAGACTTGTCGCTTCCCGAAATGGTAGGTTTCTGGTCGCTTCCCAAAATGATAGGTTTCTGCTCCATCCCTTTTAAGTTTGGGTCTAGAGGAAAGAACATCAACACCTTTCGTTTGGTATTCGACGAAGATGGAGCGTCGGGGTTCAACACCCGCGACGAGCAATGCAAGGAACGCAATAAACCTATTTTGACATTGTCAGAGAATCATTACCAAAATAACAAACCTACGACACAGACTCATCTGACACTAATAATATTTTCTCAAAAAAACCTTTAATGATAAAATTCCTCATCAACTAGGTTCATCTTTAATACTCGAACAAACTTAATTGACCTTGTAACTAAGACAAAAAATGGTAAGCAATTAATTACAATCTTCATCCTTTAGTCTAGAAATCCTTGAGTCTAGTAGGTAATTATTTGTTGTAACGAGTTTTATATAAACTTCTTTTTGGAGTACAAGATTGGCGAACCATGTAATTGAGTTAGTTACCTCTAATTTTGGATCTTACCTTATTTTCTTAAGTTCTTTTTTGTCTGTATAATAATGTGCATAATATTTTGAATGACATCAATTTGATTCGACTCTCAAACCAATAATAAGCCTGCCATTTTAATAATCGACATGCTCCCGAAATCTCAACATTTTTTTAATAAATGCAAGCGACCTGGATTTTATCTACTTGCTTATACCCAATTTCACATATGTATTCCTTTTTTTCCATATCGAAGTCATCTTTTATCTGATTCTTGTTTTCTCAGGAACTGGCAAAGACTATTAAACTGTCAGCATACTCTAGCTTTAGTCTGTTTGAATGTCGTAAAGTTGTGAATAGCGCAAAATCACATGACTCTGGAAATGGTACCTTAATTTTAGTTTTTTTCCCCATTTTCTTTTTCCTCTAGTATGATTTGCTAAAATAGGTATCTTACATGTCAGAGTATAAAAGACATCTTATTTGTACATGACTGTCTAACAGAGGAGTTTCTTGGATTGGACGATAACAAATATATTGGAGATTTGTTAGCGGATTTCAGAGCAGCTAAGGACAGAAGTAAAGGAGAAATTTTGCACTGCAAACTAGTATTTAAAAAGAAGCTTTTTCGAGAGTCAGATGAAGCTGTAACGGACCCAATGTTTGTGCAATTGTCCTATGTTCAAGTATGTAGTATTTATCATTTTCTAGTTCCTCTGTTATTTATTTTAATAGCCAAGTCTTGCTACTTTGAAATTAATAATTTCACCCTCAAAAACAGTTCTCGGGTTTAGAAAAATTTCCTTTGACAACATGGTGAGAAGCAGGTTTAAAGAGATTCCTTTCAGAGGTAATAAAATTTTAATGCTAGAGGTTAAGGTTATAGAGGTTTTTGACATGTCTTTGAGATCTTTATGGGAGTTTGGAAGGAGTAGAACGTGAGGGTTTTTGCTATTAGGAAAAGTTTTCTTTGGTATCATAAGCAGGGTATTTATTTTCTGTTGCATTGGTGGTGTTTTTGGTATGTATTTACAGGCTTGGAAATGTTATAGTTGGGAAAAATGTCTAGAGTTAGAATTAATGGAAATGTTAATGAATATATCAATTTAGAATGAAAATTCAAAAAATCTCAGAACCTTGGAATATTTCTTGTAGAATATAGTTATTTGTCAATCATTACGCAGACGTGACAGACAAAATCACTAATACTGATTGGTAGAGGGTTTGTTGGGGGTGGTAACAGGGTTTTAAGTTATTTTTCATGTTTTGTTCGTAAGTTACCACATGGGAAAAAAATGTCTACTTCTTGAGGCTGTGGCCTATACTCATTAATATACCGGTAATGCAATATTTATATTATAATCTTACGCTCGGATGGGATGCTAACATCCCAATCATCTATTTGTAGAAGTGCTATATTATTTCAATTATGAATTACCTGTCATGATTAATCTGCCAATAAATGATCGATATATGATACCTAACATTCCTCTTAAATACCTTCAAAAGATGAGGTGTTTCTTCCTCCTTTCTTGGAAAAGAAGGGAGAAAGAATGAGAATAATTAAATGTAAAGATTACTTATATTTTTCTTTCTAGAACCTTAGCAAATAAAAGCAACTTAAATCAAGATCAGTTACGCTGATGATGATAGGAGTTAGGAGTTTTCCAACACTTTGAGCTTGGAAGCCAGGTTCTAAGGTTTGTTGTGTTATGTTGAATATAATTTTTACTAACTGATTTCTTATGTCACATATTTTACTATTATTTTACATAATTATAGTATTATAAAGTGAAAATATTTATTTTTATAAATATATTAATTTACTTTTAGTTTTTTTCTTCATGATCTGTCAGGACATCTTTTGATGCCACATAGCACATTTGTAATCGATTTGTAATAAAGTGAATGTAGAACTATTTATACAAGCTTAACTTTAATGATTTGTTAAACATTAGCTTAGTTATATATTTTTTAGTAGTAGTTGAATTGTTAAAAGGATTGCCATCAATCTATTTGTATTTTTAAATAATAACAAAAGATTCACATGAATAGTCGTTAATCTAAAATCCTAAAAGGTTTAGGAAAGATGCAAAGATGTAATATATATCTCATATGCAAAGAGTCAGTCTAGAGTTGGATAAAGGAGAAAATACCTGCATATTTATATAAAATTAAACATAAAAAAATGTTGAAAGTTGTCACTTAAAGCATCCATTTTAGACGTTTTGTGGGTTAGGCAAGAGTTAATGTGTAAATATATCTAACCTCGATGATTTTCATGTTTATAAATTTTCTCTTTACTTGGAATTAAAATTAATTTAATAAACCTGCGAATAATAATTTATAGGATATGGTTAACTTTTTTACTGTTAAATGATCTTATACTTTCAAGTATTTTAAAAATTATTCTTTTAATACAATTGTTTCAAACTTTAAAGAAATTATTTTTTACTAAATATTTATTGTTCGGGTGGAGGTCTCTTCTCTCGATTTCTTGTGATCTGTGGACAAATAGAATCATTGCCTCTGTTTGAGTGTATTCTCTAAAACATAGCTCCAGCCTTTTTCATGATAGATCTTGTGATTGTATAGATCTAAGACATATGATCAGTATTTATCTTTCTAAAATCTTTTGGGCCCTCTCTTTTTTTTGTTGTTCTCACCAAATTGAAAGACAGAGCAACTTGTTTACGTACAAATACAAGAACCAACTTAGGACCTTTCAAGAAAAATTCAATGATCAAACGTTTGGTTTCAACTTCTAATTGAAGTGTTTCTCCTTGTTGGATAAATCCAACCTTTTGTGTTATAATCTTTAATTCAATTGTTTAATTTAAAAAAAAAAAAACTTTTTTGACGTAGTGGAACTTGGTTGGTTCTTACAGTTGCAACATGATTATTTATTGGGCAACTATCCTGTTGGAAGGGATGATGCTGCGCAGCTGTCTTCTCTGCAAATCTTGGTTCAGATTGGTTTCATTAGCACCCCAGAATCAAGCACGTTAGTACTTTGACAATTCTGATATTTTTTTTTCTACTCTTGCAGGAAGTAGGTATATTTTCTAGTACTTGATGTTTCTTTTTATTTCTTCCTTTTCTAAGGCAAATTTTTATTGGAAAATTTTCCTATTGATGTTTTAATGAAACTTATTATTTATTTTATACTATCCTTGTTTTTAACTTGTTGATGATTTTATCAGGGACTGGAATTCATTTTTAGAAAGATTCCTTCCTAGACAAATTGCAATAACTCGTGCAAAGCAAGAATGGGAGAAGGACATCCTTTTTCGTTATCATTCTTTGGTAAGAGTTGAAATCCTTGGACGTTTTCATATGAAAAACAATTCTTGAATTTTTTTCTTGTAGAACTTTAATATTAGCTAGAGGACCCTTCATATGACGAGGGTTTAGATGGAAATGTTTGTGAAGCTTTTGAAACTAATCTAAATTTCGTTTTTCTACAAATGCATTGGTTGGTTAATTTAACATAATTTGTCGTCAATGCATAAAGAGGCAAAGATGACAATTGTAGATAAGAGACCTGTTTTAATTCTCTATGAGTCTCATGAAATCAAAACCATGTTCTGTTTTCTAATTAAAGTTTTTCACATAATATAAAAGTTATTTAGTCTGTCTGTGTTCTGGTTTTCTGTCTGTAAGTTGGTGATGGTCAGTGGATGAATTATATATTATTATTGCCTTGCAACAACTCTTTACTGAAGTTTTCCATTAAAATTCATGTCTTTTTAGGAACATATGACAAAAGATGATGCAAGACAGCAATTTCTTCGAATATTAAGGACACTTCCTTATGGCAATTCAGTTTTTTTCAGTGTTCGCAAAATTGACGACCCCATTGGTCTTTTACCAGGACGTATAATTTTAGGAATTAACAAAAGGGGGGTAAGTTTTCTGCATAGACACACGCTCACACATGCCTGCATAGATATACATATACAAATATACTTGCACATAGACATACATACACAAGTATTTCTGTGTATGTATAGACACAACACCCAAATGCATATACATGACCTGCACAAACAAATCTCTTTTCAGACTACCTGACCCTCATTGACTCTATGAGTCTTGTGTGTCAGCAGCTCTAATATAGTTCACAATATGAACCTCCAACTGCACTTGCTGACATCATTTTCGCAACGGTCAATAGGTTCATTTTTTTCGTCCGGTTCCAAAGGAATATTTACATTCCGCTGAGTTAAGGGACATAATGCAATTTGGTAGCAGCAATACAGCTGTTTTCTTTAAGATGAGAGTTGCTGGTGTACTGCACATATTTCAGTTCGAAACCAAGCAGGTTCCACCATGGTTTTCTCTTCTGAACAATTACTCAAATGATGGGGTTTAGATTTTGACGATGCTGATTTCTTTTTTGTTAGGGAGAAGAAATTTGTGTTGCTCTTCAGACACACATAAATGATGTTATGCTGCGACGGTACTCTAAAGCCAGGTCTGCTGTTGGTGGCTCAATAAATGGAGATCTTTCTGACAGTTTTAAGCCACCAAGTCTTGAAGCACATCAGAAACATGTTCAAGATTTGACTAAAGCCGTTGAAGAATCTCAAAGGAATGCTGATCAGGTATTTTAACAAAAATAGAGCAATGAAATTAATCATTGTTTTTACTACCTATTTGATGCTTCGAGTGCATTACTGAGTGGTTCATTACTGAATCCCAAATAATTGACATGTGGGAGTTTTTGTTTCTCAACTCAAATCACCTTTAAGAAGGTAAATAAACACAACTTTGTTCATCTTTCCTGCCCCTTGAAATTTAAGCATTTTGAAAGCATATAGATAGGAGAAAAACAAAGCATCCAACTGAATGAGAATATTTTTTATTCATCTATCAATTACATGTAATCTGGTGTACATATATATTTACCCTAATTGACTACCATAACTAATTCCTAAGAATAATAGATTAATCTAAAAAATCAAGAATTTGTTCTTATCACATTGATGGAGACACGTCAATACTTCTCCTTAGGTTGGATAGTACAAATTATACATATTCAGCTTGTCAACTAGTTTTTCAAACATCGATCTAAATAAAGCCTTTGTTAGAATGTCTGCTGTTTGCTGCATAGTTTGAATGTAAACCACTTTGATTATCCCTACTTCGATTTTCTCTTTAATAAAATACATATCGACTTCAACGTATTTAGTTTTATCATGATGAACGGAATTGTGGCAAATAGTGATTGCAGCCTTATTATCACAGTGAATTTTCATTGGCGTGTGCAATTCAGCTCCTAATTCTTCAAATAACATTTTCAACCTCATGGCTTCACAAATCCTATGGGCAATAGATTGTAGCTCAGCTGCACCGCTACTTTGAGCAACCACAGTTTGTATTTTTATGCGCTATGTGACCAAGTTTCCTCAAATGTATGAGCAATATCCGGCTGTGGATCTTCTATCCGTGGTTGATCCAACCCAATCTGCATCAACAAACACATCTATACCTCTTTCTTAATTCTTTTTTAAACAGAAGTCCTCGTCCACGTGTACCTTTGAGATTCTTGAGAATTCGATAAATAACTTGCATATGGGAACTGGAAGGAGGGTGCATAAATTGACTTACGCAACTCACTGCGAGATCTGGTATATGTTAAATAAATTAGCCTTTCCACTAGTCGTTGATATCTTCCTTTATCAACTTGTTCCTCATCTGGTTTTATTTTCAACTTTATATTTTCGGTGAGAAAAGTGTCAAGAACAGTATTAAAATACTCAGTTCCGTTGTCGGTCCAAAGGATTTGAATTTGTTAGTGAAATTGTGTTTGAACCAAGATATAAAATTTTTTGAAAGTTTGAGCAACATTAAATTTATGACGTAAAAGGTAAAGCCACCACACATCAATAAAAGACACAAACCACATTTTATTTGAAATTAAATTAACATGGGACGGATCTTATTAGATCACTATGAACATGAGCATGGATAGGAAAAGGAATCTTCGTATGATTGGCTAGATGACAATTTTCACAAGAAAAAACATTTGACGGTTTAAACAACGAAGGAAATAAATGTTTTAGGTAAGAAAAAATAGAATGACTAAAACAGAAGTGAAGTAACATAACATGTTGATATCGATCTATCAGTCAATTGACAATGACCAGTCACCAAGGTATCCTGCTCAAAATAATATAATTCAGCACGGCTTTCAGCATTTTCAATCATCATTCTCGAGGACTGGTCTTGAAACACACAAGTTTTTTATAAGAATTTAACGTTACAATGCAAGTCAGTAGTAATTTATTGAGAACAAATTGTGAGACAATTGGGGCACATGTAACACATTAAATAAGCGCAAACTAGAGCTCAACAAGACAGAGCCAATTCCAACAACAAATGCAAGAGAACCATCAACTAACGTAATCACGCGACTACCATCATGTGGTGTATAGCTTGAGAAAATATGTTGAAGACCACTCATATGGTCGTACCCCCGGAGTCAATAATCTAAGAATCTCGCTGATGTTCAAAGGGCAGAGTGGTACCTTTTGCCATGAGGGATGAAGATGAAATAGGATTAGAACAGAGAGAAGCTTGTTGATTTGATCAAGTTGACTTGAAGTAAATAGTTGTTCATTAGACGATTCAGAATGAGAAGAATAGGATGCTTTCAAGCCTTTGTTAGCAGGATTTCGTTGGGTGCGCAGAACTGGCTTTCCATGAAATCTCCTGCAACTGGCCTTTGTGTGATGAGGTCGTTGACAATGATCGCACCAGAGGGAGTTGCGGCGATTGTTTGTGTTGCGATATTGACGGTTGTCAACCTTCCTAGCAGCTATGGCACAGGAGTCTGAAGACGGAGTAGAGAAATGAGATTCAAGCATTATGCGTTTGCATTGTTCTTCTCGACGAACATCAATAAAGATTTCACCTAGACTTGGCAGGGGTTTAAGACTAAGAATCCGGCCACAGACATGGTGTAATGATTGATTTAATCTCGTTAAAAAATCATAAATATGTCATTTCACAAACATTTTTCTATAAATTTCAACATCCGCGTGATTGTATCATTGTTGATTAAATAAGACTAATTCCTGCAACATTTTTGTTAGACTATTGAAATAGTGAGCAACAATATCGTCGTCTTGCTGCAAGTTACGAACACGAGTATGTAAATCAAACAACTGCGAAGAATCTTCGACCTACATCCCAAATAGCCTTAGTCGTAAGATAAAGAAGATAAATTTCAGTTATATTCTCATCCATAGAGTTAGTGAGCCACGACATCACCAATGAATTGTTGATATCCCATATGGGATAAGAGGGTTCTGTCTGAGCGGGTGGAGAAATTGTACCATCCAAATAGCCAAACTTGCCTTTGCCACGAATCACAAGTTGAATGGATCGAGACCAATGAAGAAAATTTTGTCCGTTCAATTTGAAAGAAGTGATTTGAAGAGAAAGAGAATTATAAGAGGAAGAGAATTATAAGAGGATATAGCAGCGAGAGAGAGCGAGAGAGATTGTATGGGTAGGAAGAGAAGCATAAGAGGATACTTCAGATCCATGGCCTTTGCTCACTCTTTGAATATTCATCACTGGAAACATTGCTCTCAACTACAAATATGCTTGTCAAAGCTCTAATACCATGCAAGTATATAGATAGAAGAGAAACAAAGCATATTGCTGAATGAGAATGTTTTTTATTCATCTATCAATTACATGTAATCTGGTATATATATATTTATTCTAATTAACTACTATAACTAATTCTTAAGAATAAGAGATTAATCTAAAAATTAAGGATTTATTCTTATTACATTGATTAAGACAAGTCAATAAGGACTTCAAGCATATCCCTGAAGTAGCATGTAATCAAATCATTAGACTAAAAATTAAGTGGTAGGACGCAGTGATGGAATGATGTAATCTTTCCTTTAATTTGAATGGAATATTCTTAAGCTGCACTGCTTTGCTTTTGGAAGTTATCAGTGAAGTAGCATGTAATCGAATCACTAGACACAAAATTAAGTGGGAGGACGTGGTGATGGAGTGATGTAATCTTTCTTTTTAAACTGAATATTCTTTTCATTACTTTGCTTTTGGACATTATCCATGTTACCTTGTCTTGATGATTGGCTTCTTGGAACTTATTGTCTTGGAACTTCTATCATCACGACTAAGAGAAGCACCAACTTGAATAGAATACTGTAGATTATTCCTTTCTTGTGCATATACGATGTGCAGTTTAGGTTTTTATCATATAATTGTTTTTGAAGTTGATTGACATGAATATGTTTTTTCATTTAGTTGTCGGAAGAGTTATATGAAAAGCAAAAGCAAGAAGCCATAATGCAAAAAGAAATAGAAGATTTGAAAGAATCAGTCAGACAAGAGAAGGAAAATTTTGCAGAGTCAAAATCTGATCTTGAGAGAATTAGAGTACTTTGTGATGGAAAAGACAAGGCCCTTCAGGTCAGAATGGTTAACTTGATTGAAGAGTGCATTATTCAAATTTTGCATGCTTATCACTTGTTTATATTTGTTAGGATGCGATCTTGGAGAAAAAGGGCATTGAAGCAAGGCTGGCTGAGATGAGTACTCTTGTTTTGGAAAATAATTTGAAACAAGATTCAATTGGAGCACATAATCAGGTAAACTTAATAACAAGTATGACTGCACGTCCTAAAATCAATGAACATGTCCAATATATGATAACATGAATATGGTAACACTTCTATGTATGAACTTTTTCTACTGTGAATGATATTTTTTATAGGTATTGCTAAAGCTTCAGGATGAGTTAAAGCTTCGTTCTGATGAACTAGTAGCATCCAAAGAAACTACTAAGACACTGGTACTTGAAAAACTAAGTTTGGAACAAAAGATTACTGGAATTGAGAAGAAGAAACATGAGGAGGTAACTACATTGATTTGTTGAGAACCTCCTCTAAATATCAGTGGTAACCATGTTGGGTATTTCCTTGTAGCTGGACTGTCTTCAAAGAAACTTTGAACTAGAACGCAAACTCTTGAAGCTAAAGGTTTCAGAACTTGAGAAAAAGCTTGAGGATACTAATCAAGAATTATCTGCTGCTGAGTCAACGCTTGCAATCAAGAATACTGATATGATTTCATTGCAAAATAACTTGAAGGAGTTAGAGGATTTGAGAGAGATGAAAGAGGTAGGTTCTCGTGATAATAAAGTTGAAAAAATACTTATTGAATAATCTCTAAAGTAAACTGTTTGTGATAATTTAATAGTGCGTGTCAAAAGCTTTGTAGTAAACTCTTTTCCTTTCAGGATATTGACAGAAAGAATGAACAAACAAATACTATTTTAAAGATGCAAAGGGCTCAACTAGCTGAGCTAGAGGTGCTTTACAAGGAGGAACAACTTTTAAGAAAACGCTATTTCAATACTATGGAAGGTATGCATAAAATTGTATGACATAGTAATTTTGTTCCAGGGGAAAAGCATTACATTGTTAATTACAATTGTTTTGTTGGAGCAAAGCATTCTTAATATTTTTCCAAAAACTAATTTATTGTGGGTTGTTAATTTCTTCCAGATATGAAAGGGAAAATTAGAGTATATTGTAGACTGAGACCTCTCAGTGAAAAAGAATTTCTTGACAAAGAAAAAAATGTGCTCACTTATCTTGATGAATTCACCATTGAACATCCTTGGAAAGATGAGAAACCTAAGCAACATACATATGATCGCGTCTTTGATGGCACTTCCTCACAAGATGATGTATTCGAGGACACTAAGGCAAGTTTAATATGTTTTTGTTATGTAAAAAACATCACATAAATAAATTGTTGATTTCTTTTCAAGCCTTTAAAACCTAATATTCATTTACTCATGATAATATTTTTTTTTGTGTAATTATGATGCAGTATTTGGTACAGTCTGCTGTAGATGGATTTAATGTCTCTATATTTGCATATGGTCAAACTGGTTCAGGAAAGACATTCACGATCTATGGGTCAGAGAAAAATCTTGGAATTACACCCCGAGCAACTGCCGAACTATTTAAAATTTTAAAACGGGATGGCAACAAGTTCTCCTTTTCACTAAAGGTACACTCCACAGTCTTCCTAAACAAAAATTTGTTAGAGTAAAATTTAATTTATGAATTATTTACGACATTTAAGAATGTATAATTGCTGTTGTCTTCTCTTTTCAAATATTATCTCTTTTATTACATATTGAGACGTGATAGTTATATTTTCTGTGGAGACGTGATAGTTATACTATGAAGCAAAACTTGTTCTCATGGATCCTAGTGTCTTTTTGTGTTATATTATTATAGCGGTGGGTGTTTATAAGAATCAGCTTTTCATGCAAAAAAATTTTTTAATTTATTTACAAAAGCTCTTAGCTCATAACAAATAATTTTTTACTTAGGCATACATGGTGGAGTTGTACCAGGATACCCTTGTAGACCTTTTATTGCCAAAAAATGCGAAACGGTTGAGATTGGAAATAAAGAAAGACACAAAGGTAATCATCCTAGTGGAAAGTCATTTTTTTAGGATGAGTGTCATGATCACCTTGAAGTTCAGCTTTTAGGTTGTTATTGTGCTTTATGTTGTAATTCTAGGGCATGGTATCAGTTGAAAACGTAACAATGTTATCCATCTCGACTTTTGAGGAAATAAAAAGTATTATTCACCAAGGATCGGAGCGAAGGCATACAGCTGGGACTCAGATGAATGAAGAAAGCTCAAGATCTCATTTGATACTTTCAATCATTATTGAAAGTACTAATCTTCAAACTCAATCTGTTGCAAGAGGAAAGGTACTTCATTTTGATTTTTTACTCTTTTTGAGGGCATGATGACATTTTTTAGTTTTAAGTGAACATTGGGATGTGTTTGTACTTTCTGCATCTTACACATTGTTCAATGGACATTGTGGATATGATGGTTCAATGTTCAAACAAGAAATGAGGTGTGCCGAAGACTTATGGTCCAGTGGAGGTTTTTTGAATGATTCAACATTGAAGGATGTATGATTTTCTTTAATGGCAAACAACTTCTTACAAGAGATAAGTAGACTGATTTTTTAGACACAACTTAATTACTCATAATCTTAGATTATGATATACTGCTTGATCTTTGAGATTTGTTATTGACATTGAGAAGATTATTGTATTTTCTTTTTGATAAACTTAGTATTCTGATGAACAAGTAAGTGAATCAATTTTCTTGTGCACTTAGCAACAAAATTTACATGTGCATTCATCTTATGCTTGTGAGTTTGAGAATTTCATCATTTGCTCATGCAGCTAAGTTTTGTGGATCTTGCTGGGTCAGAAAGAGTGAAGAAGTCTGGTTCTTCTGGTAGCCAGCTAAAGGAGGCTCAAAGCATAAACAAATCACTATCGGCACTTGGCGATGTCATCAATGCTTTGTCTTCTAATGGCCAACACATACCTTACAGGAATCACAAGTTGACCATGCTAATGAGTGATTCGCTCGGTGGTAACGCCAAAACACTTATGTTTGTCAACGTTTCTCCAGCTGAATCAAACTTGGACGAGACATATAATTCGCTCATGTATGATCTGCTGGCCTTTTGTCTTTGCCAGTGTCTTTTTAAGTTTGTGCTTATTGAAATGTTAAAGCTTTTTGCATCTAGGATCTTTAAAAAAGCCACTGATAAAAAAAAAAAAAAGAAGCTCTAGATAGCCATAGCTTTTAAAATAGGTTTACTTTAATAGTTAAAGACATCTAGTTATTTAACAGTTTTTTGAAGACGCTAAAATGAAACATAATTTAGTCACCTCGGATTGTTCCATAGACTAACAAAATAATATGTAAATGACAATGGATAAATAAGCAGGTGTCCCAAGCTTTACTGTATATCTTGTTGTAAGTTTGGAAATTTTGAAGAATTTATAGTTATATTCCCTATAACTGTTAATTGATTTTACTATGTGGATTCAGGTATGCAGCTAGAGTTCGATCAATTACTAACGATCCAAGCAAAAATGTTTCGTCAAAAGAGATAGCACGGCTAAAAAAGCTGGTGGCCTATTGGAAGGATCAAGCAGGAAGAAGAGGTAACGAAGAAGATGATTTGGAGGAAATTCGGGAAGAACGACCGACTAGAGAAAAAGGAGATGGTCGCCACTCCATGTAAGTGTTTGCCGCTGCACCACAATTCAGTGATGAAACTCATTTCAATATTTGTTTTACCATTTCAAAGCCATCGTCGGAAAACTGCAAGGCAAGAGTTTCGGCAATTTAACTGATTGGGTATCTTTAGCTAGTGATTTTATCAGGCATTGTCTTGTTTGTATGTTTTTGGTGCTAGTGACTAAAAGGAAAATAGGCCAAGGTCTGAAGTTGTACATATGTTATATATATATATATATAAGTATATCATGCTTAATTATTGTATTTATGTATGCTTTGGTGCTTTCCCCCTTTTTTTGGGTTTCTCCAGAGGTAAAACTTGCAGGCGTATACACTGAACATTCATGTCTTTGTTTCATATGAGAAGTTCTCAACTTCTGCAGGGATGGCCGACCTTGCCCCGTTTTGTGGGATTTGGTCTCAGCCGACCTACAATTGGCGGGTAGGACCCAGTCCACGTACCTAAGATTTAGTTAAAATTGGTTAAAGCAAAGCGTTTCATACATATGGCTAAGTCTTTTTATAGTAACTCCTCGGCCTGCTATAACACTAGTAGTAGAAGAAATGAACACAGTTAGTAATGTTATATTATATATTTTCAATTAAATAATTATATCGGACAAATGTTTTTCCCCCTCTCCTCACGTTAGCTGAGTTTAAAAAATTTTATTTCAGTAGGCTTAATGAATTAAACGAGTTGAGTCTAATGAATTCGATCAAAAAGAATTTCACTCGAGCCGACTCGTAGTCAAAGTTAAACCAGACGAATGGAGTCGATTAAACAAACCTAACAAATTTTCAATTCGAGTCAGAGTTGGCTGCCAGTCCACTAATTTGTCTATCTGTGTCTTGCATATATATATAAAATATAGATAAATTAACTCTATCAATAATCTCATATAAATAGTTCGTTATTTCAATTTAATGAATCCGTTTCGATTGAAGCTTCCAAAACTGGCGGGAAAATTCATTTCCCAAAAACTTGCCCACGCTCAATACCTAACACCCCGCCGCTGAACCTTCCATGGCCGGCGGCCGCACTATCAGCGTGCTTAACGTGGCGGAGAAGCCGTCCGTGGCCAAATCCGTGGCTTCCATACTTTCCAGGAACCAAGGATTGCGAGTGCGAGAAGGCCGCTCTCGCTACAACAAGATATTCGAGTTCAACTACTCTATTCGGGGACAGCCCTGTCACATGCTCGTAACCTCCGTCACCGGTCACCTCATGGAGCTTGAATTCGAAGAGCGGTACAGGAAATGGAACTCCTGCGATCCCGCGGATCTCTACAGCGCTCCAGTCCAAAAGCTTGTGCCAGAGGTCTCTCCCTCCACTATTTCAAATTCGTTATTTTTTATTTGTTTACTGATTTTGGCATTGAATTTAATATATCAGTTGGCTTCTTGGCGCAAACGTGATGAAAAATGGAGAGGTGTTATCAGTTATGTCTTGTAATGTGATTTTTTGGAGAGAGAAAATACGGCAATATCAGATAAAGAATCTGATTCTGTTAGGGCACTGTAATGCTAATTATTCGTCACCTACAGTTTTTAACTTAGAGTCATCATTTGTGTGCTCCAATGTAAACATAAGAAGAGTGTTACGGACTTCATGTAAAAACAAAATCAATGGTCATTAAGTATCTTAACAGACAGTTTCCAATCTAATGAGCAGTCTTCAATCCAACCAATCAATCATTGACAATTTATAATCTTTAAATCCGGTCATCAATCCGAACATTTGTGGCCGAGTTACACCTAGAGAGCAATTATTGTCACTTAGAAAATACAAATATAACGCTGGTTTGACAGACTCAGCGTTGCTTACAAATTGTTTTGTTCGTTCCTAGAAAATGATAAATGCAGCTGTAAAAAAGTCTTCTTATGGTATATGATAATATAAGTAAAAATGTGTCTAATATTCTTGCAATTTGCCATAATTTTCTGTGCTGCCATTTTCCACCAAATCAACTATTCAGGACAAGATAGATATAAAGAGGACATTGGAGGAAGAAGCTCGGCGGTGCCAGTGGCTTGTATTGTGGCTGGACTGTGATAGAGAAGGAGAGAACATTGCATTTGAAGTTATAGAAGTTTGCAGAGCAGTGAATCACCATCTCACTCTTAAGAGGGCTCGCTTCTCTGCATTGATTGATAGGTTTTAATGTGACAGTTGTTTTTCTTTCCTGGTTTCTGTTATATTGTTCTTAAATTATGAATATCACCTTGAGTTGAATTCTGAAACATTTTTTTTAAGTCCAGAGATATCCATGAAGCTGTGCAAAGTCTTGTTCAACCTAATCAATGGTTTGCTGATGCTGTTGATGCTAGGCAAGTGAGTACTTTTCATCACTTATGAGGCTCTTTTGTTTTTAATTAAAGCCGGAAAAAGAGAAAAAAAGTTGTCTTTTTGTATCCATTGGAAGTTAAGAGTTCTTAGTTTTTAGTAATATTTGTTTGATTTTTGTGTATCGTAGTTGTATTTTACATTTGTTTTCATTATTTCAATAGCTTTTTGTGGGACGTCAATTTTTTGTAATCACTTTATTATATTTTATTGTTCGCTACTACCTTATATTTTCTATAGGGTAGAAAATATAAGGTAGTAACATACCATATATTTTCTATATGGTTTGCCAAAATTTTTCATTCTTTTGCTTATTTTTTAATTGCATCCTCTTCTGTTAGTACTTCATTAATTTGTTTCTGTATCTTAGTCATATTATGTATGCTGTTATATTTTTCTATGTGCAATAATTTATTCTTATCTTCTTAGGAAATAGATCTTCGTATTGGTGCTTCATTTACAAGGTTTCAGACCATGCTGTTGAGAGACAGATTTGTTATTAACACTGCCACAGATGATCGGAATCTAATTTTGAGTTATGGACCTTGTCAAGTACGAATAAACTATTACACTACTCATTTTTCGTTAATTTGAAAACAGATAGGCAATCCCTATGTTATTGCAATTTTAATTCCCTTTTTAAGCGTAGTTCCCTACTCTTGGCTTTATTGTGGAACGTTATTGGGAGGTACAATCACACGAGCCAGAAGAGTTTTGGACCATTAACTGTTCACACAACTCAGATGAAGGTGTAGCTACTTTTAACTGGATGTAAGTTACAGAGTTTGAATTATGCCTATTTGTTTTAGTATAGGTGTGTATTTGCTCAAGAGGAAGCTATATCTCCATTCACAGGAGAGGACATTTGTTCGATTATACTTGTGCTGCTACAATATACGAGATGTGCGTACAGGAACCAACCGCCACTGTGGGTTCTTTTAAAATACGTTTAGTCAAATGAGAGTTAAATATGATTATATTGCAGTACTAATCAAGATTTCAAATATCCATTTAGGTCTGTAATGTTAGAAACCAACAAAGACTGAAACATCCTCCACATCCTCTTAATACCATTGAGCTTGAAAAGCGTGCTTCTCGATATTTCCGTATGAGCTCTGAACATACTATGAAGGTGAGTACTGAAAGTATCTTTATAAAGAAAGTCGTTTTGCCTTGATGTATTAGGTGGGTTTGCATTTATATTTGTTTACTTGTTGATGGACAAAATTTTAAGTTTTGTGTACATTTTATTTATTTATTTTTATTTTTATTTTTTTTGCGATTGGCCTTGTTAGTGTACATGAGTTGAGTACTGAAAGTATCTTTATAAAGAAAGTTGTTTTGCCTTGATGTATTAGGCGGCTTTGCATTTATGTTTGTTTACTGGTTGATGGACAAAATTCTAAGTCTTTTTGCATACAAATTTGTTACTTTTTCCTTTATAACTAGCCTTTTAATGCGGGTCCAATGTTCTGTGCTTTAATAATCTCACTAAGTTTTCCATAAATGCCAGGATTTAAAGTTTTGGTGAACAAAACGACAAATTTAACAAACTCATACAATAATAGATTTTACAACTTGTTTTTCTGTTATTTAGGTAGCAGAAGAACTATACCAAGCTGGTTTCATCAGTTATCCACGTACTGAGACTGATTGCTTTTCTCAGAGGACTGATCTACAAGTATGAATGCTTATTTTTTGAAGAGGAGTATAACGTAATGTTAGGAGTGAGATACAGAGGAACGAGATTGCAACAGACATAAGAATTGCTTCTTCCCAAACAAACTTTGTTTACAATCTTTTTTAATCGTTAATGAATTCTTATTCTTTTTATAAAGAAGGAAATAACTGTATAAAAAAAGATTGTCCAAGAGAAAAAGATTCAAAAAAAAAAAAACCATTAAAAAAATATTTTTGGGATTTATGGATCCCTTGGTTCTTTACATGTGATGCTTGGACATGGAAAAGTTGTGGTAGTGTGAATAATCATAATATCTCATATCTGGTAAAATCTGGTAATGGTTACTTCTGATGTATTTAATTTTCAACATGCTAATTTGAATTGACCATATGATTGGATTTACTGTAGGCAATTGTGCAAGAGCAACAGAACCATCCTATTTGGGGAACATATGCACAACGACTGTTGGATACTGGAGAGGGACTTTGGAGAAATCCAAGCAATGGTGGCCACGATGATAAGGCACATCCTCCTATCCATCCAACAAAGTTTTCTCGAGGAGAAAATGGGTGGAGTCAAGATCACAGTGTATCTTGTTTCACAATACAGTTTTTATTAGTATTTGGGATTTAAAAAAAAAAAATATTTATTAACTCATTTGATCTTCCTAAAGTGGCATACTTTGACTTTCTTTAAGTATTATTTTCATGCATCTAGAGGCTTTACGAGCTGGTTGTTCGACATTTTCTAGCATGCGTCTCACAGCCAGCCATAGGAGCTGTGACTACGGTTGAAATTGACATTGCTGGTGAATTGTTTTCAGCTTCGGGGAGAGCAATTATAGCAGTGAGTGGATTTATATTATTGTATTGTGATTATCTGTAATATTGGTATTAATATGCTCATCTGTAAACATTTTTTTGATTTATGTAATTAAATTTTGTTCCTTAACTCTTTGCAAAAAGGGAAAAATGATAATTGAAAATATTGGAGAATTTGCTGATTTGCACTGACTCTTAACTTCTATTTCTTCTATTTAAAAATTCTCAAGCAACGATCATTAGGAGTCCACAAACAGAATAACATTAGGGTTTTTCTTTGCTTAAGACATTTAAGTGCGTATTTCTTGGTCTATCTACATAAACAGCTATATAAAGCTTAACTTGTTTGGTTCTGTTAAATAGTCAAGTTATTACATTACGTCTTTTACTGGACAATGAATGCATTTAACAATTTTATAATTCTGTATATTAACTTATTTGCAAAATTGATTTGTAAATTTTGTGCAAGGGACTAAGGATTGTGGTTTTTTTATGTCTTAATTGCTTCTTTCCAGAAAAATTACTTGGACGTATACTGCTATGAATCGTGGGGAGGATCCATTATTCCAACTTATGTTTCTGGACAACAGGTTTGCTTTATTACCCCGATGTCTTAAAAGGATATCAATATGATTCAGGATCAGTATTTTTTTTTAAATATTATATTAGACAAAAATTTTACGGAGGATAATAGGGCCTCCAAGATAAATTCATCCATAAAAGCTATTTCTTCCATTTGGAAATATAGAAAGACGCCAAAAAAAAAGGATAAGTGGTATGATAGTAGTTCTTTTATGGCATTCGATAGGTTTCTTCATAGGATGATAGGCATGTTCTTTTGAACAGACAAGATTGTATTGTTTTGTCCTTTCAATAGCAGGCAATATGGGTTAAGTTTATTTCTTATTTTAAAAAATTATGAATTAGTGCATCTGTTGCATTGCATAAGACCCCATATCTTATATTTCTGATGAAATTGTATTTAGTGACAAAACTTGATATATAGTGAGGTGTCTTGTTGCATTTTATGCTGCATTTGCAATATTCATACTGAGTTATTTTTTATAACGATGAGCAGGATGTGTCAATTCTTGTATATCATTTTTGCTGTCTCTACGTTGCAGAGATAAAGCAATAGCATACTAGGAGTTTTTTATTTGTGATATTTCTTTTAGTATACTTGCTGATTACTGATTAAAAGAAAATATAATTTTCATATTGTTTTTCTTGAAAATGCTGTTTATATTCTTTCATTAGTATCTTCTTCTTGAAAAGGAAAAGGAGCATATCACTATTTTCTTAGATTTGTGTTTTTGCCATTTTAAAGTGAGAAATACATGATCAAGCTACGTCACCGTTGAGCATTTTAGTATATTGTTCCTTCGTATTTTTTTCCAAATGTAATGTTTTCGAAATAGTGTTAGATGATAACTTAAATACAAAACAAATAATCAAGACGTTGTAGCTATTAATAAGGATGAAATATCTAAGAAGCGAAATGTTGAGATATGTTACTAACTAAAAGTTATTAAGTTCTTCATATTTATAGGATTTAGAATTATATCTATATATTTGTAATTATTTTAATTTTTAATTTAGTTTTATTCTTTCTTTTTTTTTTATTAAGTTCTATTAATGTATACATATTTTTTATCAATGAGTAAGAAGTAAGTTAATCTCTAATATAGTATCAGAGCTAAGGTTAAGACTTGTTTTCCTTCGCTGGAACTAGCACCATCTACCATCTCCGTTTAGCTGCCATCTTTGTTGTTGTCCAGCTGTTGGTCAGCGACAGTGAGCCTCCTTAGGCATCAACAACTGGGTCCCTTGACGTCGCCTGAGAGATCCGTTTATCCTCACGATCGCAACTCAGTTTGCTATCTCAGTCGCGCAGAAGTCGTTGCGCGATTGTGTTTCTTCGGTTGGTCGCACAGAAGTCATTGTCGACTGCTCTCTCTCTCTCTCTCTCTCTCTCTCTCTCTCTCTCTCTGTAGCGCCCCAGAAACTCACTCATTTCTGGTTCGATCTGATACCAACACTGTAACGTCCCGAAAACTCACTAGTTTCTGATTCGCTTTGATACCAACTCT
This sequence comes from Begonia peltatifolia, assembly GCA_022433055.1. Taxonomy (NCBI): domain Eukaryota; kingdom Viridiplantae; phylum Streptophyta; class Magnoliopsida; order Cucurbitales; family Begoniaceae; genus Begonia; species Begonia peltatifolia. Next base: position 9,978,251 of record CM039526.1, on the reverse strand, counting down.
GTAGTGCCCCGATAACGTCATCGGACTCGGGTCGCTAACCATACTCATAAAATCGAACATAATTCGTGAAAATTTTAAAATTTTGTTTTCCCAACTTAAAATAACATTTTTGAAATATTTAAAAACATCGCAGCAGAAAACTTTAACCAAAATCATTTTACATAAAATTTCAAGTTTTTTAAAAAACAATAAAAAGAAATTTTGGTCGACCACTAAAACTTTCGGTCGACACTTGACTTGTTCTGCACACAGGGTTCGACACCTATATACATAAATCGACATCTCATTGCCTTTGTTGGCACAGGTCGACACCTGGTTACACTAATTGACACATCAGTCTTCTTTGTCCGCCTCGGTTGCACCTTGCGGTTGACACTTCTATGCTCACTTCACTAACAAGTCGACGCCTGCTTTTATAGGTCGACAGTCTAATCCTGTCTGTTTGCACCGGTCGACACTTTTACCATTTTTACACTAATCGGTCAACACCTATAGACACAGGTCGACACTTGGTTTGGTTCTATCTCCATGGGTCGACCCTCGCGGTCGACATTCACCTAATTCGGTCGACACCTTATGTACATAGGTCGACACTGGCTAAGTTTGGTCGACCACTAAGCTCATAGGTCGACACCTCCTTCTCAAAAATTGGCCTGAGACCTTAGGCCCCTCTAAAACAAAAAATGAAAAGAATTTCGACTCAATGTTTAAAAACCAGAAGCTTGTCTATCTCAATCAATTTCCAAAATCAATTTTATGCATCAAAATGACTACTGAAAGTTTGAAATCTATATACACATTAAAACGATTCAAAACGACTCAACATAACTCGAAATCTTTACATACACACACTGGTCAAAACGCCCTAACAGCCGAATCGTCCCACGAGCGCACCCTCCAACTGCCTCCTAGTCATGGGTATGCTCTGAGTACTCACCAACTATTACCTCGTCACCTACATCAGATAACTCATCTATTAACTTAATGTTAAGTAAGTAATGCGTATAAAACATAAGTACTGAAAACAATACATATCCTCTCGTATGCAGTTTCTACAGTTTTGTCTGTACTTTCGTTTCCGTCTCTTTCTTACACATTCTTTATCTTACTACTGGGTTCTTCTTTACGTGCTAAACCAAAGTAACACCTCGCGGTCCACCTCACGGGACAAGGCTGCCACGTGAAGCGGGAGAAGTAGTGATACATCTCGCAGTCCACCTCACGAGACAAGGCCACTCAACCGCACCTTCATTATGTTCTTATGTACCTTTTCATTTCATTCATCACATATCATAACCTACTGTTTCATTTCGAAAAAGCATGGAAATTCATTTTCGTTTCGTTCTTCTACTTCAAAACCATGATGCATAATATAATAAAGCATAAAACAAGCATGCATACAACCTAAAGAACTGTTATGTACGCCCGAAGGCAAAAACACCTATGTACACTACTTACCTGGTGTCCTTAACAACTCGCTCGTAATTCATACGCTAAACTAGGAAACATGAGAAGCTATAAAAATCACACATTCATCAACTCTATTTTCCTTTCAAATTCGTAAAATTTTAAAGAGAATTGACAATTTAAAACCTAATCTTACTAAACCTGATATCTGACTCAATCTCCGACTTGTAGCGACCCGAAAACTCACGCGGTTTCCAGTACGCTCACTACTGCTACTCACTCAAATACGCTCGAGTAAAATTCGTAAAAAAAAAAATTTAAAATTTTCGTTTCTCGACTTAAAACGATATTTTTGAAAATGTTTAAGATCATCGCACAGAAGACTTTGTTAAAAATTAATTTAAATAAAATTTCAAGTTTTCTAAAACATAAAAATCATTTTCGGTCGACCCCTGTAAACACCGGTCGACACTTCCATTAATTTTTCACTACCGGTCGACACTTACATGCATTGGTCGACACTACGTTTCTCTCTGTCCGCGTCGGTCGATTCTTGCGGTCGACACGTACAGAGTTTGGTCGACCTTTTTACGTGCAGGTCGACACTCTGTACGCATTTTCCCAATAAGCGGTCGACACCTTCTAAATACTGGTCGACACTTGCTAGGCTTGGTCGACCACTCAGCCTATAAGTCGACACTTCCTTCACTAAAATATTGCCTAAAAACCTTAATCCTTCAAAGAAAACACCGACATTCAACTCAACGATAAAATAATGAAAAATACATTTTTCCATCAACTCAAAATCATATTTACATAGAAAATGACTACTAATGTTTGAAACCTGTCGGTACATCCACATGATCTAATCGACTCAAAACCATTCAAAAATAAATTCGACTAAACTTAAATTAACTAAACTTCCTCACATACCCCCACCCTGATCAAAACGCCCCAACAGCCAGCCGGACCGTCCACGAACGCACTCCTCCAACCGCTTTTTAGTCTTGGGCATGCTTTGAATACTCATCAGCTATAGCGTCGTCAACTACATCACAGAACTCATCTATTAGCCTAATGTTAAGTAAGTAATGTATAAAAACATAACACTGTAAACAAACACTTCCTAACATATGCAGTTTCTACAGTTTCGTCTTTACTTTCGTTTTCGTCTCTTTCTTACGTCTTTTTTATCTTCTTACTACTGGGTTCTTCTTTACATGCTAGATCGAGGTGACACACATCGCGGTCCACCTCTCAAGAAAAAGTCACCATGTAATGCGAGGGAAAAGTGATACATCTCGCGGTCCATCTCTGGGGACAAAATCATTCAACCCCACCTTTATTATCTCCTTATGTATCTTCTCATTTCGTTCATCACATCTCATCATACTCTTTCATTCCGTAAAAACATGGAAATTTATTTTCGTTTCGTTATAGTATTTTAAAGCCATGATGCATAATCACTAAAGCATAAAATAAAGTAAACGTGCATGCATCCTACCGAACTGTAATGTAGGCCCGAAGGCAAAACACATACTGCTCTACTACACTACTTACCTGGGGTGTTTAGCAATTTCCTCGTTCGTAGATAGCTCACTAAACTGGGAACCTATAAAACCACACATTTATCAATTCTACTTTCCTTCTAATTCATAAAACTCTAAAGGGAACAATACTCTAACAACTAATCTAATTAAACCTAAAATCCTACACAATTTCTGACCAAATTCGAAATTGTATAACTTATCCAATACTCGTCCGATTTGGACGATTCGAAATGCTACGGACTTCTAACGACGTTTAGTTTCTAACGGTCTAATCAAATTCCTAATCCAACACTTATAGTTTGGTCGAATGTGGCCGAACGGAAACCGTTTCACAATTCGAGCATTCAGCTATCCAAACGCTCAAGTTTTCTCATAAAATTTCGTAATCTACTCTTAGTTCTAGCTTAAACACCAACATACAGATAAAAATCAACTCCAACTTCAAATTCCTGTATCTCTCCTATGTTTCCACCAAACTACCCAATACCCTCACTAACTTCATTTTTGTCGCTAAAAACAAATAAAGAACTAATTATCTACTCGAAAATTAACTGAAACATACCTTAGATTTAAAGAAATGAAGAGGAACTAAGAAGATCGTTGCTGGAAGGAAGGAGAACGTGCTGAAGAAGAGGGTAAAATCTCGGTGGGGAAGAAAACACCCGATGGTGTTTATGTTCTGTTTTTTTTTTTAATTATAATAATCTAATTACTAAACTGCCCTTAACGTTTAATCGTTTAATAAATCTGTTATCCAGTCTGTGTTCGGTTGAAATCTTAAAATTTCATGTTCTCCATTGTTATCAAAATAATCTTTTACTTAATAGTAGAAATTCTCCGCTCTCAATTCTGTCCAAAACTCCACCGATTACAATTACGTAAATCCGAAAATTAGTTTTTAGTGGAAAATTCTGGGTATTACACGACCAATCTTTGGAAATTCATAATTATCTCAATACTTACCCATTTTCGACGATTCGAAGTGCTACGAACTCCTTTCTATTCACCGATAAGTTCTATCTAGATTTCTAAGGTCAATTCCTAGAAAATCGGGCATAACCTACCCGAATTATGCATTTTCCCCAAATTTCTAAACACCAAAAACCCCAATTTCAACTAATCGTCAAAGGTCTATCAAATCCTACCATTTCTATCCCTTTATCATCAATAACCCACAACAATCAATAATAAACCCAATAAACACTCACCGAAGGGGGAGGGAAAACTTCGGTGGGGAAGAAGAAACTCCAGAGGGGAAGAAAGAAAGGGATTTCTTCTTCACTTTTTTTTTTTTGAATAATAATAATAATTAATCCTAATTACTATATCGCTCTCAACCTTTAATCTTTTAACTAAACGGTTATTCAGTCCGTTTTCAGTTGGATTTTTATAAATTTCTCTCGTCCATTAACTTTAAAATAATCATTGACTTAATAGTATAAATTTTTCGCTTTTGTTTCCGACTAACTCCTCTGTTTACCGATACGTAAATCTGAAAATTATTTTAGCGAAAAATTCTGGGTGTTACTCTCTCTCTCTCTCTCTCTCATCGGAGGTCGACAACAGTGACTCACGCCTTGTCTGGAAAGGGACAACAACAGAGGACTCGTATTTTCTTTGCTCTCTCTCTCTCGGGAATCGGAGGTCAACAACAGTGGACTTACACCTGGTTTGGAACAACAACAGAGGACTCGGAGAGCATGTCAAATTCTCACATCGTTTGGGGGGAAGTAGAGGAGACGACTCATAAGTGGGAGGGTTTATCTTAGCCAGTATGACGCGTTTTGGGCGAAGCCCAGAAACAAATCCGTGAGGGTGGATGGCCAAAAACGGACAATATTATGCTGGGAAGAGGGGAACGCTACAAGTGATATCAGAGCCTTTACTCAACCGGAAGTGTGGCTGATAAAGATGTTGGACACCTCGAGGAGGGTTGAGACTGTGAAGGCGAGAGGGTCTGTCACAATTTCCACGTCGCTTGGGGAGAAGTAGAGAGGACGATTCATAAGTGGGAGGACTCATCTTATCTAGTATGACGCGTTTTGGGCGAAGCTCGTAAACAAATCCGTGATGATGGATGACCCAAAGCAAACAATATCATACTGGGAAGAGGGGGACGCTACAAGAGATTGTGAAGGCAAGAGGGTCTGTCACAATTCCCACATCGTTTGGGGGGAAGTAAAGCAGATGGGTTATAAGTGGAAGGGTCCATCTTAGCCAGTATGACGTGTTTTGGGCGAAGCCAAGAAACAGATCCGTGAGGGTGGATGGCTAAAAGCAGACAATATCATACTGGGAAGAGAGAGACGCTATAAGTGGTATCAAAGCCTTTATCCAACCGGAAGTGTGGCTGACGAGCACGTCGGACCTCTCGAGGAGGGGTGAGATTGTGAAGGCAAGAGGGTCTGTTACAATTCTCACATCGCTTGGGGGGAAGTAGAAGGGACGGTTCATAAATGGGAGGGCCCATCTTAGCCAGTATGACGCGTTTTGGGCGAAGCCCAGAAACAAATCCGTGAGGGTGGATGGCGCAAAGCGGACAATATCATGCTAAGAAAAGGGGAACGCTACAAGTGGTATCAGAGCCTTTACTCAACCGGAAGTGTGGCCGATGAAGACGTCGGGCTACTCGAAAAGGGGTGAGATTGTGAAGGCAAGAGGGTCTGTCACAATTCCCACATCACTTGGGCAGAAGTAGAGGGGACGGTTCATAAGTGGGAGAGTCCATCTTAACCAGTATGACGCATTTTGGGTGAAACCCAGAAACAAATTCGTGAGGGTAGATGGCCCAAAGCGAACAATATCATACTAGGAAGAGGGGGACGCTACAACATTAGCCTACTGCACCTTTGTGGGAGGCAACCTTGTGACATGGAAAAGCAAAAAGCAAGGTGCTATGGCAAGGAGCAATGATGAAACTGAGTTTAGAGTAATGACTCGATGAGTTTGTGAAATTATTTGGTTTACAAGTATTTTAAAAGAACTAAAGATCGAGACTGGTAAGCCAACGAAGCTGACAATAAGTTAGCCATCAACATTGTTCATAATTCAGTGCAACACGACAAAACAAAACATGTGAAAATTGATCGTCATTTCATCAAACAAAACATGTGGAAATTGTATGTCATATGTTCCTACATCTGAACAACTAGCAGATGCCCTCACAAAAGAGTTTACAAGCAGATGTTTAAAGATCTTTTAGGCAAACTTGGCATGATTGACATCTTTGCTCCAGCTCAGCTTGAGGGAGAGTGTTAAGATATGTTACTAACTTAGAGTTATTAGGTTCTTTATATTTATTAAATTTAGAATTGTATCGATATATTTGTAATTATTTTATTTCTTAGTTTAATTTTATTCTTTCATTTTGCTTATTAGGTTCTATTAATGTATATATATTCTTTATCAATGAGTAAGAAGTAAGTTAATCTCTAATATGAAAGTTAATATCGAGAGTAAGTTTTGACTATTTTTTGGATTATCTGGCTACATTATAATGTTGTTATCTTTGATAATAAAGAGTCAATTACAAACCTTTGAAAAAATATTAATTTCATTATTTTAATTGAGTTTATTCGTTGAAGAGAAATTGTTTTAAATTGAGAGTTTTCTTTTTGAGAAGGGTTATTTCCTTCTCTTAGGGTTTATTAATATTTGTCATGCCTTTCCTTTTATTGCAGGCATTTCTGAATTTGAGTAGTTAATCATTACTTTTTATTGGTATTTTTTGCACAGTTTACTCCTACAACATTGACACTTGATCCAGGAGTAACAAGACCACCACCGCTTTTGAGTGAAGCTGATTTGTTGAGTTGTATGGATAAGGTAGGAAGTTTTATGAATCTTGAACTAAGTTACCTTTTTAAAAAAGAGTTTTATTAACTTTGGTTGAAGCATCAGGGGTTCTTTTCATTTCAATAAAAAAGCAACTTTTTAATTGTTTGGTTTCCCCCACTTGGAGAAATACTTATCTTTTTTTAATCACTTTGCATTGAAACAAATTGTTTTATGTAACTAATAAAATGTTTGAGATTGAATGTTTTTTTGTCTTTTTCCCACTTTCATTATTTCAGGAGGGTATTGGTACAGATGCAACGATGCATGATCACATAAAGAAGCTATTGGATAGATTTTATGCAACTAAGGACTCAAACACTCATTTCTCACCAACTAATCTTGTAAGATTTACCTTATTTCTTAAAAAGTTACTTGTTTGTATGAGTTATCCTCTCTAATGTTTCACCATTTGATGTAATGTAATTTTATAGAAGCTTTATGCTAGAAGAGAAGGTAAGCATGAAGTTACAGTGTTCGGCATTATTTTGAAAAAAAAATTTCTTACAATTTTTTTTTTTGTTTATTTTCTTTATATTAGAAACCATGTATATTGAAGAGAGACCATAAAAGAGGAGACGGAGTGAACCCTGCTAAAAGAATCAAAGAAAATCATTTAGTTTATAGTAGTTTTTTTTTTCAATGAGAGAGAATCAAACTAAAAAGATATTTATGAAAATATAAGATTAATGTTATTTCAAATATCGATAATTGTTTTTTTGTCCTCGAAGAGTATAGCATGCGAGGAAGTCAGATAATCCAAAAAATAGTAATAACACAATCTAAATATTATCTTTTGGTTTTTCAACCTTTCATTTTTACTAAAAAGCTTAACAAAGAAGCTTGGGTGGGATGTCAGAGTTGACATCACCATCTAATTGAAGAAAGAGAAAAATAATAAGCTCACAATCAATCATAATATAAGTGTTAGTTTCCTTTAGAATCTTGCAAAAAAGGACAGGAGTGCGGTCAAAGAGTCAAGAAGAGGTTATTATCTAGATTTGATCACAAATGTACAACTTCTGCTTAATAAAGTTTCAAACAAACACTTAAATTTTAGATCAAACTCGTATCTTCTAGACAAAGTTATTAAAGAAATTTTTTTTGGAAGAACTCAAAATGAACCAAGAAAAGGAAGATCTAGAAGATAAGTTTGAAGGATCATGAAGCCATATTTTGGTGTCTGCAATACTTGTTCTTGGAGAGAAATCAGAGATAATTGCATGAAAAATCGATTGACTCTGAGATATTCATCTTTCTTCAAAGGTCAATTGCTAAGGTTTGTGCACTTCATCCGTGCTGAAGAGAGGTTCTAAGTGGTTTTTATTACGAGACAATAGATAAATGCTTAGAAAAAGAGCGGATAAGGGAGTGTCCCCATTTCCTCCCTAGAATCAAACCAAGGCACCCTTCTCCACTTTAAAAGCAATGCAATCTTGAAAGATGAAAAATAAAGAAAAATATATTTCCAAGATTGCGAAATACGATTAACTAAATTAATCACCCAACCAAAAGTGATGAAACCATATTTGTTCTTAATCAGTGCATGGCACAAAGAATTTGTCTCCAAAGGGAATCTCCAAAGCCAATGCCCACTTGCCAATCCTAAGCCCTTTGCATTTAGAATGAGGTCTGGACCCTTCTTCATTTTCTTCCTAGGAAATGTCTCTAACCATTTTACAGCATTTTGACAACCTTTCCTGGAAATTTGAGATAGTAGGTTGGGGTACTATCCAGCACTGCATGAATCAAAGTAATCTTCTACCTCTAGAGAAGATATTTTTTTTCCAATGATCTGTGTGCATTACAGCCAGCATATGTCAATGGTGTTCTTTTTAAATAATTTTATCATTTGACAATCAGTTTAGTTTGATTAATTTAATTGGCTCGTCTGACTTGTAAATAGTTTCCACATATCTCATTCACGCTGGTATTTCTTTTTGTTTATGCTGCTTCACAATTTCATTTTTTCTATCATTGCCATTTCATTTCAGGGAGAGGCGCTGGTATTGGGATACGACGATATGGGGTAAGTACTTCATTCTGAGATTTGTAGGTTTTTAAGTAACTCACATTACAGTGTAAAGTAATTTCACGAGGGAGGATGAGTAATTCTCCAAAAGGAAAAGTAAACCAAATCCCTTTTATTACTATTGGTCTCCAGTTGCAAATAACAAATGCTTGGATCCTGGAGGCAAAGCTCATTTATTTATGAGAAACCTAGCCTTTATCATATAAAACGTCATTGTTAGATCAGTAACCTAAAAGTCCTAGAATTCCATTTCTAGTAACAAAACCAAGAGTGGCCGTGATTGGTTTTACTCTAAAAAGTTGTTATTAATCATGATTTTGCACAACATCTATTTCTACTTTTGTTTTTGCAATATAAATTCTGCAAACAATTGATTCCACAGGTATAAGTTATGGAAACCATACCTCAGAGCTACTATGGAACGAGACATGAAAGCAGTTAGTGAAGGCAATAAGAGCAAAGCTGAAGTTTTGGCGACTTGCTTGCAGCAGATGAAGGCTTGTTTCTTAGATGTAAGTTGACACTTGGCAGTGATAATGAAATGGCCGTAAGTTCTTTTTTTTTCCTTTGATTAGAACTGCTGACTTTGATTTGCTTTGAATCTTATCAGCTATTGCTACAATTGTTTCGTTGTGTGTATAAAATGATCGTTTCTTTATGTAATCTCAAATAATATTCTTTGCAACATGCTTTGCTTTTTGTCTAGATATAAAATAATTGGCCCCTAAAATGAAATTATGTATTTATCAATGAAACCTTAAGGACCCTTTTTGCAACTTTTCATTAATTTGTAGTTATTTCTTCTTGGATCGTTAGTAAAGAAGGGAATGCAAAAGGACATAAAACAAATAACATAAAGTAATTGATGAAGGATAAACTAGAAAATTTGCTCTTTGATTGGTAAGTCACTTTCTACTCGAGGTTTTTTGATGCACTCGAGAATTTCTGATGAAGTGGTGATTTGCCTTAAAGAATATAGCAATTTTTTTTTTCTGTTTCTGGACATTCCAGGCCCTTTCTCCATCTAGATTGTTTCTCTTGGGTTTTGTTTTTCCTTTTCCTGACCACGATAATATATCTGAATAAATTTGCAGGCAAGGTTGAATAAAATAAAACTTCTTGAAGCCATGGGTATATTTTTCGAAAGGTTATTACTGGATATTCATCACATATCTGTGAATCCATGTTACAAATTTTATACAGCCACAAAAGCACTCCATGATTCCATTACCATGATGCAACTGTCTCCCATAGTGCAGATCCAACAGATCTAGTGTGAATGATCAGCATGCAACAGGAGAAATTGTTCGCCGGTGTGGAGTTTGCCAGGAATTAGATATGGTTCTTAAAAAAATCAGGGTAATGATTTATGAATTCACTCTAAATTAAAACTGGATTCAGCTTCGTCTCACTTTCTAGTTAGTTATGATTCTATCTTTTTGTGAACTTTATCCCGAGTCATGTTGACTTAGTCATTGATTTTTTCCCTGGCACATAAATATACAATGACTATATTTACTCAAGACTTCTGTGCTCTGAAAAAGAAAATATAGTAAACCTGTTGACAAGTTTATCCTAAAAACTATGTGAATGCAAAAACAGAAAAACCAGAATGGGAAGATATAATTTTCTCTTGTATTGAATAAGTCAAGTAAGGCTAGTAAATTTAGACAGAGAGGAATACAAAATGAAACTAAACTTATAAAGACAATGGTTATGATAATTTACGATTTCACTTTCCCTAATCTATATCAATTATGAACTGTTTGCAGTGGTTTTGAAAATAGTTCGAGTCATAAAAAATAGAAAACAGAAAACTTTGGATGACTCGTCTGAAAGTGTTTAGCAAAATTGTTGTTAGAAAAATATTCTAGAAAAGAACATGTTCTCTAGGAACCGTCAAATAGTTGTCTTTCGTGAAGAATATCTTTTTCTTCATTTTTATTAATTTTACTACTAAAAAGAGTATTGATGATATTTTATTTGATTATAAACATCTTCCTTATTTGTTTTTTTTTTTCACAAAAGAATAGTTTTCACAAGTATCTTCCAAACATTTATAGTTTCTTTCTGCCACTGTTGCTCCACCATTTTCAAAGAGCTCGGTTTGGGGCTTTGTTTGGGTTATATTTTAAAAGTCTCACAAAGGGAAAAAATTTAGCTGCTATAATGGTTTACAGTTCTTATTCAAATCATGCAATCCAAATATATTGTAATGCTTGGCAATAAATTTGCTCTATCTTTGTCCAGGATGGCAATTACATGGTTGGCTGCTTGGGATATCCGCAGGTTTACTTTCTCACCCTTATGAAGTATGGTCTTCTTAGTTTTCTTTTTTAACTTCTTTCTATTAATCCTCAGAGCTCTATTTTTTTTCAACTGAAATTTAATGACTTTTTATATGAAGTTATAAATTAAAGTTGACTTGTACATTTTCTATATTTGGTATTTAAACTTGGTCCAGGTTGTCCATTTGGTCTGTTTTAATTGCCTGTTTTTCGAATGTTACAGTGCAGGAACGTTGTATGGCTCCCTGGATCCATATCAGAAGCAGCTGTAACCTCTAACATTTGCGAGTCTTGCACTCCAGGTTCATTCCACACTTTTCTAACTTCTTTGCTTCAAAGCCATTACCAAGTTGCAACTATCCATAAAACTGGATGTGTACGTGATCTTTGCTTGCATTCTTTGCTTGCATATTGAGTTAAATGCCTGTGTAAGCTATGCCCAGATTTTTATTCAGTTAATGTCAAGAAAGCTATCACATCTTCCAAGTAATTTTATAAACACCTGGAAATGAGTTGACCTTTTGAAGTTACTACTAGCAATGTAGTGAACCATCTCATAAATCATGTAATTAATTGCGTGAATGCTACTATTTTCAATATTCCCTGCTGTATCTAATATGATTGATATGATCTCTGTTGAAAGTGAAATGAGGAGAAAGAAGAATATGCTTGCACAGGAGTTGAAGTGGCAGTTTTGGTATTATGTTAGGACTTGGCATGATAGTGGATAGAATTAAGGGGAAGGTGCGGGAGGTTAGAAGGAGGGGGAGGAGAGGTTGAAGGCATCATGATGAGTATTTGGAATTGATTATCGTTAGAGTATTAGCACTAGCTCTCCTAGGGTGACTCATCGTTGTTTCAGGGCCGGATTCTCGGACATGTGGTATTTTTAGTTCTGTTTTTATGTTATGTTGTTTGAATTGGACTTGCTGTTTTGTTGTGGATAATAGTTTTGCTTGCTCTAATAATTGGTGGAACTCTGTTATTGGTAGGAATTGTGTTTTTCTTATCTGTTTTTGTGTTTGATACTCATCAATCTCAATCCATGAGGATATTCATCTGCATTACTCAGGTTTTGTGGAATAGGACACTTACAGACCAGTATAATATGGTTTTTAATAAGATTACTTCATTTACTCTTTACAAAAAGTATTTATGATGGGATTGCTAGTCTCAAATCGTCTCTGAAGAATGTATATCTCTTTCTTTGTTCTCTCTAGGTCCTGTTTACTTGATCCAATTCAAATTTCGCTGCCTGGAAATACCACCAAATTACAACCCTAACCATTTGGGTATGTATCATCATCCCTAACTAAATAATGCATATTTTGTGTTTTAATTGTGCACGAGCTTGTCTCACTAGTTCTAATATTTTCAAATACATGAAGAATTAATTGGCTGGAAATAAACACATCTCTGCAACCCCAAATATTCCTTTCGTCTCACTCTTCCTCCACCTAGATGTGTTTTCTCTTCATCTTCCGAAACATGTCTCTATCTCTTGTATAGATTTTTAGATATTCTTCATTCAAATGATTGAAGTTAGTTACTCTCATTGGAAACAAAAAATCAAGTATGTGATTGTCTAAAACATAAAATAAAAGTAAGTATATATTTACTGCAACTTGGATGATGTACTTATTTAATTATTTTAGAAAATAATATATCAACGTATTTGTTTTCATTTCATCTGTTTATCATATTACAAAAAATTATATCAACAGTTTCCAAGTAAATCTTCTGATTAAGATTACTTTTGAATTAGATATTAATATTTTATGTCTTCTCGACTAAAAGATCGAGTATTATGTTATCTTTTGCTATTTATTTTATTTTACAAAAAAAAAAATTTTGTCTCTGGTATCACACAATTAATAAATTTGATTTAGTTTGGATGTATTCTTAATCAGGTTGCATAGGTGGTTGTGATGTGATTCTTAGGCAATTGACAGAAATATGTGGAACTGGTTCTCGGGTTTCAGGTTAGCTGTTTTTCGTTAAAATAAATCTTTTGGGCTAGTTTAAAGAAAATGTGGATTTGATGGTCTTTAGAAGTAAATTTCATTGTGCAATGTAGTTGGAAGATCTAAAAGTTCTTTAACAATTGCAGAAAGCTTGACTTTTACCTGTAATCACTAATAAAGGTTGATTGTGATATCAAACTGTCTGACAAAAGTCTATTTTATCTTCTTGGCTTATTAACTGAAAAGCATTTTTACTCCATGTATGGATTTGAAATAAAGCCTCAAGTCTATCTCTTTTATATTGTCATAGATCGGAAGGCCTTACTCAAAATACTAACTTTTGGAAGTTTAGTTATACATGAACTAGCTATATAAGCTAGCGATTTTTAGCTTTTTCTTGTTATCCTAAATCACTCAATCTTACTTTTTAATTATTCTACATTTTATAGAAATAAACTTATATTTTAATGCTGATGGCATTTGTATTAAGCTTCAGAACGATTGTAGCCAATGGTCTACACGACATTAAAAAAATATTGATGAATGATCATCTGTACTACTAGACAAAACAGCTCTCTACATACCCTACTTCTCTCTCTTCTCCACCCCCACTCCTTTAAAAATTAATAAAATTGATTATTCTGCTATTTTCACCAGGAAGAGGTCGGGGAGTCGCACAATCTTCCATTGATGTTCCAAGAAGTAACACTAGGCAGGCTGTTTGCATATACTGCCAGCAACCTGGACATTCTTCTAATGACTGCTCTTCTCGGCTTCCCAGCTCCCATCATGCTCAATCACGCGGACAAAGTGGTATAACAGATGTGCTCTTATTTCTTTCTATTACTTCTTTTTTTCCTAGAAACAGCTATAGAAACAGCTATACGCAGATCAAACTATCAATATGAATTCTTTTTTAATTGATTTACTATTGAAGAATTGATGGCAAACTTTGAATGAGAAGGTAAAATAATTGAGAAAAGCAACTAAAAAAGTTTTATGTTAGAAGAATAAAACAGGATCACTTGATTATTGGATATAAAATTAGGATCATTATTCTTTTTTCTAAGAAACGAAGCATATTGAAATGAGTGATACAAGAGAAAGGAAAGAAGTTTTCTAAAAAATAAACACTTAATTTAATATAATTTTTTCTCAAATTAGAGAAAATTAAATTAAAAAAGATAAATTTTAAAAAAATTCATAACAATATGCCCACTTAGTTTAGTTATACATGAACAATAGTGATGTTGATATTGTCTCAAAAATTAGCTATTGACTCTTTATCGTCGAAAATAATAATATTGTGATGAAGTTAGATAGTTCAAAAAATTGTCAAAATGCTTAATCAATTTCCTCTTTATAGATCTTTCTTCCTTATTAAAAATCTCTGTAAGAAAGTTTTGAATGTCAAAATGCACCCTTATAGTTTGATAGAAGAGAGATCGCATCCACTTGATCATTATGAGAGTGTTAGTTTTTTCATGCACCTTGCCATGTGGGGAAAGAGCTAGAAAAGTGTTTCTCTTTTAGATTTGGTTATGATCATCAATTTGAAAATTCTTAAATCTCAAAATCTCTATCCCAATTTAAATATTGCTCGTTGAAGATAGATTTCTAAATTATATTTATTTAGATGAGATTGTGAAATTTTAGGATATATTTAGTAGTTTTTGTTTCTGTATCATATTGGAGAGCTAGATAGCATCTATGACTTGTTTATGTTTAGTTGTGTCTTGAGATATCTTTGACAGTAATGAAAGGGTAGTAACCTCATTCCCATGGTTTCTTTCATCGTATTAGATCATAAAATTTCTGACATTGTCCTAAAAAATGAAACCAATCTCCAATTCTTTTGTCAACTTACTCAACTCCACCATTCTATCCTATCATGTCCGGTGTATTCAATTCAAGCTCAAGTTTGAATACATCTTCAAAGGGTCCATCAATTTCACCTTCCCATCAATACTCTACAATTCCATCGTACAAATTGCCACAACAAGCTAAAATGACCATAAATCATATACACTAGTCACAAACTCTCCTGTTACTCATCCGAAGAAGAGGCAAAAACAGATACCTTTAAGGCACCCAATCTGCTCCAAATGCTGCTTGTCCTGACCTATCCAACCTGGGAGGCCTAGAATGCTGTGGTTATGTCCTTGTAATAAAACCCATGAAAATGAAATCGAGAATTTATTTCTATCTTTACAAAATTTAATTAGATCTTGAAAATTCTTCTAAGATTTAAAAGCTATAGTAAAACTCGAGATAATCCTCAAATTGAGGTCGTATCATGACTCATTAAATGTTTCTTGATTAGGATAGATTTCTTCTACATTATATTTGTTTAAATAAGATTTCTAGAGTTGAGATATCTTTACTAGCTTATCTTTCAAAAGTTGTAGAATGGATAGTTTCCAAGAAATTCACAATCTATAAACAGGCGATGTATAGCCATGCATTGAGATATCTTTGAAAGAAATTAAAAGCCTTATTTTCTATAATTTCTCACTTTATATTCATATCACATTTAAATGTGAACTTTTGTTCTCTATTGGTTGGGGAAGATGCGACCTTTAAATATAAGCTAGTTTGAATTTGATACCTCTTGTAAAGTAATATTTTGAAATGCGTCTGCTGTAAACAGTCAAGTTAGATGCCAGAAGAAGTGCCTACCTGTTCCCTTGCTGCAATCTCCTCATTTTCTTTTTTTCAATGTGATGAACTACAAATGCTGAAGTGCTTTTTTTTGCCATAATGAACAAACTTAGCTTCACCTTTGCCAAAGACTGTTGAGGGGTGAACTAACAACTCCATTTAGCACAACCACACCCAAAATAGGAATAGATTTTTTCTCCATAAAAAGAAAGACATTGGATGATGACAGATTGTGAATTGTACCCAGATCATCTTGCTTTAGTATACGGTACAGGATGTTAAATTATGATCTGTTTTATCCTTCTATGCACGAGAATGTGCAGTTTCATGCAGCACATGTGGGACACCATGCATCATCCGAACTGCTAATACTGCTAATAACAGGGGAAGAAAATTCTACTCATGTCAATCTCAAGAGTGCAACTTCTTTGTGTAAGTTATTTGATTGACATTTCATGTCGAAAGAAAACTAACAATAAGGAACATGGGTATATTGTTGAAAAATGACAATCATTTTACATTTTGTGATTGATATAAGATATAATTCTCATAAAAAAGATTCTCATCCTATCTAAATTCTCAATAAAGAAAATTGTCTTTCCAGTTTTAAAGAGTTTTACACGGTAAACAAAAACTAAATAATGCTAAATTTTAGTGTCTAAATATTATTTGAACCAAATCTTTTATATATTACTTAAACCTCGTGATATTGTCTTCAATATATTAATGATTCTTTGTATGACTTGATTTTGTACATCAATTCCCGTTCCTAAAAAAATGTCTATTTTTTATTTGTTTCACCAAAAAAATAAATCTAATTTGTGTGTTTTTATGCTGGTATGCAGATGGGAAGATAGCTTAAACAATGGCACCGGAGGGACCGGTACTTCACGTGCAAGCATGAGGAGTACCCCAGCAGCTAATCCCAGCAGGGGTCGGGGTCGTGGTCGTGGTCGTGGTCGGAGCGGAGCACAAACTCCTTCTACCACTTTCGTATCTGCAACTGGCGAGCCAATATCTGGTAGAAGATGCTTTACTTGTGGTGATCCATCACACTTTGCAAACGCATGCACAAATCGAGGTACCTGATGCCATTCTTGTGTCATTATTATTGGAGCATTTTGTTGCAAAAATGGATAGGGCTGACATATTATTTAGCATAGCTAAAAAAAAATTGATGTAGATGGAAACCCGCAATATCTTTGGTTCATGTTGCATGAAACCATGGATAAAATTAGAATTGTATTGGTGTTTATATAAATGCGAATTGAACGATGTTTATCCTGTAATGTTTGTGTTTTATATTAATGGTAATTAAATACTTTGAGATGACATGGATGATAGTTTCTAAGCAAAACGATGAATGAGTAGTTGGAGGGTAGTTTGAGATCGTGTTGGGCTTAGGGTACATAAATTTGTGGACTGAATCTAGTGAATGATGAGAAATATAATTAAACTAAATTGTCCTTTTTATTGATCCCACTCCTATCAGTATTAATGTGGAGCAGATATGTTTGATAATGGAGGATGTGGTAGTGGGACAACACGAGTGTCCCATACGACATGCACATGGCTCTCTTTCATATGACACTCCCCCCATTTGCTTAAGCACTAGGCTCGAGACTGCTGACATTTTGCTTTGATTTTGATGCATTATTTGTTATTTTGGGTTGTTATACTCCTCCACTCTTTCTTGTTTTCTTGTTCCTACTTTTGCCTTCCCATGGATTTAATATTTGACGTCGAGGGACATGTTCTCTGTTCTAGGGCTTGTGTATGCCCCACTTTTTAAGGGGAAAAATAGGGCCTCTGTTTGGAGATTGATGAGTAAGAGCATGTAACTCATCTTGGAGAAAGGTTTTGTTAATATTTTTATTACTTAAAAAATTAAATGGAGAGGACCCTACACTTGACTTTGGTAGACCAATGACAATGGAGGAGGGGGACCCACTTCCACATGCTTTGCTTCCCATAATTACTTCCCTTGTTTTCACTAATTTAAATAATATATGAATTTCCTTTTTCTTTTATTTATTTCATTTAGTAATTAGTCGTGCCTACTTATTATATTATACATAATTTGATTGTAGGATTAATTGAAAATACAGAGAAATAAGATTAACAAGACATGCCTTCGTCTTTCATATATTCTTTGCTTCTCTCTTCAAACACACCTTTCTTCCTCAACTCAAAAATACTTGTTCTTTTTCAACAAATAAAAAATATAAATCTTATAAAATTTGTGAAAGCCCCCATAAATCAGGGAAGACACCACTGGTAACATGATACACTCTGATTTCCTGCCGACAAATAATAAATCTGTTCACGTGACGCTAACTAATTATCTTTCAGCCCCAAGTACCAAATATAGGATGATTGAATTATCATTTAAAAATAATAATTAAATACATTTAAATTAAAATATGTTCGACTGCGCAGGGGAGATAAAGTAATTGGATTTGAAGTTGAGACGAAGACATGCCGCGATCTTTGATGCACTCAAAGCACACAACTTTTCCAAGTGGGCCCTCTAATAAATGATCCATGATTTCAGATCTGTCCTCTCTCCTCCTTTTTTTTTTTCACTAATTACTCCTTTAATCACATTTAAGCATAGGAAAATGATTAGTCATCCACAAATCAAACTAGTAAAATGCACAACCATTTTGAAATTAAAGGACTTGAATCAAGAGCAACATCTTGGATTGGTCAGAAATAGAGCTATTTGCATCCCAAATTTGACAATTCAGGGGGGTTGTCCTTGTAGAGATCAATCAACCTTGCCCCTCTCTCGTCCCACTTTCAAATTTTATGGCCCCCACATACTTTCTTGGGGCCCTACGAGGATCCTTAAAACTACAAGGGTAAACGAAGATATATAGGATAACCTCATCTAAACATCAAAGAGGATTAATTTTTATAAATAATTAAAGTCCAGGATGGTTTACAAATCATGACACGTTATTATTATTAATTGTTTTAACAGAGACGTGTAATGAATTTTGCATAATTATCATTTACTTGTGATTTATTTATTTATTTATTTTACGAAGAATTGGAGAGAAAAAAAAAATAGATTGTTTTGAGTTTTTTGTAATTATTATAAAATGGAGTCTGAAACGTGTCGGGACGGTCTTCCATTGGAGTGAATACTGTTTTTCTAGAAGAAGAAACACGCAGTGGCTCTCTTGAAGAACAGTTGAACGCTGTATGTAGTGCTCGATCTCTGTTTCCTTTTTCAAGCATATATTTGTTCTCCATTGTTGGTGTGGCTGAGTTGTTTCGTCAGGGTTTGCGAGAACAAGAGGGGTTGATGAAGCTCATAGAGGCCTGCTCTGTCGGGAAACCCGACGGGGCCGGTGGACGGACGGTGGTGGTCGGACTGAAACTGGACCCGGAGAGCAGGAAGTTGCTCACTTGGGCTTTGGTCAAAGTGGTTCAGCCTGGTGATTCTGTTGTTGCTCTTCATGTCCTCGATTCCATTTCCGGTTTCTCTCTCTCTCTCTCTCTCTCTCTCTCTCTCTCTCTCTCTCTCTCTCTCTCTCTCTTCCTTACTTAATATTTTCTTCGTTCTGCTTGCAGAGGATTCGTCGTCGTTGATTTCTCTAGTGAAGACCTTCAACTCCTTTGTTACCTTGTATGAAGGTTTCTGCAACTTAAAGCAGGTGAAGATTCGGACACCCTCATCGTTGATTTGCTTCCCTACCTTATTTTCCGTTTGTTTCTCCGGAAAAGTTCTTAGTTTTTAGCTTATAAAATACAACAAAGACTCAGTTTCCGACAAAAATAATCACGATAGTTGAGAAGATTGAAGTTGGCAAAAATTGTTTGCAGGTTGAACTGAAGCTCAAGGTGTGTAGGGGTTCGCCGGTGAAGAAAATTCTCGACCGGGAACTGAAATTGTTCTCCGGTGCTACTTTAATCGTTGGAACTTCCGAAAATCACAGTCGAATTCGTTCTTCAATGTTCGTGGCAAAGTACTGTGCTAGAAAATTAGGCAAGAATTTCAATGTGATTGCTGTTAATAATGGAAGAGTTGTCTTCCAAAGTGAAAGGATCAACCACAGTAGGAATCAAGACCCATTCGAAGGTTGTAAGACAATTTGAATTCGATTTTCTTGAATATGATTTTGACTTGGCTTCAATTAGCGTTGTTTATGGCCTAATTTTCGGTTCCGATTGGCAGATGATGATGCTTGCAAGAAATCTATTGATTGGATCCATAATTCATTACACAAAGATCCTGATATATTAACATCAGATCATCCTCCTGATTGCTTATTAAAATCCGGCTCGGATTCTTGGAAGATATACGTGAATCAGATTTATACAAACTATTCTCCAACCTCTCCAGTTCTAGATGATCCAGGAAGCAAATTTTCAGCAGAGTTGTTCGAGAATTACCCAAAAAATCCAATGGCCATAATACCAGTTCGAACACAAGAAGCCCTTTTGAGATCGAAGTCGTCTGTAGTTCGAGAAATGTGGCATCCGAAATCTGGTTGGTCATTTCTTCGTCGGCTCGTACCCAATCAGCACCAGATGGGAAAACAGGTAAAAACACTACCGTTTTCACGGGTGCTAAGCCTTCGTTCTACAGCTTTTGTGTATCCAGATCAGAAGCAGAATATTTGCAGCCGTGACGAAGATCAAAATGATTTGTCTCTTCTTTCATTTTCTCACTCCCTCGAAAGCATTCCAAAAGAGTTGCCCGAATCACTTCACAAGTCCGCCGTGGCTTGCAGATTGTTTACGTATCAGGAACTTTTGCTCGCGACTTCTAACTTTGCGCCCAGTTAGCCTCAGTTCCCTACCTCAATTGTTATTTGTGAATTTTCTCTTAAACTTATCGTATGATTATTTCAATTATTTTGCAGAGAATATCATTGGGAGAGGTGGAAGTAGTCGAGTTTACTGGGGGTGTCTCCTTGATGGCAAGGAACTGGCAGTGAAAATCTTGAAGCCATCTGAAGATGTCTTCAAGGAGTTTGTGCAGGAAATAGAGATCATCACAACTTTGCATCACAAGAACATAATTTCGCTTCTAGGGTTCTGTTTTGAGGACTACCATTTAATCTTGGTCTACAATTTTCTCTCTAGGGGAAGCCTCGAAGAGAATCTCCACGGTATTTTTACGCAATATTAGCATCCAATAACGCATTTCATTCGATTGTTTGAATGAATACCTTCAAATGTAGGTAATTTGAAGGATTCAAATTCGTTTGGTTGGCAAGAGAGGTTCAAGGTTGCTGTAGGTGTGGCTGAGGCGCTTAATTATCTGCACAACGAAAGTGCAGACCCCGTGATCCACAGAGATGTGAAATCATCAAACATTCTTCTTTCGGAGAATTTTGAGCCTCGGGTAATTTTTCATGCGAATTTATCAAATTCATAGTTCATTCTTGCTATACTTTTCTAATAAACTATCGGATATGGTTTTACCAGCTTTCGGACTTTGGACTTTCTAGTTGGGGTTCCTCGTCCTCCCACGGTTCTTGCAGCGATGTAACAGGAACCTTTGGGTGTGTAAATTTGAACGTTTAATCGGCTTTTCTACATCATTATTACATATATTGACCGATGAATTCTCATGTTGCAGTTACTTGGCTCCAGAGTATTTCATGCATGGTAAAGTTAGTGACAAAATAGATGTTTATGCATTCAGCGTTGTTCTCCTGGAACTACTTTCCGGTCGAAAGTCTATCAACAACGACTGTCCGAAGGGTCAAGAAAGCCTCGTAATGTGGGTAAGTCAACTCACTCTCAATTAAACAAGCCGCAATGTATTTTTCATCGGTAATTGCTAATGATGCATTTGACGATTACGGTTAGGCAAAACCAATTTTGAAGAGCGGGAAAGTTTCTCAATTGCTCGATCCAAGGTTAGGCAGTGATTACAATCACGACCAAATAGGAAGAATGATATTGGCCGCTACGCTCTGCATAAAACGCGCACCTAAACATCGACCTAAGATGAGTCTAGTAAGCTAACTTAGTATTTGTCTTTACATCCTTGCTTGTTTTAGGAATCGTCAATAAATTTCTTCTGAATTTTTCAGATTTTGAAACTTCTGAAAGGCAACGATGAAATTACGAATTGGGCTAGACAACAAGTTCTTCGTCACGAAGACCTCGATGTCGAGGAGGAAGAACCTTTTCCAACAAACATCCAATCTTATCTAAACACGGCTCTTCTTGACTTGGAGGACGACTCATCTTCCATGTCGAGTGGTGATCAAAGTGTATCGTTGGAGGATTATCTTCAAGGTAGATGGAGCCGCTCTTCGAGCTTCGATTAGTCGTATTTATCGATCAATTAAGTCAGGAGTAGGTGATTTGCACTCAAAGAGGTTTTATGAAAATCAAGTCCCAGGAAGAGAGGTTGCTTGCCCCCTCCTTGACTTGGGTGTGCTATTCAATTACATGTATTTTGTGACGTTAATAAGCGATTTTTGTTTGATCGATAATAATCAAATGTATAACTCGAGTTTGTCGCAATGCCGTTTAGTTAGATGGTTCTAGTGTAGAGGAGAGAGGTTGTATTTGGGTATGGAGAAAAATTTATGATCATATAAATTTCTGCAATTTTTGTCATTTTCTGAATTTCCAAGTAATTATAAAACAATAAAGAAAACTAGGAACAAAAAACTCTTGGATTATTATTAATATTTTTCTAGTGAGAATTTAGTCCATTTTTAATTGAGTGTTTTTTTTATAATTATCAATTTTAATCTTGTATTATGCATTTTATTTTAGTTGTTTCCTGTACTAAATACACTAACAAACTAAACTTTGTATTTTGATTCTCTTATTAGTTTTGACCTTGCATCAACAATTTTTTTAAATCCTCATTTGAAAAATTACCAAACGATATTAGATTTATTTGAAATTTTTATCACATATTCATTATTTAATGAGAAAATAATCTGAAAATTGTCGTGATTTTTTAACACATGTACTATTTATTGTAATTTTATTTTAGTAATTTATAAAAATATTATAATAATTAATACAAGTTTTCTAAAATTATGAAAAT
The DNA here is from genome assembly GCA_022433055.1 of Begonia peltatifolia. Classification (NCBI taxonomy): domain Eukaryota; kingdom Viridiplantae; phylum Streptophyta; class Magnoliopsida; order Cucurbitales; family Begoniaceae; genus Begonia; species Begonia peltatifolia. Next base: position 9,955,479 of record CM039526.1, on the reverse strand, counting down.
TTTTTGTTTATCTACTCATGATGTGGTGAACATGTGAAAAAAGTTTCAAATAAATCCAATATCTTTTAGTATTTGTTTAAAAATTTATTTACAAAGTAAAGAAAAAATTGAAATTAATTTTAAAAAAATACTCAAAGAAATTGGACTTATTTGACAATTTTTTCACATATTCACCACATTATGGATAGATAATAGAAGACTTATCGTGATTTTTTAAAACTTATTTGATTTATTATAATATTTTTATAAATTACTAAAAATAATTATAATAAATCGTACATGTGTTAAAAAATCAAGATAATTTTTATATTATTTTTTAATTACGTAGTGAACATGTGGTAAAAATTTCAAGTGAATCCAATATCATTTGGTAATTGTTTAAATAAAGGTTTAACGAAATTATTGATTTAAGGTTAAAACTGATAACAGAATGAAAATACAAGGTTTGGTTTGCTAGTACAGAGAGAGAGCTACTAAATTAACATGCATATTACAAAATTAAAATTGATAATAATTTTTTTTTTTAATTTTAAACCCTAAATATGAGTTTTTTTTAAAAAAAATGTTAAAGTTTATTATTTATCAAAACAAACCTCAAAATATTATAAATAGACAATTTGAACTTCGAGATACGACCAGTGACCATGCTCTATAGAAATTAGACCGGGCGTTCCTTACTAAAAGACAAAATCCATGATTGGCCGGCCTCTAGACCGGCTGGCCTCTCAAAAAAACCGAAACTCGTGACAAAAGTCACGAGTTTTGTCTTTTTCTGAGGAAGGTCGGCCAACAAACAGTAAAAAAAAAACTACCTCTTCAATGGCAAACCCTAACATTTTATATACCGTCTCTGGACGTATCATAAGTTCCATATTAAGGATGTACGTTCTTAAACCAGTCAAAATTTCATTTCTTTTAGTTGTTATCAAGTTCGCATAAAATAAACAAACTATTTTCTCGCAGCTATCGTCACTCAATGCATAGACCCTACATAGGTCGATGCTGTCAAATATTTCTTTGATCTCCAACGACTTTCAACCTGTAAATCCGACAGTCATATAATAATTAATTGAACGTTTTCACGAATTCTGCTCAAATTTATTTTGGCAATTTTCATTCTAAAATTTCATGACAATATACTGTCAAATTCACGTAGAATAAAATTTGATATGTTATGTAACTATGACATTATAAATAAATTTTGATAAAATTAAAATTCATCTTCATATATAATGATGTTCTATTATAATATTCTCAAATAAATATGAAATTAAAAATTATATTTCATGAAAATTAAAAATATATTATAAAATTATTTTATTATAATATTTATTAAAATATTAATAGATAAACCTTTATTAAAAAATAAAATATATATGACTAAATATAATATATTTAATATCTCATTTTTTCATGATTTTTTCAATAATTAACTAATTATATTTCAATTTAATATTTTTAATATGATTTTTTTAAATCTGTAAAGTAAATTATTAAAAAAGAATTCATACATAGTCGGTGAACACACGGAATTATCGTCAGAACGAGTAAACAGTCGAGAAAGTATTAAAAATTTTCGGTGTGATTTGAAAAAAAAATAGCTTGAGATTATTAAATGGAGGGAGGAAGGCCGGTCGATCTAATTGGACCGGTCGACCTCTCCGGAAATGATGGTAACCGACCGTATCTCAAGATTTAAATTGTCTATTTATGATAATTTGATTTGATAAATAATAAATTTTAAGAGTTTTTAAAAAAAATCATATTTTAAGATTTAAAATATAAAAAAAAAAAAAATTAAATAGTTTAATATTTTTTTTTTAAAATTTTTAGCTCATAACATAAAATTCATTAATATATTAATGTGATGAATAATAAATAATTAAATCAAGAAGGTAGAAAGGAAGAGTCCCATTTTCTTTGGTTGGAGAACCCTTGTTCTAGGGTTTATGCCGCCATTTTTTCTTCTGCAGCGAAAGCAACTGGTGTTTCCCTTGGCGTTTTGTTTTACGGGGTGAGTGAATCTCTGATGTCCTTGTTCTTCATTTTCCCGCTTGTTTAAGCTCAGTTGTGATTGTTATCTGCTGAATTTCAAATATTTCTTGAACCTCGCTACAGAACCTTGAAAATTGAATGTCTGTTTAGGTAGACCTACGAATCTCAATCTTGTCGCTTCTTGTTTTCTGTTTGGAAATGTTTTCTTTTTTGAAACTGGAAGCGGAAATGCATGTTTTTGTTGCTGAGAAGCATAAAGGAGAACATGCCATCTATGGAAGCACAGCGTACTATGAAATTTGACTCGAATGGCGTACAAACATAAATTCTATTTTTTAAACGCATAATTATGTTGCACAATACAGCCTAATTTTGATTCCTCATTGGTTTGGATGGTTATTTCACACTTTGTTCTTGGAGTTTTTTCAGACAATTGAGTTATACCAAGAGGATTCTTCTACACTAGTTCAATTACCAGATAGTACTACAAAGGTAGAAAAGGAAATGGAAACGAAGGATAGTGCTGGAGAAGAAGATAAACAAGCGGTAGGGCAAGTAAGTATTGGCTGGAAAGGAGCACTAGAGGAACAATATCGAAATGCGAAAGAGAATTTAGAAAATTATCCTTATGTGTGGGCTTCCTATATCTTAGTATATGGTGGTTTCGCCCTGTGGACTACCTACAGATGGAGAAGGCTCCGTAAGACTGAGGATAGAGTACTAGCTCTTCAAGAGAGACTCCGAAGGATTATTGAGGCTGAAGAAACTGCTGGCACAGCTAGCTCATCCAAGGTTGAAAAGGGTCCATCATCTGTAGATAAATCCTCATGATGGTCGGTTGCTGTTATTTTTTTTCTTCGCTTTGTGTTTCTAAATTCCTTGCAGAGAAATTACATTACAGCACTAAACAGAATGATTTCAAAATTTCTTGAGGTGAATAAACCAAATGAAAGATTTTTATTAGATGAAGCACAAAGGAATTTGGACTACGCAGTCCGAAATAACTGAATGGGTAAAGATATCAGTCTGAAACTGCTGAATGGTGAGATGTCTCTATTCATTCAGTTTTGATGGAATAGCATTCAATTTGCAAGGAATATGATCAGATTATGTGAAAGTGGCCGAAAAGAGTTAGCTTAAGAACCCAATAGGCGGAAGATGAGATTCTGCAAATGGCACTTACATATAATGGTTTTGCATTTTTTCAAGTTTGAAGCTGAGCTAACTGTTTCATGTTGATTTCTAGTTCATTACTATGTTTAATTTAGATGTGCTAGCTATTAATGGCTATAACAATTTTGTTAATTTGACATTGGAATACCAATTTATGCATTATTATTCGATTTCTGAGTTCACTGACTACATGAATATCTATCAAAGTTCAAGAGCTGAATCTGGTGGCCTGTGTGTCAGCAGAGGATGACATTCTGGAAAATAATTGTTTGGTGTTTTTGTTTTATTATTAAATGATGGCAATTGTGGGTCGAAAAGTTGTCGCGAATTTTTGTTTTAATGCAAGATTTGGTGGCAACGTTTTCTCGCTGATGCAAATTGTCTTTTGCTTCTTTTGTTAATGTCCTCTTCTTTCTATATTATTTGCTAAAATAAACTGAGTTGAAATGAATAGTTTATAATTTGACCAAAAACAAGCCCTATAAAATTAATCCTTTAACAATTAAAACAACTACAATTTAACGTGTTACAAAACATCAAACTTGGTACAGTGTAATTTATACAATAAGGATGATGTTCATTTATAGATTATATTTAAATTATCTTTATTTTAAATTATTTTTTGACAAATTGAATATTTATTTTTCAATTATTTGTAATTTGGAAATTGACATCGTGCTAAATCTAGTAAGTGCATCATATTTTTTGTTTAATCAAGTGTTCTAATTCATTTATATCTAAATTTGAGATTTTATATTGGTGAGAGTTATACTTTGTGCCAAAAAAAACCTCCGCAATTGTTATTTGTGTAATGATTAATTGGTGACACCAGAACAGTCGGTTAAACGTTGATTAATATTTATAAGTTCAATCGATTATAATTGAAAGGTTATATTGAAAGGAACATTCAAAGAATCTTGGAGTGCAGCTTTAGACCAAATTGGTCAAATTGCGTCAACAAACTATTTGGATTCTCTTTGTCTTATTTTCTTACTTATTATTATTGTCATTGTTTGCCTAAAAGACTTAAGACAAATCTAGATTATCATTTTTGTTGTAAACCTACAAGTTCATGATGTTCTAACTCAAGCTGTTGACACATAAGAAACATGACCACGAAGTCTGTCACATCTTGCTTCATCTGATTCTATAATATTATTTTTCATGCTGTGATAGATACATAATTCAGACTTGTGGGTCAGGGAAGAATAGTATGTCTCCAATCTACTACTGAAGTCTATAAAATATTCTTTATTTCGTTAATTTTAACCTTATAATTGGGCATCGTTCTTCATAAAATTTGTTGCCTTTAGCAACAACTGCCAAATTTATTAAGTACTTTTTATTTTATTTTATTCTTTTATTATAACCCAAAATATCCTTTGCATGGTACCTGCATGCCTAGCCTGTGTGATTAATGTAGCAATTTGAGTGCACTTTATCGTAACAAATAATAAAATGGTTAAAAAATAATTAATGAAATTTCTATAAAACTAATAAAAATTCCTACAAATAAATGAAGAACTGATTTGAATTTTAATTAAATAATCTAGTATTCATTTAAACTATTTCCAAAAGGAAAAAATTTAAAGTTAATTCTATTAAATATCTCATTGATAATCAATTTCTCCCATTATTAAAGTACGAAAATCAGACTAAATATTTCTTTGTACGTGTTACATTGAGTGTTACAACAACATCATTAGTTATCTTGAAACATAAATATATATTATAATAATCTTATGATCTATTACGTTATATTCTTTTATTTATAGCTAGAAAACGACACATGCGATGTAAGTGCACATTACTATGATTTTATAGAGATATAGTTATTCAATTTTTTTTTTTTACATGATAACGAAAAGCTTTAAGAATCGAAAGAGAACATTCTAACAAATCTAAGTTATTAGATCATGTGACGACTATACAGTTAAAATTAACTATAATAATTAAATATAATTAGAAGTGATATAAAATATTTTTTATGATAAAAGTGAAAATTATTTATTGGAGCACGTGAGAATGTAAATTCAAACAAATGCTATGATGTTCGGATAATTCTAAAAATTTACAATGTCAAATTAGACACATAAATGAAAAGAATGACTTTGGAATAAAAAGAATTGAACATATGAAATAAAAATTATACAATTTTAAATTTAATTGGTTTATATTAGCTTTAAAACTGCATTGTCTTAATAAATTACTTTAAACTAAATTTTAGTATGAGAATTTGGAGAGAGGAAAAATGTTCCTAACATCTTAAAAGATCGGTGACTAATCATGTTATTAAGATTTAATTAAGTAATATTAAGATTAACTAAATATGATTAATTATATTAATTTTAGTTATTATCTTATAAGTAATATAAATTAATTAGTTTAAGGTAAAGGATGGTTAATAATTATGATATTATTGCAAATATGTATAAATGAAAGGATAAAATAGTAACTTACGAGGGATAAATTATATATATTTGTAAATTATTATTTATAATACAATAATCTTGAAATAAATATATTATAAAATGAGATTAATCTCATTTTACGCCGCTGAAAGCAGCGAGAACAGGGAGAATAATGAAGAGGAAGAGAGAGAAAAAGACAAAAAAAAAAAAAGAAAACGTGGAAAAAATACAAAAATCTGACGATCCGTTGGGTTTTAACGAAAACTTCGAACATGAAAAGTGTTTCTGACTTCGAGAGAAAGGTTTTGATATAAAAATCTCAAAGCCAAATCGAGATTTTAGGTAAAATGTTTTTTACCCTATCAATTTATAAATACATGCGAAAAACTTAAGAAATTCATTATAATTCATGAAATAATTGATATACAAATGTTCCTGGTAGTTAAATTGACATATTATGATGCTTAAAATAATTGAAATTGGAAACTTTGACAAAAATCGAGTGAAAATTGAATTGAAAGATGATGAAATCTTAATGTGTTTTAGAATAAGAAATTATAATCTCCATGTTTTTAAACTTGGTTATATATATATGATAAATGAAATAATTGGAAATGGACGATTGGTTAGAGATATAGAAACTTGCTTTGAAATAGAGTGAAATTCGATTATGCTTTGTTGAAAATGAAAAATTGGGTTCGGGAGCAGATGACCACGATTGAAGAGCAAGCATTGGGGACAATGGAAATGTGGGTGATCGCAATGAAAATGCGAACAATCGAACTTTGAAAACGTACACTTATTCAGGGTAATACAACCACACACGGTGACAAAAAATGAATAAAATAATATCTAGACAAAGATATTGATATAAATTATAAAATATTACATAAGTTGCAGTGTAAGTGCCCACAAAGAATTTAAAATGTATATTTAAAATTTAATTTAATTTAATATGATTAAAGTGTCAGACTTTCATAAATTTTGTGACATCATCATAGAGTTTCTAGATAGTTGCATAATCATTATTTATGTTTTATTTTGCTTGTCATATAAACAAGATTTGCATGTTCATATCACATGCATTAATAATATTTACAAGCATTCAATATATACATAATAAAAATGCTTAAAATCATGCATCATAAAACTATTTATATATATGAATAGTATTACGGGAAGTATGATTGGTCACACTCGAACCCAATATATATTTCATCAGCTATGTATTGTGTGACATGTTTAAAGTCGAGAAATAGAATGAGAGTAACTGTGAGTACCCCTTGGGCTGGAAATTCTTGACCATCCAGAGGTTATTTTTGTGACGTACATGCTCTATTGTAAAATAGTCAGGAAGATGTACGTATGCGTGAAGTTTTACACATTAAAATTATTTGATCATGCATATTAACATTTACATTATATGTCAATATTGATCACATATATTGACATTCACATAACATGTTAATATGATACTTGATAAACATGAGATGAAGTAAATAATATAGTGCGCACACACTCGCATTAATTCAATGATCATGGAATAAGTGGTGTGTGAGAGTTTCATTTCATATTCATTATATGTAGTTGAGTATAAGATTGAGAAATTGGTGAGTCATGCATCTACACAATGATTTACATTGTTATTTGTCTAGTCATATTCATATATGCATTGATTAATTTTCGCACATAGAAGAATATGATAAACATAAATTGAATTAGACATTCTTCATAGATGTCTAGTAATTTTGTGAAACATATGAGATAAAGACATTAAATAAATATGTCTAAATGAATGATAAAATATAGACCATAAGATAAGTGTGTGTGTAATGGATTGAACTTTTGGGATATTGTGTAATAGTATATTGTAATAATTTTTTTTAGGTTATTTTGGTTAATAATTATGTAAACATATGTTGTAAAAGTCGTATAAAATTACTGGTGCAAGTTTTTGGGTGAAATTTAATAATTTTATTTTTATTAATTATAAAAAATTTAAATTAAATTAATCTAATTAAGATTAGATTAAACTAACGGTGGTTAGTTGTTTATTAAACCATGATTAATTGGTAAATAACCCAAAGTTAAATGATAAAGTTGTCTTTTCGAAGGATAAGTCTTGTTAAATTAATAAATGATCATGCTTCATTATTGATGAGGGTTCGGTGGCTGAAGTTCATTGTTTCACGCAAAGCAAGAGATGTTCTGCTACTTTCAGTGGAAAGAGAAGAATAAATGTTAAAGAGAAACATGAAAGAGAGAGAGAGAAAAGTCCTGAGTCAAAAGAGAGGAGAAATGGAGGAAAAGACGTCTGATTCGTTAATCCGTCCTTTAGGGTAAAGTGGTCTACATGTTGAGAGGATCGTTTTGGCATAAATCGTTGGAGTCAATGAAGATTTCAAGTAAAAGAGAGCAACTGATAATTTTAATAAGTGAAACTACTATTTAGAATACTTAGTTAATGGTTAAATCTCATTTTTATTTGATTGTGAATGATACTATGAAAAGCATAATAAAATTGGGTTAATGGTTAAATGGAATAATATTAATGAAGAATTGAAGCGATTTTGGAAAATTGAAGTGAAAATGGTGTGATGTTGTGGGAAGTGTTTTGCTTTGTAAACAAATTATGTTTTATAAAATATATTGTATTTTTGGCAACTTTTGCTTTGTTATAAATCTTTTCAAAATTTATTGAATCAAATACTGGTGTGAATTGATTTTATCAAATTTGATTTCATGAATGAATTCCATGATGATTTTGAATAAACGTTTTGTTGGTTTGATATCAAATTTTAAAGCAGGCATAAAAGTGACAATTAATTTCATGGTTGCACTTATTTTTTCTCGTTATGCGCAATATGTATGACTATAAATAAAAAACGAGAAGGGGCCTTATGCTTAGTCGTCTCTCTTCGGTTGAAAGTCCTTAAACTTCGCGAGGGTAACAGAGTCAGGGTACTACAGTTTGACTGGTGAAAGCATGGGAATCTATAAGGATTTGCTATAGTTATACATGTTGGGTTGATATTTGATTGTATGTTTAACAAATATCAATGAATGTTAAATTATGCGATGGATTTATATTTGACGTGGTGATTTTTTTATGCAATGTTTAATTGAAATTGCATTGGATGTTAATTGGAGAAATTAGTTTCAAAATATCGATTTTAATAAACGTATTTTTATATAATGCGAAAGGTTTTTGAAAAGAGTTAAATTTAAATGATTTTAAAGAAAATCAAAGTAGAAATGGATGGAGGATGTTGGATCCTAAATTATGGAATATAGTCTAAATTATTTATTATATCTATTAGATTTACTTGTTGAGTATAAAACTTATTTGTATATTATTTATATATTTTCATATAGTGATTACGTTCACCAATACAGAGAAATCAAAGTAAAGTAAATTGTATAAAAAGATATATGTTTGATGGTTGTGGAAAGTCATTTGACGTGACTGACCTGTATTTATTTATTTTATTTATGCTTTCACTATAGTATTGTGATAAAGGATGATGTGATAATGATGATGTTGATATTTTAATTTATGAAATATATATTTTTCGTTTGATTGAACTGATAATGATATCTTAATTCAAGATTATAAGTAGAAATTGTTAGAAAAAAATTGTTACGTTGAATGGTCGTCGGTCTATCGTTGAATAATTTTTGCCTTGGGAATCCTATCAGTCGGGGTCTAACTGAGGGTCAGACCGGGCCCTAACAGTGTAAAACGTAATTAGATATTAACTAGAAATGTCTACATAATCTTGGTTAAATAGCAATTATGAAATAAAAATGATAAATTGTAAATAATAATCAGGTTGCTTATAATAACAATTAATGATAAAAATATAATGCATAAAGATGAGTGACACAAGAATACGGCTGAAGAGTTTAATTATACCATCATTATCTAATTTATATGTATAAGCATTCACATTTATATATATAATACATTTTTTACATACTAAGAGTTGATATGAGTATGAAAAATTAAAATAACTGTTGTGAGGACTAATCACGTAGGACGATATATTTGATTAAACAATATATATTAAATACTTAAACATTAAATAAAATATTTTATGGGAATAGAAGCCCAAAAGTGTTAAGATATGAACAATTGATTAGTATGAATAATGAATAATTATAAGATAAATAATAAATTAAGAAATAAGACAATAAAAGACGAATAATATATCTTTTTAGTGAATTATATATTAAGAAATATATTAACCTTGATAATAAAATATTAATATATATATTAGTAAATGGTTAAAGTAAGATTTATCTTACGGAGTCTTATAAAGACACATTATGTGGACCTTTCCTATTTTCAGGTTTGGATCTATAACTCTACCAATCAAGACAATAGTTTGATGAGCAACATAACATAAGAATAGAGTTATTTAGTTATTCTTTGTATAAAATCAATGATAGCATGATCTATGTATATAAATTAAATATGAATAACTCTTATATCTAATGTGACTTGTATGTATAACTGTGAGTTGATTTATATTTTATCGCACTCTAGTTATTTATATTTTTATCGCACCTTAGGCACTGTCCAGACTAGTCGAGTCATTTATATTTTTGTATCACCTTAGGCACTGGCCAGACTGATCGATTGGTAATAGTTGTTTTGTCTATTTTTAATTTTGATAATTTTGACGATGAATAGTAAATTTGGGTTATTTTTTAAAATAAATTAATAGTTTGATAGTTTAAATGAAAAAAACCATGACCAATTAAAAGTCCGAGGAACAACAATGAATTAAAAATAGGAAAGATTTGATAGTGCAAGACAGCCGCCGGTAGTAGATGAAAGGCAAATAGGTGTGAAAGTTGGGAAGAACAATGGGAGTGAAATGTCGAACTTACCATTACTTTGAAAATGACATGAAATACCCAACTTATAGGGTAGAGGGATAAATTGGACAAACCCCAATATTACCCCTAATTAATAGGTTGTTTTCACTCGCTGACTTTTCCACTCCATCTAAAGTAAGATTGCATGATCCCCGCATTTTAATTTCAATGCAGCAAATTTTCACCCAATGGGAAATATTGACAATGCAGATGAAACTTTGCCACATGGCAGTAATCGACGAAGAAGAATGCGCCGTGTCGGGAAACATTATGATAAGAAATGGACGACGCTACATTTAAGAATGTGTCACGATTATTAGCGATTAAGTTTTGAAGACAGTGAATATAATAATGGGAGATATGAAAATTATAAAATAGAGAAATTGGTTTGAACAATGGGAATGATTGGATCGACTTAGGAAAGTTTTTAGGTCCATCGCAATTGATGTTTTTTAGGGGTGAGCAAAAGTCGGTTTGGTTTGACTTTTTCAGTTTGTCAAAAATAGAAACAAAATCGAACCATTTAAGGTGGGGAATCGAAATCGAAACAAAGATCTCAATTTGGTTTGATTCTAATTTCAAAAAAAGAAAGAAAAACAAATTATTGTTCTTAAAAACAAAAACTTATTAAATTAGGAGTATAATAAAATATCAAATGAGTATGGGCAATTTGATTAAATAACTCAATCAATTTATTTGGCAATTCATTTTTTAATAATACAATTTAATCACTAATTAATTCAATCAAATTATTAATTTGATAATAATCTCACAATTTAATCATCAATCACTATAATTTAATAGTATATTTACTAATTAAGTATAATCTACTGATTGAACCATTAATTTGGACAATTTAATAATCTTGTTACTAAGTAATAATTTAATCACTAATTATTATAATTTAATGACTAATTAGTCAAGAATTTAATTACTATTTATATAACAGTAAAATAATTTAAATTTTAAGAATTTTGATCCTAAAAATAGTATTTATTGAATAATTTATTAATATTTATTTTTATATTTAAATAATTTAAGTGAATTTGTTCTATAACTCAGGAATGGACCCGAAATGGAACAAAACAAATCAATTCGATTTGGTTTTTCGGTTGGACTTGATTTTGCATACCCATAGTATTCTTATAGAAACAATTACACGGTTGAGTAGATGTGTGCTATTTTGTAGGTTTGGTAAGTCTTTCATTTATTGGGTTTGATTTATAGTAAGCTTTCTAAACGCTCATTCACATTATAATAACTTTTGAAGCGACTAATTTTTGCACATGGTTGTTTATATTTGAGTTTAAGATTGAACTTGTAGGCTTAGCAGACACATCGGGTCAAACAATCTGATTTTTAAAAAGATCCGATCGTTTAGCCTAAATCTTAAAGTACATCAGAATACTTTAATTAAATTGAGTACTTGTCCATACAAGATAGACCTAAGTAGTGCGGTAAATAAAATAAATGTGCAATAAAGTCGAAACATTCAATAATATTCTTATACAGACCCAAGTAAAAATAATTAAATTAATGTTGTATACTTAGACAATTATAAAGCAAGAAAGCCTTCGTACTACTATCATTTTAAAAAACAAGTTCTTCAAGCCACAGATGAAGCAATAATCAAACCAGTATTATATATATAGACAATTATATCAAAATAAGTCATCATCATACTTTTCATTTAAAAATTAATCCATAATGAAAAAGGAGAGTCTCTTAGGAACCCCTCCAGCACACTATAAAAAAAAGGCAACAATCTAAAAATTCAGTGAAATCTCGTGAGTCAAGAGGAAGTAAAAGCAACAACAATCTAAAAATCTAGCAGTGTTATCCCGGGTGGCCAGCAACGACACTACTCGTAAATCATAATCAACAAATACACTCTGGTTAGATAAAGAAATTCAAAACTTAAAGAACTTATCATATTTTCGTAACATGCAAGCAAAATAGCTTTACGCAAAAGAAGATATGTTGGGATAACATCATGATGTTTTGACACGGAAACAATATAAAACATCAAGAAAATTCATTCTCTCGTATATATATAGCAATTAATGAAATATCATGTATCAATGGTAAACGTGTAAAACATACACACACATATATATATATCTATATATATATATAAATGTGTATATATATATATGTATATATATATATAAATGTACTGGCAAGCAGACTCCATCAAAATTTTCATAAGTGATAACTTAACAAAATAAGATTTTATAAAACGATGCAATGCAATGCAAAGTAAAAAATATAAAAGCCCAACGTCAATGACAATCCCTCTTCATACTAAATAGAGTTACAACCTATGGTTATGACTCGTAATCCACAAACTTGTCTGAACCTATCACAAAATCAAGACCATAAATATCATTTTTCAAACTCTAGGGGAAAACATATAGATGAATCTTGTACTGAGACTAGAAACCCAAGTTGAAAGAAAATTATAAACAACTGCAAACTTTGCCGAGGCACTACGCACCTTGATGAAAAAATTTGCCTTTGATTAAAATCACAGTGTGGTTAACTAGATCTTGAAATGAACAACTGAGAACCTACATAGGTTGACTAGTCTTAGCAAAGGTCGACCTTCTCAATTTTCACCATAGGTCGACCGCTGACCCTAATGGTCATCACTTGTTCTTCTCGAATTTTAGTAGGAGTCAACCCTTTAAGGTAGCGATCGATCGACCCCCACAGAGGGTGAACACTTTAGAGTGTCGATCAGCCTCTCATAGAAGTGTCGAGCAATCTCTCACAACGGTCAACACTTTCGCAATTTTCAGCAACGGGAATAACGAAAACTTACCACATTCCCATCATATTTTAACCCAATCGGTTCAAAACTTTGCACACAATTATTCTACTAAAATATTCTACAAACAACCAAAGGATTCGAATTTCCAAGAGCGAATCTAAAACCAACAATGCCCTAAATTTTAAACGGAGTTTAGAAACAACTTACCCTTGAAGAATGTTGCTAAACTTGAAGACTTACATATTGGTTACATGAATCGAAGGTTGGAACACTTCAATCTCTCGCTGCCTCTGTCTCTTCCTTTTTTATTCTCTCGCGCGGCCAAAATGGCTAAAATAGGTGTTTCCACCCTCTTTTTTAAAAAAAATAAACATTTCCTTTTTATTTAATTTACTTTAATTTAATATATAAAATATAATTTATAGTATATATATTAGTTTATTTCCCAAATTCTTAAATCGAGTAAAACGCTTAACATTATCCAAAACTTCACCCGAGGTAAATCTCAAATTACGCAATATTATTTTTCAATTTTTAACCATACGGTAACTCTCTAAATTTACTAATTTAATCAATTGATCGAGAAACCATACGAGACATAACGTTAGCGATTCTTGCAAGGGTTCTCTAGATTTAACTACCGGGCATAAACGAAAAAGTGCATCGAAACAATCACTCTAGGGAACACAAAATCACTTGAATACAAATAAAGTGAATAAATTCAATTCAATTAAGAAAATATCTTCATTTTTTTGCGTTAAAATGGTTAAAGCGCTTTCAAAATGTCCATTATGAGTCGGATGGGGCCAGTCACTGCTACTTAACTTTATCCTTAAATGTGTGGATGAGAAAAATATGGTTAAAGTCATTGCCTTTTATCAGTTATATTCAATTATTAATTTCTGTTTTCCGAATTTATTTATCGTAAAATCATAAAATTGAGTGTAGAAAAAAAGGAGTGGGTTCATTGTTGAGATTTTATTGAACTCAAACGCGGAATTCAAAGCTTCTAGAAACATACGACTCTTTTTTTTTTTTTTTGGTACTCTGCGCAGCAACTTGCCTTGTTCCTCTCTCTATGTTCTTTTTCCTAAATACTTACTACTTACTACTTACAGATAATGTCCTGTGACCGTTCGACCCTAGATGCGTTTAAGCTCTGATTAAGTAATTAATTAATCAAATTAAAAAGACTCAAATAGAAGCTAAACTGACTATGAAAAAGATTTATATAAAATATTATTAACTTATATTATATACTGCGTTGAAAATATAGACACAAAACTTGATGAACAAGCAAATCCTTATTTACAGGCCTCAATCGAGCTGCCAAGTAGATCAATACGCAGAGCTTGATCGTCTATACAGTATACTAGTAGTGTAATGATCAAACGCAACTACAAATATTTGAATTTATATTATAAATTTTAAATAGTAAAAGAAATAAGCAATTAAAAGGGAAATTAAATTAAATTAAATTATAAAAGAAGTTGTATCGCTTAAATATAATACGTATTACGTCAAAACCTAAGACACGAATATAACTGGACATCTGTATGACGTAGAATGCGTTTACGACAGTACAAGTGAGTGGCGATCTTTGATTTTGGTTCCTTCGGTTTGATCCTTTTATCATTAATGGACGAAAATTTATGAATTTAGTTGTGAATTGTTAGACTAAATTCAAATAAAATTCCAATTGGCTGATTAAATTTAAGACGCTTAAGCATTTTAATCATTACTAAGAACGTCATTGACATGTAATTTGTTACGTTGTTTTGTTTGATTTTTACTTACTTTGGGATTCTTATCCACACGACCGACGTCGCCCAACCGCGCATGCCACTTCACTTTATTGCGTGAGTAATGACGTCATCCATAGCGTCATAAGCAACGTCATCATGCAAGCGTGGCGTTGTTTGATTAGATTGTCGTTTGATTTCAAGCCCTGATGGGTGACATTATCTTAACCTTCCTTCCTTCGCCTACAAAGCCAGATGCCTATATTAGAAGCAGCTCTGACCGACGAGGTAAGAGGGAGGGCAGTGTGCTGCAATACCAAACCGGAGAGATGAGCGACAAAGAAAAGCGGAGTTCTGAGAAGAGGAAGACGGAGAAAGGCGTCGCTGGCGGGAAAACTCCATACCCAGGACCTTTCTTCAGCAACCTGCCTCCTCCGCGCGGCAACAACGTCATGGGTGCCATCGTTAAAGATATTCGCTCCATCTACTCCGGCAGCAGACCCTAGATCGCCAGTCGCTACTGCACGTCCCTCACTTGCATTTGGCTGTAGCCTGTAAAAAAATAAAAACATTAAAGTAATCGTATTTCTCTTTTTTCAAATGCTCTTCATTTTCTGATTTCCATGATTAACATTTGTTTTTTTGAACAAAAGATTAAAACCATTTCGTTGATTAAAGATGACTGAATTTGGGTTCTTACCCAGATCGGATTAGACTAGCAGATCGACCAATCCATTGAACACATCCAATTATTAGTCCGCACAAAAGATTTAACTTTTCGACGATTATAGATGACTGAATTTTGGGTTCTTACCCAGATCGGATTACGGTAGCAGATCAACCACTGCTTTGAGTAGTTATCCATTTATTGATTATTCGACTCTTCAAAACGTTCGAATCTAATCTGACAGTTGGAGGTATGACTCTTTGTTGAATGGATTAAGGATTTGCTTTCAATGTTAATATTTTAATTAAACTAAATTTCAAATGGCCAAGACAATATTATCCACCCTACTGCAATGGGTTGAATTACTGTCTCTTCATTCCACAAAACCAATATATGAGTTTGTCTCATCTTGTCTTCTTCCAGCCATCTTTTGATCCCAGCCATCAAAACCCTAATTACAGATTCTATTCTCGAGTCTGAACTCGGGAACTTTTAACTCAAAATCTGAAATATACTTCTGATATCCATCCAACTGTTAACTGTATCACATAAAAATGAAAAGATAACTTCTGCAAGAAGTTGTACGGTAATTATTGAATGAAATAATGAGCTCTCTCTCTCTTTCTCCGACCAAGTCTACTGTGGCCTGCCATGGCAATTGGCCGCCACTCCCACTATCCCCTTCACTTTCTGATGACGTTGTCTTCTAAACAATTATTGTCGCAAATTCTTCAACATTATCAGTTTTTTAAAATTAATTTTAAATGTTTTTATTAAATAGATGATAAAAATATGAAACAATGAATACATGAAAGATAAATTCTATGTTGGTATAAATTTTGAAGTAAAGATGGAAGGCCATAGTAGCTTCTGAAGTGATTTTTATTTTCCTCCAACTATTATATAATTCTTACACACTGCTCGACTCTTCCACCCCTATTAAATGTCATTACCTGCGTAGAAGAAGATGGTTTTCCATAAACACAATTAAAAATTAGACAAAATGATTCTCGATTTCCTGCTCACCAAATCCTCTCTTGTTCTTGCGAGGATCAAGAAGATGGCGGTGATAATTGCAGAGCTTGATTTTCTCTTCGAAAATGGAGTTTTTGGATAATCCCCAGTTCAAAATATTTTGAGGATTTCATCACCCATTTGGGTGTTTGACAAGTTTCCAAAATTGTGGAAGTGATTTTTTTTTCTACTTTTTAGGGTAAAGAGACAGAAATAATAAAGGGTAGGAAATGCTTGGATTTAGGCAAGTAAAGTGAAGGATGAAAGGCTTGATTGATTTTTTGACCAAAATAGTTTTTTTTTTTTAAAATAAAATCCAATCGTTTTTTGGGTAGGAAAAGACAATTAAAGCAATGCGCCGCCCATGTTAGACTGAAGAGAGGAGGAGACAAAAAAAAAGAACCAGCAGAGTTTATTTAAAAAAAAAAAATACAAAATAAATATTAATCACCGAAAATATATAATATAATTACTATAAATATTATTGTGTTGTTTGTTTATTGATTAATATAATAATTAAGATATAAAATACAATATTAAATGTACAAATTAACAGGTGTTACTGATAAATTAGAGTAAGATTATAGGGCTCTACTAACGTTACCCCTTAATGTTTATGTGAAGGATTCCATTAGTTAATATATTCACGTACATCTACATTACACACTTCGTGTACTTGTTTCCACTTGTCCACCTAAGTTTTTAAAATTTCAAAACTACCTCAATTTGACATTGTTTTCTTACTTGTCTTTTGGGTGGGAGATTGGTTTGGTCGAAAATCGTTAAACCGAACTGAATGGAAGTTTTTAGTCCGGTCTGCTACCCGCCTTAGGAAAAATCGAATCGAGAGTAAAATTAAGAGAACTCAACTAAATAATATATTTATTTTTTGAATTAATTATTTATAATTATTACGTAATTAAATAATAGTATGATCGATGAATTTCTATTTTATTTACGTACATTCATATTGATCTCATCTAATTCCAAATCGACCCCACAATGATGATCTGCGGTTGACGTGTTGCCACGTCATGTCTGATTTGTCTTTCCCGCGATCTGGTACTGTATTTCCTGGCCGTTCGGTTCTGCTCAGAATTCCCAATGGACTTCCTGAATCTCTCTCGTTTTACGTCGTCTTTTGCAGGTCTCTCTCTCTCTCTCTAGCAGGTTTAATATATGTGCTCTTATTTAGTCACTTGGATTCTAATTTCTTGAGTTTCTTTTCAAGGATTATTTTTCTGTTGCCTTGATTCGGCTACTTTTGCCTTTTGTTTTTGCTTTTTTTTTTTTTTTTGGTTTTTTTGCGTAGTTGGAAAGTTTCATTGATTTTACTGGTGATTTTGAACTTGGAATCAGTTTATGAAACTGGAATGATCTCTATATGGCTTATCTTTGGAGTAATTAGCAATGTTATTTACTGACAATGTTAAATTTTGACTTTATCGCTTCCTGTTAGTATCAAGAAATGTAATTATTTTGCAAACGTAGTTCCTGAACTCTAGGGTTGAGTTAGATTGTCTGGCGGAAGTGAGAAGCGGGAGACCTGTGTCTTGTTTTCAGAATTGGGATCTTATCTTTTTATGGGTTATTCTTGTTGCCTGCTTGCTACGGTTATCTTGTTGAATTTTTAGTCTCTGAGCAGTGTCTTTTTCTCTTTGAACCTCGATTTTCAGTTCCTTTGGGAGATAAAGTCTGTTTTAGGTGATTAACCTCAAATTTTGTTGAGTATATGATGTTAAGCTCTCTAATTTTTTCATATTTGCGTTCATCTTTCTTTTTTATTTTTTCTTATTTCTGTCTTTTTTTTTTCTATACTGCTATTTGAACCTTGTAAGCGAGAAGTTTTTATATACTTGCCTTTTGTACACTTGGAGTTGTTATCTACATTGTTTCTACCATTGCTAACATATCTGTGTCATTTTAAATATTACTGGATTTTCATGGAAGTTTAATAACAATTCTTCTACCAGGGAACCTGATATGTTTGGCTCAGAAGCATTTGTGCATGCAGTGGAATAATAATGTCTTCGACTTAAGATCTGGGACCAAAAGGAGACGATTATCAGATACTAGTGGAGCTTTGATTTCTTGCTCAAGTGTCATACAGAACGATCCATTTGAAGTCTTTAATGACAAGCTAATCGATGCAAAAATTATTTACTCAGTAGCTCCGGCTATGGGTCATAACCAGGTAATTTCTTTATAGGAAGAGCACTGAAGTAGATTCAAATATGATGGGCTTATTTCCTTTGACTGATGTTACATATATTCTTAACTGTTGTTATGATCATTGTACCTGCCAGGAATCTCATCCAGAGTCACATTTAAGAGTTCCTGCAATCATAAATGCCCTCGAAATGATGGAACTTACCCCGAAGGTAACAAATGTAGTGCGTCGTAGAAATTATAAATAGTTTCCTGAAGAAGCTCAAGCTGCTAGGAGAGGTGACGTCTACAGATAGATAGTTAATTAAGAGAGTATTGTAGGAATTGATGTTATATGGGTGAGAGTATTGCTTGTTTTATATAATGTTATCAAATATCATTAACTCAGGAATCTTGTTATTTTCTCTTGCTAACATAGGATGCATTACCTCCTAAGCATAATATTCTATATTGAGTTCTATAATTGCTCATGATCTGCACTTGTCATCTAAGATGGATCAAACGAGTTCAAAGTCCACAATAATATGAGTTTTCAGAGAATAGATGACATTATAAACCCAGAACGTAAAGTTTTGATTAGACTTTGTGAAGCTCAATTTTGCTTTGTGTGAAACAGATCAGGACGCGACATGTTTTTTCTAGTCAATTTGGTAATTAATTAGGAAAACTATGACAGAAAATTACCGTTGTTCTCGATGAGGTCATATTTTGCTTTTCTGCAGTTTTGTTTTGTAGGATTAGATCAGATAGTTATTATTTCTTTGTGAAATTGGTCTATTGTACGAATGATTGGATATCACGAGGGAAGATCTGATTGTAATTTGTATATTGAACGCCCAAGAAACCAAATCGGATTTATGAATGAGGTTGATGACAAATATGAGAGAGACAGATGGGAATCTAAAATCAATTCTGCATTATTTTGTGCTTATAATATCAAATGTAATTTTATTTGCATCAATTTGTGTTTTTCGTTCTTACTTGTACATTGTGCTTGTACTTTCTATATGATACAGTTCCGCAACACAGAGATCATCGAACTTCAAAATTTTAAGCCAGCTTTGCTAGATGATGTTGCTAGTGTTCATTCAAAAGCCTATATATATGGTCTTGAGAAGGTACCTAATCTCCCTCTCTCTCTCTCTAAACACATATTATGTTATCCTTTCTCCTGCACTTGTGTAATTTTTGAGTTGAAGAAATACAGGATCCAGGAAATTAGTATTTAATTCAGATATTGTTTCTCTGGCCCTTCTAATGTACGCCATATTTTTCTGAATAGCCAGAAATGTTTCTTTTGGAAAGCAAAAAAGTAAATAATATTTCACTTATTTCTATATTAATTTTTCCCAAATTTAGGGTTCGTTTTCTACTTAATTCCAAATGCTCATTTTTATTGAAAATGACATACTATTGCTATGGATTCCTGGCTCCATTAATTCATTGAATTGATGAATTTGTGCGACTTCTTGAAATTTATTATTTGAAAAAAATAGTTGTTTCCACTTTTAATCCGGTACTAATCCATATTCATAGGGCTTCTCCTCTAAATGATTATAGGCTATGGATAAAGCATTACAAGACGGAATTATTTTCATTGACAATACAGGGCCAACATATGCTACTGCAACTGTGAGCATCGATGCTCTATCATTTTTTTAATTCTTTTTTGCAGTCTTTTAATTATTTTTGAGCTAGAAGGCCAATCTGTATTGATTATTATTAAAGTTCTTACAGAAGTTCTATGTATTCAATCGTGGCAAGTATGATAACTATTTAAATATCATGTTGCTAGAAATACTTATAGGATGACACTGGAATTTCTCTTTTGCCCCCTTATTTGGAACAATGTAAGTTGCAAATCTGGCCACACTTTTTGATTGGAGCATTGAGTGTGCTTTTTCATTTTGATCTTTCGCATATAGAGATTGTGCAACTTATTAATAGTTCACTATTACCATTTACATGTCTTAGAAAGATTAATAAAAGGAAGTTAGTAAGTTCGTTGAATAAATGAAGTAACCACTTAAAAAAGTTTGGAGAGGTAGTTATTTAGCTGATAGGTGCGAGTAGTTGTAATCTGAGTTCTATTATATAAAGACTCAGTGTAGTTGAGAGGAAATAGTTGATTAGTTAGGAGTTGATAGTCTTGTAAATGGAAAGGTGGCCAGAGTAGAGTACTCAAGGAAACGGTTCATTCTTGTATGCAAATATTGATTCAATAAAGAAAGGCTCACCTGTGGTGGTAGCCTATTTCGGCTATTGAATTTTCCAAATTTTATCACCTACTCTTACATCATTGCCTCTCAACACATTCTTTGCCAATCAATGCGTTGCTACAAAAATTTCAAGTGCTAGTACTTCATCCTGTTCAAGAAAATTTGAATGAACTCCAATTTTTGATTGAACTCGAAATTCAAATATATTCTTTTTCATTGATCCACCTTGTAGTTAAACATATTGTGCACTTGATCATTTGGTGCTGGCTCAAAAATGGTGGTGATTTGCAGACGTATAAGGAGTCGTTACTTGCAGCTGGAGCAGGAATTGCCTTAGTTGACTCAGTGGTGATGTTTTCATCTTGGCATGCCACTTTTTTTTGATAATTGTTGTATGTTTTTGTCATATACATTATGTATTTTTTTTAGTTTTGAGGATTGAATTTGCATTGTTGTCAGCTGATATCATAAACTTTATTACACATTATTATCTATTCAAAAAAATGAAGAATAAGAAATGCTCCGGTTTAAAGCGAAAGAGCAAGGCATTGCTATTTCTTTCCTTTCTGAAAGAATTAAGTGTTTTCTAAGATTAGACTCTTGTTCTATTTCATTTCGCAAGCGAATACAACCATGAGATTTACCAAACACTGCTATCATGTTGTTCACTACATTATCCTTGGTTTTCCTCGGAATTTTCTTTACAAAAACCCAACTTTGATGATAATATCTGCCTACCTTCATTTCATTTCCCACATAATGTGCTTTATTGCAGGTTACAGCATCAAAAATCTCTAAGGATCCTCCGATTGGTTTTGCCTTGATTAGGCCTCCGGGACATCATGCAATTCCAAAGGGACCCATGGGCTTTTGTGTTTTTGGCAACATTGCTATAGCGGCCCGTTATGCCCAACGTGCACATGGGTTGAAACGTGTATTTATAATCGATTTTGATGTCCACCATGGAAATGGAACAAATGATGCTTTTTACGATGATCCGGATATATATTTCCTTTCAACTCATCAAGTAAGTTGTTATTTTGTATAAATGTTAGGTACTGTTCATATACATAGGAGGTGAGTTAAATCGGATTTTTAGCTGACATTATGAAATATATATTACCACTTGGCAAGTTATATGTGAATGTGCATATTTTCTTTACTTATAATAATAAACAATGTAATGGTGATGTATCCTTTTATGCTTCAGGACGGAAGCTATCCAGGTACTGGTAAATTTGACAATGTAGGTTGTGGAAAAGGTGAAGGGATGACCCTAAATCTTCCTCTTCCAGGAGGCTCAGGTGATATCGCCATGAGAACAGTGTTTGATGAAGTGATTGTACCCTGTGCTCAAAGATTTAAGCCTGATATCATTCTTGTTTCAGCCGGGTAAACTATGCTTGCGTTTTTGTTTGTTCAAATTATGTTTTTTTACCCCCCTCAATGATCAAATGAAGTAGACTTGTAAATTAGAGTTCCGTCTCGTAACAACTGAACTGGAAATATTAATTGTTTACTGTAACGGTTATGTCAATTGGAAAAAACTTTTTTTGTATGTTTTATCTTCAGTAAAGATACAAAAAAAAAATTCAAAATATTCTAATCTTATAATTATTTGAGATAGATTACACATAGTTATCATTGTTTAGGTCTTGTTTTATTGTTATCTTTCTAGCATTTTCTCATTTAAGTCGTTATATTATAGGTACTGTTTCACTTTGCTTAATAGTTATTTTTGCTTTTTAATAATCGTAATTTGAAATTAATTTATTGAAAAAGTTCTTTTGTTTATTCTTGTCACACGGAAGAACAAGAAGAAGAAAAGAAAATTACATGAATCAAAGTGAAATAATGTCCAAATTAAGAGGGCCTAATGGGTGAAAACTAATAATATTAAATTGAAATGGAACTCAAATTATGAAGACTTCGATGAAATAAAAAATTGCAATATATGAAGGGAAAACAAATGCAAAAACTGTAATAACATCAGCATAATTTTCTTCCCAAATTAGTTTATGTTGACTGATGTTCTCATTTTCACTTAATTTACTAGGTATGATGCTCATGTGTTGGATCCATTAGCTGGTTTACAATTTACTACCGCGACATATTACATGTTGGCGTCGAGTATTAAACAACTAGCGAAAGAATTATGTGGGGGCCGATCCGTGTTCTTTTTGGAAGGGGGCTATAATCTCAAGTCTCTCTCTAACTCAATCTCGGACTCGTTCCGAGCTTTTCTTGGGGAGCCAAGCATGGCATCCGAGTTTGACGACCCTACGTATTTGTATGAAGAGCCATCGACTAAACTCCAGCGGGCAATTGAAAAGGTGAAGCAAATACACTCCTTATGACATTATTTATGTAGTATTATTACATTGCACCCTTTATAATCAAGGTGTAGGCCATAGAGAAAATGTATAGCTTGATACTGTTTACTTCCTTGCATATTCTTTGGGGAAAAAAGAGAAACATATTAAGAAAAATAGAAATTATATACAAAAAATACATGATCTCTTTTAGCATACTTCAGGCTTCTTCTGAAGTAAGCAGTTGGCTGTACTATATTTTATGGAAAGATGCGTGTTGTGGGCAAGACGTTATTCATAAAGTAAGTTCATTTTGCATTGCCATTTCAATGAAGCAAAATTGATATAACTGCTACTGCTATGATACAATGCATCATTTTTGCAGGCTTCAATTTCTCTCCCGTTGTTTTTTTGTTCATAATTGTTACTACCATAATTGGAAATGAGGTGATATCCTTGATGCAACTGAGTTGATCTCTACCAATTTAATCCAAATCTCCAAACATGCTAACAGCAAATATAAAAAAGTGCCCATAAATTCTGGTTTTCAGGTTATGGCATAAATAATAGACAAAAAATGTAAAGGTGAGAGGGAATACAAACGTATGCAATTAGATGACACCCACCTGGGGGGTATTGTACTCAATGACGCAGTAACCTCCTTGATTATTCCAATTTGACTGTATAGTATATTTCAGGGGGAATTACACCTTCACGCTTCTCGTAGGTTTCTTTTACATGTAACTGATGAATTAGACAGTTCATCTTTCTAATGGGTTTGTGGGATCATGATCAAAAAGTTTGACCATCATACAAATTCTAGA
Source organism: Begonia peltatifolia (assembly GCA_022433055.1). NCBI lineage: Eukaryota > Viridiplantae > Streptophyta > Magnoliopsida > Cucurbitales > Begoniaceae > Begonia > Begonia peltatifolia. The sequence continues at coordinate 9,931,296 of CM039526.1, read as the reverse complement.
GTTGGAATTGGTATCAATGGCTATTATCACTGCATATATAATTATCAGTGATTAGGACCCGAATCAGGATCATTGACTAACTATACGTTCAACAGAATCTGATTGGATTGGATTGGATTGGATTGGATTGGATTGGGAGTGCCGTTTGTGACCCAAAAATATTCCTCCAGTTGGTCCAAGGATACGTGTCCTGTACAACAAAATAGCCTCCGACTGTCAAAACTTGTGTCCACCATATATGCTTACATTAACGTAGAGAAGTTTATTGTCTGCTACAAATGTCTTCACTGAATTCACCAACAGAACCTAAAGATTCTCAGAATCAGTCACCCCCCAAATGTGTACTCAGTGAATTGAAAAACTTTAGTAAAATACAGTTTCCAAGACAGCCAGCATGAGGCACCTTAAAGATTAATCTTATTCTTATGTCACTAAACAAGATCAATCTAAGCAATCATAGCTAGCTAGCATAGTTAGGAGGACGAGGACATTTACCTCTGTCAATTCCTGGAAAAGGACTTCGGAATGTGTCTGTTGATTCAAATTTATCATCAAGGAAATATGGAACACAATCTAGATCGACTTTAACTTATATCTTGGAGTCTTTGAACGACTCTCTTTATTTAGACGATTTAGATTGACTTTAACAACGCTCCTGCCATCATCTTTCTTGTGCTCTATAAAACAGGATCTTGTATGTTCGAGGAGAAAGAGAACGTGCGTATCTTTGAAATTCTGATTATTCATCTGCATGGTGGCTGACGATGCTGCTCCATTGTTTAGATACACACTTGAACCACATGAGAGACTTGATTGGAAGTTTAGAAAAGAAGGTGAAAACAATATTGAAAGAAAGGTAGACCATTTTGGGTAACACAAAATGTTGGAGTAAGAGTTGGTGGAAAATATGCTCTGATATCAATTTGTTGGAATGAGAAAGAGAGACTTTAGAGAAGAAGAAATAATGAGGGACACCGCGAAATCAATTAACTTGGATATTGCTTTTTGGTGTTTTGGTATACCTTTGAAGAGTTTTTCTAATAGTAGACAACTTTCTTAAACTAAGACGCATAATTTATAAGTTCCTAGGTATATGTGTAATATCATACATGAACCACTTAATTAATCACATACATGTACTAAGACATAATAAATCTACCAAGTACATATATTAATATACGTACACATACATGAATAGAGCTTTCTAGATGACTCTTAAAAAATACATGAACTTAATTAAAATACAATTATATAATGAAGTTTAGAAGAATCTCGACTAGGGTTTTTAAAACTCTTCAAAACTACTCCTTTAGAATTTCGGCCTAAATTAAAAAAAAAAAATAGTATAATATTTTTATTCAAAGAAATATTAATATTAAGTAAAACGAGGGACGGTGGATTGTAAAACTAACAATTCAAGAGGAAGCATCTAGTACACTCCAAAAACCGAGAGCACCGAGAAAAGAGAGTAAGAAAGCCGAAACATCAAACCTGGCAAACAAAGATTGCAATTTCAAAATAAATATCGGGAATTGCAGAAAAAGATGAACATGGAATCCACCGGTCTGCTCATCTTCGCAACAAAGAAAAGAGACAATCAAAAGAGAAAGACAGTTGTCGCTGTTCGCAGGCAAACAATCATCGGCGGCAAACTACGAATGCAGGATTGGGTAGCCAAAAAGTATTCCCCGTAGAAATATAAAAGCAAGATTAATCGGTGGCGCATCAGCGGCGACGGCAAGACGCAGTCAAGTGTTATTTGTTAATGTATTTACTGTATGGTTGAGGTGTAACAACCTCTTGTATGTTTAGTTGCAGCACTCTTTAGTTTTCATCGATATTTATGTAAAACATCAGTTCACTGTACAATATATCAGAAATCAATTTTCTCTCTCTATCAATCCTTCCTCTCTGCCCCACTCTGTTCTTCATCTTCTTCATTCGATATTTTCGTCCATTAAGGTTTCTCGGGCAGAGCACAAATCTAACGTGGTATCAAAGCCGCGAAGGATGACATCCTCTAGCTCTACCGTTCCATCTTCTCCCGCAACTGTCTTTTCTTCTTCTCTCTCTACATGTCAACCAAATCTTAAGAATCAAATTGAACCGTACAAATTACCTCATCTGGAAAGTTCAGCTCCTTAATGTCGTGATCGCCAACAACATTGAAAACCTTCTGGACGGCTCTCCCTCACCTCCTCCACAATTTCTCGACTCACTTTCTTTTTAGATAAATCCCAACTTCACAACCTAAATGCGGTATAACCAGCTCATTATGAACTGGATGTTCTCATCCATGTCTGAAGAATTGCTGCCACAGATTATCTCTTTCATGATCGCCAGCAAAGCATGATCGCCTTGGCCCAACAACCGTTTTAAAACCCGTTGCCAAATTTACAATCAGTGGCTCAACCTGTCTTACAGACCAACCACTTCGGCCCACCTCTACCGAAACCAAACCAAACCCAACCCTTATTCAACCTTCCACCCGTCCATCCCTCAACCCACCTTGCCTCCCTCCCTGTAGCCCACCCCCATTACATATTATCCTCACCTGTCGAACCCCTTAAGCCTTCCAGTGCCGACCTTTTATCGACACTGACCGTCGCCTTTGCCACCGAGATGTGGCTTCTTGACTCCGGAGCAACAAACCACTTCACTCCGCATGCCTTGGTGCTTCATCAGCGGCACCCCTACCTTGGCTTTTCCAACGTCGCCATGGGTGACGGTAAACTTCTTTTCATCCTCCAAACAGGTTCTGTTTTCATTCCAATTCCATCACTCTTTAAAACTGCACAATGTTTGTCATTCTCCATAGTTATCCCATAATCTTATTAGTGTTCAACAACTTTGTCGAGATAATTCTGTTTATGTTGAGTTTCATTCAAATTTTTTCTATGTCAAGAATCAGATTTTGCATCAGCCCCCTTACACGGTCCCTCATTGATGAACTTTATCGGGCTCCATCAGCCTCTCCTGTTCGAGCATTCACTGCTCGACTGCCCCCTTTGAACCGTGAGTCCTCTGTTTTGTGGCATTCCCAGTTAGGACATCCAGAATTGCCCGTTTTGAAGTATGTCCTTCAGTCATGTAATATGTCTCTTTCAAAATTAGATACTTCTACATTTTGTGTCCCTTGTTCGATGAATAAAAGTCTTCGTTTTACCTTTTGTAAAATCAAATTCTCATGCTCAATTTCCTTTTGATAATATACATACTGACGTTTTGGGGTCTGTCTCCTGAAATTTCTATTACTGGTACATGTTATCTTATGATGTTTGTTGATGAATGCACACGTTTTACTTTGCTATTTTCGTTAAAATTAAAAAGTAAGGTTCACTCCAAATTTGTTAATTTTCATAACTTTGTGCATACTCAATTCAGGGTTCGTATCAAAATTGCAATGAGACGGAGGTGGAGAGTTCAAATCTCTATCTCCATTATTTCAGTCTTTTGGTATACATCATCATATTTCGTGTCCCTATAGTCCAAATAAAAAAAGTCGGGTCGAACACAAAAATCGTCATGTCATTGAGACTGGTCTTACCCCTTTGTTTCATTCTTCTGTTCCACTACAATTTTGGCCTTATGCCTTTTCAACTGCTACTTCCTTAATAAATCTGTTACCCACACTTGTTCTTCAGAACAAATTTTCGTTTGAATGTCTCTTCAAGTCCATTCTCGATTACTTATCACTTCGTGTGTTTGGATGTCTCCGCTTTCCATTTCTTCGATCTTTTAACACACACAAACTTCAACCCCGCTCTATTCGTTGTGTTTTTTTAAGGCCCAGCTCCCATCATAAAGGCCATCTCTGCTTAGACCTTGGTCATACAAATTTTACATTTCACGTCATGTCATGTTTGTCGAGTCCACTTTTCCCTTTTCTTCACAACAAAAATCCTCTAAACAAACTCCATCCTTCTCTCTCTCAATTCCATATATCTCTTTTCCATCTCTCCCTCCACATCAAACTGTTTCCCCTCCTACTTGCACCTCCCTATTCCCTATTCCACAAACCCCACTAAACACAACCGCTCTTGCTCCCTCTCCTGCTCTCTTTATACCCCCACCTTCCTCCTCTATTACTCATACTCTTTTCCCCACTCGAGCCCCCATCCAATTTCCACAAAATGAACATCCTATGAGAACTCGAGCCAAAGACAGTACTTTTAAACCCAAAGCCTTTTATGCTGAAATTACACTTGAAACAAAAATCTTTCTCCAAGCCTCAAAGTGCCCACATTGGGTAACTGCCATGCAAGAAGAAATTACAGTGCTCAAATAAATCAATACCTGGACGTTGATCTCTCTTCTTCCTAAGAAAAAAACTATTGGCTCTAAATGGGTCTTCAAGACCAAACTTAACTTAGATGACACCATTAGTCACTACACAGCTAGTCTTATGGAAAATGGTATGATTAAATGAAAAACATAGACTATGAAGAGACTTTTAACCCGATTGTCAAACCCATCTTGGTCTGCTTGACTTTCTCTCTCTCTAGCAATCTCTTTTGGTTTGTCTATCAGACAACTTGACATTTTTAATGCTGTTTTACATGGTGATCTAACGAAGACAGTCTTTATGCAACAATCCCCTGGCTTTGTAAGTCTATCACACTCCTTTGCCGTCTGTTTCTCAAGCAGTCTCCACGTGCCTAGTATATCAAGCTTCATAATGTTGTCATTATTTGGGGTTTTTTGGCCTCAAAATCTAACTCATCATTGTTTATTTGTTGCACCAGCTCCTTCACACTGATTATGTTAGTCTACATGGACTACATTATATTAACAGGTAACTCTATACTCATATTGATAAGTTGTTGGCTTATATACATTTACAATTCAGACTTCGCGATCTTGGACCTCTGTCGTTTTTCCTTGGGATTTCGGTCACTCGTACCTCTATAGATATGAGTTTCTCACAATCAAGATATATAAATGAATTGTTTCACCGAGCGAATATGGGGTCTTGCAAGCAAGTTCCTACTCCCATGGTAGTTGGACCAATTTTGTCCCAACAATCCAGTACCCCGCTCCTTGATGGCTATTTATACCGCAACATTGTTGGTGGTCTACAATATTGTTGTTTACACGCTCTGATATTGCCTTTGTCGTCAACAACGTTTCTCAGTTTATGCATGCCCCATCAAATGTCCATTGGCAGGCTGTGAAGTGTATTTTATGATACCTTAAAGGCACTCTATCTATAGGTATTTCTTTTTCGCCTTCTAAGGGTTGTAATTTAACCTGTTATACGGATGCAGACTGGGCATCCTATCCACATGATCATAAGAGCATAGGTGGATTTTGCATTTTTATGGAAACCAAGAACCAATCTCATCTCTTGGTCTTCGGCAAAACAAAAAGTGATTTCACGGTCCAGTACCAAATTTGAGTATCATAGTGTAGCTAATGACACTGTCGAAGTGCTATGGATCCAATCATTATTATGCAAATTAGGTATCGTGCCTACTGCAGTACCCTTTATCTTATGCGACAATTTAAGTGCAATCTATCTTGTTGTAAATTTCTTTCTTCACTTAAAGTCAGAACATGTGAAAATTGATTTTCATTTTTTGTTCGAGAGAAAGTACTCCAGAAATTGTTACAGAAACAATTTACCCTATTGGACAACCAACTAGCCGATGCTTTAATAAAACCCCTTTTACCGTCAAAGTTTGATCTGTTTATTTTCAAGATCTTCAGCCTACGACCTTGCTCTTGAGGGGAGATGTTAATGTATTTACTGTATGGTTGAGGTGTAACTACCTCTTGTACGTTTAGTTACAACACTCATTGGTATTCATCGTATTTTTGTATTGTACAATATATAGAAATCAATTTTCTCTCTCTCTATTGATCCTTCCTCTCTGTTGTCACTCTGTTCTTCCTCTTCTTCCTTTGATATTTTCAGCCATTCAGTTTTTTTCGACAGAGCACAATTCTAATGTTATTAGCTAACGTCCGATTCAGAGAGGAAGACGACAAAACGCTTTAGTAGACTAAGGATTTGTAGACTCAAAATACTTTTGGAAAGTGAATCATACGTTTAAATAATAAAAAATATTAATATTAATATTAAATAGCAAGTGGTAAAACTGCTAGAATTGATAGATGTAGTTACCAAATGTATGATAAAAATAGCAGTGTTTCTCAATCTTAATATGATATTTAAAAATAATAATTAGGAAAATTCACGAGCAAATCATCCTGTTTGAAAAGATATATATACACCTTGAAAATAGATTTAATAGCAAGATTTTTTTGAGGTAAATAGCAATTTGAATCCTATATTTTAATGGTCTTGAAAACTGATATCTTGTATTTTTTTTGGCCAATCCAAATCCTCTATTACGCACCATGAACAATTTAGACTTTGGTGTTAAGAAAACCTCTCTCTCTCTCTCTCTCTCTCTCTCTCTCTCTCTCTCTCTCTCTCTCTCTCTCTCTCTCAAACACCCTCCATGAAACCATGAAAGTGCAAATGATGCTTGAATCTTTGTTTTCCTTGTATTCTCTAATTTTTGTACTCAAGCAGCTTCTTTTCATGGATCAAATCCATGATCGCAGTTTCAGACATGGAAAGATCGGAACTTCTTGCGTGAGAGGATTACATAACACCACTTCTTCATCATCAAAATTGGTGAAAAACAACAATCCATTGCACAAACCTTCTAGCTTATAAAATGTATTCTTTGAATGACTCTTTATTTAGTTCATATAGATTGACCACAACCCCGCTGCCTTCATCTTGCTCATGCTCTATAAAATAGGGACTTTTATGTTCGAAGAGAAAGCGTATCTTCGAAGTTCTGATTATTCATCTGCATAGTGGCAAAACAAGGATCATGGCTGATGATGCTACTCCATTGTTTAGATACGCACTTGAATAACATCAGAGACTTGATGGGAAGTTTCAAAAAGATGATGAAAAGAATATTGAGAGGAATCTCGACTATAGTGGTTAGCGGAAAAGAATTGTCGACTAGGGTTTTAAAAAGTTTCCAAATCTAGTCTTCTAGAACTAAAAAAAAAAAGTTAAGATTATATTTTATTCAAAGAAATATTAATATTCAATAAAAAGAGGGTCGACCCATGTAGGTAAAACTTACAAATCCAGAAGGAACCAACTGAGAAAATATTGCAAAAATCGAGTGGACGCAAAAAAGAGATTATGAAAGCAATAACATCAAACACTGTAAACAAAGAACACAATTGCAAAGTTATAAATATTGTAAACTACAAAAAAAGTAAAAATAAAAAACTTATATTTGAAGTAGATGAACATGGAATTTGATGATCACAAAACCACCAAAGTTTGCTCCCCTTCGAACAAAGAAAAGAGTCGAATCCAAACAGAAAGGCAGTTGTCGATTTTGACAGGCAAACAATCATTGGCGGCTAACTACATAAGTGGGTTGCCAAAAAGTAATCCTTGTAGAAATCTAAATTCAACACTAAACAATAGCGTATCAGAAGCGATGACGAGATGCAGCTACATTTTATTATTTACTGTTCGATTAAGAGAGGAAGACAACGAAACGATTTAGTAGACTAAGGTTTTATACACTCTAAAAATACTTTTTGGAAAGTTGATCCTAAATTTAAAAAATAAAAAACATTAATATTTTTATTTAACGAAATATTAATATGAAATAGAAAGTTGTAAAACTGCCCAATTGTCAATTTTTTAAATCAATTAACCATGAGTAAATCCAAACTGTCAATCTAAGATCAAATATTAGTTTGCACCAATCATATCTCAAAGGTAAAATATGCAACGAATCTAGAAAATATTTTTTCAACATTGAGACATGTAACACATTGTGAACATGCTTGGTGATTTTGGTAGGTTCAACTAATAAGTAATTTCTCAAATTTCTAGCCAAAATTGTAAATCTCGAGTTTAACTTTCGTTTCTTTCCAAACTGAATCACACCTCTCATTGGATATATCTTCAAAAATACTTGAGTGAATTCTAATTTTCTCCCTTTTCGTTCAACATAGCTCTTTTGTGTGCTCTGGGGCGTGAAAATCTTTTTTCAAATTAGATTAACAATCTTAGTAATCTTTCTCAGAATATCATGCCTAACAAGAATTCATTCTCCAAATTCGTCCCAATACACTAGAGATTTAAATTTTTTTACCATAAAGTATTTCATAATGTGTCATTCCAATTGAAGATTGGTACCTATTATTATAAGTGAACTTCACTAACGGTAGATTCTTGCTCCAATTCCTTTAGAAATTGATAGCATAAACTCTCAACATATCTTCCAAGGTTTGAAATGTTCTTTCTGATTGTTCATTTGTTTGAGGGTGAAAAACTGTATTAAAATTTAGCTGAGTGCCCGTTGCTTTCTGCATAGTCCTCCAAAACTCTAAGGTGAAACTAGTATTTTGGCTAGATACTATAGAAATAGGTGTACCATGCAATCTGATTATTTCTTGAACATAAAGTTGTCCATACTAATATATTGCATATGTAGTCTTTACATGAAGAAATATGTTTATTTGGTTCATCGATCAACTATCATCCAAATAGAGTCATGTCATTTCACAGTTTTTGGAAGTTCTACAACAAAATCCATAATTATATGCTTTTGTTTCCACTTAGGCACCATAAGCGATTGCAAAGTACCAGTAGGTTATTGATGTGAATCTTTGACTTGCTGACATGTAAAACATCTTTCAACAAATTTGACTATGTTCAATTTCAATTTGCGCCACCAATAACGTTGAATCTCGATACATTTTTGTTGCACCGGGATGTACCGAGTACAGAGTTGATTGTGCTTTCTCAATATGATTCTTTTTAATCCAACATCGTCCGGTATACACCATTTTTTTTAAACTTAACAATTCCTTCGTTTCACACAAAAAGTTCAAACACATTTCTAGCTTCCATTTGATCTCTTATTTTAGATATGAAAGTATCTTCATATTGTTTGTCTTTAATTTGCTTGAACAAGCTTGGTTGTAGCATTACTGTTATTAATCTTTCTATTAAACTAGATAGCACAATCATAATTTCAAATTTTTGTATCTCCCCTGATAACTTTCTCAGAATGAGTCGCAGTGATGAAGAGACTCTCTTACTTGGGGCGTCAACTACCATGTTTTTCTTTCTAGAGTGGTATATGATTTAACAATCATAGTCTTTTACTAATTCCAACCATCTGCGTTGTTTCATATTCATGTTCTTTTGCGCCAAAAAATACTTCAGGCTCTTATGGTCGGTATAAATTTAACATCTTTCTCCATATAAATAGTGTCTCTAGATTTTAAGCGCATAAACCACTGCAACAAGTTCTAAATTATGAGTTGGGTAATTCTTCTCGTGCTCCTTTAGCTCTTTGGAGGCATAAGCTATAAATTTACCTTATTGCATAAGAACACATTCGAGTCCTTATTTTGAGGCATCACTATAAACCACAAATTTTCTTACTTCTGATGATATATGAGTATTGGTCTCGAAATCAATCATTTCTTCAACTCTTGGAAGCTTTGATCGCATTCTACTATCTATTGGTACTTGTCACTCTTTCTAGTTAGTCTTGTGAGTGATGTGAATATTTTTGAGAATCTTTTAACAAATCTCTTGTAGTAACTCGCAAAACCTAGGAATCTCTATACTTTTGCTATTTTTATAGGCCGTGACCATTTATAACTGCTTCAATTTTTCTTAGATTTATTGATACTTCATCCTTTGTGATAATATGACCAAGAAAAACTATTTTTTTCCTCTAGAATTTGGACTTAAGGAATTTTGAATACAACTTCTTGCGTCTCAGGGTCGATAAAAAGTTCTCAAAGGTCCTTCATGCTTTTCTTACTCTTCGAATAAATAAAGATGTCATCAACGAAAATTATTAGAAAGTCATCGAGGAATGACTTCAATATTTAATTCATTAGGTTCATATATGCAGCAGGAGCATTACACAATCCAAATTGCATAACTTGAAACTCAAAGTGGCCTTATCTTGTCTGAAATGCCTTTTTGGTAAATTATCATCCTTTATTCTTAACGGATGTAGCCATATTTTAGATATATTCAAACAAGTAGCCAATCTTTGGAAGCAGATATTTGTTCTTTTTGGTAACTCTATTAAGTTCTCAATAATTAATGTACAACTTCATTGATCCATCTTTCTTCTTTATGAATAGGACTGGTGCTATCATGACAAATAACTTGGTTGAATAAATTCTTTTTCAAGCAACTCATGAAGTTGAACCTTCAACTCCCTCAATTTGGTTGGTGCCATTCTATACGGAGCTTTTGAGTTTGGTGTCATTCTAGATAGAATATCAATGATGAATTATATGTCTCTAGCTGGTAACAAAGTTGTTAAATCATATGAAAAGACATCTATAAATTCACGAACTATCGACATCTTATCCAAGGTCGTTGCTTCCTTAGGTTGAATACATATAACGCTTGCCAGGAATTCAAAGCATCCATAATTCAATAATTTTTGTACTTGTAAAGCTGATATAACTGTAATCCTCAAATCTTTCATGTCACCATGAAATAAAACAGCTCTTCTCCAATTGAAGTTTTACAGTCTTTTTGTGACAATCAATAGATTTATCGTGTCTAGTTAGTCAAATCATGCCAAGATTAATGTCATAGTCTTACATTGCTAAGATGAACATATCTGCCTCTAATTCTTTCTCGAATAGTAGAATTGGCAAACCTTGTGTCACAAGAGTTGAGGGCGGTAATGATACACTCACTAGGTTTCGAATCCCTAAATCTAATCACAGTGTATTTGATTGTACAATTTTATAGGTTGTGTCGTCGCTGATCTTTAGATCGCTAGCAACCCTTGTGATGGTGCCTGGTCTTTGGATCAATGTTATTTTTACTTCTTTCTCGCTTATGAATTAGTATCTAGCCTTAGATTGTTCTCTTTTTCTAATAGTGTGTCGGAGGGGTCTTTGGCTTATCCTCATTTTCTTTGGATACGATTTTTAAATAATAGAATGACCATAGCTTATTTTAATATAGTTGTCTATACATACAACAATAATTTGATCATTACCTCATCGGTGACTTGTGAAACCTATTTTGTTAAAAACGGTGGAAAGAAATCTTCAATTAATTGTAAATATGTGTACAAAATTTTAACTCAAATCATGTCTTTGAGATAAAGAATAAAACTAGTTTTACATGCATTACATTTAATATAATTTTTCTACTAAATTAGTCACACACCTCAAATGACCCTAATATTTTCTAAGAATCGAGGTGGCCAAGAGTAGTATTCGTGGTGGAGCATTCGATTCTCTTACTTTTCTTTGAGTGGTTATTTGCCTTGATGAGTACTTCTTAAACTATTTGGGCCTATAGAGTTAATTAATTGGTGTAGGATATTATTCATTTCCTACACAATAATTATTTTTGTGATACGTTACAATATCTTTATAATTATGTAATTATTATGTAGACCTCTGTTTGTCTCGAGCAGACTACAACTTTAAATTTTGAATTAAGTATTATGTTTCAATTTGAATCTTGAGCTCGGCTATCGGTTTTTAATCTCGTGGTTTAAATTGCCACCCGTTGGTAATAGAGAGTTTAGATTGGTTAAAAAAAGTACATGATATCGACTGTTAGGACCCCGAAAGTACAAGTCTAGATTGCTAAGCACCTATAAATTTATATAAAATCTAGAAAAGTAAAGTGGTGGTTAAGTGGGGCCTGCAATATCTACCAGATGGCAGCTTGCGGTGTACCTTATCGCCTTCAACAAAAGAACATAGTATTGTGGGCATGGATAAATAGCATCTCAACGCTTGAGTTTAGTGAAGAGCGTTGTAGTTTTCAAAAGATAGTGTTGTTGTGTTCAATGGAGAGTAACATTACATTTCTAAAAAGTTGTTGGTAGGCCGTTACACACTATTTTGTGGAGGTGCCACAATACTAGTGAGTGGCGCAGCAACAACATCAACATAAAATATGCCGGAAAAAAGTCGTTGCCAAATAACTCTTTGGTATATATTTTTTATAATAATGTTATTTATCGTTTATAAATAACAGTCTCAATTTCATACGACTATCTCCATTATTTTTCAAATCCCTCAATTCAATTATCGAGTCTCTCAACTCTCAAGTGGGAATTATTCACCAAGTATTACTTACTAAATACCAAGTGATATTGAATCACTGTTTGATTATTTTGAATTTTCGTAGATGATACTTTGATCGTAGTATTTAGATATATTGTCTCAAAATATTGAGATAGATAAGAGAATTAATCGTGGTGATCGAGAAGTTAATGTTATAAAGTATTTTGATTTCTAATTTCTCAAAATTTTACTATGCATGCATCATCTAGCATTACTCGAGAATAAGATATTTGAGGAATTTTTTTTTGAAAGAATATAAGTTACACTTGAAAATAGAGAAAAGAAAAAAAAAAACTCGATGCATATATTGTAAGTCATTGTTTAGTAGAAAGAGAATCATACATGTTAAAAATAAATAAATGTTACTTATTCATGTAAACATAACGTGGATATTAGATATACGTGTAACCAAGAAAATATAAGAAAGATAATTATCTATTTTTAAATACAATGAAAACATCCATTTGTCAAGATAAGCAGGTTATATAATTAGATCTGAATTATTCACTTTTATTAAATATATATATATATATATATGACTTAATAGGTACAATTTAAAGAATCTTTAATCTTCAATGTTTAAGTTTCAATTGCTTATGGTAAAGTTTAGAAGTAATGAAAATATTAAATTTCAAAAATTGATAACAACAAGTTATGAAAATATTAATACTCAAAAAATGATATAAAAAGTTATTTTGAGAATTATGAGACAAAATATGCTTCACTTCTTATATTAATTCTTTGTAAGCTAGGAATGAATTACTTGTTAAATATTGTAAGGAAAAATTAAAAAAAGAAAAAATATTCAAATTGGTTTACAACATAAGTGAAACTCAATATATAATGTTAAACATAATCGTGCGATACAAAAAATTGTGAATTTATATTGCATGGAGTTAGATAGGCAATATAACGTTTTTATGCTCAATAATGTGATTGGTAAGGGGAAGTTGTTAGAGATTTGTTTTTGTCTTTTAATTCATCAATATTTTTTTTTCATCATATATAGTCATAATGACATGAACCAAAAAATATAAAAAATTAAAGTTTCAATCAAAGATTTTCAAACATAAATAAACATTCATTAAATGAATGTGATGTCCTTGAAAATGTAAAAGAATAGTTTTTGATTGAAAAATTACAAGTAGAAACCTAAAATATGTTTGAAGTGTAGTGTACGTAGCAAAGTGCGAGATATCTGTGTGCGGGCTAGAAGAAGCGGCGGAGGTGGCGCAGAGACGACGAAGCGCACCCAACAAACAAAAGCAGCGTGCGCGGCTAGATAGAGCAACACGCAATGCACCCAGCAACGCTATAGCAGCACATGCACTATGTGGCCAGTGATGGCACCCACGCACAAAAGTTTTCAAATTCTGTTTTTGAAGTTTTAGGATTTGTATATTTTACGTTTACAAACTTATTAGGGTTGATTAAATTTTTAAGGTTATTTATTATTATTTTTAGGTTTCGTTTGTATTCTATTTAAACACCAAATTTGTACTAATTTTGGGAGACAATTTAATAAGAAATACTCTGAGTTTTTGTGAGAATTTTCTCTTTAATTCTTTGTGAAGAACTAGATATTATTTAAATTGAAACTTGAAATATCAACTCGATAGCTTTGTTTCTAATCACATGTTCGATTAGAGTCAAACTCTTTAACTTGATAACTTTGTCTGTTGGCAAAATTCGATTGGGGTCAAGTTCTTCATACTTGATATAAAAGTATTCATAAGTCTTAATTCTACATTGTTGAAGGGCCGAGTTTCAATACCTGTGTTTTTCATCATTTGGTATTAGAGATTTGGCTACTAGATTCAAGTTTCTATCTTTATTATTTTCTTCTTTTAGTTGAAGAAAGAGTTTGTACCTTAACTTCGTTATTACTAGATCCAAATATTTGAATTTTATTAACAATCTTAATCATTTTTTAGTGTTAATTTCTTTGTATATGATTGAGGAGATTTGAGAATGGATCTTTTGGAAGGGAAAGAGAATGATACGACCAAGGAAGACAAAAAAATTGGAGCATCAATCAAAGATTTTTTAAGTATGGCCAAAGATTCATTAAAAGAAGATAATGCATTCGAAAGTGTAAAATGAGAGTTTTTCATTGAAAAGTTACAAGTAAAAGCCAACAAGATGTATGAAGTGCAAATTATAAGCAAAAAATGTGAAAAACTAGGTATAGTGTGCGCTGCAAGGCGTTGAGCGCGAGCAGGTTGCAACTAGTGCGTGCGTAGGGGAGACGTAGCGGCAGAGGTGATGCACAGACGACGAAGCATGCATGCACAAGACAGAAGCAGTGCTGACACATCTTGTGGCCAGCGAGGGCATCCACACTCAAAAGTTTCTAAATTGTGTTTTTATTAAGTTTTTGACGTTTTAAGGTTTCTATATTTTATATTTACAAACTTATTTGTGTTTACTATGTTTTTAGTGTCAATTTTGGCTATTTGCTTTTAATTTTAGGATTTGTTTGCATCCTATTTAAGCACAAAGTTTGAACTAGTTTTGGGAGACAATTCAATAAGAAGTACTTTGCGTTTTTGTGAGAAGTTTCTCTTTGCTTCTTTATGAAGAACTAGATCTTTTTTAAATTAAAATTTGGAAGATCAATTTGATAGTTTTGTTTTTAACGACAAGTTTGGTTAGAGTCAAGTTCCTTTATTTGATAACTTTGGTTTTGTTGACAAAGTTTGATTGGGGTCAAGTTCTTCATACTTGATTCAAAGTCGTTCATAAGTCTTAATTTCACATTGTTGAAAGGTCTCGAGTTTTAAATACTCGTGTTTCTCATGATATAATGATGTGCCCTGGATCGGTGATCATCAACCTCGGCCAAACCCTTGGTCGAGCTTTTTGTGTTCTAATAGATTTGCTAGTGTTGCAGGTATCTCTAAGCTTAGATTGGATTTTTAAAGAGGCAATTTTTCTTCCCTTTGACAAACTTGTAACCTAGCTATTTTATATATTTTAAGAAATTTTAATATTATTTAAACCTTGTTTATCGGCAAACTTAACCATTTTATTTTTCATTGTTGTTGGCAAAACTTTAGTCTTGTTTTCTTTTAGCTTGAATGTTTGTAATAGTATTTAGGAATGCTAGGATTGATCAAAGGCTTGGAGCAAAGAGTGGCTGAAGATGTTGATAGGCGCGCAACAGGGGCATTTCAGAGAACAGTTGGCGCACACAAGAAAAGAAAGCGCACAAATGAAGGCAACACACACACACGAAGAAAGTAGCAGCGCGCAGAGCAGCAAGGCGCAGCCGAATGGATGGCTAAAGGCGCACATGCATCAGCAAGGAAGAGCAACACCACATCAGTAGTGCGCGAGAGCGCAACATCAGCGCGCAGGCCCGTGCACATCAGGAAGGCACCGCAGCGTCCAACACCGAGTCACGACACACGCGTGGCGCGCATGTGAACAGTTCCTAACGGCTATAAACAAGCAGAATTTTCCAACGACTATTTTTGAGCCTTTCTCCCTCATTTTCTTCAGCAGATCAATCCCTCCTCTATTTAAGGGTGATCTGAACATTTTTTAAAAAGTTTTTGATAAATATTTGGAAAAACCGAAGTGTTATCTTCATTGTTCGGAGTATTCTCCGTTGAGGTTTCTCTCGGTGTTCTTCATCGGTGCATAGCACTAGGATGATCGACCAAAATTGTGCCCTGAGTTGTTTAAGGTACTTTTAATCCATTCCTCCCTCCTCTCTATCAAGGATTAGAAGAAAAGAGAAGGTGGGCGAACACCATTTGCCATTACGCTGTGAAAACGTCGCCAACGACGGTTTTAATCACTCAACGGCTGAATGTCTTGGGTCAGCCACGGGCCATCACCATTTCCTCCATCAGCCTCTTCTGAGGATGAAGTAGCACTCGCTGGACAGCCCCAATTGTTGGAGCACTCTTCCTCTCGGGGGAGTTCTTTTCCGAAGGTGCAGAAATCACCTTTCGGCCAGCATTGGTCCCTCAACATTGCATCCCCTCCATAGCGTTTTCCTCAACCCATCGACACTATCTGAGAGGTTTGCATGTTTGCCCACCTCCTCATTCGCTAGATAACATTCCTCCTTCTCCTCACTATTTTCCGTTTTTCTTTTTCTTTTACATTGTTTTCTTGCTGTTTTGGGGTGTTCTTAGGCTTAACCAGAGAGCACTGAATTTTGTTTAATTTTCAACTTCCGCATGCTTTGTTTAGCATACCGTGGCATATCACATAGTGTTTGCATCTTTCTTTACAATTTACTATTTTTTGTTATATATTTTGCTAATCATTGTAATTTTGATGAATTTTATGAAGCATATCAAAATATAAAAGAAAAATTTTATAAATATTTTAATGACAATGAGTTGCAAATAATATTTTTTGTTTGATGTTGTATTTGATTCTAAAAGATAAAGAGACCTTAGAATGTTATGATTTATGAGCATGACTAATATAAAGTGAATAACTTGTAATTTTTTTATAATAAATTAAATTAAATATATAATTTTCTAAACATATGAGTGGTAGAGTTTTAATACACATTATTCTTCTAATGTTGATTTAACTTATTTTAAAAAAATAGATTTACCAATTTTTAAAGAGTAGAAAATTAGTGCGAAATTCGACTACCAAAGTGCAATAGATTTTTTGATCAATTATTGATCCCAAAAGAAAATAAAGAAACCTTTTTTTTTATATTTTGACATGGTGAAAAGCACAATAATGCAATTCTCTCGTGTTTTCTATCATGACTAGAGATGGTCTAATTACGTCAATATCGAAATAGCGTTGGAATGAGCTTTTAGTGTTAATAGTATAGTTCTTTCTTGCACATAGAATAGTTTCACATTATTGGCAATTGAGACAATAGTATGCTTTAAGGATTGAAAGTAGCAGACAAGATGATGCAAAAAATTGGAAGATAACATGAGATAGCACAATAGGTACCTAATATCGACATTTGTAAAACGGAGTTTGAATATGGTAGATTTTCTAAAAATAAACAATGAAGTGAAAACTTGTAGTCCTATGATCAAGAGTGAAAACTTGGTAGTCCTATGATCAAGAAATGTACGGTGCTGCACGTAATGAGACGAGCAGAGCCTTGCTCGATCCAGTGATGCTGATGATATGGTTGTTTGGCCCCCTAGAAAATGAATTTGAAAAAAGAAAATTCCAAAAAAAAAAGTAGAAATAGAATTATTTTCTTGGTTGGAAAGCCTGAACAAACATTCATTGTTGACTTATTTCTGTTGATATCTCTCTACTGTTGAATCCAGTGAATGAAGAAAATTACAAGGACGAAGTTCTCTCATCCAAGGAATTTTGAACAGCCTTGAGAAGTGAAGGCATCAACTTCTGGTTTGTAACAACTATGCCCACATGAATGTCCAGATACCTTCCTTTGGAGAAATCCAGTGGGTTGCCCGCTGCATCTGCCACAACTCCACCAGCCTCTGCAGATTTAATTTACATATTGAGTAAATTCATGTATAGTTAAAGCTTTGAAAATGAACATAAAAGATGTTTCAAGTGAATTATTCTATTTGGTTTTAGTAAATTGATCTATCAGGCTACACGATAATATACCTGTCACGACACTGTAGCCGGCAGCATGGTCCCATATTTTCTCTCGGTATCCTTTATGAGGAAAGCGAAGATATACAGCTCCATCTCCTCTAGAAAGAGCCCCATATTTTGCCTGACTATCGATTCTAACTGGAGGTGCTTTCACACCAAGTTTCTGTTAATACAAAACAGAAAAAAATTCATCAAGTACATGAAAGCAAATAGATTTGGTGGAAAAATAGAAGGCAATGAGATACTTTAACAATGGAGCTCGATAAATCATGCATAGAATGTGCTGCTTCGTACGATTCAAATAATGATGCTTCTTCAGGATTTTCAGTAGCCGTGACGTGCACCTGGAGAGCATTACACGCAAATATTGTTTGAATCTAAATCATTAAAAATTGCACTTGAGCTGAGCTCAATAGCTGTCACATGACATCAGAAAAGAAAATTTTTTGCTTAAATCTTTTACACATCTTATTTTTTTACTTAGAATAAAAAATATCCACCGTGTTGAAAATAATTTAAGTGATAATTTGTTTTGCTACAAAATCTAAGTTAACCTTGATTGATGAAGAACCACTAAGGGATTGCATGTGTGTACCAGCACCAACTCTTGCAGAAAAAAGGCAACCAATTTCAGCGAGTGGAGAAGGCTGATGACTACTACTCAGTGGTGCCAAAGGAAGATTTGGACAAGCGAGGACTCCCAAAACTACTTTCCCTTCATCCAACAATGCCAATGCTATTGCGTATTGATCCCCTCTTACAAACCTGTTCAGATTTCTCATCATAGTAAGCTACAGTTAAGCTCGAAAAGCAATCTAGATCACCACGTAGAATTGCTTGCATTGATAACAGTGACACAACTAAGAAATCTTCGGGAAGTCAAATTTCTAAGACCAACAGAGTTGCTTAAGAGAGGCAAACTTTACCAAGATAAAAAAAAAGATTTGACAAATCATAATAAAAAATATTGTTCTTTTAACGAGTGATAGTAAAAATTGAGAGAGATTGTGATGGCACAAAGTGAAGTCCCCAAGATCTTACGTTGTATTTTTCATATTTTTTTGTCAGGGAGAGTTTATTATTTCTTTTTTATTTTCTTAACATTTTACACTTTCGTCCCAAATTTTGTCGCTTAACATTTCTTTCAGTTTGAAATAAAAAATGCTTGACAACTTCTGAAAAAATCACTCTGCCAATACCCAAAAATGGCTAACTAAGCAATGAATGAACACTTATATGCATGTCCTTTTTCAGTGGACAGAGATATAATGTAATTTAGAAACTTTCCACTATGGAGATTGCAATAGGTGATAATTGATATAGCTCTGTATATATGAAAAGGAGTCTGCGCCGAACCGCCAACAATATGAGCATAACAGAACATTTACTTATCTTTTATTCAAGATAAACCCCGACGTGAAAACAAACTTCCCCCTCTCTGAGAATTTTGATAAAGAATGGCACTGATACTAGATATGATAAAACCTCAAGCTATTTAAGCATGAGAAAAAATCAACCTCAAGTTGTATGCAAGATCTGTAATTCATATAGCAGATAAAATTTGCCTACTAGTTTATGCACTGGAGTTTAATTTGAGATTCTGCAACATACCCTTTAGTGCCATCAATGGGGTCCAAAACCCAGTGTCGACCATTAGGACCACCTTCAGATCTACCATTGTCAATAGCCTTAACTACATCTTCTTCCGTCAGGATAAAAGCACTAAAATTTAAATCACTTGCAAGAGTTTCATTTACAAGTTCTGTAATACGCTGTAAGGTTTCTCGCCCACTTTCTTTGCGAAGATCTCCTGAATCCTGGACAAATTTATTTTAAAACTGATAAAGAAAGGAAAAATGGATTCTATATATCAAACCATTCCATAAGAAGTTGATGAATTGACCTCCTCAGCCACTAAAGAAAATGATTCAGAAGGAAGTTCCTTCTCCAGTACAAAACTAACTAGAGCCTGTGACCCTGGATGTCAAAATAAAATAAAAAGGAAAAAGAACGACATTTATATCAATCGGTTTTCTTTCATTTTCAAACTAAGAATGAAAGCTGAAGAAGTTATCATTTCCCTCGGAGCCAACATTAATGAACAGTGAGCCTTTAATTTGGAATATACAAAATGATCCAAAAACTACAGTTATTTCAGATAAAACTGTTCTATTTGATTGATTTTCCTCAGCTTCATGCATCACCAGCAGCCATGAATTATATTTTTAGATCCTCCAAATGAAAACAAGATACTTTTTAGATGGTGTTGTTTAGAAGCATAACACCATGGTGTCATAATTCTTAGGTAAGATAGTTAGTGTTAATCATCTAAAGGCCTTTAGGAGTCATTCAGATAATCCTTTACGCTATTTTAAACATAACACCATGGTGTCTCAATTCTAAGGTAAGATTTGAATTAGTTAGTGTTAATCGTCTAAAGGCCTTTAGGAGTCATTCAGATAATCCTCTACGCTATTTTAAACATTTATACAAATAGCCCAAGTTTCAAATCATTGTTTTCTCTTCTCAGACTCTATTTGAATTTTACTAAAATAACTCCGTACGATCAGATAAAGGAAAGAGGAAAAGGGATAAAATCAGCATGTTCCACTACCATAATCTGCTACAGTAACCGGACTTTTATCTGACTTTGACTGAACATCTGATTGTAATAGTGCCTTTTGGACCTTCTGCGAGAAATAATGATGAAGAAAATCAGCTAATGGAACTGCTAAAACTTAAAATATCAAATTCAAAATTATCTTGTATAATAATAGGGGGAGTCAAGACTCATCTCCAGCAGAAAGAGTTTTGTCGGATTACATAACTAATGGAGATCATTTTATAACAAGTTTCATCTACAAAAGCAGGCATGAGTCACAGGTACAAAGGCAGGCATGAGTCACACGCTGTGTACAAGGAAAAATATACCGACTAATTTTGCGAAGAATCTAGGATCAAATCCAACCAGTAGTAAATGACAAAAAAATAAGTCATTGATTCATACTGATTGTTTTGTGCATAAATGTGATTAGAAAAATGCTTAGCAGATCCAAACTGAAGTAGAAACGCAGAAGCTCCACCAAAACATCTCAAGGAGAGGAAAGAACATGTTATACACATCTACACAGCCAACAAAACGAAAGATCATTTTCAAAACATCAGTTATTACTTAAAACGATAATTCATAGTATTAACACACCATATTTGTTCTTTTAAACAAAATAAACGACTGGTGGATCAAGAATTACCAAGAAAAAAAGAACGATACTAAACATAGCTCTCAAAAGAAAAGAAACATAAAAGAGCAAGTAGTTATCTGACACCCTAGCCTGAAATAATAAAGAAAAAGCTAGATTATAACAAGGAGGGTTAGGAAAAAACGAGCAACGAAGATCCAAAAATACGAGATCATCAAATAAAAATAAAAGAAATTTGAGCTTCCAAACATGCCCATTCAAAGTCTCAAAAGTTTTCCTCCAATTAAGAAATCCACTGCCAAATTCACATCGTACCCATATTTCAGATCCGCAAGAATAGCGAAATTTCACAACTTAATCTAAAATACATCCAGAACCGACGCGAGAAAATTAGAGCTGAACCTGACAGAGACGTGAAGCCAGAGAAGCGGCTTTCCTTGCAGCCGCAAGCTCCTTTTCATACGACATCGAGCAAACTGGAAGAGCGAATGAAGAGAGTTGGGGAGAGACCCTGTTCGAGACTAAGAGAGAAACAATGGGTTTTGATGGAGCTTTCCAAAACGTCCTCGCCCAATTTATATTCATACTTCTCTCTCAGCCTCAACTTCCACAGTCTACACCCTGCGGCCTGCACAACGGCAACATGTTTGGAAAATTTTCAATTTTTGGCAATTTTATTTTAATAATTAACTTTATTTAAGTATTAAATCATCCTAAGGTACTTAGTCCTCTCGTAATAATACTAAGATTAAAATTTATATTTATTTTTTAATTTTTAACAAATATTACTTGTTACAATTAATGTCTAAAATTATAAATTAAAATAAATTACTAATTACACTAATTAATATTTATCGCATAAGAAAGTAATAATATAAAATAAAAATAAAATTTAAACGTAGCATTATTATAATGGGAGATTTAATAACAAGGCAATTGGTTTGCTGTAATTTGTATAATTCTTCTTCTTTTATGCTTTGTTTTTGTAAAAATAAAAGTTTAGACCTAAGAAAACTTTATTTAGAATAAGAATATTTTTTGGTCGAATTTAAATTAAAAAAATAATGCAAAGATGAAGAATCAAAATAAATAAATTATCTTATTGTACTTGTTGACTGAATTCAAAAATCTTTAATTTCATCTTCCTTTCATATTATATTTTATTGTAATTTAATGTCACAATATATCAACCTCTTATTGATTAATGATTCTCTAACTTTATATCTTAAGCTTAAATGATTATTAATTCAATGCTGACGGCCTAATTTATGAGACTTTATTTTCCACTATTTTAATTGGTGAGGAGTTTGATTTAGGTTGTTTTTTGTTGTACTAAACTTCTCGTTTGACTTTGTTTTTATGTTTGTTATTTTAATAGAAACTTTTAGCAATTTTGTTATGCCAAAAGACAAACCATGCATGTTTCTTTAACAACATCGACAATATAACACACGTCAAAAACACCAATAATAATCAAATGCAAATACGAAAAATGAAAACAAAAAACAAACACTGAAATGAGAGTTTATATGCAGTCTAAAAGAAAAAACCAAGAAGATTAAAAGTGTTTATGATATAGAGAGCTATTGCGAAGGAAGTCAATGAAGGCGCAAATAGGACTTGTATTTAAAAAGAAAATCATGCTAGGATGATGAGTTAGATTGGCTCGATTAAAATAGACAAATGCTGGGCGGTAATCTTGACCTAAACCAAGTTGAAATAAGCTTTCTAGTTTAACTTGCATACAAATTAGGCAACACATATTCATCAGTGTCGCAACTTAGTTAACTCATCTCCGCAGCCCCTGAAATTTATCATTGCATTCAACGACCATATGGGGTTGAGACTCGCGAACTTAGTGAATTAAGCTACTCGATACCCTTAATTCTAGGTTTGAGAATCGATTGGTCTTAGTTCAATAGTTTATAAAATAGGAGCTATGGGAGTCAAAGATGAAATATTGAAGAAATTGTCAAAACAGGGTTGTGAATATTCAAAATAAGTTTAGTAGACTTGGTCAATATTTTGATGGTACGAGCATTCAAAAAAGTTTAATAGGTTTTCCATTCATGGTTGTTCTTGTACAAGTTGATGTTTTATTTGTTGTGAAACTCTTGGAACTCGTTGAGAGAATTCTAGAGAGTAGTATGGTCTCTTTTGTACTTCCAAGGGCTTTGCATTATGCTTCTGATATTCCAGTGAAAATGTCTTCCAACCTAGATTCTATGTATTGGAAAATAGATTGTTGTTCATGTTTTTTGATGAAAATCCCGTGAGTTCTAGCGGATCGCCTTGACTAGTATATATGTAGGGTCCAAACCTCTACTCATAAGCACGTTTATGTGGTAAAGTAAGGGATTCTATATCATATAATTTGGTATTAGATCCAAACTTCTGTGGGTCAGCGCAGATGTATTAGATTTACTACTGACCTGCGGGTCCAACCGATCGCTAATTGAGGCAGTCACCTTTAAGGGGTAGCGATAGATTGTCAACTGAGGCAGTCGCCTTTAAAGGGTGTGAAAATGATGTGAATTCCACATCGGTTTCAGAGGGTCGCTTGGATTAGTATATATGTGGAGTTCAAACCTCCACTCATAAGTGTGTTTATGTGATAGAGTAAGGGGTTCCACATCATATAATTTTTCTCACAAATGCAGATTCTGGATTTGCTTGAGAACTTTCGTAGAATCGCTCTCCAACGCAATAATTGCATTTTGGTTGTTACAGTATGCTGATGTTGTACTCTCGAGATCATATTCATAGATTTCAACACAATTGTTTAAAGAATTTCACATACATAATTACATCAAATTCACATAGGTAATTGAGTTTGATCACTAAGATAATTGGAGAAGGATGTTATTTGAATCCAATCTGGTATCCCAACCTTATAACTCCTAGAACATTTTTCATGCTACATATGAAGATTCCCTTTCTATTCATTGGAAGGCAATAATATCATTTTTGAGTTTGACATTCTTAGTGGGTGCAAGTCATTCCATGTGATTATTGTGTTAGATGACACTATATTCATCCATACACGAGCTCCATTCCTTAAGGAAAAAGGAAATGTTTTTTGTCATGACCTGGAGGCGGGACTAACAAAACACTGGATTAGATGATCCAACTCTCGAAGAAAATCCAATCGGCCAGCTCAAGACTTGGTTCCAACAGAAGTTTTGAACACATTATCATAACTTAAAGATCCACACAGTGATTATAAATATAATAGTGCGATAATTAAAGAATAGTTCAATAAGTTCTAAACATTTAAATCTAGTTAATATAATCTTATACAGCCCAAAATATAAATTGAATCCTCACCAGGAATCTAAATCACTCAACAATTAAATAAAAGAGAAACCACAACTAAACTCCAACTACTGACTACTGTTATTATTGTCGAGAAAGAGATGAGTCATTTGGAGTAAGTGACTAACTCAATAAAAATATTATACTAAATGAATGTGTAAAACTTCTATTACCTTTCACTTTAAAACATGATAAGTTAAAGAATGATTTTGAAACATCTTTCCAAGAAAATATATTTTTATCATTTTAAGATAACATATTTTCATTTTTTTAAGAAAATAGGCTATGCGAGTCACCGATGAGGTAATAAAATAAACCTTGTTGTATGCATAGATAAGTATATGAAAATAAGCCATTATCGTACATTTTACGTAAAAATCAACTTAGTGAAAAATGAGAGTCACTCAAGAATCCAACACATTAGCATAGAAATGTGACGATCCAAAGATTCATCAATACCTCATGGCAATCCAAAGATCAATCAACGTAACCCTGAGTAGCTGGCAAGAAAGTTCAAGATGACACTACCCGTAAACTGAAATACAAATATATCTTGATCAGGTTTAGAGATTTGTTGTACAAAAACAAACACCTCGTAAGTGCACGTGTCACAACCAAGTAATAAGCGATAAGTAAAAGTTGATACCACGAAGATAAAATTATCGAGATTTAAATCAATGTAAAATAAATTCAATTACATATGAAACTAAAATATTAACTTATTAAGATAAGAATAAAAATAATAATAAAATGGATTTGAAAATCGAATAAAAGAAGTATGGCCTTGAATTGATTTCCCTCATTGAATAATTTCTTTAGTACAAAATTTGTAGGGAATGTTGTAACATTAAATTAAATGACTTAGAAAATCTTATTTGAATTAAAGCTTAACATAGTTAGTTGATTAGATTTTTCATATTTTCTTTTACATTTATGAAAAATAAATATTACTTAGAATTTTAATGAAACACCATTCTAAATAGTTACAAGAATTTAAACAATTGATATGAAAATACTTAGAATTAACAAATGTCACTTGAGTTAATAATCTATGCAATTCAATACTAATCTCAATTTAAACTTTAGGGCGTATAAAATAAAAATCCTAATATTTATTCATGTGGTATTAATCGATTAAAATGATCGATAAACACGTATTGAATTATTTAACTAAACATTGCAACATTCAATAAAAATTAATCTGGTTTGGTATTTTCTCATCTTAGCTACTTGATAAATTAGCTTATAGAAGAAAAAGAATAAAAAGAAGAAAAAGAAGAAGAAGATGAAGATGAAATCATCATATAAAAATATAAGAAAATCTTTTTTGCGATGCGATGTTGTGCTGATGTTGCAGCAACGATGTCTAGTATCCAACTTTTTAGAAGGAATATGTTCTCGTTCTTCCGTGCATGTTTTTTTCTCTATCTTATTGTCCACATTTTAAAGCTTTCTTAAAAATATTCCTCATTTCACGTTAGATCTTTCAAATTTTAAATTAAAAAATCTTCTTATTATCTTATTATCAATATTCTCTCATTATGTTTTGTTGCATTATTTCAAAATTCAAAAATCCAAAAATAGATTTTCCCATTCTTCCTTTGAATATCTCAACTTCATATCTCTTCCATTTTAAACAACTTCTTTTCCCTTTTCTTGTCTGGATCTTTGTATGAATAAGCGGATCATTTCATGTATTCTTGGTAATCAACATCATCAACATCAGTATTATTATGCAATAAATATCAATTAATAATAAATCATCTTCAAAAGAGAAAGAATAACAACTATCTTAATAAAACCTGATATTGCGTGCGATGTTATAACATTCCTTGATAATTTACATATTTTTATGTGATTCATCACCAAGTTTTAGCAATATATATACATAAAAACACTTGTGTAATAAGTTTTTTTAAAGACTTATCAGGATTCGAAACTTAAAGAATGTGTCATTACTGTCATATTATTCCTTTTTTGTAATTGTGCAAATAAGACAATCTTAACGCAACAAAAGATGTACTTGACACTAAAACCGTCCAAAGTATCACGATGATCCATCCTCCCAAAATATACATCATAATAATATAAAATCATGTGTAAATGGTAAACGTGTGAATCACACGTACATATACGTAAAAAGACTGACGTGTTGACGACCAGATTCCGTCACGTTTTCTATAAGTGACAACTTACCAAAATATATTTTCATAAAATTGTCTGCAATACAAAAAGCGTAAAACACCTACCTTGACATGAACCGTTCTTCCTACGAACGAGAACGACTACCTTATGTACCGGCTTGAAATCTACGAACTTGTCTGAGCCTATAACAAAACCAAGGTTTTGAAAATCCTACTCACTACTAAAGGAAGACACAAGAATGAGTCATATATCTGGATACGAACCCAATCCAGAACACTATAAACGGCTGTGAACTTTGCACATGTGCATAGCGCCGAGGTGACAAAAGTTTTCAAAAATAATGACTGATAATTTAAGCCAGAGGTCGACACTTCATAACTCTTGAGTTTCACCATAGGTTAGCACTTCAGGGTAGGGGCGACACTTGTTCACTTCTGTTTGAACAGGTGTCGACCGCTAGGTTAACATTTATAGTCAGAGATCAACCTACCGATCGACACTTTGATCTAGCTGTTGACACTTGATACCTCTCGTGCTTCAACCTAAATACACTAGCAATCAAAGCATCACCCAAAGGCATCGACCGACCCCTCAAAGAGGTCGACACCTTGAACTCTCTATTTCTGACTGAAGTGTTCAAAGTGTTGACTGGTCATCCACAACAGTCGACATTTGGGCAATTTTCAGCGACATGGAGTTGCAAAAATCGTTTATCTTTGCCGTTTATTTTCCTCTACAACTCAAATAAACCATAAATTCGAGTTTCCAATCTCAAATCTACACGTGGAATTTACTTAATATAAAAATACCATGTTTTACAATTCTAGTCTCAACACATCTTCTATCATGATCGACATTTGGAATGAATTGCACACTTCCATGGAAAAGTCTCATATGCAAATGAGGATCCTCTGCAACCAAGGAACTACTCGACAGTTTGAAGCAATTTTAATATGACTGAGTTTTAGTTTGAACAAGTTCCCATCTTTTTGTCTTTAGGGAAAAAGGCCATTAAAGGGAAGTCGCTCGAACCTGAAGAAAAGATGTGACCTGCAACGACTAGTAAAAAACCAACATGAATTTCTTTGGAGCCTTTGAGTTGATATTTTAATTAACTTGTGTTTAAAATTGATTTCAAAACAGCATTTGAAAAAAACTTGTTTCAGGAAAAGATTGATAACCAATTAATATGCTTATTCTTTCTAGCTACATTTTTTTTGAGACATGAAATAATAATCTTATCATTGGCTTAATCCAAATTGGAGAGCCTTTGCTAGCACAGTATAAAATCCATTTAGAGCTTAATCAAATAATCTATTAGGTCAGATTCATCAGCAAAAGTGATTACGCAATGTAAACATTAACAAGCGCACAAAAGAGTTCCTCTATATAAATATTTTTCATCATTATATAACAAAAGAAAGAGTACGGTTCATGAAAGATCTGAGTCTGTCTTGCAGCACCTTGCAGTTAGGAAATGAAAAACTGAGCAGCAAGGGAGAGATGAAAGAAACCTGTAAGGGATTTGAGTGAAGTTTGATAGGAGGAAGATGATGAACGGTAGAAAGAGTGCTAAAGAAGGAATAGAAGGAAAATTGAGAGAGAAATTGTTTCGATTTGATATATTTTCAGAGAGTATAATTACACTTCGTAAATCAAACACATACACTTTGCAACCTAACTATGGTAAAGTAAGAAACTATGGTAAGACTAATATCCTCCTCTCAAGAACAAGGCCTTCGAGCAAAGATCTTGAATACAAATTCTGAAAATTGAGAAGGCGAAAACGGCTTTGTGAGTGCGTCTACTAGTTGATGTTCGGAGGGAGTGAATTTCACTATTATGGACTTAGCAATGACTTTTTTCCAAACAAAATGGCAATCAATCTCAATATGTTTGGATTTGGAGTGTAGAATCAAATTAGATGTAAGATATGTGGTGCTGAGGTTGTCACATAGAATGAGAAGAACCGAGATTGAGACAATTCTAAGTTCCTTCAGTAATGATTGCAACCATAGAAGTTTTGATGTGTCGTTGGCCACACTCTGATATTCTGATTCAGTGCTAGAATGGGAGACCACCTTTTGTTTGATGGATGACCAGAAAATGAGGTTGTTATCGAGAAAGATACAGAAATCACTTGTGCTCTTTCTATTGTCTGGACGAGAAGCCCAGTCTGCATTAGTGAAGCATGTTAAGTGGAATGATGATGATTGGGAGAAAGTAATACCAAGAGAAAGGTTACCTTGTAGATAGCGCATAATGCGTTTGCTGGCTTGCTAGTGAATATCAGAAGGTGTGTGCATGAACTGAGATACCTTATTGATAGAAAAAGCTATGTCTAGTTGAGTCAGACAACAATACTGTAAGCCACCCACTATGCTGCGATATAGAGAGTCGTCATTAAGAGGAGTGCCAGAGTTTTTGGATAGAATAGTTCCCGAAACCATTGGGGTAGGCATAGACTTGCTCGAAGTCATGGTGGCTATGTGAAGTAAGTCTGAGATGTACCGGGATTGAGAGAAAGTCATACAAGTAGATGTATGAGAGACAGGAATCCCAAGGAAAAAAGAGAGGGGCCCAAAGTCTCTGACCATAAATTTAAATTGAATATAAAGAAGAAACTAATCCATGTGATCGTCGGAGTTGCTAGTAAGTATAATATCATCGACATAAACTAGCATAATTAGGATGAAAGAGTGCTTGTGGCAGATACAAAGAGATGAATTAGATTTGGATGCAGAGAAACTCCAACGTAGCATAGTATCATAGAGCTTATGGTACCAAGCCTGATGGGACTATTTGAGACCATAGAGAGCTTTCTAGAATAAACAGACAGTAGATGGAAGAGAGGAGTCAATAAAATATGGAGGTTGTTGCATGAATACTGTATTATATAAATCCTCATGAAGAAAAACATTGTTGATATGCAGTTGTATGATGACCCACTCAAATGAGACGGCCAGGGATAAGGTAGTGCGTATAATAGTGGGCATGATAATTGGGTTGAAAACCCATTTGCATCCAATAATTTTGGCCTTATGTGGTGGATACACTAATCTCCAGGTATTATTTTTATTGAGAGCGACAATCTCTTCTTCATAGCAGATAACCAATATAGGGACTTTGCAGCTTGTTGGAAGTTCTGGGGTTCCAATGCGAGCTCAGTTGAAAGAGCCTTGGGTTTAAAGATGCAAGCTTTGGACCTGGTTCTCATCGGATGATCATTAATAATAACGCGGTGAGCTGGTGAAGGAGGGCTGATCAATAGTACAAGAGAAGGAGGGGAAGAGTAAGAGGGAGGATGAGATGGTATAGTAGTGGAAGGTTCAAGAGAGAGATTTTGACGTAGGGAAGATGGAAAGGGTAGGGTTGGAATGGGAATGTGAATGAGAATAGGAATGGAGAAAGATTTTTGTGGTGGAACTATTGATGTGAGGGTAGTAAACAGGAAAGAGGTCTCATTAAATGTGATATGACGAGAAATATATGTTTTGCTTGATTGAGGATCTAGACATATATAGCCTTATGGTGGGCACTGTACTCTAAAAAGACGCATGGTAACGAGCGAGGTTGCAATTTGTGACGATTGAAAGTGTGAAGAAGGGCAAACATAGACAGTCAAAAACACATACGAAGGAGTAGGCCAGAGCGACGTGAAACAGACATTCAAAAGGAGACTTTTGGTTAAGAACTGCTAAGGGCAACAAATTGATTAAGGTAGTAGCCGTAGCGAAAGCATAGTGTCTGAATTGTTGAGGAACCGAAGAGTGAAAAAGCAAAGCAAGTGTAGTCTGAATGACATGATAGTTTTTACGTTCTATACGTCCATTTTGATTTGCAGTGTAAGGACATGAAACTTGATGATGAATGCCTTGAGATTTAAAAATAGTTGAAAAAAATTGAAATTCTCCACTCTAATCAAATTGGACGACTTTAATTTGAAGACCAAAATGAGTAAGAACAAATTTATGAAATTGCACAAAAATAGTTGAAACTTCATTTTTTAACTTAAAAAAAAATAACCATATAAACCTAGTGCAGTTATCAACAAATAACAGAAAATGTTATTAACTAATGGTGGAGTTTATAGGAGAAAGACCCCAAATATCAATATGAACAATATCAAATGGACAACTAGCATGAGAAGTAGATGATGTAAAAGGTAAACGATGAATCTTAATCATTTGACATGGAGTACATAACTTTGTGATAGTCTCGTACAAGAATTATTACATGAAGTCAAAACATTTTCTAAAATAACAGAGGAGGGATGACCCAATCATAGATGCCATAAATTCGAAGTTAGAGTTAGTTTGAGTTAGCAGAGACATAATGGGCGGGGACGAGGGGGTCCGATACAATCCGTTAGTGAGGAAACCTCAGAGGAGGATTTGGTGTGACATCTGATCCTTATTAAGAAAATAATTTGAGTGAAACTCAACATATATAGAATTTTCACGACATAACTTGGTAACACTAAGAAAGTTGTGAGCAATGTTCGATGTGTAAAACAAAAATGTAAATTCAAGGGACGACATGTAGTTGATATGTTTGCAGTACCAAAGTGAGTGGTTTTACAAGGCTTACCCTTGGCGGTCACAATATGATTACCACCAGAATTGGGAACCGGTTGCTGGAGCAAGGATGAATTTGATATGAAGTGCTAAATGGCACCAGAATCCAGTAGCGACGATGAATGAGAGGTTTATGTGTGCTGGTGAGGGAGAGGTAGTAGGCCGACTGAATGGGCTTGTGAGGGAAAGAGGTTTAATGGTGGAAGGGAAGGATAGTTATAGGTGGTTGGACTGTAATTGGCCGGTAATGAAGGCCGATAAGAGATGTTTTGAAGATAATAGCAAATAGAGGCCGAATGACCCACTTTGTAGGGGTGGACACGGTTCGGTACGGTGTGGTCTGGTCCCGAGCCTAGACCGAAGTTTTGGGAAATTTTTTCGAAAACCCGAAACTGGCCCTAGTAGGGACTAGGACCAAAAATTTTGGTCCGGTCTCGGTTCGGTCCCAGTTCCTCCCATATCTTTTTTTTTTTGGTAAAACATTAAAATTTTTTAAATCAACAAAATCTACAGCCAAATAGTGATTAATGTGAGCACAAATCTCAGAAATAAATAGCAAACAGAAATTTATCAACCAATGTTCTAATTCTACGTTTATCAATCAACAGTGAGAATAAAAATTACAATTTGAAAATTGAAATTACACATTTCTATCATAAAAATTACATTTACAGTGAGGGACTGGCCTAAGACAGGTGAGGCAAGGAGAGGCGAGGTTAAGACGGGCAATACGAGGCGTCAGGCGAGGCGTCAGGTGGGCAAGCCGAAGACGGATGAGGCGAGGCATCAGGCAAGGTCTCAGGCAAGGCGAGCCGAAGAGAGGCAAGGCGAGCCGTCAAGAGAGGCGAGCCAAAGATGGGCGAGGCGAGGCGTCAGGCGAGGTCTCAAGCGAGGCAGAGCTGAAGACAGGTGAGGTGAGGTGTCAGATGAGACAAGCTGAAGACAGGCGAGGCGAGACGAGATGAGGTGAGGTGAGGCGTCAACCGTGGCCGACTAAAAAGTGGGAGTAGTTGAGCTTTGCAAATTACAAGTTGAGACAGCATCTGGTGAAGGTGTAACACCTGGGTTTTTGTTAAATGAATTTCGGATTACGTGATTGTAATCGGTAGAGTTTCGGTCGAAATTATTAGCATAGAACTTGTACTACTATTTAAGGAAATCATTTGAGGATAATAGGCAGGAGAAAATTATAAGTTTTCGACCGAAAGTGGATAGAATAACGATATTGTTAAATGAATTAGGTCTAAGGGAGTTAGATAATTATTATTATTTTATAAAAAAATATTAATAAAACAAAACAGAGGGAGGAACGAAATCCCCCTTATTTCGGTTCTTCCTCCCCACCCGCTAGCTCCCTTTCAGTGTTCTCCCTTCCAGCCGGCGCCGATCCTCTTCAATTCTTTGTCAACCTTCAGATTTATGGTAAGTTTAGTTAGTTTTGAGTAAATAATTAGCCATTTAGTTATTTTGAGTGGTAAAACTAAGGTTAGAGCAAATATTTGTTAGTTTTAGTAAAACCCTAGGTGGTAGGTATGAAATTTCAGGATTTAGTCGTATTAGTCGTGTATTAGTGTTTAAGTTGGAAGAATGAGTAGATTATAGATTTTTATGGAGAAAATTGAGTGTTTAGACAATAGGATAACTCGGGTTGAGGAACGGTTTCCGTTCAGCCAAATCTGGCTAAGTTGTGGATGACCAATTAGGAAATGGATGAAACCATTAGAAACTAAACATCCTGAAGAGCCCGTAGCACTTTGGATTTTCCAATTCGGACGAGTATTGGAGAAGTTATGAATTTCCAAAGTTTGATCGGAAATTGGGTTAGATTTCGGGTTAGAGAGTTTTGGTTTTGTACGAGTTATGACTTTCGAGCTAGAGATTTATGAGTTGAACAAAGTAGAATTAATGGATGTGTGATTTTATAGGTATTCCAGTTAGCGAGCGAACTACTAGTTTCGGCATATGAATTGCTAAGGATGCCATGTAAGTAATGTAGTACGAGTTTTGCCTTCGGGCTTATATCACAGTTCAGTAAGATGCATTGTACATTTATTTTATGTTATGCTTTCATGGTTGTGTATAATTGTTTTAAAGTAAGAGAACGAAACGAAAATGAATTTTCATATATTTATGAGACGAAAACAGTAGGATGTGAGTAGTGAAGAACGAAATTAAAAACATACGTAAGTACATAATGAAGGTGGGGTTGATTGGGATGGTCCTATGAGGGGGGCCGTTAGGTTTGCCATTCCTTCCTCCGCTTTACGTCGCGGCCCTGGTACTATTAAGGGGATTGCGAGGAGTACCACTTTACTAGGCCTATGTTGGTTTTGTTCTATGAGGGGGACTGTGAGATGAGTCACCTTGGTCTATCGCGTAAAGAAGAACCCAGTAATAAGAAGATAAAGGAGATATAAGAAAGATGTGAAAACGAAAGTAGAGACGAAACTCTGGAAACTGCATGTGTTAAGGGATGTTTGATTTAGTGTGTGTTTATGTGCATTACTTACTTAGCATTAGACTAATAGTTAAGTTCTGTGATGTAGGTGACGAAGCGATAGCTGGTGAGTACCCAGAGCGAGCCAACGCTAGGAGGCAGTTGGAGGAGCACGCTCGTGGATGATCTGGCCGGCTGCTAGGGAAATTTTTGAAGCGGTATTCATAGGTACGGGTGTAGAGGTCGAGTTGGGGTTGTTTTGAGTTATTTTGTAACGAAAATAGATTTCAGTAGTAGTCTGAATGTATTTAACGGTTTTTAGTTGATTATAAGAATGATGGTTCTGTTGTTTTTAACGTCGAGTCGAAATTGATCGTATTGAAAAAAATTGAGGTTTCATTGAGGTTCGGTGAGAGAAGTGTCGACCGGTAGGCTTAGTGGTCGACCAGACCCTGCAAGTATCGACCGCGAGGGTCGACCTGCACGGACAGAGGCAAAGTAAGTGTCGACCTATGGTTGTAGGTGTCGACAGGTAGTGTAAAAATGACAGTGGTATCGACCGCGAGGGTCGACTTGAGCGGACAGAGATGATTGAAGTGTTGACCGCTAAAGAAAAGTGTCGACCGATTTGTGGGTGAGTAGAAGGAGGTCGACCTGTGTCGGCAGAGACGAACAAAGTGTCGACCGGTGCCGACAGAGGTCGACCGAAAATGTCTTTTAATATTTTAAAGACTCGATACTCTATTTAAAATTATTTTTAACCAAAAGTCTTCCGCTGCGAGGTTTTCAGTCGATTTTAAAAGTGTTGTTTCAAGTCGAAAAACAAGTTTCAAATTTTTAAACGAATTTATCAGTGGATCATGAATAAGAGCAGTGAGTAGTAGTGGTTAGCGAATCAGAATCGTGGTGGATTTTTGGGTCGTGACAAAGATGGTATTAGAGCTTTTACCCAACCGGAAGTGTGGCCGACGAGAACGTCGGGCCCCTATGAGGAGGGGTGGATTGTAAAGGCATGAGCGTCTGTCACAATTCCCACACCGCTTGGGAAAAATTAAAGTAGATAGTTAATTATTAGTAGGAAGGGATGTTACAGGGGTTAGAGTCAGTAAGTCAAACCGTTCAAATGATTACCTAACAGCGCCAATCGCCACACGACGTACTTCGACAACTGTAAGTGTTTAAGTTTAACTGTAGTTATTACATGTTTATGAGAGTAATTGGTTTGATCAGGAAATTAACTAAGATGTCTAGACGACCAAGATGCCCACGAGCACCGAGAGAGACAACCGAACCAAGAAGCGAGGATGATTCAATGACGATCCGACAGTTGACAGAGTTAGTAAATCGGCAGTCTCAACAGTTAGGGATTATGCTGAATCGAGAAGTACAAGGCAGTGTTGGCTCTAGTTTCAGCCATGATCAGTTAGGTGACAGATTTCGGAGGTTACGGCCACCGACGTTTGAGGGACAGTCAACAGACTCGACAGCTATAGAGGAGTGGTTCGTACCATGGAAAGTATGTTTAAGTATGCGAAGGTGGCAGAAGAGGATAAGGTTGCATTGGCCACGTTCCACCTAGTGAAGGATGCTCGATTCTGGTGGGAGTTTATATAGAGGCCACCGCTGATACTCAGCATGTGTCTTGGGAAAAGTTCAAGGATACCTTTTATGACAAGTATTTTAATAGCACAGTTCAGGCGACGAAGAGGATGGAGTTCTTACAACTGAAGTAAACCACTTCAGTGACGGAGTACAATCGGTAATTTGAGTATTTTTCCCGATTTGCGAATAATCTGGTAAGCCAGAATGAAGATAAGGTGTTGCAGTTCGTACAGGGATTAAAGCCGGAAATATACAAGAAAGTGAAGATAGCGGGTATACGGAACGTGCCTTACTTAGAGGTGGTGGCCAAGGCCCTTAAGGTGGAAGAGGCCGAGATAAAGTGTGTTAGGCAAAGAGAAGCCCCGAGGAGGTTTTTCCGTGAGATTACTTCTCAACAGAACAGAGGTGTCCTTCATCAGCAACAACAGAGAGGCACTAAGAGGCCTAGTGATAGACAGAGCACTCAAGGGACAAGCAAACAGACATAGGAGATTAGGAGGTATCCTCAGTGTCAGAAGTGTTTGCGATACCATCCGGGCGAGTGCAAGTTGAGTTCAGGAAGATGCTATAACTATAATGAAGCCGGATATTTTTCAAGAGATTTCTCTAAGCCCAGAGTTACCCGATGTTTCAATTGCAATGAGGTGGGCCATGTTAGCAGAGATTGCCCAAATCTAAAGAAGGGTCCGACGCGTACAACACCGAGAGTATTTGCCATGATCGAGTCAGGTGAGGATGACCAGCAAGCCATAGTGTCAGGTACTATATTGGTAAACTCTGCACCTGCATATACTTTGAATGATTCTGGTGCGACACACTCGTTCATTGCAACTACGTTCGTGGTTAAGTTGGATGGATGGCCTGTGTCAACGGACTATAGTTACGAGGTAATGTTGCCTTATGGTGGGCGTATGCATTCAAATCAAATGGTGCGAGATAGTGTAGTATCGGTGGGAAGTAAGAATTTATTGACCGATCTCATTATTATGGGTATAACGGGATATGACGTGATATTGGGAATGGATTGGTTGTTCAAGCACTATGCTACAATTGACTGTAGGGAGGGCACGATGAATTTTCAGCTGCCGGATGGTGAGAAGCATACCTTTCAAGCCGCAAAAAATGCCAGGAGGATATCTGCCATGGCGCCTATCAGTGCTCGTCAAGTTTTGAGCTGTGAGTGTTTTGGTTTTCTTGCCGATATTATTGATGTCCAAGTTCCCAGAGAGTTAAAACCTCAGGATATTCTCGTTATTAAGGATTTCTTGGAGGTTTTTCTAGATGATTTGTCTGGTCTACCTCTAGACCGAGAAATAGAGTTTACTATAGATGTGTACCCAGAAGCTAAGCCGGTGTCGAAGAATCCTTATAGATTGGCACTAACGGAGCTGAAGGAGTTAAAGAAGCGATTAGGAGAGTTGGTGAAAAAAAGGTTTATATGCCCTAGCTTTTCGCCGTGGTGCGCACCGATCCTTTTTGTCAAGAAGAAGGATGTATCGTTACGAATGTGCATTGACTACAGGGAGTTGAACAAGCTCACGGTTAAGAATAAATACCCTTTGCCAAGGATAGACGATCTGTTTGACTAACTCTAAGGTGCACGAGTGTTTTCAAAAGTTGACCTGAGATCGGGATATGACAGGTTAGAGGATATTCCAAAGATGGCGTTTCGGACGCGGTACGGGCATTATGAATTCTTGGTGATGTCCTTTGGGTTGACAAATGCTCCAGGTGCCTTTATGGACTTAATGAATAAAGTGTTCCATGACTATCTCAAGAAATTCGTTATAGTGTTTATCGATGAAATATTAGTGTACTCTCGTAGTGAGGAGGGTCATAAAGAATACTTGAGGTTGGTGTTGGAGACCTTGAAGCGACACCAACTTTATGCAAAGTTTTATAAGTGCGAGTTTTGGCTAGATAGAATACAATTTTTTGGGACATGTCATCTCGAACAATGACATATCTGTTGATCCAACAAAGATCCAGGCAGTTAGGGAGTGGCCACAGCCAAAAAATGTCACGGAGATGCGGAGTTTCCTCGGGCTGGCAGGTTATTACAGGAGGTTCGGATTTTCAAAGATTGCGGCGTCTCTGACCCGTTTGACGAGGAAAACTGTGAGGTATCTGTGGTCCGAGGATTGCGAGCACAGTTTCCAGACATTGAAGCAGAGACTGACTAGTGCTCTGATTTTGAAGCTTCCTACTGAGGACGGAAAATTTAATATTTATTGTGATGCTTCCAAGGTAGGTCTTGGATGTGTGCTGATGCAGGAAGGGAAGGTGATAGCCTATGCTTCTAGGAAGTTAAAGAATTACGAGCAGAATTATCCGAGACACGACTTGGAGTTAGCTGCGGTAGTCTTTGCACTAAAAATTTGCAGACATTATCTTTATGGACAGTCGTATGAAATATATTCGGATCACAAGAGTTTGAAGTATATCTTTTTTCAGAAGGAGTTGAATATGAGGCAGCGGCAGTGGTTGGAATTCGTGAAGGACTATGATGTTGAAATTAAATACCACCTCGGTAAGGCAAACATAGTGGCTGATGCATTGAGCAGGGTGACGGCATCTACTTCGGCGATGGATTCAGCTATGTCATTAACCTTGGAAGCAGAATTTCAGAAGTTCAACTTGGAGGTAGTGTCGAATGTCTCGGCTATGTTATTGGCTATGTCCTTAAAGCCTACGATTCTGGAGAAGATTAATTAGGCCCAGAAGGACGATGGGAAGTGCGATGAAATTAAAGCAAGCATGGCTTCTAGTGACAGGTCGAAATTCAATTATTCGGACGACGGGGTTCTTAAGTTTTGGAATAGATGGTTTGTTCCGATAATGAGGAGCTAAAGAGGGAGATATTGTCGGAAGCTCATTCTGCTAAGTTTTCTGTGCACCAAGGAAACGCCAAGATGTACAGAGATCTTAAACAATATTATTGGTGGCCCGATATGAAAAAGATTGTGGGAAAGTATGTTGAGGCGTGTTTAATTTGCCAGCAGATTAAAGTCGAGCATCAAAGGCCAGCAGGGAAATTACAGCCATTATCTGTTCCTGAGTGGAAATGAGAGTAGATATCGATGGACTTTGTTGTCGGATTGCCTTAGACAACAAAAGGTTATGATGGCATATGAGTGATTGTAGATCGATTAACCAAGTCAGCTCATTTCTTGCCAGTGAAGATGACGTACTCTATGGACCAGTTCGCCAAACTGTATGTTCAGGAGGTTGTACGGTTGCACAGAGTTCCCACTTCGATCGTATCAGGCTGAGACCCGAGATTTACGTCGAAGTTCTAGAAGAGTCTGCACAAAGTCATGGGTACGCAGCTCAATTTTAGTACGGCATTTCATCCTCAGACTGACGGACGAATTGAGAGGACTATTCAGACGTTGGAGGATATGCTTCGGGCTTGCATACTGGAATTTTAGGGTTCGTAGAGCAAATACCTACCATTGGTGGAGTTTTCGTATAACAACAGCTTTCAGCCTACGATAGGTATGCCTACTTACGAGGCTCTTTACAGGAGAAAATGCAGATCTCCGTTATATTGGGATAAATCGGCGAGGCAAGATTGGTTGGTCCGGATATTTTGCAGCAAACAGTAGAGAAAGTTGCATTTATTCATCAACGTATTTTAACAGTTCAAAGCCGACAAAAGAGTTATGCAGATCAACGGAGAAGAGAGTTAGAATTTGAGGTGGATGATGAAGTTTTTCGAAAAATTTCATTATTCAAAGGAGTTGTGAGATTTGAAAAAAGAGGCAAGTTGAACCCAAGATTTATTGGACCATTTCCTTTTACGAAGAGAATAGGAAACAGCTTACCAGCTGCAGCTACCAGCCTCGATGGAGGGAATTCACAATGTAGTCCACGTTTCCATGTCGATGAAGTGTATGCGAGATTCTTCCCACGTCGTGGAACAGAAAGATATAGAGATTCAATCCACATTGACGTATGAGGAGAAGCCAATGGAGATCTTGGATTATGGAGTGAAGATTTTACGCAACAAGGAAATTCCACTGGTGAATGTGTATTATGGCACAACCACAATGTGGAATAAGCAAGCTGGGAGCGGCAACAAGACATGATGAGCAGATATCCAGGATTGTTCGAATAGCAAATTTTGAGGACAAAATTTCTTTAAGAAGGGTGAGATGTAACACCCGGATTTTTGTTAAATGAATTTCAGATTTCGTGATTGTACTCAGTAAAGTTTCGGTCAGAATTATGAGCGGAGAATTTATACTATTATGTAAAAAAATTATTTGAGGCTAATGGGCAGGAGAAAGTTATAAGAGTTCGATCATAAGTAGATAGAATAACGATATTGTTAAATGAATTAGGTCTAAGGGCAGTTAGGTAATTATTATTATTATTATTTTATAAAAAAAATATTAATAAAACAAAACAGAGGGGAGGAACGAAATCCCCCCCTGTTTTGGTTCTTCCTCGCCACCCGTGAGCTCCCCTTCAGTGTTCTCCCTTCCGGCCGGTGCTGATCCTCTCCGATTCTCTGTGAACCTTCAGATTTATGGTAAGTTTAGTTACTTTTGAGTATATAATTAGCTATTTAGTCATTTTGAGCGGTAAAACTAAGGTTAGAGGAGTATTTGTTAGTTTTAGTAAAATCCTAGGTAGTAGGTATAAAATTTCAGGATTTAGTCGAGTATTAGTCGCGTATTGGTGTTTAAGTTGGAAGAATGAATATATTATAGGTTTTTATGGAGAAAATTGAGCGTTTAGATAACCGGATAACTCGGGTTGAGGAATGGTTTCCATTCGGCCACATCCGACTAAGTTGTGGATGTCTAATTAGGAAATGGATGAAACCATTAGAAGCTAGACATCCTGAGGAGCCCGTAGCACTTTAGATTGTCCAATTCGGACGAGTATTGGAGAAGTTATGAATTTCTGAAGTTTGATCAGAAATTGGGTTAGATTTCGAGTTTAGTAGAGAGTTTTGGTTTTGTACGAGTTATGACTTTCAAGCTAGAGATTTATGAGTTGAATGAAGTAGAATTAATGGATGTGTGATTTTATAGGTATTCCAGTTAGCGTGCAAACTACTAGTTTCGGCATATGAATTGATAAGGACGCCAGGTAAGTAATGTAGTAGGAGTTTTACCTTCGGGGCTACATCACAGTTCAGCAGAATGCATTGCACGTTTATTTTATGTTATGCTTTCATGGTTGTGCATCATCGTTTTAAAGTAGGAGAACGAGACGTAAATGAATTTCCATGTATTTATGAGACAAAAACAGTAGGATGTGACTAGTGAAGAACGAAATTGAGAAGATACGTAAGTAGATAATGAAGGTGGGGTTGATTGGCATGGTCCTATGAGGGGGGCTGTGAGGTATGCCATTCATTCTCCCGTTTTACGTGGTGGCCCTGGTCCTATGAGGGGGGATTGCGAGGAGTACCACTTTATTAGGCCAAGGTTGGCTTTGTCCTATGAGAGGGACCGTGAGATGGGTCACCTTGGTCTAGCGCGTAAAGAAGAAGCTAGTAGTAAGAAGATAAAGGAGATGTAAAAAAAAGACGAAAACGAAAGTAGAGACGAAACTGTAGAAACTGCATGTGTCAGGGGATGTTTGATTTAGTGTGTGTTTATGTGCATTACTTATTTAGTGTTAGGCTAATAGTTGAGTTCGTTCTGTGATGTAGGTGACAAAGCAATAGCTGGTGCATACTCAGAGCGAGCCCAAGACTAGGAGTCAGTTGGAGGAGCACGCTTGTGGATGATCTGGCCGGCTGTTAGGGTAATTTTTGACGCGGTATTCATAGGTACGTTTTAGAGGTAGAGTCGGGGTTGCTTTGAGTCATTTTGTAAAGAAAATAGATTTCAAATGTTCAGTAGTAGTCTGAATGTATTTAATGATTTTCAGTTGATTGTAAGAAAGATGGTTCTGTTGTTTTTAATGTCGAGTCGAAATTGATCGTATTTGGAAAAATTGAGGTTTCATTGAGGTTCGGTGAGGGAAGTGTCGACGGGTAGGCTTAGTGGTCAACCAGACCTTGCAAGTGTCAACCGTGAGGGTCGACATTCGTGGACAGAGGCGAAGTAAGTGTCAACCTATGGTTGTAGGTGTCGACCGGTAGTGTAAAAATGACAGCGGTGTCGACCGCGAGGGTCGACTTGTGCGGACATAGATGATTGAAGTGTTGATCGCTAAAGAGAAGTGTTGATCGGTTTGTGGGTGAGTAAAAGGAGGTCGACCCTGAGGGTCGATCTCTGTCGGCAGAGATGAACGAAGTGTCGACTGGTGCCGACAGGAGTCGACCGAAAATGTCTTTTAATATTTTAAAGATTTAATACTCTATTTAAAATGATTTTTAACCAAAAGGCTTTCGCTGCGAGGTTTTCAATCGATTTTAAAAGTGTTGTTTCAAGTCGAAAAACAGGTTTTAAATTTTTAAACGAATTTATCAATGGATTATGAATAAGAGCAGTGAGTCGTAGTGGTCAGCGAATCGAGAATCGGGGTGGATTTTCGGGTCGTGATAGAAGGTGAGGCCAATCTTGATTTGGAAGTCAAGGAGAGGCGAGGCGAGGCGAATCGAAAGTTAGGAGTTCTGGAAGTTTGGAATTGAAGCTTCAGCCTTCAGTTTTTATTTTTTTTACCTTCGGTCGGTCCGGTCCCCATTTTTTGGGATTTCGGGCTATGTACTGAGGACCGGACCAAAATCTGGTGGGAACTGGGCTATGGACCGAGGATCGGATGTGGTCCTCGATGTGAGATCGAAACTGGAACAAAATTAGTGGTTCGATCCGGTTCTCGGTCTGTGGTCCCGCTCACCCCTACCATTTTGTGGCAAATTTGACACTTTAGTTTGTAATGTTTAGCTGGGCGTGGACGCCAAGAGGTAGATGGTTGAGATTGCACAGAACTGATTGGGAATGGAATTGTGGGAGGCTGAGCTCTCTATTAAAAATTATAGGTTGGCTGAGAAGACCGGTTTGGTCGAGAACCATGTTATGTAGCAACATTAATTTGGAGGGGACCAGATACCTAGGGAATGGAATAATTCCTCCATTGTAGGTTGATCGGCTCTGTTAGTGATGGAGGTGACAAATGCATTATAATCACTCCCCAGTCCCCCAAGGAAGTACAACACTTGATCATGATGAGAAATTGGTTCTCGAATTGTGAAAAGTGTGTCGCACAAAGTGGAAATCTTTTGTATGTGTATATATATATATATA
Source organism: Begonia peltatifolia (assembly GCA_022433055.1). NCBI lineage: Eukaryota > Viridiplantae > Streptophyta > Magnoliopsida > Cucurbitales > Begoniaceae > Begonia > Begonia peltatifolia. The sequence continues at coordinate 9,889,100 of CM039526.1, read as the reverse complement.
TAAACAGTGGAAGAGACGCCATCTTTGGTGAGAGAATGCAGCTGGCTTCGCAGGTCGGTGACCTGTGCGAGTGAAGAGGATGCAAACATCCATGCCAGCGCTTTCCAGATTTCACTGGTGGTGTTAAAGCAAGCTATCTAAGGAAGAAAGTTTTCAGAGAGGGAAGAAAATATCCAGCTCATAATGAGTCGGTTGTAGCGTTGCCATATCGAAAAACCTGGGTTAGGTTGAAGAGAAAGAGAGTCGAGGTATTGAGGGGAAGAGGAGCAGGAGCCATTGAGGACTTGGTTGATGCCATTAGCTATGACTATTTTCAGAAGTTGGATTTTCCAAACAAGATAATTAGAGTTATTAAGTTTGATGGTGAGGGATTGAGTCATGGAGGGAAAAGGAGGGAGGAAGGACGAAAGAGAAGTAGATGGGGAGGAAGGAACCGTAGAACGAGGCCATAACTCAAGTTTCCTAGCTCTGATACAAGTTGGGAAACAAAAAACCAAGCATCAAGGGAGAGATGAAAGGAGCCTATAAGGGATTTGAGTGAAGGCCGATAGGAGGAAAATGATTAACAGTAAAAAGACTGTTGAAGAAGGAAGAATGAAAACCGAGAGAGAAACTATTTCGATTTGATATATTTTTAGAAAGTATAATTACATTTTGTAAATCAATCACATACACACTTTGCAACCTAACTATGGTAAGACTAATACTTGCAATGCAGTGTCCATTATTTTCATTTCCATCTCCAGCTTCTCTAGTGCAACCATAGATTCTCAAGAGTCAGACAAATTCGCTTAAGAACAAAAGCTTTTTTTCGACACTCCCGTCTCAGCATCATTGAGCTCCTTGAGCTCTGAATCCAGACAACGAATAGAAGCCTCGGTGGTCTTAGAACGTGTCTCAGCCATTAGCGATCGTTGGTGCTCTGATACAGTTTGTTATTGTTTAAAAAAATATTTTTCACATGATCTTTTTAAACAGGAAGTTTAAACAGTAATTTTAAAAGATCATTTCACTTGATCTTTTTGAAAACTATTTTTCTTTGATCTTTTTGAAAAATATTTTCACTTGATCAAGTGAAAAATATTTTCCAAAAATGACCTTCTCCATATCTTTTTGAAAAGTATTTTTCAAAAAGATCATTTCACTTGATCTTTTAATAACTAAGTTTAAAAGAAAGTGTTGAAAAAAGATTAGTTAACTTGATCAAGTGAAAAATGTCTTCTTTTAAATTTACCTACGTTACCTTCAATGTTTTGAAACTCAAGAGTTTTATCATTTTCAGTGAAGCTCTCAACTTGTTAAAGCAAGTCTCATGTCAACATCTCACTTGTGCCATATGATTGACAACTTTAGCTTTCACCAACTCTAATCATTTCAGTTATCTCACCTTCAATTTCTTTAGGAAAAAGCATTTTTTAAGATTTTTAGCAGCACAAGCAATTACTCTTCCCTCTTACCATACTTCACAGTTATACAATTTGTTTGATGTCACCATAAAATTGCGTTAACCAGAAGTGCCGATTAACGAGACCTGAAACCGGTAATAGCTTGGGTTAATAGTGTTATTGCAAAGAATATCAAAACATGACATGGTTTATGTGGTGACAATTTTTTTTGCAAGCAACTGAAATTGAGAATTATACTTTATTTACAAAGAAGCTAACTTGCTCTTTGTATATTTGCTTCAGATCCACAATATCGGCAGGAAGCTCCTTCACCTGAACATACAAACAGTCAGTTTTTAATTGCTTCACAATTTTTTCACTTGAACCAAATGTAAAAGAACACTTAGTTGAGAAATATATGCACCTCTTCAACATGTTCTCCCATTAACACTGGGGCACCAGAGTTCCTCGTCCTTAGAGCATTGCACATATATATACGTGAAAAAGACTAACGTGTTGGTGACCAGGTTCCATCAAGTTTTTTATAGATGACAACTCACTAAAATAGGCTTTCTTATAATTGTGCAATGCAAAAAGCGTAAAACTCCTACCACGACGTGGACTGCTCTTCCCACGGAAGGAAGCTACTGCCTAAAGTACCGGCTTGAAGTCCACTATCTCGTCTAAGCCTACAACAAAACCAATATTGTGAAAATCCTACTAAGCACTAAGGAAAGAAACAAATCTAAGTCCTATACCGGGACTAAGAACCCAATCTGAAAGAAAGATAACAACAATGGATTCTGATGTGACCAATGTGCAGCTCTCTAGCACCACATAACAAACTTGAGTAACGATGCCGCCCTTAATACGTAGGTTACTTGCACATCAAGCACAAGGTCAACCAAAGAAAGTCTAACCATATACCACAAAACTATAATCGACCCACGTGTCAGTCAAATCTTCATCCATGTGCCATGTATCATGTGATCATAAATGCATAAACATACAATGTCAAGTACACACCAATTCATCCATGCCAATTTCTATGTACATGAAATGCTATTTTATCATCTTTTGTTAAGTTGCATGATGCATGAATGACATACCTAATCAGCACATTATATGTTATATAGACATAGAAATCTAGACATGTAAACCTAGTGGATTTTCAAGCAATGACTGTGCTTCTTCTTCACCAAGTGGTCCAAGTTTTGTTTTATTAATCTTATTTCCAAATCTTTATAGGTAAATTCATGCAAGAATCTAACTTGATTCCCAAGTAGTTCAAACAAAGCCACGTGGACAACAAGACCTAAACCTAAACCCGCGACAACTAGTTTCCATATATTTTTATTTTTGTTAAGTCCAGGTTTCCTAATCTTTAGATGTTTAGTATTTGTTTCCTTATCAACTTATGATATTTTGATTATTTTAATTATTAGTGTATCCTATTTAAAGACATAAATATTGTGGCATTAAGCTATCCAATATACCTTATTTTTGAGTTTACTATTTGTGGTGAGAATTTTTTTATTTGTTCTTTCTGAAGAACTAAATCTTCTTCAAATGAAAACTTGAAAATCAACTTGATAGTTTTGATTCTAACTACAAGTTTAGTTACAGATGAAACTTTTTGTTTGACAAGGTTCCATTAGCAAGGTTCGATCGGGGTCAAATTACTCATATTTGATTCAAATGCATTCCTGAGTTTTATTCTGCATTGTTGAAGAGTCTTGAACGTGATATACTCGTGGTTGTCTTCACCGTGTTTATTTAGTATCCCATTTCATCGCGTTTGTAAAATCTTTCTAGAATTCTAGTTTCATACCAATATCATTGCCTAACCCCTTACCATGTGCTATGACATTCTCCCACAAACTTGGAAAAAGAGAATGAATCTAAATATGACTACTACACCAAAACTAGGCACAAAGAATATTTAGGCGTTACAACACTAAACACTATGACATCCAATCTGTCCATTCATAAGTATACACAATGATAGTTGCATGGTTTATAAACCATAAAGCTTATGTTTTTTAATAAATAATTTGTTATAAAAATCATTTAAGTGTTTAACGTTTAGAAAAATTTAGTATTTGGGCTTTAGTGCCCTCTATTGGGACCTGGGGTCCTTTAACAATATTTTTGCAATTTCACTTGGGCGTTGGGGCGCCCGTGCAGTGTTTTATAACAATTTCTATGAACTGGTGCACTCCCAACGGGTGCAGTAGTGCTCTGAATTGACTATTTTAGGTTTTCTCGCAATATCAGTTCATATTTCTTTTGATTTCTAACAAAGTTTCAATTCCCAAATGTTCTAAACATCACAACATATTAATTTAATTCCCAAATAATGTTTATAAACAATTTTTTCAAGAGTTATAATGGATTTAAGGCGCCATTTGCACATATTAGTAAACTGAAAGGGTAAAGAGTAACTTAAAATCTCGGTTTCGCTTCGAGGTAAAACTGAAGTAGAAATTTTAAATCAAAACTAAGATTTAAAAACGAAATAATTTCCTAATAAAAGCGCCAAAAGCTTGTTAGTGTTTTTACATAACACAAGTGCACGTGTTACCATAAGAAATGAAGTGACAAATAGAGTGTCAACCTTACAAAGAATTGATACAATAAACTGTTCATTACTAACATAGTTTCACATCCATTTTATTTAAATGATGAAAATTGTGATTTGTTTTTATGATTAAACTAACTAAATAATCAGAGGAAAAAATTCATTACTAACATAGTTTCACTTTCAATTAATTTAAATTCCAAATTGCATTTATCCATCAACACTACACCTACTTAAATTATCTATCTCTTCTAATTGATTCAATTGCATGAGTTTGTTAATTGAGAACTCTAATTATTTGAAAGCCTATCTCGATGTCAATTAGAAATATCTTTTTAAATTCAATTCAATATATTTCTAAAATAAAATGTAAGTTCTTTATGTGATTACACACATTATGTATGCAGGTATATCCCTATCCAACATAAACTCCATGTTTTCACATGATGATCGATATTAGTTTATCCATATAAAACATGTAAATCTTTTTCTTGAATTCTTACACACGATAACATTAATATAATTAGTTGTTCATTAATCAGATTATCAACCAATCCCAGAAAAAATAAACAAACTCAATACCAGAGAAAATTATTGAAAAAGATAGAAATCTAACTAAGATACATGTTGAGTTCAAATCATACCCCAGAATAACGATTTAGTTCATGATTGCAAGAGTACAATCAACATTAAAAGTATTATAATTGGTATTCATGGAAACCACAATGAAATTAAAGAGTTGAAAAAGAGAGATAAAACGAGATAAATTCCTCTGTCTCAATGTTCTGCCGTGTGTCGCTGTAATCGCCACCATAATCATCAGTAAACAAGCGTCTAAAATCTCCATTTTTCTGTCAAATTCTGGAGTCTTCCACTTCTTCTTTTCTCTAACAACTGTGTAAAAGTTATTATTTTTATAGTATTACTAATTTTTGAATAAATTTGTCACGTTATTAAGAGGGTCAATGGGTCATGGATTGACTCGTTTTGTCATTTAGCGACTACGTTAGATTTTTTGGTCAATTAGTTAAAATTAATAATTTAGAAAATTTCTCTGTTGTTTAATTGGAGGAATTTGATATTAGATAATTTAAGATTTACAGCAGACAATATTTTGGATAACATTTGGAGTTGTCAAGAATAAAATTACAAGAATTTTATGTTAAGTATTTAATTGGGGTAGAAATGTAACTAAAGAAAGTGTTTTATTGAATAGGGTAAAAACTCTATTCATTCTCTCATTTTCTCCATCACAGCGGAAAAGAGATTGAGAGAGTGTGTGTGTACGCGCGCGCGTGCCTTTCGTTGCAAGAGAAGGTGGGAATTGTGTTCTCTGTACCTCAAGCATCATCAACATTGGTAAATTTTTTGCCTCCATTTTAAATGTTAAAGTGTAGGGTTTTGGAAACCATATTCGAGCTTAGAAACTCAAATTTGTGAGGGTTTTTGTTTTTGTTTATATGAGTACGTTTAAAGTTTATTTGAGTTATTTGTTCGATTAGAAGTGAGAAATGACTAAGGAAGACAATTTTTGAACTTCCTATCGCTGGAAATCACTTAAGTGTCAGGTGTCGAATAACTCAAGGGCAATACCTTCAACTCTCTTCCAATCGCATGGTTTTGAAGTGTCGGTCGACAATCCACAATGGTCAACACTTGGGAGATCTCAAAGGATGTCAACCACACAACATTTTTATTTTGAAAAGGTGTCGACACTTCTGTGTAATTTTTCTGAAACTTAAGCGGTATGAAGTGTCTACTGTGTTTATGAAGTGTCAATCGCAAGGTTAACCGAGGGAATAAAGTGTCGGCTGGTACCCTTAAAAGTGCCGACCGCTTGGAGGAAGTTCACAGTCATTAATAGTACATTTGTATAGACTCTAGAAATGGTATAGGACCACCATATTAGTCATTTGAGATTGAAAAAGTTATTTATGACATTGACATTGTTTTAGGTTTGGATGACTTTGCGAATTTTGAGATAGTTGCTGAGGTTTCTCCTCTAGTTGGAAGAATAAATGCTCGACATAAAGAAAATGGTTTTATATTATTTACAATACATTGCATCACTATTTTCTAAAGTCATATTTTGGTGAGTTTTCACTTATAGAAAACCTGATAGAGTCTGATTGTCAGTATTAAACTATAGTGTTTTAAGGTTAATATATTTTGATGATGGATATTTTAATTGAAATTGAGTCATAATCAAGTTGTCTTTCATTAATGATTATGGTTATAATTGGATGATATGTAAAGTGAATTGATCTATCCTTGCTTTCATTGAAAATAACTTTGAACTTATGCTAACGTGTGTGTTCAAGAATCTTTGGTCAACAATGAGTTTTTACAAATTAAAGGTAAAATAATGCAAAAATGCTTCAAAGTGTCCACCGAACAATCATAATGTCGACCACTAGGTCACTTTACAAGATTCTAGAGAACTTCAAAGTGTCAACCAAACAATCATAGAGTCGACTGCTAGGTCACTTTATGAAATTCCAGAGAACTCCAAAGTGTCGACTGAACAATCATAGTATCGACCGCTAGACAACTTTATAGAATTCCAAAGAACTCCAAAGTGTCGACCGAACAATCATAATGTCAATCGCTAGACCACTTTACAGAATTCTAGGGAACTCCAAAGTGTCGACCAAACAATGATAGTGTTGGCCACATGTCCAAATGTAAAAATTCAAGAGAACTTTAAAGTGTAGTCCAAACAATGGTAGTTTCTACCGCATGAACAATCCAGACATTTAATAGAACTTCAAAGTGTCGACCGAATTGTTGAACAGAATTAAATTTTACACACAATGGTTTACAAGTGTCGTGCAGTCAAACCATGTGTCGATTGGAGCATTGTCTAATTTAATGATGTCTATAAATATAGAGGAGCTGCCTCATCCAAAGAACAGAAACTTGAGAACCGCAACGAAATGCTGTTGAATTTCACGCAAATTCAAGTATCTATTTCAGTTTACACCTCTTTTAGTTCATCAGTTTGAGATTATATCCATTGAGGGTGTGTGAGAGTTGTGTTCATTGTTAATCAAACTATATTGTACCCTATAAACGAGTGAAGGGTGACTCTCTGAGAAATATTCTTATAAGGTTTTGATTGACGCCAGAAAAATCAATCTTGTACACTCAAAAAGTTGAGAACAAGAAGAATATTTAAGGAGGTGCCTTGAAGTGTGGACATAGACAAGGTTGATCAAAGCGCGTTAACAATTTGGTTGTATATCTCTCTCTTTAACTTTTTGATTGTCATTTACCATAAGCTAGTATATAGATAAATTGATCATATTGTTTAAAGAAATCATTATAATTAAACTTGGATAAATTTTATAGCTAATCATGACCTCATCCCCCCTTCTTGTGTTATTTTTTATTCTACAGCCAGCACGTCAGTATTTTGAAGTGTGTGTATGTACAGTTTACACGTTTATCCATATTTTTGTGACGAATGATTGATCTTCGTAATACTTTGGACAATTTCAGTATCAAAGTATCGAGAGAACATTCAGTACACCTTCTACTACTTGAAGGTTGTCTTATTTGCACATTACAAAATGGATAATAAGGCGCTATTGATGCGTTCTTTGGGTTTCGAATTCGTAAACCTGGTCAGGATATTTGTTGATTATCATTTATACGGGTTGTTTCATAGATGACCCTTATTCCTCGACAACCTGGATAACAGAGATGGATCTTCGAATCGCCGGTTGGTTGTTTCTTCTTTTTGGCTCATGAGGTGCTGTTAGACTTCGATCATCATCTTTCTATGTATATGTGCCAGAGAGGTCTTTGAGTGACCCTCTTTTTTCTTTGGGCTGAATTTTTATATGATAAGTATGATGATAACATATTTTTGTGTAATCTTCTATTTATACAACAATGTTTAACTGAATGCCTCACATGTGGCCTGTGGAACCGATTTTTTAAAATGATAGAAAATTAGTTTTCATGCAACGATGTTTGAAAATAATTTATTACATCATTATGTTTTTAAATGAAAGTTGAAAGAAGTTTCACATTCATTTACTATAACACTTTCACTAAGTTAGTTACTCACATTAAACGACTCCCTCTCTTTTTAGGTAAGGACAAGAGTAGTCAGTAACCGAAGCTCAGTTGTGATTACCTTTATTTATTCGTTTCAGTGTTTAGTTGAATTCATGGTGGTGACTTAACTTTTATTTAGACTTGTACAAGATACTTGAAATGAACTTAAGATTGAGATATTATTAAATTGTTATTTTATTATTACACTATGATATCTGTAATCACTTTGTAGATCTTGATTTTTAATTAATGTTCAAGTCTTTCATTGCGAACCAAGTTTTGGGCTGGTGATCGAGTTCTCTCTAAATTGAGTCACCCGATTTAGCGTTCTGTTAAGCGCGCCTGCAGGTTGTGACAATATATTCTCTTTAAAATTGCTTCTTTTGTATGATTTCTTCAAGATTTAGTATGTTTAAATATATCTTTAATTTGACTTGATTACAGTCCTTGAATAATAATTTTCTTTATATATTTAGTTTTCCAAATCTCTCTAATTTTAGAATATACAAAACAATATTCAAATCTATCGAGAATCTACAAAAAAAACTATTGATATCAATAATGTTTAGAACATGTCGGTGGCAAACTTTAATTTTTTCTACGTATTTGATAAGTAATAATACAAAATATAATAATGTTATATTATTATTCATATAAATTTATTGTCAAAATAACTCATTTTGGAAAGTTATCATATATCTATTAGCAGTTGGACGCTTGAAATATGCTATAAATATGCACAATGCCATTCATTTGATATGATGTAGAGATAGTAAGTTGATTACAGTCAAGTCCAAAATTAGATAAATGGATATTGGTTAAACATATTTTCAAGCATAAGCATATTCTGACCAGAATTTTATTTTACACAATAAATAAGTTCTAATATCTAGAATCATATAGATTATTAACACTTGATCTTTGGCTCCATATTCACCCAGAGTAGATGAGCTATTTTTTGGAGAAGTATCAAAGGTGATTATTCTAACTTGACCATGGAAACTAAATAAATAGCTACGTGTAAAGAAATTAACGAAGTTTTTTGGCTCCACAAAATCTCTAGTGACGTGGAAGTTGATGATGTGTAATGACTAATTTATATAAACTATTATGATTATGCAATTTGTAAAACAATGCAATTTCAGTTTTCTTTCACTTTATAGTCTAACAATTGTGGGTGATTCAGCTTATGGGAAATAGGCACCGTTTGGTCCACCTCATGTGGGACAGCCAAACTCGAGCCCCACTTCACAGTAACTATTTATGTCCATTCACATCGTTCAGTCTTTCTTACAAAAAAACATATGCATAAATTATTTTCGATATTTTTCTAAAACATTATGCATGATATGTATAAACATAAAAATTTAAGCATTTCATACCTTCAATGTCAAAGCCCTTTCAATGTCCCTTCTATTCTAATCACAACATTGCATTAGTATAATATTAACAAGTGCGATAACATGAATATAACACCAACTCCTTGTTTTAATAACCACTAGCAGCTCCTTAAGACATTCAAAAATACTTTCAAATCATAAAAAATAGAGCATAAACTAGATGTCATAGATCACCAATCACACTTCAAATTAGCCTCTCACAATGCCCTTAAAAATGTTACCTTTCTATTCATAACTACTCATACATTTCTATTCACCCAAAATCCAGAATGGAGTTCAATCTTACTTTCGAGAGCCAAGAGAGAGATAGTTGTGGTTGTGGGTTTTATTTTTTCTCTTTCAAATGAGAAACTCATCCACCATGTATATACTTTTGTTATGTGAGAGGAGAGACCATATGAGGTGTCACCATTTTTTTTCTTATACATCAGTCATCTACCATGAAGTGTCCAATTCCACTTTCCCTTCTCAAGGTTGAGAAAAAGATAACTATTTCGTTTGTTCCTTAGTCTTACACATGAGAGTTATCTTTAGTTCAATTTAATTAAGTGAGAGGTGAGGTGTCAAACCAATTTAAGAGTGAGTTGGCCACTTGCTAGGGATCTAAGGTCTTCTCACTCTTCTAAGCATTCATGTTTATCTTACCTTATTAAATCATAATATGTACTTTTAACCTAAATAAATTTGTAACTGTTCAACTTCTGTGAGGTCTGCATAGAAATTCATATTTTTTACTTTATAAATCTTTCCATATTCCACCAACCTTCTATTTTATATTTTTTTGGGTCAATCCTTTTAGTATTAAAAAAATAGAGAGAGGAAGTATGGGGAGAAATGACAAGAAGATACTGGAACATCTATTTGGATGAGATGATGGAAGCAGACGTTCATTTTGGTCATGGTGCTAGGAAATGAAATCCCAAAATGACACCTTATATCTCATCAAAGCATAGATGTATTTATATTATAAATCTTAAAAAAAAAATAGAAATAATAATTTCAATTGAATATCTTTTTTTTTTTATTTATATTTCATTATTCAATTGAATTAGTCAGTTGAAATATCTATTTATTAATCCTTCATGTTTCATCTATAAATTATATATTTCTATTAATTGAAATAAATAGAAATAGTATATATATATATATATATATATATAATATAAAAGAATTAAAATGAAAAGGTGAAAATAAATAAATAAAAAAAAGAAAAAAACTATGGAGTTGTGTTGGATTGGCACTTAGAGATAATGAACATAAATAGAAAAAAAAAAGTACAGACGAAAGAATAAATTAAGGTATGGAAGAATAAAGTAGAAAAAAAATCTCGGATTTATGGTTTATTCAATCAATAAATAAATATAAGTAGAATAAATAAGCATAATCTCTTGTGTTTTTTTATTTGTTCATAGATTTCCAACAAAAATCAATTCATTGATCGTAATGTCCAAATTTAATATTTCTAGTATAAAATTACCATAACTTATGAATCAAATAATTACTACATAACTTATATATGTTATGAATTACTTTTTTAATCAATAATTAATAATAGTTAGATACAAGATGTATATGAAAGGCTAATAGATATTTAATCTATTTCTATTATAGATTTAATAAAAAGTTAATACATATGAAATGCTTTTATTTATTGTTCTAAGAATGCAAGTGTAGATATTTCTTGAAATTAGTTTAGAGTTGATGAGTATGTATAAAAGTATAAAGAGTTTCTATTAATTAATGATTATTATTAGAGTTTAGAATTACGAGTTGACACGTCAATTTATAATTTTATATTTCAGATAAGGAATATATGAATAAAATTATTAAATAATTAATTATTTAATAAACATTTAAAATTATATAAGACAAAACATTGTCTATGATAACAGTTTTCTAAAAAATCAGCACACTAGGACAATTATAGTCCAGACATACTTTAGAAATAAAAGCTTTGAATTTTGAAGCATCGCGATGCGACGACATTTCTTATTTGTAATTTTAGAAAATTTAATTTTATAAAAATTAACTAACAATCAACTTCAAATTTTGTAACAGAGTCAAAGTATTTTACGCTGCATCACAAAGAGAATTGTTCTTTAAACAGTATAGATCGATGTATCTACATTTGTACGGGTCATTCGAGGCGAAGAGAATTGATAGAAAAATTTGAGGTTTCAAAATTTCCACTATGGTCATATCATACATGAAAGGTATTTTCTCATCTCTTTAGTATTAAATTTGATCCTGTAAAAACAGCCAAATTGGAAATTGATATTTCTTGCAAAGTTAACTTGCAAAGTTAATTTCTTGCTGAAAAAGAGCAATTATGGTTACCAAATTTTAATGTTTTCTGTCATAATTAAGAGGAAAATATGCCGGCCAAAACATCGGCATATAATTTTCATTTATAACCTTAAACCTAGTGTTGGATTGGTCTTGTGGGTGTATTAATCTAGAATGGGAATTAAAAAATCTTTACGAGGTAATTCGAATTTAGTTAATTTTCAAAATTTTATGTGAAATTGGATTTTTGACGTAAAAATATGATTTAATGACAAGGTTGAAATTTGAAGAACAAAGGTCAGAAATCTTTGCATGAATATGGATGAGAATAAGTCTGGTTTGGAATCAACATTTTGAGAGTAGGAGGAAAAAATAAATTTTTCGACAATCTAGTAGACTGATCATCTCAGTCAGTGATGATGGTGAGACTGAGTGTTTAATGCGAGGTGTTTGGCCAACTATTGAGCTTTGTCTTGTTGACCGCTCCTCAAGTTAATTTTTGCGAACAATTTGTGGATAGTTCGTTTAATCAGAATATTATGACAGAAGGATTGAACATGCATAATATGTTGACCGCATATTGTTCTCGGCCACACCTGTGGTCAATTGTAATTTCTCCATGCTCAAGTGCGTCCCTCTCTGGTTAACCCTAACTGTTATAGGTTTATTGTGGGACGACCTAAACTCATTTTAGTAGAGCCTTAAGTTGGTTCGTATCCATGTTATGGATTCCAATACATTTTGAAAGAATCTTAGAAACTTACAGATGAATGTATTATGATAGATATGAATTTCAGACTAACTATTTGCCTCTAGATTCATGGGATTTTGACATTAGTAGGATACATTGGTTGAGGTAGATGTTTTATTTATTTTGTTCACATGTGCTAATATGATTTTTTTTAAAACCTATTTTGAGACATATCTGATACTGCATATTACACATCATGTCTATTTTTATTGTATATGTATGTTTTTATTGTCACGTTTATTTTGTGCATGTATCTTTACTATTGTTATTGATCGTCTGGTCGACTCAAGTGAAGGTTATTATTTGATGGTGTGATGTGTAAGATGTGCTTGCATAAATGGGGCACATGACTAGTGTGTGTCAAGTGACGGCAGATTAATAATTTAGTTAGAGTAAACTTCAATTGCCTATTATTGGGTTTTAGTGGTTTTGTTGACCAAGAGAGAAATAAGAAAAGAAAAAAAAGAGAGTTTTCTTCTTGTAGGGGTAGCGAGCGATTAGAGTTCACATATCTTCTGGTTTTGGTTTTTTGATTGGATGAAGGTAACACTCTTAGGTGGTTTATAGTTTAAGAGTTTTGCTATTTGTGGTGCTCTAGCTATAATTTTTTTATCTTGATTGATGAAAGAAGGTGGACAATGTTGGATCTGTGGATGTAGGATTAATTCCAAACCAAATTAAAATTATGTGTTGATTTTTCATTTATTTTTCTGCTTGGACATTTGTTTGGTTGTGTTATGTTCGTCTATGCTTACCGTTACAATTGGTGCGATGATCATGGAGATTCAGATTCGTGTTCTATTCTTGAGGGATTTTGATTTTTTATTTTTCTTTTATTTCAAGAAAGGATAAGATTTTTGATATTTCTGGCTAAGAAAAGATTAAAGATTCTGTATGGCTAAGTTTGAGATGGATAAATTCACCAGAGATAACGATTTTAGCCTATGGAGAGTTAAAATGAGGGCGTTGCTTATACATTAGGGCTTAGCTCAAGCAATTGACAGAGATGCCATGGAGAAGATGAAAATTAGCAATAACAATAAGGCAAAGGAGATTTAAGCTAAGCCACACAATGCAATTTTACTTAGTCTCGGTAATAATGTCTTAGAGAAGTAACCGAGGAAGATTATGCCCTTGCTGTTTGAATGAAAGTGGAGTCATTGTACATGAAGAGATCTTTAACAAATTGCTTATATTTGAAGAAAAAGTTGTACACATTGGCTATGGACAACAATAAGGAGATGAGGAGGCATATTGACGATTTTAACAAAATAATCCTAGATGTAAATAGTATAAGGGTCAAGATTGTTGAGGAAGATCAAGCAATTATTGTACTTAGCTCCTTACCGAGGGTGTACAAGCATTTCGCGAACACAATGCTATAGGATAAGAAAATTCTTACAATGGGTAAGATAAAGGCAGTCTTAAATTCAAAAAAGCTTTAGAAATGGTCTGATGGAAAATATAGTTATGAAGGTGAAGATTTTACCATAAGGGGAAAGTCCCAAACAAGGGAATCCAAGAATTCTAAAGGAAAGAGAAGGTCTAAATCAAAGCAATAAAAAATATATTTCTTTATAATAAAGAGAGACATTATAAGATGGATTGCTTTGATAGGAAAAGAAACCTTAGTGAAAAGAAAAGAGACAAAGGTGATGCCTCACTTGTTTTGGATGGATATGAGTCATCAGATGTTTTAGTGTGTTCTGAATTAGAGTCGAGAGAGCAATGAGTTTTAGATTCCAGTTGTTCATTTCACATAACACCAAGAAAGAATTGGTTAATGAGTTACCATAAGACTTCGGATGGCAAGGTGTTGTTAGGAGATAACCAATATTGTTTAATTGAAGGTCAAGGCTCAGTGCAAATCAAAATATTCGATGGATGTCTTCGAACAATTCAAGAAGTTAAATATGTACTGTAAGTGAAAAGGAATCTATTACCAATCAATATGCTTGATTCAAGTGGATGTTCAATAAAGATTGCCGACAGAAAATTGAGTATATCAAGGATAGTTTGATTGGTATGAAAGGTGATCTTCACAATAAATTATATATGTTAAAATGATGTACTATAATAGGTGAGACTTGATTAATTAGTTAGGATAAAATGGACAAAACAACCACTTGGCATATGCAGCTAGGACACATAAGCATTAGCGGGTTAGATGAACTACAAAAGCAGAACTTAAGGATAAGATCTCAAATTTAAGGTTTTGTAAGAATTACATACTAGGTAAGATTACTAGAGTTAAGTTAATGGAACTCTCACATATCTCACAAGGTATTTTAAATTATGTTCATTCAAACGAGGGGGGCTGAAGAGGACTGCCTCTAAAGGAGAACCTCACTACTTTGTCACCATTATTGACGATTGTTTAAGGAAGGTGTGGGTGTATTGCCTAAGAACTAAGGACCAAGTATTTGACATTTTTAAAGGATGGAAGAAGATTGTTGAGAATGAAACTGGCAGGAAAGTTAAGAAGCTTCGAACCAACAATGGTATGGAGTTTTGTTTTGAGAAATATAATGAGTTTTGTGAGAATGAAGGAATTGTAAAATCTCACACGGTTGCATAAATAGAACAAAACGGGTTAGCTGAAACGATAAATAGAACAATTCTAAAAATGGTTCAATGTATGCTTTTAAAGGTTGGTCTTCCAAGGACATTTTGGGTTGAAGCGGTCAAGACAACATTTTACTTAATAAACCTAAGTCATTTCGTTGTATTGAGTTTTAGGACACTATTTGAAGTGTGACACGGGTATCCAACATCATATACTGCCTTGAGGGTCTTCACTTGTGGAGAATATTCATATGTAAAGCAGGTTAAAGCCTCAGGCTATCAAGTGCATTTTTCTTGGATATTCCAAAGGTGTAAAAGGATATCGACTTCGGTTTATAGAGCTAAATCAGCAAAAGATTGTGGTAAGCCGAGATGTGACATGTAATGAGAGAAACTTTCCTCTTAAAGAAGTATTTTTTGTGCTGAAAAAAGAAAGGAAAAACTGCTATTGAGGTGGAGAATCAATAGCAAACTGAAGATCGTTGTGTTGAAGGTAATGAGCTTCAAGATAGAGATCAACAAGCAGAAAAATGTTGAGGAATATGATAAGGTTGCTATTGACTATCAATTGACAAGGGACAGATCTAGGAGAGTCATAAAGCCGACACAAAGGCTTAGATATGTTGACATAATAGCATATGCTTTTCTCATTGCCTCAGATCTTGAGAACTCAGAGCTTACCTCATTTTTGGATGTTATGTCAAGGAAGACTAAGGATAAATGGTATGTTGTAATGCAAGAAGAAATGGATTCATTGAATAAAAACAACACTTGGGTTCTAGTTAAAATCAAAATTGTCAAAAGGTTATTGGATATAAGTGGATCTTCAAATTGAAGGATGACATCGATGAGGTGGAGAAGCTTCAGTATAAAGGTAGGGTGGTTGCAAAAGGGTTTTCTCAGAGGGAGTAGACTACAATGAAATATTCTCGCCAGTAGTAAAACTGACTTCCATTTTAGTATTACTTGCTAAGGTTGCTATTGAAGATTCGGAGCTTCTGGAAATGGACTTAAAGACATCTTTTTTTGCAGGGAGATTCATATGAGTCTATTATCATCTCTCAACTAGGAGGATTCGAGAGTTTTAACGGGAGTAAGGTTTGTTTGCTGAAAAATTCTTTGTATACATTGAAGCAATCTCCAAGATAGTCCAATAAGAAGTTTCACAACTTCATAACTGAGATCAGATTCACTCGGGACAAATATGACAACTATGTGTATTATCGTGTTATTAAAGGTAATGATAAAATATTTATTTTATTATATGTTTATGAAATTCTTAATGCATGAAAAGACTTGTTAGAGATTTCCAAATTAAAGCTTGAGCTAGGGAGGGTAATTCGACATTAAAATTCTCAGTGTGCAAAAAAAATCTTTGGCATTGACATCCTAAGATCTAGAGGAGAAAAGATTTTATGTTTGATACAAAGATATGAAGAAAATTTAAGTTGTCTAAAGAACAAGAGCCACAGTCGGCCAAGGAGGTAAATTTTATGAAGAAAATTCCATATGCAACAATTTTTGGAAGCATCATCTACTCAATGGTATGCATTCATCTTGATTTAGCATTTTAGGCTAGCATAATTAGTAAATACATATTAAACTTGGTAAAGTTCATTAGCATGCTTCAAAGTGCGTTATGAGATATATATATATATATCTAGCACTTTGAATGTAGGTTTAATGTATGGTAAGGATGTTAAACGAAAAGGAATTATTTCTGGTTTTGTTGATTCTAGTATGTTGGATACTTAGACAATAGAATATCTACTTCCAGATATATATTTACTGTTTTTGGTGTTTATGTTAGTTGAAAATCTTGTCTTAAAAAACGTGTAGCTTTATCAACTACAGAGGCAGAGTTTGTTGCTACAGTTGAAGTTTTCGAGGGATTATGGCTGAAGGGATTAGCTCTTGAGTCGGGGCATCATGTTTATGGAGATCTTCATTTACTGCAATAGCCAAAGCACCATATACTTGATGAAGAATTCGACATTCTATGAAACGACCAAGCATATAGATGTTTGGTTACATTTAATACGAGAAGTGATCAAAAGTGGGGACTTGAGAATAAAGAAGATAACTTCTGAGGAGAATCCAGCCGATGCTTTGACAAAGGTTTTGCTTGTCACCAAATTGAACTTTTGTTTAAGTTTGGTGGGCATTAAGCAAGTTTGACGTGGACAAAGTGGATATTTGTAAGATATGCTTCATGATTGAGGCACAAAACTAGTGTGTCAAGTGAGGGCATATTGGCGATTCAGTTAGAGTAAACTTAAATTGTATGTTACTGGGTTTTAATGGGTGTGTTGACAGAGAGTGAAATAAGAAAAGAAAAAGAGGGTTTTCTTCTTGCGAGAGTAGTGAGCGATTAGGGTTCGTGCATTTTCTGTTTTAGTTTTCTAATCAGATAAAGGTAACGCTCTTAAGTTAGGTTTATAGTTTAAGGGTTTTGCTATTTGCGATGCTCTAGCTATAGACATTCTAACAAAAAAATGGTATTGAAGTCATGTATTTTGAATATACATAGTCAAAGTTATATAATTTTGAATTCAGACTAAGTGTGAAAAGTAGCTAAGTACAATTTATGATAAATACTCGATGTAGACAAATCAACTAAGAATTTAAGGATGACTGGTTAAGGACAAAAATTTTCTAAACATATGATAGTGTGTAATAAAGTATGGTCATTGATATAATAGTGCTTCATGTCAAAATAAAAATTTAAAATGACGTGGTTGCTTGAAAGATTAATTGAATTAATTAATTTTGATCATCTTAATTGATAATTTAAAATCAATTAATAAATATTTAAACAATCATAGTAACACATAAAATACGGGATGTATTCTACTGGCATTGATTTGATTTACAAAAGCAAAATCTCATAGTAAAAATAGGTTGCAACATTGATTTATTATTTATTATTTGATATACTAACTACAAAATAACAAATATATTTACTTGTCGTAATAATTCACAAACTATATTATGAGGCATAAAAAAGCTCTCAAATTTATATCTAGCTCCTCTACTTTCACAAAAAGTACATGCACATTTATTCAACTGCTTCGTCATTCTACCCTGTTGACAAAATATATAACCACCATCGGAAGCGACATACAAACAGCTTCAAATATAAATGCAATCCAAGGATTTTTCAAGCTGAAAATGGAGGGTTTCTCTGCGATTTCAGCTTGACCTTCATCTGCTGTTGAAGGAATAGCAGCATACACTTCATCGAAGAAGTTGGTGAGAAGGCCAGCCAACAAAGACTTTTCAATGTCGTCATCGTGGTGAGATTTGCAGATGAAGTAAACAATGGTTTCAGCCACGATAAGGAAGAGAATCGTCGTTGCCGACCCCATGAGTCCCAAAGCCACGACCACAACCAAAGGTGCACCTGCTAAGGGCGTTGAAAGAACACTCCCCACGAACACCAAATAAAACAAGTAGACAAGGAGAATGACGATAATGGCTGCAGAAGAAAATCCGAGAAGAAAAATGGCGGAAGCAAGACCAAGTTTTCCTCTTATTAGTGATTTGCTTCTAACGAATGCTTCGAGCCCATGAACATCTTCAAGGATCGAAACTGACGAAATATAGAGGAAACCCATGAAATAAAAGATCAAAATAACACCTCCAACAAGTCTGAAACAGTCAAAGAAAACACAGAAGAAAGATAGGAATCCTCCGAGAATGGTGTAGGAACCAGTAATGGCGATACTCCATAAAAACGTGGTCAAAACTCTTTTAGAAACAGATTGAATTATCTTTTTTGATATCCTTCGGAGAAAGAATCTCTTCTTTTCCAGAGAAAATGCATACCACAGAATAAACAGCAGAAGAGATAGACTTAAGATAGAAATATGGTAAGAGAACAATCAACTGAAGATAGGGTTCTTAGTGGGCTAACTACCAAGATTCTTGGTAATGAGCTGACGATGTGGCCGCAAACAATAAATCAATTGCTGGAATTTTACGTTGAGAATGCAGATCAATATTATCATACTTCTAAACACTGCTCTTTTTTCACATTGCCTGAGAGAGTCGAGTTCCTACGACGAATTCATATTAATCTCAACATTGAGGTGTTCGTGAAGCCACAAACACGAGATTTTGAATGTAACCGGTCGAATTCTGCGCAACATGCTAGCCCATACCATTTTGTCGCGAGATGGACATCGAAATCTTATGAGCTGCATGGACCTGTATGTCATGGAAAAGCTGTGCAACGAGAAGTTTTTTGACCCCTACTTTTTTATTTTAAGTCATATGATTGAAGTAGGCCGACCATCACAGGCGAGTCTCCCGTACAGGATCTTGATTATGAAGATCGTCGAAGAATTTGACATTCATATACCGGTTGGCGAGCGAATGGGTCTCGTAGAAGCTAATGATGTTTGGATGCTAAAGAGCGATCAGAGAGCATTCACCTCTCAAGCAGCGCCGATGGAAAAGACTACCGCATCACCATTGTCCTCACATGAAGAGGCTGGTAGCGCATGAGTTATGAGAGAATTAATACAGCAAATGTATGAGACGCAGCAGGTGAGTAATGAGATGTTGCAGGCAAACCACTAACAGATGTATGAGTTGTGGAAGACAAGCAACCATCAGATGTATGAAATGCAGCGACAAATACATCAAATTCATCAGACGCACCACTAGAACTTGCAACAGATTATTCAGATACAATAGAACCAGCAGGAATAAATGCAACTCCTCGTACGAAAGGTTGATGAAGAAGATGCGAGACGGAGGCGCAAACGCAAAGAGACAGAATGGTGACGCGGACGACGACGAAGACAAAGAGACAGAGAAGGAGACAAAGACGGTAACGACTTTGATATATAATTTTTAACTTTTTCTTTTGTATTTAATGTCATACAATTCTTTAATAAATGTGATAAAATACCTTTCATGCAATTCGAATAAGTATAATTAATTGAAAAAAATTAAATAAATACATTATTTAAAAAATAAATAAATACCTATATAAACAATACAATTAATTATTAATTGAAAAAAACTAAATAAACGAATATAAATAAGCATTATTCGACAAAAAAATTAAATGTAGAATTATTTACAATTTGAACTAAACTAAAATAATGAATTACAAGTTGAGCCACCTTTTAAAAAATTAATGAACTAAATAATTATTACAATACAATTATTAGGCACTTCCTCTGTCGCGACTGCGTACCGAAGATTCCTGCACATAATAAAATGAAAGTATAAAAAAAATTACTGTGAATTAATAGGAGAAACGTGTATCTGCATTCCGTCGAATGTGTTGAAACCCAACAACGTGTCTTGCGAAGCAGCGCTGAAGTTGATCCCCTGTTAAAACAAGTGCGGATATTATACCTCTGCTGCCGACATATACGACACTTGATGGTGGAGTTCTTCCGACTAGTTCTCGTTCTCGAGCATGACGGCTCGTCGACATCTCGCACTCTCGTCTTCTTTGACCTACCAGGTTGGCGGTATCTTGTGGGCGGGAAGATTTTGTTCAGACCTTCTACGGGTGGCGGCCACATTATTCGCCCGCTAATAGGATGAATATAATGTGAGTACATCTGAAGGTAAGTTACCCGGTGATAGTATTCGTGCACGTAAATTTCTGGGGTTACTCTCATGATATACATGCAGAGAATTAAATGCACATACGGGATTCCAGTAATAGCCCACCTGGTACAGTTGCACACACGATCATCCATGTCAACAATGAATTGTTCATATAAGTTGGTGACTTCAAATCGATAACCTCCTGCAAATGCAGCGCACCAATTTCCAGATGTTTCCTCTAACTTCGCAAGCTTTGTTTTTATATGTGGACACACATGATCTTCTGATTGGGACATCTTCTCATAATTTTTAACAATGCGAATCATCAATTTCTTTCGGATCCCGTCAAACATGGTTCATATTGGTTTGTCCCGGACAAACAATAACACTGCATTGAATGACTCACACAGATTGTTTAAAAGCCTAAATTGCACTTTGGAATAGAAGAGAAGGCATGACTAGCCCAACGGCGAGAATTTTCTCCCCGAAGATATGCTTCGGCCTCCGAGCTAATCTGACGTAATTTCTCCATTTTATTCTCGAAGTGAGCATTCGTGGGTGCTCTAACCGCCTTGCACATTGCATCTCTATACGCAATACCCCGATATAAGCTTTTAAAATTCTGGTACATATGCCGTATACAGAAGCGGTGTTCGGCCTCTCGTAAGTGACGTTTTACAGTTTTTTTCAACCTCTCAAATTTTAACATATTACATCGTCAACATAAAATAATACAACTACCACAAATATTTGAAATAACAAATAGAAATTATACCTTTCGTCGATCTGAAATAATTGTCCAATCGCGTCCCAATTCAGTGTTTAAGTTTTCCTTTATTATTTGCAAAAACTACTCTAATGAGTCCGCATACTCAGATTCGACGTTGGCAACAGCAACGGGATATATTCCATCGTTGCCATCAATACTGACGACTGTAAGTAGTTGGCCTGGACACGAGCCTTTAAGATGACAGTCATCCAAACAAATAACAGGTATATCGTACTGCAACAAACCTGTCTTGCAAACAGCTAAGCATATATAAAATCTTTGAAATACCATTGTATTTTGGCCCCCTAGGATATCATAAATTTTAACTGTGCTACCTGAATTTGATTTTAATATTTCTGCTCCGTACGACCACAGTTGCTCGTATTATTCGTCGCACTTTCCTTCGTTAATAATCCAAACTATGTTTCTTGCTCTTGTGGCAATACTGGTTGAAATATCGACTATGTAATCCCTCTTCACTATCTCGATAATATAAAGGATGTCCCATGTATGGTGACTTTTGAACCTATTCAAATAATCATTTGCCACTCATTTTGCTCTAGCGTTTCGATTCTCTATTTGCCTTGAACAGCTGTGAACGTTGGTAAGAGTCAATATATGAAACGTGAGCTCGTTTTGCATTTTCGCAGCATATAATCGCCACGGACATCCAAATTCGTAAACAGCCGTTAGTCGGCTACGATCAATTTTAGCGAACCGTACACCATATCCATTTTCTATAGAATATTGAACTATTCCTTCCTTGATATCTCTTAACGAACTATATTGTTTACCCAAAAATAATCCTCCGCTTGATATTTATGCACTTATCGGTCTGCTTTCCACTTCCTCGTCATCTGAGCCTACCGGTGTTTGAAGCTCCCCGTCCATTGTTTTACAGGTTGCATAAAATTCTATTTCTTCATTTTCATCTAATTGATCGCATGCTTATACCTCAGCATATGCAGGTGCAGCATCCGGCATCCACTCGTTATCTGCATCAAAATCTGCTAGCTCGTTTACATCAACTGATCTACTAGAATCTTAATCCATCGTCGTCGCTAGTATAATAAACCTCTTGTTGGGAAAGAATAAAACGGTGAGAATGATCATTGTAAAAATTAGTTATACAACATAGAGAGTACTGATCAGAATAATTCCCAGAAAAGATTGTACTGGACAATCTCATTAGACAGAATTACATTTCTAAGTAAGTTCACAGGAAAGACTGTAGGGGTCACAAACAGTCTCACTTAAATTACAGTCTCCTTAGACAGAACTTACTTACACAGTACAATTATACCACTGCGAAAATAAATAATTTACTTACAAGAAAAAAAAATTACCTCGTTTAAATATTAAAGTACCTAAATATCGTAACTGATAAATAAATAAAATATACAAAAATTAAATTAAATAGTTTATAAATTAATGCAAACAAACATCAAAATATCTGAACATCGTATCTCATAAATAAAATAAATATTAAAAAATTAAATTAAATAGTACTGTATAAGTAAGTTCTATCTAAGAAAACTGTAATTTAAGTAGTACCGTTTGTGATCCCTGCAGTCTTTCCTAGAAACTTACTTGGAAAGGTAATTCTGTCTAACGAGATTGTCCAGTACTATCTTTCTTGGGAATTATCCTAATCAGTACTCTCCACGCTGTATAATTAACTTTTACAATGATCATTCTCACCGTTTTATTCTTTCCCAACATGAAGTTTATTATACTAGCGACGACGATGGATTTAGATTCTAGTTAGATCAGTTGATGTAAACGAACTAGTAGATTTTGATACAGATAACGAGTGGATGCCGGATGCTGCACCTGCATATGCTGAGATTCAAGCATTCGATCAATTAAATGAAAATGAAGAAATAGAGTTTTATGCAACCTCCAAAACACTGGACGAGGAGCTTCGAATATCGGTCGGCTCAGGTGACGAGTAAGTGGAAAGCATACCAATAAGAGCACACATATCAAGCAAATGAGTATTTTTGGGTAAACAATATAGTTCGTTAAGAGATATCAAGGAAGCAATAGTTCAATATTCTATAGAAAATGAATATGGTATACGATTCGCTAAAATTGATCGTAGCTGACTGACGGCTATTTTCGAATCTGGATGTTCGTGGCGACTATATGCTGCGAAAATGCAAAACAATCTCACGTTCCATATATCGACCTTTACCAACGTTCACAGCTGTTCAAGGCAAATGGAGAATCAAAACGCTAGAGCAAAATAAGTGGCAAATGATTATCTGGATAGGTTCAAAAGTCACCTTACATGGGACATCCTTTATATTATCGAGACAGAGAAGAGGGATTACATGGTCCATATTTCAACTAGTATTGCCACAAGAGCAAGAAGCATAGCTCGAACTATTAACGAAGGAAAGTGTGACGAACAATACGAGCAACTGTGGTCGTACGGAGCAGAAATATTAAAATCAAATCCGAGTAACACAGTTAAAATTTATTATATCCCAGGGGGCCAAAATACAATGGTATTTCAAAGATTTTATATGTCCTTGACTATTTGAAAGACAAGTTTGTTGCAGCACAGTAGACCTGTTATTTGTTTGGATGACTGTCATCTTAAAGGCTCGTGTCCCGGCCAACTATTCACAATCATCAGTATTGATGGCAACGATGGAATATATCTCGTTGTTGTTGCCAACGTCGAATCTGAGTGTGCAGACTCATATGAGTGGTTTTTCCAAATAATAAAAGAAAACTTAAACACTGAATCGGGACGCGATTGGACAATTATTTCAGATCGACAAAAGATATAACGCATTTCTATTTGTTATTTCAAATATTTGTGGTAGTTGTATTCTTTTATGTTGACGATGTAATATGTTAAAATTTCAAGGGTTGAAAAAGGCTGTGAAACGTCACTTACGAGAGGCCGAACACTGTTTCTGTCTGCAGCATATGTACCAGAATTTAAAAAGTCTATATCAGGATGTTGCGTATAGAAATGCAATGTGAATAGAGATGCAATGTGAAAGGCGGCTAGAGCACCCACGAATGCTCACTTCGAACATAAAATGGAGAAATTACGTCAGATTAGCCCGGAGGCCGAAGCATATCTTCGAGGAGAAGGTTCTTGCCATTAGGCTAGTCATGCGATTTAGGCTTAAACAATCTGTGCGTGTCATTCAATGCAGTGTTATTGCTTGTCCGGGACAAACCAATATGAACCATGTTCGACGGGATCCGAAAGAAATTGATGATTCGCATTGTTAAAAATTATGAGAAGATGTCCCAATCAGAAGATCATCTGTGTCCACATATAAAAACAAAGCTTGCGAAGTTAGAGTAAACATCTGGAAATTGACGCCCCAGATTTGCAAGAGGTTATCGATTTGAAATCACCAACTTATACAAACAATTCGTTATTGACATGGATGATCGTGTGTGCAACTGTACCAGGTGAGCTATTACTGGAATCCCGTGTGTGCATTCTATTCCCTGCATGTACATCATGAGAGTAACCCCAGAAACTTACGTACACGAATACTATCACCGAGTAATTTACCTTCAGATGTACTCACACTATATTCATCCCATTAGCGGGCGAATAATGTGGCCGCCACCCGTAGTAGGTCTGAACAAAATCCTCCCACCCACAAGACACCGTTAATCTGGTAGGCCAAAAAAGACGAGTGCGAGATGCCGACGAGCCGTCAAGCTCGAAAACGAGAACTAGTCGGAAGAACTCCACCATCAAGTGTCGTATATGTCGGCAGCAGGGGCATAATACCCGCACTTGTTCTAACAGGGGATAAACTTCAGGCGCTGCTTCGCAAAACACGTTCATGGGTTTCAACACATTCGACGGAACGTAGGTACACTTTAACACGTTTCTCCTATTAACTCATAGTAATTTTTTTTATAGTTTCATTTTATTATGTGTAGGAATTTTTGGTACGCGGTTGTGGCAGAAGAAGTGCCTAATAATTGTATTGTAATAATTATTTAGTTCATTAATTTTTTTAAAAGGTAGCTCAACTTGGAATTCATTATTTTAGTTTATTTCAAATTGTAAATAATTCTACATTTAATTTTTTTGTCGAATAATGTTTATTTATATTCGTTTATTAAGTTTTTTTCAATTAATTACACTTATTTGAATTGCATGAAAGGTATTTTATCACATTTATTAACGAATTGCATGACATTAAATACAAAAGAAAACGCTAAAAATTATACATCAAAGTCGTCTCCGTTTCCGTCTCCGTCTCTTTGTCTTCGTCGTCATCCTGCGTCTGCGCCTCCGTCTCGCATCTTTTTCATCAATCCTTCGTACGAGGGGTTGCATTTGTTCCTACTGGTTCCGATGTATCTGAATAATCTGTTGCGAATCCTCGTGGTGCGTCTGATGAATCTGATGTATTTATCGCTGCATCTCATGCATCTGATGGTTGCTTGTCTCCCACAACTCATACATCTGGTAGTGGTTTGCCTGCAACATCTCATTACTCGCCTGCTGCGCCTTATACATTTACTGCATTAATTCTCTCATTTCTCATGCGCTACCGGCCTCCTCATGTGTGGACAATGGTGGCGCTGCTTGAGAGGTGGATGCTCTCTGATCGCTCTTCAACATCCAAACGTCATTAGCTTCGACGAGACCCATTCGAGTCAATTGAGTAGTGTCGAATATGTCAGTAGATTTGGAAGCTATCCTTCGCTCGCCAACTGGTATCTGAATGTCAAATTCTTCGACAATCTTCATAATCAAGGTCTCGTACGGGAGACTCGCCTGTGATGTCCAGCCTACTTCAATCATGTGATTTAAAATCGAGAAACCAGGGTCAAAAAAAATTTCTCGTTGCACAACTTTTCCATGACATACAGGTCCATCCAGCTCATGAGATTTTGATGTCCATCTTGCGACAGAATAGTAAGGGCTAGCATATTGCGCAGAATTCGACCGGTGACATTCAAATCTCGTGTTTGTGGCTTCACGAACACCTCAATGTTGGAATTGATGTGAATTCGTCGTAGGAACTCAACTCTCTCAGGTAATGTGAAAAAAGAGCAGTCTTTAGAAGCATGATAATATTGATCTGCACTCTCAACGTAAAATCCCAGCAATTGATTTATTGTTTGCGGCTACATCATCGGCTCATTACCAAGAATCTTGGTAGTTAGCCCACTAAGAACTCCATTTCTCCCGGCTACTAGCAAGTTCGCGTAAAATAATCGAACTATTCTCTCACATACGTATCCCTTCAACGAATACATCCCGTGAAGACCGATGTTGTCAAACATCTCTTTAATCCCCAACATCTCTCAACCACTAAAGTCGACAGTCATGCAATGAGTAAGTTTACGTTTCACCAAATCATTCTCAAACTTACTTTCGTAGTCTCTATTCCAAAATTTCATAGCAAATATGTTGTCAAACCTCCTGTTGGAAAAGAATAAAATGGTGAGAATGATCATTATAAAAAATAGTTATACAGTGTGCAGAATACTAATCAAAATAATTCTCAGGAATGATTGTACTATACAATCTCCTTATACAGAATTACTTTTCCAAGTAAGTTACCAGGAAAAACTAAAGGGGTCACAAACGGTTTTACTTAAATTCCAGCCTCCTTAAACAGACCTTATTTACACAGTACAATTATACCACTGTAAAAATAAATAATTTACGTACAAAAAAAAATTATCTCGTTTAAATATTAAAATAACTAAAAATCGTAACAAATAACATATTGAATTATAAAAAAATTCAATTAAATATTTTTAATATTAATATAAGCGAAAAAATTAATGCAAACAAATAAATAAAATATCATAACTGATATATAAATAAAATATACAAAAATTAAATTAAATTAAATTAAATAGTTCAAAAATTAATGCAAACAAACATCAAAGTACCTGAATATCGTATCTCATAAATAAATCAAATATAAAAAAAATTAAATTAGATAGTTTAAAAATTAATGTTAGCAAAAATCAAAATATCTAAGCATCGTAATTGATAAATAAATAAAAATTTACGTTTTTCGTTCGAAACGAGCCGAAATACCGTCGGATAAAAAAAATAATCGAAAGAAAGTATTGGAGAAATTTTTAAAGGTGTGGTTTAAATGGAAATGGAAACCCTTATTTATAGGGTGGGAGAGGCCGACCGGTTCAATTCTCCCCCTATTTTTTTCAATTTTTTTAATAGAGACCAGCCAGTTCGATTGAACCGGTCGGCCTCCCTATTGAATCGGCCGGCCTCCATTTACATTTTTCTTTTAAATAAATGGAGGCTGACCGCTTCAATCAAACCGGCTGACCTTTATTTATTTTTTCCTTTTTAAAAAAAGAGGCCAACCAGTTCAATCGGTTTTTTCATAAAAAATAATAGAGGCCGACCGGTTCACTGAACCGGCCGCCCTCCACAGGTCTGTACACCCATAAGCCGGCCAGAATGAGTCTTTTTGCAAATTTAGGATAGTTTTTAATTTTTTTTTGTGAATAGTAAAGTTTTTGAGTTTTAAAAAAAAAAAAAAACCAAAGATCTTAGTTTATTTTGAAAAAAACCCTAAAAATTTTCACTAACTTTCAAACAATTCATGGCTTGAAAAAAGGGCTTGAAATGCACAGCAAAAGTCCGTAAAATACAAGAAAATTCATTATCAAAACACTTCCTATGAATCACAATTAAACTCCAAGCAAGTCCAGTATTTTAAAACATAAATTCTCCTATACCTAAAATTTAAATCATAACAACTTATATCAAAACACTTAGAATTCACCCACGGGTCAAAATTGCCTTAACAACCACAAACCTTCCACCATGAACTCACCCCTCCAAACTGTACCTATCCGTTAACTCAAGGTTCGAAATCCTCACCTATAAGATCGTCACCTACATCACAAAGTTTAAACTAATGAAACTAATGCTCAATAAGTGATGTATAATAGAATAATGCTCGTGCAAGCATGCTTTCGTAAAAACTTGTAATTTTTTACTTTACTTATCACTTGACATGAGTTAAAGGAGCCAGATAGGGGAGTAGTCGCATAGACATGAGTTCTTGGGCGAGGATGGTTTTACATAGTCCCAGAGAAAGACAAATACCATGGTTGCCTAGTTTTACATAGTCTTAGAGAAAGACAAAACACATATATCATACTAGTCATGTCCCACAACTTAATTATTTACGTACTTTACATATTCTTATCTTTCTTACATAAAATAAACACATAAAACATTTTGTATGTTTTTATCAAAACATGATACATGATCCACATTGATGCACATATAACATAACATAAATTTAGTAACATATCCTCAAAGCAAACGAAACATAAACGCAAGACATTAGACGAAATATAGACGCATAGTATTTCCTACAACTTAAACTACTCATATTACATACTCCATTCAACACGTAATTCACCAAATTGGACTCATACTTCTTGGTACCTTTGTGATATAGGTCAAAAGGTCAAGCATATGCAACATACACTTACCTGGAATCCTTAGCGAATTTAAGCACTTATCTCGCTTTTCCTTGGTGATTTAGCAAATCCCACAACGTGTGAATCAAACCATAACCATCACAATGCATTCTACCAACAACTGTGCATATCGATCAATTCCAATGGCCCTAAACATTATGCAACCAATTTAATCAATTCAAATAACTTAAAACATTATCAAACCAAAAGCTTAAACAAATCCTTAACGAAATTCTCCAATTTCATCAACCCTAAATTTGGCCTAACTTCAATCATCAATAACTTATTGAATACTTAACCAAATCAAAATTTCACTTAAAGAGTCTAGTTTACGGTGGTGAAATCCATTTATCAAAAACAAACCATTAGGTTAGGCGAAATTTGACAAACCCAAAACTGCCATGTTTCTTCTTTGCACCGTTCAACAACTAACCCAAACATGTATTAATTCCTCCATCCTTTCCATTTCCAATTACAACTAAGATTTAATCACAATATTAAGAAGCAGACAAGCTGAAAATATAGCATAACAATCCAAATTTTTTGTACCTTCGTCAACATTCATCACACCCATAAATAGAATCCTAAATATTCCTCTTTCACATTCAAATCTAAAGATTTACTAAACCCATAAGTAAAAATCCTACAAAACTCATCATACTTTCAAGATTTGAGAGGAGGAGATGAGATTTCGTGGCATCCCCTTCCGATGACTAACACGAGGGAGATAGAAATGCAAGTCTCATGAGTCTCTCTTCCAAAAATCCAAACGAGAGGGAGAGAAAAAGAAAGCTTGGCGCAGGAGAGAGAGAATGTGGGAGGGAGAAGAATGTGAGAGGGAGAGGAAAAAGGGGTCTTTGCTGGGAGAGGGGTAAAAATCGTGAGGGAAAGAGCGATTTTCTTCCTCCCTTCATATGAAGGTTTTTACTCACTTAACAAAAGCTTCTTTGAGAAGCCTTATTGACTTTTCAGGTGGCTACGTAAGAACCCTTGGATGAAGAGTGAGGTGTTATTCTACTAGTCCATCACCCGCAACTTTTACGCTTCCTAAGAAAATCCCCTTTCTACCCTTATTTTCTATCCCTGTTCAACCCACTTCATATTCTTATTTACCAAGTTATACATAATTTAATCTAATAACATCGTCTGCTATTTACTTATGATAATTTAAACCTAAAATATTAGACATATCTAATAAATTATAAGATAAATTTTTCAGGTGTTACAGTTTGGTTTTTTTAGATTGATCTTTCACAACGTTCATCAAACCTTAATATTTAAAAGAAAAATAAAGTCAACATAAAATAATATGACGATCACAACACCTCAATATTTGTATTGAAAAAATAATAAAATTCGTGGGAACAATAATAATAATACCATCGCTCTGAAACGTGGAGAGTAGGGGTGATCGTGATCTGGTTTGGTCTAGTTTTTGGAGAAATTAAGACCGAACCACTAAAATTCAGTTTTTAATTTTTTAGACTAATAAACCCAAAAATATTTTTATAACCGGACCATAATTCTGGTCTCAGTTCTAGTCTTCCTGGTTTTTTTTACATACAAAATGCAAACTAATCACAGCAACTTCCATCGCCCACCACAGTGAATTGCATGTA
Organism: Begonia peltatifolia; assembly: GCA_022433055.1. NCBI lineage: Eukaryota > Viridiplantae > Streptophyta > Magnoliopsida > Cucurbitales > Begoniaceae > Begonia > Begonia peltatifolia. The sequence goes on along the minus strand of CM039526.1, from coordinate 9,858,620 downwards.
AACTCTAAAAACTTTATAAATTTGCTCTCATATTCCCACAGATACAATCAAAATGCAAATGAAATAGGTAAATCAAGACTGTTAATTGAGAAAAATTGGCTACAGTCAAAATATTGACAAGGAAAATATTAATTTTTGATTTAGCTTTATTTTATCAAACAGTTCACCAATAAGATATAAGTTGATTCCTAATTAAAACTAACCAAGATAACAACCAAAATGATCAGCAAAATTCACAAGGAGTAATCGGGTTAATTGAAACAAAATATAATAACTCATATCAAGCAGAATTTTGTTATTGGTTACAAGAAAATAGGAGAGAATAGTTTAGGTTCAAAAAGTCATAACAGATTATTGGATCTCGGTTTCGGCTAGAAATCACTGCTTCTTTGCAACATTCTTTGCAACATTTTTTACCAATAAATCTTTCCAAAACATAAGCAAAATTGAATCAATAACAATAGAAAGAGTATAACCAAACTTTTGGTTTGAATTTTAATGATGCTCAATTGAAACATAACCCAATAGTGAAGATCGAACGCCAAGGAAGAAACAAAAAACTGAACAACAAACTCGTCTGGGTGAAAGAATTGTGAAAATCACAAGATTAGATGAAGTGATAAACAAATCCTAATCAAAGACAAAAACGCTTACCTTCGACGAACGAGTGGTCGAGCGGCGAGGGCGATTAGGCGAGGGTGATTGGGTGAGGGCAAGGGCGAGCTTTCGGCGAGAGCGACTGGGCAAGGGCGAGCTTTCGGCAATTTGCGATTCTACGAAGATGAGAAGAGAGAAAAGAGAAGTGACAACTGAAGCTCAAGCCCTCGACAGCCAATGTGTTACTTAGGGCAATGTGGTCCAGTTCGGTTCTAAATGAGCTGACTCATTAGAACCAAAAACCGGACTGGGATTTTTTGTTCTTTCTAATACATAACCGAAATTTCTTCTTTTTTTGTCAGAACCGGACCAAATGTGTCAGTTCTGGTCCGGTTCTCAGTTCTGGTTGGTTCTTGCTCACCCCTAGTGGAGAGTACTGATAAAATAATTTCCAAGAAAAACTGTACTGAACAATCTCCTATACAAAATTATCTTTCCAAGTAAGTTTTTAAGAAAGGCTGAAGGGGTCACAAACGGTCTTACTTAAAATCCAGTTTCCTAGATAGAACTTCATTACATAATACAATTACACCACTAAATAAGCAGTACGTAAACAATAGCTGATGCGATCCCACGCTGTAAATGTATTATAGCTTTTGTCGATTTGAAATAATTATCCATCGGTCTCCCGATCCAGTGTTTAGGTTTCGCTTCAAATCCTGCAAAAATCACGTCCATGCATTCTTTTTCGACATTGACAACAATAATGAGATATATTCCATCATTGCCATCAATACTGATGGTTGTGAGTAATTGGCCAGGATACAAGTCTTTCAGATGACAACTATCCAAACAGATAATAGGGCGACCGTACTGTAGCAAACCTATCTTGCAAGCAGCCATGCACATATACATTCTTGGACATACCAATGAACCACGCCTCATCTCGTAATTATGTATTTGTAATGTGTTACCCGGATTTAATCTACATATTTCTGCTGCGTACAACTAGACTAGCTTGTATTGTTCGTCGCCCTTACCTTCGTTAAGTGTTCGAGCTACGCTTTTTGCTCTTTTAGCAAAATTGGGTGTAATGTCGACAGTCAAATTCTTCCTCACAGTCTCGATAATGGAAAAGATTTCTCACGTAGGTTGACTTTTGAACCTATCCAGATAATGATTTACCACTCATTTTGCTCTAACGTGTCGATTCTCAATTTTCTTCGAACAGCTGTGAAAATCGATCAAACTCTTTATTTGAAACATATGTTCGTCTTGCATCTTAGAAATAAGTAGTTACTACTCACACCGGTCTTCACACTCAGCCGTCACTCGTCGATTTTCACTTTTGGTGAATTTCATTCAATAACTATTTTTTAAAGAATATTCGACTATTTTCGTTCTAATTTCTTTTAAATAACTATATTTTCCCTTCAAAAATATCACATTGAAATTTCTTCTCTTAGCGGTATACTTTCCATCTCATCATCTCCCAAATCAGCTGGTGTTCGAAGCTTATCGTCTAGATTTTTGAAGGTTGATTGCACTTCTATTTCTTTATTTCCATATAAGTGATCGAATGCTCGAATATCACCATATTCAGGTGTGTCGTATGAATACTAATTCATATCGGCATCATAAATTATTGTCTCGTTTAAATCTACCGATCGACTTGAAACAAAATCCATCGTCGTCGAGAATACAGAGAAAAATCACCAGAGCAAGAAAATATTTACGAGATTTTAGAGTTTTAGGAAGGTGTAGAGTGATAATTGAGGGCAGATCTCCTTAAATAATCAAAGAGATTGGCCCCCCGAATCTAGCAAATGGCCCCTCGTGTTCATCGGTCCGTGATCAATTATTGATCATGGGTCGTCGAATGGGGGGCCGTTAGCCAACCTCGGCCCCCGCATCTCCCGGGCTATGAGCAATAATTGATCTAGCCCTCCGTTTAACAATTGTTCTATAACACGAGGGGGCGAGTTAAAATAAACAACCCCCGCGTCGCCGCGAATATAATAGGGGGCTGAGTTAAAATAAACGGTGCCCCTCGTTTGTCACATGTGCAACACGCGTGCGCGAGAGTTCTACACCCTCGTGTCGTCCCTCGGATATGCGCGACCCCCAATTTTGCTTGTAAGATGTAGGTAGGAGGGTTATCGGGCGTCCTTCGGAGTTTAAATTGTTAAGTTTTTTATAGTCGGAGATTTGCTTTATCAGGGTTCATATTTAAAGCATTTTCTAAGAAAAGCATACTTTAATATTCAAATAGATTTTACACAATAAAATAAAGCTCAAGCTTCGTACTATTTTTTTATTTCAATCATTAATACCTACTTTTTACTTAATTACTCTATTTTTTTCTACCAAAGGCAACATTTTCCATTTATTTTAATTATCATTTTCAATCAAACCATTCATTTCTGTCCAGGTCTAAATCACCATGGTTATGGACAAATCTTGACAGAATATTCTTACTCCGTTTTGCAATGTAGAGTCCGCCCATTACACAAAGGAAGTCTGGAGATGCCGTTACAGCGATAGTTTTTCACAAAAAAACAGTCATATTCACTTTCAATTACTCAAACAAATTACATAAAAGTTATATCTACTCAAATAATTTATAATTACTCAACATTTCGAGATTCCACCAAAAAATTTGAATCCGATGAAATCAAAGAACCCAACCATGAAAACAAACTCAAACGAAATTAGAAATAGAGCCCTTAGCCAACAACAAGACTTGAGCAAGATGAACATGACCCTAGTGATGGAAACTCGTCTTTTCCTCTTCTTTCTCGGTCACGCGTAGTAAATATAGGAAAAAAGAGTTCAATCCTTCCTTCTTAAATAAACAAAAAATATTTTAAAAATAAATATTATAATTTATGTGATGTTATGTTTTATATCCTAAACAAATTATTAAACCTAGACAATAGACATATAGATATATTCCAAAATCCAATCAAAATTTTCAAACTCTAAACAAAGTTTACCCGCGACAATTCAATTTACTAAATTAAATTTTCAGGACTTAATTACACGAAAAATTCTTGAAATTATTGAAGGATTAAACTCTTTAGGAATCTCCTAACAAATCCAAGACCAAAATATTAATCTACTCAACTCAAAATTTAGAAATTATCAAGCGGGACACAAAAATCGAAACCTTGATCTATTTGATAGAATGGTTATGCGCACATAAAGGCCAAGGAAGCAAGAAAATTTAAGTCAACACAAAACAGGTTGACACCGAATAATGTGAAAAATTCACTCATAAAAAAAAAGAATAATGTTGAATATTACAATAACAATAAACCGTCAGTCTAAATCTAGAAGGTTAAACTTCAGAACCTATAAACAATTTCCTGCTTTGATTCAGTTTGAGTCATAGTTCTGCTTGCCTCAGTTTGATTTGAGTCAACTTGGTCCGGTCGAGTTTGATTTGGGAATCCTGACTAGCAACAAATTACGATTTAACAAACAATTTGTTGATTCACACGTGCGACATAGACAAAACTCGAAGATTCAATTATGCATGCACGACTTTCAAAGCTTCTTACAATTCTTTATAATTCTCAAATTTATCGAATAATGACACTTTGAATCCTAACTGGTAAGAAATTACAATTCACCAAACAATATGCCATTTCACACGTGCAACATCGACAAGACTCAAATATTAGATTATGCACCCACGTCTTCAAAACTTTTTAAAATTTTTTATAATTCTTGAATTTATCTAATAATGAAACTTGAAATCCGAACTAGAAACAAATTAAGATTTAGTAAATAATTTGTCGTTTCCCACGAACAACATCGACAAAACTCGAAGATTCGACTATCCACGCACGACCTTCAAAACTTCTTAAAATTCTTTATAATTCCAGAATTTATATAATATCGACACTAACCAACATCACTTGGTAATTTCTAACTTAAACGCTTACAAATAAAGTTAAGGTTCATCGACCTACGTGCAAAACCATCAGAAGAAAATCTCAACAAACAGAGGCAATCATCGCGTTCAGAACGATGAATTGGGTGAGAAGGCAGCGTCTCCAAAATTTTCCAACACGGTTTGGCTATTCAAAAGGCCGTCAAAATTCTTCCCAAAGTCAACGTTAAGGTCAATGGTCAAACTATGATAGTCTGCTGGTCAACCCGCAGAAGCCTGTGAAACTTCGCACTATGCACTGTGGAAATCCGCTTTGCAACGCAGGAGTCCACCCAGTACAGAGGAAGTCCAGGGGCACCATTCCGGTGATGGTTTTCCATGAAAAACCTGTCATTTTCACCTCCAATCACTCAAACAATTTACCTAAGAGTTATCCCTGCTCAAATAATTCACAATAACTCAACATTTCAAGATTTTACCGAAAAATCCTAATATGATGAAAATAGAAATCTAACCACGAAAACGAACAAGAACGAGAACGAGAACGAGAACGAAAACGAAATGTACTGACCTTTAAAAAAACATAGAGACTAGGACGAGACAAACACGAGGCAAGCGATGAAAATTCGTCATTTTTGTAATGGCTCCATCCCTTACCCTCTCTCTTCTTGGCCCAGGAGTGAAAATATCTTTCCTTTCTTTTCAAAGAAAAAAAAAATTTTTAAAAATAATAAATTTATTTAATATATAATACGTAATATATATTATTATGTTTTATATGCTAAATAAATTATTGAACCCAACGTATTTTAAAATCCAACAAAAGTCTCTCAAACATAATTGATAAAAAAATTCCTTAACTTTAAATAAAATATATAGGTGACAAGTTGATTTACTTAATCAAATTTTTGGAACTCAATTATACTGAAAATCTCTGACAATCATTGTAGGTTCCTACGCTTTAGGAATCTTTTCATAACAAATCCAACAACAAAATACTAAGCTACCCAATTCAAAATTTCAGAAATTACCAAGTGAGACTCAAAAAATCGAGAGCTTGACCGATTTGATGGGAACATTATATCCAATCAAAGTCCAATAAAAACATTCAAGTCAACACGAAACAAGTTTATTTCGAATAACGTGAAAAATTCACTCTAAAAAATAAAAGAGAAAAATACTGAATATTACAATAACAATAAATAGTCAAAGTCTAAGTTTGGAATGACAAGCTTCAAAGCTTATAAACAATTCCTAGCTTCGATTTAGTTTGAGTCACCTCGGTTCTGTTCGCTTCGATTTGATCTGAGTCAACTCAGTCTGGTTCAGTTTGATTTGGTCTGATTCGGTTCGGCTCAATCTGGTCCCAGTATGCTCGGTCCAATCAAAGTCAGTCAGCTCGATCTATTTCGAGTTGGCTTGAACTGGTTTGGTCTAGGTTAATCCGATTTGTGATACGGGTCGAGTCGATAATTTGACGATCTAGCGATCCTTCGAAGAAATTCCAAAGTTAAACCAAAATAAAAAAGAGTAGGAATTTCGAATTTAAACATGAATAAAAAGAAATTCATACAAGAATTCCACTTGCCGCCAAAACTCGTAATGCCCTTGATTTCCTCTTCGTTTCAAAAATTCGAATAGAACGACAATTTGTGGAGTCTTCAATCCAATCTAAAATTTAAATTAAAAATCCAAAATGTTGGAAAAATTACAATACAAAAGAAGAGAAGAGTTTCTTAGGATAAAGAAAGTTTTTGGCGATTTTGCCACCGAAAACCACTCTTAGAACGACAGATTTTTCCACTCAAACATTGAGGAATTTCTCAATGGCTTCTCCCCTTTCTTCAGCGCAGTCAAAACTCTCTCTCCATTTTGTCTAGTGGAGAAATAGTTTTGGGGTTAAGAAAATGTGGTTGAAGGCCATTTTTTGGACGACTAACCAATTCGTAACATATGGCAAAAGTAATATAATTTTGCCACTTATCTTTAATAGAAAAAGTAAAATAAAATCTTGTTTAATTGGCGGTTACCACATAACATCACCACCATCGTAAACGCCGTACTAACTACAACTACAAACCTAACCCAAGGATTTTGCAAGCTAAAAATGGTTTCAGCTTGACCTCCATCTGCTATTGAAGGAATAGAAGCATTCACTTGATTGAAGAAGCTGGTGAGATAGTCAGCCAACACAGACTTTTCAAGGTCGTCGTCATGGTCAGATTTGCAGACGAAGTAAACGATGGTTTCAGCCACGAGATGGAAGAGAATCGCCATTGCCGACACCATGAGTCCCAAAGCCAGGACCACCACAAAAAGTGCACCTCCTAAAGGCGATGAAAGAAGACTCCTCAACAACAAATAATACAAGAAGAAATGGAGAAAGATGATAATGGCTACAGAAGAAAATCTGAGAAGAAAAAAGGCGGAAGCAAGACCCAGTTTTCCTCTTATTAGTGATTTGCTTCTAACAAATGCTTCGAACCCATGAACATCTTCCAGGATCGAAACCACTTGAGCTAGATGAGCCACTGAGGAAATATAGACGAAACCCATGAAATAAAAGGTCAAAATGACTGCTCCAACCAGTCTGAAACAGTCAAAGAAAACACAGCAGAAAGCTAGGAATCCTCCGAGAACGGTATAGGAAGCAGTAATGGCGACACTCCATAAAAACGTGGTCAAAGCTCTTTTAGAAACAGATTGAATTATCTTTTTGATATCATTTGGAGAAAGAATCTCTTCTTTTCCAGACAAAATGCATGCCACAGAATAAACAGCCGAAGAGATAGAATTAAGATAGAGATATGGTAAGAAAACAGTCAACTGAAGACTGCTAAACCATGTCGATTTCAAGTGAGACAAGATGATTGCAGACAAATCCATGTAGTTTTTCTGGTATTCGTATTTCAAACGAAAAGATACGATAAACATGGAGAAACCGATAATTCCCAAGGATAGACAACTGACATAGATGAGAGAGGTTCTGCAGACTCCACATTTTCTCCATGAGAAGACAATTCTCAAGGATTCTTTACAGATGGCAAAGAAGCTAAGAAATTGAAGCATGTTCAGATCTAAGTCCATGGTTTATTGTGGGTGGAATGGAAAAGAGAGAGAGAGCCGATGAAGAAGTCGATCTTCGCACAGATGATTTATGAAGAGGAAAGCTTTGAACCATCAAACTAGAATAATGACTTTGACATGTTCTTTGCTTGACTTGTTCAATTTTAGAATTTAAAAATCGTGTTTTCTAAGAGTTTTGAAATAAAATAATATTTCTTCCAATTATTTCCATTACCTGTCCTACCTTATTTAATTCTTCTCCTCTGGAACGCCTCCTCAAATTTTCTATTTTTTGCACCTACTTGCTATACTCTCCTGCCTATTTTTTTCTCTCCTTTAATTGCTTTCGTATCAATGCATTCTTATCTTTATCTTTGGTATTTTAGTGCAATAATGCTGCCATTTTTCTTATTTTACTATTTTAAAAAATTTACTTACAGCGTCAAAATAATAATTATTACAATTACAGTTCATTTTAATTGACTAATCGTATTTAACGAATCAACAAATTTTTTAAAATAGTAGAATAAGATACTAAACGTAGAACTATTTTTACTAAATCACTGTGTGGTTATGGACTAATCTTGACCCAAATTTTTTATTCAACGGTTTAAGCATGCACTCGATAATTTCCTTCTTTAGTGTATTGAAAATGCATTGTTTCTAGAGCTAGATACTGCTTTTTGTGAGGAATTATTTTCCAAAACTAATTCTAAGAAACAATTTACTAATACAGATTAAATTGTGAGAAATAGAAGGAGAACAAAAAATTTGGAAAACGAAAAGAGAACGAACCAGGGTAGAGAGAGTAGCATCACAATAATGAATGATGGGAAGAATAGAACAATTTACAATTGTGGCTTGATTAGAAACATTGTATGTTATCACGTGATGAAAGTGAGAGATGTCATTTGTGAAATGGTTGGATGCTCCATAATCAAAATACCAGCCGGAGGTAGTGGGCGGAGCACACTGCCTATTAGTAAATCCTGTAGAGGTAGACCGGCTTCAGTTATTTTGGGAAAGCACAACATAATTCACTTGTTTGGGAGCTGGTTCGAAGGCTAAATTAGTCCGATGATGACAAACAATGACAATATGACCCACCTTATGACATATTTGGCACTTCAATTTAAAACACGATTGACTATTTTATTTCCAAGAGCCTGTGTGTAGTACAGAGCGACCAAGAATACTCAGAGCCGTAGAAAATATGTTTAGAAAATCCAATCGAGGGAGATTGTGACGTGCCAAGTTTGAAAGTTGCATCAGACTCAGAGTTTTCTTGCTAAAATACAAATGTTGTATTTGATAATCTATAACTTGGCCAAAATGCATCTTCTTTGAGTGAATTTTGAACCAAATCTTCCTCTATATGTCTAAAATATATCCTTCAAAATTCAAGAACAAAGGCTTTGTAAATCAGAAGATGTGATGAGATTAGTAGATTGTGCCGGAGAAATTAGGGTTCAGCGATAACTCGGTCTATTTATGTGCTTTTTCAATAACATGTTGCAAACCTTTCAAATTCTGTTGTCAAATTCATTGTGAAGAAAATTATGATTTAAGGGGTACCAGTTGGTTCAACTAGAAACTAGGATCTGCCTATTAACTTCTAGGGCTTCCTTGCAAGAGGGAGCTCTCCCACTTGATGTTTTCTACAGTTTATACATTGTTCCTTAATGTTCCATCTCTATGGGAAGAAAATGGAGAAGGGAGTAAGATAAAATAAATCCACCTATTCTCACAAAAAGTGGAAAAAATAACACACGCAACCACTTGAATATTACTCACCAAGTGAGGGTAGCAACATGAAGAGAGAACTCTCAAGCTTGAATAAAATCTTCAACAAAAGTTTTGATATCCACACAATCACTTGAATATTACTCACCAAGGGTGGGTAGCATTATGAAGAGAAAACTCTCAAACTTGAAGAAAATCTTCAACAAAAGTTTCGATATGAAAATTTCTAAATTAGTTACCAAAAATCTTAATAAAAGCTTAAAAAAAAAAAAAAAAAAAAATTAGGGTTCTAACAACCAAGAGCAACAATTACAAAATAAAATAAACACAAAAGCATGGGTTCACTCGGCGATTTGGTTTGGATCGAGTGAGTGTTACAAAATGTGGTCTATAAAAGATAATACAAGTGCAAGCCCAAAAACAACAAAATATGATAAGTAAAGGCCAAAATGGATTTAAGGTTTGCCCACCAAAAAATTAGGTGGAACGGTCTTCAAGTCTTGGCCTTCTGCTTTACAGGCTCCCTGGCCTCCCAACTTAGCAGCTGCATGGGCTTGCCTTTGTCACTAGGTGATGGAGCCTCCTACAAACCTTCATAGAAATGTTTCCATATTAAAGATAGAATGAAGGGCTTGTCTCCAAGGCTCCCAGATTGAGCTATTCGACCGAAGGTGTGTGTAGGCTTCAGCTTCTTCCATAGGCTCCAACTCCAACATACGCGTTTAATTTCAATCTTTTACCCATTCATTCCTATATTTTCAGCTTAGCACATCATAGGTGCATGTCAATTTTTTCACACCTACGTGGGTACCCAGTTGATTGTTGAAAGAAAAAGAAACTCAGCACAAGAAATCATTCCTTTTGTTCCAACTTTCTACATTCTTTCATTGTTTATTATAAGTGAAGTATAGATAAAATTCTAAACTTTGAGAGTCTGTTCAATTTAAATCTTATATTTTTTGAAAATGAAACACGAATTTTGTATTGTGTGAAAATTAAATTTCATTTGTAAAAGATTTTGTTAAATGGTTGTATGTCTCCTGAACAATTTTGTTATAGCTTGTGAGGGTCGTATGTCTCCCAAAATATTATATTCTCTCTCTTAAAAATTTAAACCAAACATTATTTCTTAAATGATTTGATGTTCTTAAAAATGTTGTTTTTTATTAGAAATTGAGTACAATATTTGTCAACATTGGAGAAGCAAACCAAACAATTTACAGAACACAAACTAAATAAATTTCAGAACACATAAACAAACCAAACAGATTACAGAACACATTTGCAATAAGTGTAAAGTTTGAATGAGAATACTTTGTATTTGTCGGAACTCGGCAATCGATAGGAGGCCAAACTCGTAGAGGTCTCGTTTGTGTTGGCTAGTATTCGCCGCATCACGGCAACGAGTGACAACCAAGAATTCTGACTCTAGCCGACTATCAAGTTCTAACTCTACAATTAAGAGCCAACACAACATAGAAATGTTCCGACTCTTGCTGACCCCAATGAGACGAATACCAGCAAACACAGAGACCTTTACAAGTTCTGCCTCTTGGTGACTGTCGAGTTCTGACGAACACGAGGTATTCTCATTCAAACTTCACACTTACTGAAAATGTTCTATAATATGTTTGGTTCATTTTGTGTTTTGTAATCTATTTGGTTTGTGTTCTATAAGTTGTTTAGTCTAGAATGAGAGTGTTTGGTTCGTTTAGGTTGTAGTGCAGTGTGCAAATGTGCAAAATTCACACAGCACCAATAGTCTAATACCTATCCTCAAACACTTTACCTACGTTGCATATTGAATTGTGAAGCTGTGATTTGTAAATTTGATATGGTCCAAAAGTGCAAAAGGCACTTTGCATTGTGAATTTAATATGTTCTAAATGTGTTTCTTTGTGCAATCTGTTTATGATATTAGAGAATGTGATCGAAGAATGTGATCGAACGATGAATCTGATTGCTATTATAATTTCTTTAGAATGGAAAATAATATGAATGATAGTAATCCGAAAAAAATGAGTAGGTTTAGTGCTTGAAATCACTTTACTTTGGATGATGCATGATGCACCAAAAGCTATATGTAACTATTGTTGTCATATATCATACTATATAGAATGGTACTTCGAATATGACAAGATATTTACGGGTGTGTAAAAAGTATTTGGCAGAATTGAATGTCAAATAAACGACATTACCTTTGTAAAAAAAGCAAGAGTGGGAAAATGCTCTAAAGAATCAACATTTACTTAGTGAGGTAGAACTAACGCAATTGCTAGAACGTTGATTAAAGATGAATTGCCTATGAGAATAGTTGAACGGGAAGGTTTCAAAGAATGCGTTGAATATTTTCAAATCTCTTTTGTTATGCCTTTTCCTAGAGCGGTAACAAGAAATGTTGAAGCTATATACAATAATGAAAAAAAGCATTTAAAAGAATTCATTAGTAAAAGAAGTCAGTAAGTATGTTTAATTACTAATACTTGAACTTTTAATTAAAATATCAATTATATGGTATTGATAACTCACTTTATCGATGGTGATTGAAAATTGCATAAACAATTTTTGAATTTTTGTCACATTGATAATCACAAAGGCAAAACCGTTGAAAATTTGCTTGAAAGTGTTTGCTTGGTTGGGGCATTGAAAATATTTTTACCATTATTGTTGATAATGTCTCTTCTAATGATGTAATTTCTTATTTGGTTAAGAGTATGCAAATTTGGAAAGGTTTGGTTTTCGATGGAGAATTTATTCATATTCGATGTTTTGCTCATATTTTTTAACTTTATTGTTAATGATAGGTTGAAAGAATATCAAGATTCAATTAGTAGGGTACAAAAACCTGTCAAATATGTTAAATCTTCGTTGAGAAGATTACAGACAGTGTCAAGATTACCTTTAAGGGTGATGTAACCTCTCAAAAGACATTCTCCTTAAATTTGTTTGTTATAATACTGCTGTTGATAGTTGGGTGGCTGTCGGCATAATGTTTCCCTCATCTTCCTTAGCGTAAATAAATCTACGAAATCGGCTACATTTTATCTTGAAAGATGGTATTTTCGTAGCACTATTACAATTGGTTCATTATGAGCTAAGTTTTTCCTCTCTCAAAAGACATTCTCCCTAAATTGTTTGCTACAATACTACTTTTGATATTTGGGTGACTTCCGACAAAATATTTGCCTCATTTTCCTTAGCGCTAATCAAAATCAACTTCATTTATCTCAAAAGATGGTATTCATAGTAACATATATCTAAAAAAACAATTATATGTAACACACACTCAGCAATTATTAAACCAGTTTCTTATAGTGAAAAAATTATTTATTTTCTCAGTGGATTGGGTGCTGACTACAACCCTTCACCACCAACATAGCAAGTCGCGTCTATCAATAATATTGGTTATAGATTCACGATTTGCTCCTTAGTTACGACTTTCGTTTGGAGAAACAACACTTCGTCATACAAATTCCTCCACAGATCTCTCTTTAAGCCAACACCGTCTTCAACAGATTATTTCGCCCTCTTTGCTTGAACAACAATGCCTTGCCAAATCAAATTTATTGTTGGAGTCTCCAACCTTTCATGGTCTTTTTGGGCCACCCTTTGGTCCAATCCACTTTTGGCATTAGATCTGCAACAAATTGTACCACACAGCTTTTGTATGTTATTATAGATATAACATATCACGCAGGCACGTCCCTTCAAAATTTTTCTCCCTTGCTCTTCAGGAAAATGCAGTTGATATTTTTTATATAGTTATCTCAATTATGTACTCTGCAGAACTCCTTCATTTCCTCAAGCCTTATCACCACCTTCATTTGTCCTCCAACTTTTTCATCTTTTGTTTTATGGCACCATTGTTTAAGAATATCTAATTATTCTATTTTATTAAAATTTTCAATTCGTAAGTTCACTGTGACTAATCTTTGTGTTGCTTGCCAAAGAAGTAAAAGCCATTAATTATCTTTTCCCATTTCAACTTCTCATGCCACTATTTTTGAACTCATCCGCCCTTATTTTTGGAGTCTCTCACGAGTATTTTCCGTCATTGGTGTACATTTTTTATTCAATTTTGCCCTTGTTTTACAAGGATTTATTGTTCAAAAATTAAAGATTAGCATTTCATGAGTTTGTTAAAAATCAATTTGGCAAGTCATTATAATCTTTTTGAATCATAATGGGGTGGGGACTATCAATCTCTTTCTAATGATTTTTTATTTCACAGGCATCATTATATATTTTGTCCTCATACTCTAAATTAAAATGTAAAAATCGTCGTATTGTTGAAACATGTCAAGTTCTCTTTTTTCACTCTTCAATTTCTACACTTTTCTATCCTTATGTCTTTGAAACAATAATCCACTCAATTACATGCCAACACCGATATTGAATTCCAAGTCTCTTTACGAGTGTTTATATGGTATCTTCTCTTCATATTCCTCTTGTGTCTATGAATGTCTATGATTTTAGTTTTTTTTGTCCATATAGTAAAATAAACTTCAACCTCATTTTTTACTATGCATTTTCTTAGATTACAGTGTCGATCATAACGGTTATCTTTGCTTAAATCCTATTTCAAGTCCTGTTTATGTAACCCGAAGTGATGTCTTTGATGAACAATCTTTTCTATTCATTACTTCATCCAATTTTTTCCCCAACAACCATTCCATCTCCACCCTTGTTCAATACTCCCTTTCCCTCTTCCCTCATTTCCTTTTCCACGTCCATTGCAACTCTTTCTCCTATATCTGATCCCTTTTCTTCACTTCCAACAATTTCACCTTCCATTCCCCTTTCAATTTCCTCTTAGCCTACTCAATTACATTTCATTTCCACCCTTCCTACTAGTATTTTCAATAATAGTAATAGTGTCCCCATCTCAAATTTTCACCCAATGAATTGTTTGGTTCAGTTTTAAAAATGGCAAACCGGTTGCAGAATCAACTGAAAACCGAGATGTTTTTCAATTCAATTTTGTTTTTGGAAATTAGAGATTATTTTTGTTTTCTTTAATCGGGTTTTCATGTTTTAAGGCCCAACTTGGGGCTCAGTTTTAAGCTCGATTTTGTGATTTTTTGGGCTTGGTTTAATGCTCGGTTTTAATAATTAGTATTAAGGAAAAACAGATGTGCTATTAATAAAAATGGGTAATGTTGTTGGAGAGGAAACAATATTATATATTGAGGAGTTCTAGCCAAATAACCAATCGAGCTGGTAGGAATATACATAGACTGATTTTCTCAATTAACGGGCAGAAGATAAACTAGCCTTAAATGCAATAATATGACTAACTCAATGGAGAACTATAGTGAAAACCAAAATGAAAGCGGTGACACTTGATCAAAAAAGAGATGAGAAATCTACATAATCCCAGAAGAAACAAACAGAGTGGTAGAGGAGATATCTAATTGAAATTTAAAGCTCAATCTCAATGGAGAACTATAGTGAAAATCTAGTCATTCCATTAGTTGAACCATAACCTATGAACCGACAATGTCAATACATCATCTTTACCAAATCCAAATCACAAGAAGAAAAATCAAACTATAAAAAACATGTTTCATCTAGAAAAATCATAATTATAGCAATTTCTTTATGAGTTTTTAAAGTGGTGCACCATGCAAAGTGCAAACAAATAAATTAAATAGACTTTTGAATTCACATAAGCACAACCAAATTTGTAGTACAATTAAAAAAATACATTGATCAAATATAACACAAATAACCATACCTTTGAAATTAATCTGTATTTCTTTCTGTTATAATATTATTCAAATATACAAAAAGTTAGTAAACAATTAGAATAAATGAATTACTATTAATCATTAAATAGTGCAAAATATAAATGAATATACTTTTCTCATATTACTCAACTTTGTCGTAAATATCTCTATATTTAGTTGAATCACAAATTCAACTTTGAGAGCAAATGAGACTTTATATCATCTGAGAATAAAAAACTCTGAAAGACATCTAATACTCGACCGCTATAGCTGAATGCCGACTCTGATGCAACAGTAGAAATAGGAATTGCAAGTACATCTCTTGCTATTTTACTCAAAGTTGAGTGTTCTGAAGTGTGCATTATCCACCAACTTAATATATCCACATTGTTAGAAGAATTAACTAGTTTTTTCGATAAATAATTTTCAAGTTCATTTCCTCTACCACCGTGCTCATCTTCATTATACAAATCTACTTGAAATGTCAACTCAAACTTGTCATCATCCACAGAGTCATGAGCGATATCGACCACAATCCTAGAAGATTGTTCTATGTTATTTGTCAGTGAATTCAATTTGTATTCAGAGTATAACTTTTTAATTGAATGTTCCATTTCAATTACAAACTCAATAGTTACCTCTGGTCCATGCAATTTCAGTAGGCAATGTTTCGCGAACTTCAATTTATATAGCAGATGAATCACAACGACAACATACAAAAAGTGATCGATTGTACTGAAATTTCCCCAATACTTTTCATATTTTAGTTGCATACCAAATGTCATGGCTCTTAGTGATAAATTATCACTTGCAGTATATTTTTCATAACTCTATGAAGTATGCAAACTTTAAAGAAAAAGACATTAAAGATAATAGGTAAAGTTGTCAAAACTTACAAAGTTGTATCCTAAAATACTTTCAAAATGACTATGAATTCACGAACGGCATGTCAATCTTCATTCGTGGGAGGACCACTAAGATTCTTATCCTCAAGAAATTTGTACACGAATTGATTGTCATATTCACTCATTTTTTCAAAAGTCTTTTCAAAATTTTTAGTAGTGTCCAACATTAAGTATGTCGAGTCCCATCGAGTTAGAACATCAAAGTATGTGCTATTTTTGCATATAATTCTTGCACTTTCAATTTCTGCTCTTACATAATAATTTTGATACTAACCTATAAAATAATTTTTTTTTCAAAATGAATAATTTACTTGGATGCTAACCTAGAAGAATCAGAAAAACTCGGTTACATCATCCACACTAAACAAAACACTTTTCGATCTCGATAAACCACAACATACAGTAAAACCTCAAAAAAACAGCAAGAAGATCTTTGCAAGGGTAATGAACTTTCCCTATTATTCTTTCTTATTCTAATCAATCACCATGCTAAAGTATCCCTGTATCACTACTTTCTCTCTATAACTCTCTTTATGAGTGTAACGCCTTGGATAATTCACCCCGATATCCGGTCTGCTACCTACAACTATTTGTCATCATCACTCATATCCTCTAATCAAATTCTTTAAAAATTTTATGATTTGTTTTTCAACTTAAAACGACCCTTTTAAAATCAACTGAAAACCTCACATCGGAAGACTTTTGGAGAAAATCATTTTAAATGAAATTCAGGATTTTAAAAACATAAAACTCATTCTCAGTTGACCCCTTCTTATCCTGGTCGACAGCTCATTCACCTCTGCCGGTGCAGGTCGACCTTCACGGTCAAACCCTGTTACTCGCTTCTCGGACCGGTCAACATCTTCCTTTGGCGGTCGACACCTATACCATCTCTGTCCGCGTCGGTCAATCCTCGAGGTCGACATTTCTGATTTCTTCACATTACCGGTCAACACTTCCGTGTGCTGGTCGACACTTTGTTGCTCTCTGTCCGAGTAGGTCGACTCACGCGGTAGGCACATGCGGGATTTGGTCGACCTTGTTACGTGCAAGTCGACACCCCGCATTCGTCTATACACTGAGCGGTTGACACCTACAGTCATACATCGACACCTCGATGTTCTCTGCCCGCACAGATTGACCCGTGCGGTCGACACCTGCCGAGTTTGGTCGACCACTAAGCCTATCAGTCGACACTTAGCCCCCAGAAAATTGACAAAAATCAACTAAAACGGTCACGGTTTTAACTAAACGTTCAAAAACCAAACATCTGCTTCTCCACTCAATTCACAAACCTACTATATACACAAAAATATTCAATACCCATTCAAATCTTTAATTGTCCATCAAAACGACTCGATTTGACTCAAAACACCTCACCACTCATACCTATGTTTGCCCTGGTCAAAACTCCCAACAGCCGGCCAAATCGTCCCACGGGCATCCTTCTCTAACTGCCTCCTAGTCCTAGGCATGCTCGAGATACTCACTCGCAGCTGCGTCGTCACCTACATCACAGAACTCAACTATTAGTCTAATACTAAGTAAGTAATGCATAAAAATGAAACACTGTAAACAAATACATCCTAATATATGCAGTTTCTACAGTTTCGTCTCTACTTTCGTTTTCATCTTTTTCTTACATCTTCTTTATCTTTTTACTACTGAATTCTTCTTTACGTGCTATATCGAGATGACACACCTCGCGGTCCACCTCACTGGACAAGGTCACTACGTAAAGTGGAGGAAGAGTGATACACCTTGCAGTCCACCTCACTGGACAAGACCACTCAACCTCACCTTTATTATCTTATTACGTATCTTCTCATTTCGTTCGTCTCCTCATATCTTACTGTTTCACCTCGTAAAACATGAAAATTCATTTTCGTTTCGTTCTCCTACTTTAAAACAATGATGTACAACTATGAAAGCATAACATAAAGTAAACGTGCAATGCATCTGTGATGTAGGCTCGAAGGCAAAACTTCTACTACATTACTTACCTGGCGTCTTAGAGATTCCTTACACTTCGTAACTTCGTGCGCTAACTAGGAAAACCTATAAAACCGCACATCTATTAGCTCTACTTTCCACTAAATTCGTAAACTCTAAAGGAAACAACAGCTAAACCCCCACTCAGCCTAAATCGAGAATCCTAATTCAATTTCTAACTAATCTTTGAAAATCTATAACTCCACTAATACTCGCCCGAATTGGACGATTCGAAATGCTACAGATTCCTCATGGCATCTAGTTTTTAACGATCTCATCTATTTCTTAATTCAACACCTATAGCTTGGCCGGACATGGCCGAGCAGAAACCGTTCCAATTTCGAGTACACAGTTATCCAAACACTCAATCTTTTCCATAAAACTCCGTAATCCACTGCTACTCCTAGCTTTAACACTAACACACGGATAAAATCAACTCTAACTCCAAATTCTTGTATCTCCCCCCCTAGGTTTTTACCAAACTACACAATACCCTATTTAACTTCGTTTTTAATACTCAAAACAACTAAAATACTAACTATTTACTAAGAACTAACTAAAACTTACCGTTGATTTGAAGAAATACAGGAAAATCAAAGAGAATCGTCGATGAAAGGAAGAATCGCCGTGTTCTCGCGGGTGGGGAGAAAGAACCGAAACATGGGGAAAGAAATTTGTTCCTCCCCTCTGTTTTGTTTTGTTTCATATTATTTTTTTTATAAATAATAATCTTAATTACTATTTCGCCCTTAACCCCTAACTGTTTAATAAATCTGCTACACGATCTCTGTTCGGATAAAATCTTAAAATTTCTCCTTAACTATTAGTCCCAAAATAATCTTTTACTTAAGAGTTGAAATTCTCCGCTCACAATTCCGACCAAAACTCTGCTGATTACAATTACGTAAATCCGAAATTAACTTAAACGAAAAAATCTGGGTGTTACAATGAGATTGTGTGTATTCTTTCTTTCCATCGCAATCCTTGCACGCACCGTCACAATCCTCGCTCGCACGTAAGTCGTCGTCCCTGGCTGCTGTGGTGCCTCATGCAATCTGAAAATCACTAATGAAAAATAAGTTAAGTGCTGAAGTTTGGTAGTTTGGTTTATTTGAGTTTTAGTAAACAAACCCAAGACCTGAATTGACTAAATTTGGTTTAGTCAGTTCAGTTTTTTATTCGATTTTCTTACATTACCAATCCGAACCAACTTGAATGGACTATTCAGTTCTATTTTGATTCAGCGCACGAAAATCCACCCCTAAAAGTAACGCTACGTAAAGTAACATATATTAAAGTAATACTATGTAAAATAGCATAAATTAAAATAACTGTATCTACATATATAGTCAAAATTCACATAATTTAAAAAATTATGTCATATTTCATACCCAAAGATAGTGCCAATAAAAAAAAGTATCTTGCATCCCTAAATCCACCTAAGCTTGTAGCTAAAATGAACCCAAGGATAGTGACAAAAATCCACCTAAGACAAGGGTACCGCTCATAAACTGTTTCAAAACTCTCCCATCTTTGCATGGCTCAGATTAGTCATTGAGTGTAATCTGAACCATGCCGTTATTGAATGAAAATAATTTGGACATGTTGAAGATTTATTATGAGTAGACATGTAATCGTAATTTTACTTATTCTCTAGGCTAGTGATTATCATGTACATTGATGAGAGAGAAATTTAACATCTTTAATAGAAAATCAAACTTAGGTTAAGAGTGAAGTATTCATTGTTAAAGTTTTAAATTATGAGGTATCAATAAACGAAAAATCTCTCCTCATTTTAGAGCCTGTTTTGATAATGACCCTTAATATTATAATGTTTAGTCAAAATTCATGCATGTCCAATTTTTTTAAGATTTTTTTGTTTTAAACCCTAAATTATGAATTTTTTTTTGAAAAAAAAAACCTTAAAATTTACTATTCATCAAATCAAAGCTCAAAGTATCATAAATAGACAATTTGAACCTCGAAAACCGGACTTTCACGGGCATATCATGCTAAATGACAAATTAAGTTTAACAAAAAATATCAAACGATATTTAATTTATTTGAAGTTTTTACCATATATTTAGCACATCATGGAAAGATAATCCGAAACTTTTCGTAATTTTCTAACACTTATACGATTTATTATAATTTTAGTTAATTAATTTATAAAACAATTATAATAACTTATACAAGTGTTATAAAATCACACAAATTTTAAATTATTTTTCCATGATGTGGTCAATATGAGGTAAAAATTTCAAGTAAATTGAATATCTTTTGATATTTTTTTTAAAATTAATTTATAAAGTGAAGAAAGAACATGGTGGTTCATCATAAATTAATTTTAAGAAAATACCAACCAATATTCAATTTACTTAAAATTTTTATCACACATTCAACACATTATGGGAAGATAATCGGAAAGTTTTCGTGATTTTGTAACACTTATAAGATTTATTATAAGTTTTTTTATAAAATAATTAACTAAAATTATAATAAATCGTATAAGTGTTAAAAAAATCACGAACACTTTTAGCTTTTCTTCCCATATGTGATCAATATATAATAAAAATTTCAACTAAATTGAATATATTTTAGTATTTTTTTAAAATTAAATCGTCATTTAGCGTGAGAGATTGGTCAAAGACCCGTCCTCGACTTTCAAATTGTCTATTTATGATATCTTGAGATTTGGTTTGATAAATAGTAAATTTTTAGAGTTTTTTAAAAAACATCCACCCTTTAGTGTTTAAAATTAAAAAAAAAAAAACCATTTTTTAAATAAAATCAATATGGCCAAGATTAGGAGTGTCATTAGTTTCTTGAATTCTCATTTTTTTAGTGTTATTTTTTTTATTGAGGATTTATTAATTTCTCTTGAATTTGGATGTGTTTAATCGCATCAATGTGATTTATTTTACATCGCGCATGTTGTTTTCTATTAGAAAGTCTTCCTCTACGGAATGCAACCAAAACATATTGCTAGGTGGCCAGACTCTCCTCAAGTGCTGAATCGTCTAGCCCATATATTTACTTGTCGTAATAATTCATAAATTATATTATAAGTCATAAAAAAGTTCTCAGATTTATACACCGCTCATGTACATTTTCAAGAAGTAAATGATTTTGTTTTCATCCTAATCTTATCATGTTGAAAATGGAAGGTTTCTCTCGCTTTGAGATTGATCTTCACATGCTGTTGAAGGAATAAGAGCATACAGCTCATTAAAGAAGCTGGTGAGATGTGCTAACAAAGACTTTTCAATGTCATCATTGTCACGATCCGAATGAGAGCCTAACAAAACACCGGATCCGAATGAGAGAAGTTGATTGTCCAGCTCAAAACTTGATTTGCAACAAAAAATTTGAACACAAATCAAAACCTAAGAATTCACATAATAATCACAAACATAATAGTGCAATAATTAAACAACAGTACAATAAGGCATAAACATCCCAATTCAAATTAATCTTATACTGATCCGAACACAAAACAAGTTATCACCAATAAACAAATAAACATTTTAACACATAAAGAAATAAAATGGAAACTTTCACGGAAGTCAAGCTACTAACTTCTCTTGTCGAGAAAAAGAAGTGGTCGTTTGGAGTGAGTAACTAACTCATTAAATAATTTATATTAAATGCAAATCCATGTAAAACTTCTTTTATTTTTCATCTTACAACATGATTTTCAAACATCTTTTGAAAAAAACCCCTTTTTCATTGTTAGAGAAAACACGTTCTATGACCCACTAGTGAGACAACAATCAATACATTATTGTATACATAAGTAACTATATTGAAATAGGTCATTGATAACTATTGACAAAGAGTTAATTTAGGTTAATATTTGTACGTGAAAATTACTTGATTCGAGAAAATATAAAATTATTTAGGTTATAATTATACGAATTGCTACAAGTTGCTATAGCGCTATCTGTTTAGAAGAATTAAATGATTTTATGTATATTTATAGGAATATCAAATTATTAGCACTAAAAATAATTGTTTTTGTTGTGTAGAGGATGCCAAGTGGACTATGCAAATCGAAATCGAAAAGGTGGAACAAAATATCTAATTGAAATATTTAAATTGGTAACCAATCGGGAAACATCGCGGAAGAAGGCAACAAAAGAGAAAATCCTAAGATTCAAGGAAGAAAAATTTGAGGAAATAAAAAAGGAAATTGATGCGAGAGAAAGAGGAGACTAGCGAAGTGGCCAGAAAAAGAAGGGTTTTCAACGGGGAGAAGACAATCCTAAAGAGAAAAAGTTGCTAACTTCTCTTCTCTACCCATTTTTCTACAAATTTTGCTACCTTTGTTACAATTGTTTTTGAGAATTTTATGATTATGGGCTAAAAGTTTATTTTGGTTATGGACAAATTCCTTGTTACAAGAATTTTATTATGTAATACCCCAAAAATCTTCCATGATTCGCAGTTCGCTACCATCTACTATTTGTCACTATCCCTCATATTCTCTACTAAATATTTCCTAGAAATTAGAAAGTTTTATATATTTTTTTTTTCGACTCAAAACGACTTTTTTTTTTTACGCAAAATATCTTCTAAAGGAAATACATATAAATACCGCATCGGAAACTCGTTTAAAATCGGTTTAAAGGAACTTTGTTTTTTTAAAACATAAAAATTAAGAGACTGGTCGACACTTGCAAGAGCTGGTCGACACTTAAGTTGTCTCGGGTTTTCATCGTCGACACTGACAAACACCGGTCGCACTACATATCTCTCGGGTCCTTTCATCGGTCGACACCGGGGACACCGGTCGACACTTCTATACCCAATTTAGAGAGGGGTCGACAACCGCCGTCACAGATCGACACCTTGATCATCTCTGTCTGTGCAGGTCGACCCTCGCGGTCGACATTACTGTCCATTTTACACGGACAGGTCGACATTTGTAACTAGGGGTCGACACCTACCTCGGCTCTGCCCTGCACAAGTCGAATCTCGCAGTCGACACTCACCCTCTATTTTACACTGATCGGTCGACACCTATGGACTTCGGTCGATACTTTGCACCCAGAAACTTTACCAAAATTCAACAAAACAACACAAATTTTGACTAAACATTTAAAAACCATAAATCCACTTCTCGACTCAATTTACAAACATGTTACGCATGTCAAAATACTCAACCCAAATTCAAATCTCTCTTCTAAATTAAAATGACTAAGTACGACTCAAAATACCTCACTACTCGTACTTACACCAGCCATGGTCAAAACGCTTCAACAGCTGACCGAGTCGTCCCACGAGCATCGTCCTCCAACTGTCTTTTAATCCTAGGCATGCTCGAGATACTCACTAACTGCTCCTCCCAACTGCCTTTTAGTCCTAGGCATGCTCGGGATACTCACTAGCTGCTCCTCCGTTCCTCCCTCCTCCTTCTATTTTATTTTATTTTAAATAAATAAATTATATTATTAAATATAATTATTCCTAATTACTATTTCGCTCTCAACGCTTAACCGTTTACTAAATCTGTTATACTGCCCAACTCCGACTAGATTCTTAAATTTTTCTCACCTCCATTAGTCTCAAAATAATCTTTTACCTCAGAGTAGAAATTTTTCGCTCACAATTCCGACCATTACTCTGCCGATTACAATTACGTACTTCTGAAATTAACTTAAACGGAAAAATTCTGGGTGTTACATTTCACCCTCCTTAAAAGAAATTTTGTCCTCAAAATTTTGTTACCTGAACAATTCTTGGTATTGGCTTATCATGTCCTGCTGCCGCTCCCAAGTTGCCTCTTCTATATTGTGGTTACGCCATAAAACTTTCACCAGTGGAATCTCCTTGTTGCGTAGAGTCTTCACTGCGTAATCCAATATCTCCACTGGCCTCTCTTTATACGCTAATGTGGGTTGAATCTCCACATCTCAATGTTCCACCACATGAGGAGGATCTCGTATACACTTCCTCAGCATGGACACGTGAAATACATTGTGAATCACATCCATAGAGGCTGGTAGTTGAAGTCGGTAAGCTGTCTTTCCTACTCTCTTCGTAATAGGAAATGTTCCGATAAATCTTGGGTTCAACTTGCCTTTTTTCCCAAATCTTACCACTCCTTTAAATTGTGAAACCCTCAAGAAGACTTCATTGCCCACATCAAATTCCAGCTCTCTTCTTCGACGATCTGCATAACTCTTTTGTCGGCTCTGAGCTGTTAAGATACGCTGCCGAATAAATGCAACTTTCTCTACTGTCTGCTGCACAATATCTGGACCTACTAAACCCGCCTCGCCAACTTCATCCCAATAAAGTAGGGATCTGTACTTTCTCCCGTAAAGGGCCTCGTATCGAGTCATACCTATCATGGCCTGGAAACTGTTATTATAAGAAAATTCTACCAACGGTAAATATTTGCTCCATGATCTTTGGAATTCCTGTACACAAGCTCGAAGCATATCCTCCAGCGTCTAATAGTCCTCTCAGATTCCGTTTGAGGATGAAATGCTGTGCTAAAACTGAGCTACGTCCTCATGGCCTTGTGCAAACTCTTCCAGAACTTTGATGTAAATCTGGGGTCCCTGTCTGATACAATTGAAGTTGGAACTCCATGCAATTGCACGATCTCTTGAATATATAGTTCAGCGAAGTGATCCATAGAATACGTCATCTTCATTGGCAGAAAATGGGCCGATTTGGTTAGCCTGTCCACTATCACCCATATTCCGTCATAGCCTTTTGTCGTCCAAGGCAGCCCTACAACAAAGTCCATCGCTATTTGCTCCCATTTCCATTCAGGTATCGACAATGGCTGTAATTTTCTTGCCGGCCTCTGATGCTCAGCCTTAACCTGCTGGCAGATCAAACACGCCTCTACATACTTCGCCACCATTCTCTTCATATCAGGCCACCAGTAATGCTGTTTAAGATCTCTGTACATCTTGGTACTTCCTGGATGTACAGAAAATCTCAAGGAGTGAGATTCAGCTAATATTTCCCTCCTTGGTTCTTCATTATTCAGAACGAACCACCTATTTCGAAACTTAAGAATTTCATCGTCCGAATAACAAAAATCCGACCTGTTGTTGGAAGCCATGTTGGACTGAATTTCTTTGCATTCCGTGCTGTCCTTCTGAGCCTGCTTGATCTTCTCCAAAATAATGGGCTGTAGAGACATAGCCGATAACATGGCCGATACGTTCGACACCATCTCTAATTCGAACTTCCGAAACTCTGCATCCAAAGCCACATGCATGCCCAAAATCATAGTCGAAGTAGATGTTGTTACTCTACTCAAAGCATCGGCCACTACGTTCGCCTTGCCAGGGTGGTACTTAATCTCAAGATCATAATCCTTCAAAAATTCTAACCACCGCCATTGTCGCATGTTTAGCTCATTCTGAGTAAAAATATACTTCAAGCTTTTGTGATCAGAATATATTTCGCACTGCTATCCATATAAATAATGCCTCCAAATTTTCAGCGCAAAAACTACTGCAGCTAGTTTCAGGTCGTGCGTCGGATAGTTCTGCTCATAAGCCTTCAATTGTCTAGAGACATATGCTACCATCTTCCCTTCCTGCATTAATACACATCTCAGTCCTACCTTTAAAGTATCGCAGTAAATACTAAACTTCCCGTCCTCGGTAGGAAGCGTCAGGATTGGAGCAGTAGTTAATCTCTGCTTCAACGTCTGAAAACTATGCTCACAATCCTCGGACCACAGGTATTTCACACTTTTCCTCGTTAACCGGGTCAGGGGTGCCGCAATCTTCGAAAATCCCTCAATGAATCTCCTGTAATAACCCGCTAACCTGAGAAAACTCCGTATCTCTGTAACATTCTTCGGTTGTGACCGCTCCTTAACTGTCTGGATCTTTATTGGATCAACCGCTATTTCATCGCTTGAGATGACATGACCAAGAAAATGGATTCTATCCAGCCAAAATTCGCACTTTGAATACTTTGCATAAAGTTGGTGTCGCTTCAGAGTTTCCAACACCAATCTCAAGTGCTCCTTATGCTCCTCCTTGCTCCGAGAGTACACCAAAATATCGTCGATAAACACTGTGACGGATTTATCGAGATAATCATGGAACACTCTGTTCATTAGGTCCATAAAGGCGGCTGAGGCATTTGTTAGTCCAAAAAACATCACTAGGAACTCATAATGTCCGTACCGCGTCCGAAAAGCCGTCTTCGGAACATCCTCCGGTTTGACCTTTAACTGATAATAACCCGATCTCAGGTCAATCTTCGAAAACACACGCCCACCTTGGAGTTGATCAAATAAATTGTCTATCCTTGGCAGAGGGTACTTATTCTAAATCGGTGGTTTATTCAACTCCCTACAGTCGATGCACATGCGCAACGACCCGTCTTTCTTTTTGACAAAAAGAATTGGCGCGCCCCACGGCGAAAAACTAGGGCATATAAACCCATTCTCTACCAATTCTTCTAATTGTTTCTTCAACTCCTTTAACTCTGCTGACGCCAATCTGTAAGGATTCTTTGACACTGCTTCAGCTCCCAGATACACATCAATCGCAAACACTATTTCCCGGTGCAGAGGCAAACAAGGTAAATCATTTAAGAAAACTTCAAGGAAGTCTTGAACAGTTAAAACATCCTGCGGTCTTGAATCCTTAGGAATCTGCACATCTATAATACTAGCAAGAAAGCCAAAGTACTCACCCGTTAAAACTTGACGAGCATTGACAAGTGCCATCACAGATACCTTCCGAACATTCTTTGCACTTTGAAAAGTATGATTTTCACCATCCGGCGGTTGGAAATTCACCGTGCCCGCCCTACAGTCAATCGTGGCGTAGTGCTTGAACAGTCAATCCATTCTCAGTATCATGTCATATCCCGTTATACCCATAATAATAAGATCGGCTAATAAATTCTTGCTTCCCACGGACACCACACTATCTCGTACAATCTGATTCCAGTGCATCCTCCCACCAGAAGGTAGCATCACCTCGTAGCTACAATCTATCGACACAGGCCATATGTCTAACTTGACCGCGAACGTAGTCGCAATAAAAGAATGCATAGCACCAGAGTCAATCAAAGTATAAGCAGGTACAGAATTCACTAATATGGTACCTGACACCACGGCTAGCTGCTCCTCATCTCCCCACTCAATCATAGCAAATACCCTCAAAGCTGTGCGCGTCGGACCTTTCTTCAAAGCTGGATAGTCTCTGCTGATGTGGCCCACATCGTTACAATTAAAACATCGTACAACCCGAGGCTTCGGGCAGTCTCTGGCCACATGTCCGGCTTCATTACAGTTGTAGCACTTTCCAGAGTTCCATCTGCACTCTCCCGGCTGATACTTTATACATTTAGGGTACTGTACTTGTCCTTGCGACCTCTTGCTACTCCACTGGCTGCTAGAACCATCGCTAAACCTCTTTGTGCCTCTCTGTTGTGGTGACTAGGAGACATTCTTACTCTGCTACGAGGCCGCTTCTCTGAAAGATCTCCTGGAAGTTTCTCGCTAACTGATACACTTCATCTCAGCTTCCTCTACCTCCAATGTCTTGGCCACCACCTCGGAGTAAGGCACATCTCGTATGCCCGCTATCTTCACTCCTTTGTATATTCCGGCCTCAATCCTTGTACAAACTGAAACACTTTATCCTCATTCCGGCTTACCAAATTGCTGGCAAACCAAGACAAGGACTTGAATCGCTAGTTGTACTCTGTCACTGATGTAGTTTGCTTCAACTGTAAGAACTCCATTCTCTTAATTGCCTGCATCGTACTATTAAAATACTTGTCGTCGAAGGCCTTCTTGAACTTCTCCCAAGTCATGTGCTGAGTATCGACAGTGGCTTCTGTAGACTCCTACCAAAACCGAGCATCTTTTGCTAAATGAAAGGTGGCAAGTATGATTTTATCTTCATCTTCCACCTTTGCATATTTAAACATGCTCTCTATTGCTCGAATCCACTCCTCGGCAGCCATCGGGTCTGATACTTGTTATTCGAAAGTCGGTGGCCGCAATCTCCGAAATCGGTCACCTGACTGGTCCTGACTGGTCTTGACTAGAACTAGGGCCTGCACCTCCCTATACTTCTCGGTTCATCAACATTCCTAACTGCTGGGACTGCCGATTTACTAATTCTGTCAACTATCGGATCATTGCAGAATCGTCCTCACTTCTCGGTTCGGTTGTCTCTCTTGGCACTCTGGGACGTTCTGGTCGTCTAGACATTCTGACTCTCTTTCCTGGACAAGGGTCAACTATGCTCATAAGTATTTACTAAACAACACTAAACTTAAACACTTACAGTTGTTGGAGCACGTCGTGCGGCGATAGGCGCTGTTGAGTAATTGTTTGAACGTTTTGATCAAATGGCTCTAATACCAACACTGTAACGCCCTGAAAATCCTCCATGATTCCGGGTTCGCTACCAACTATTCGTCACTATCCCTCATATCCTTTACTAAATATTTCCTAAAAATTTGAAAGTTTTATATATATTTTTTCAACTCAAAACGACTCTCTTTTTTTTACTCAAAATGTCTTCTAAAGGAAATACATATAAATACCGCAGCGGAAACTCATTTAAAATCGGTTTAAAGGAACTTCGTTTTTTTAAAACATAAAAATCAAGAGATTGGTCGACACTTGCAAGAGCCGGTCGACACTTAAGTTGTCTCGGGTTTCTATCGGTCGACACTGACAAACATCGGTCGACACTACATATCTCTCGGGTCCTTTCATCGGTCGACACCAGGGACACCGGTCGACACTTCTACACCCAATTTAGAGAGGGGTCGACACCCACCGTCGCAAGTCAACACCTTGATCCTCTCTGTCTGCGCAGGTCAATTCTCGCGGTCGACACTACTACCCATTTTACACGGACCGGTCGACACTTGTAACCGGTGATCGACACCTACCTCGGCTCTGCCCTGCACAGGTTGAGCCTCGCGGTCGATACTCACCCTTTATTTTACACTGACCGGTCGACACCTATGGATTTCGGTTGACACTTTGCACCAAGAAACTTTAACAAAATTCAAGAAAACAACATAAATTTTGACTAAACGTTTAAAAACCATAAATCCACTTCTCGACTCAATTTACAAACCTGTTACGCACGTCAAAATACTTAACCCAAATTCAAATCTCTCTTCTACATCAAAATGACTAAGTACGACTCAAAATACCTCACTACCCGTACTTACACCCGTCATGGTCAAAACGCCTCAACAGCTGGCCCAGTCGTCCCACGAGCGTCCTCCTCCAACTGCCTTTTAGTCCTAGGCATACTCGGGATACTCACTAACTGCTGCGTCGTCACCTACATCACAGAACTCAACTATTAACCTAATACTAAGTAAGTAATGCATATAAACTTAAACACTAAAAAAAACATTCACATCCTAACATATGCAATTTCTACAGTTTCGTCTCTACTTTCGTTTTTGTCTCTTTCTTACATCTTCTTTATCTTCTTACTACTGGGTTCTTCTTTATGTGCTAGATCGAGATGACACACCTCACTGGACAAGACTAAATTCGATCTAGTAAAGTGACACACTTCGCGGTCTACCTTACTAGACAAGGTCACCACGTAAAGCGGAGAAAGAGTGATATACCTCGCGGTTCACCTCACTGGACAAGACCACTTAACCTCACATTTATTATCTTCTTACATATCTTCTCATTTCATCCATCTCATTTCATCCTACTGTTTTTCTTTGTAAAAACATGGAAATTCATTTTCGTTTCGTCTCGTGATTTAAAACCATGATGCACAATCAATAAAACATAACATAAAATAAAGGTACAACACATCCTACAGTACTGTGATGTAGGCCCGAGGGCAAAACTCCTACTACACTACTTACCTAGCGTTCTTAGCACTCGTAATCCAATCTCGTACGCTAACTGGAAAACCTATAAAACCGCACATCTAGTAGCTCTACCTTCCGTCAACTCTGTAAAACTTCAAAGGAATCAACTATCAAATCCCCACTCAATCTAAACCGAAATTCTAACTAACGCTCCGACTAGCCTTCAAAAATTCATAACTCCGCTCATACTCATCTGATTTGGACGATTCGAAATGCTACGGGTTTTATGTGACATCTAGTTTCTACTGGTCTCATCTATTTCCCATTTGGATGTCCACGACTCGACCGAATGTGGTCGAACGGACACCGTTCCAAAAATTCACATACTCTGCCAATCAACCACCCAATCTTTCCCACCAATTCTCGTAATCCACTCCTATTTCTATCCTAAACACCAATATCCGGAGGAAATTCGGCTCTAACTTCAATTTTCCACAACATCCCCCTAGGTTTTTACTAAAACTATCTAATACTTCCTCTCACTTCATATTTAATCCTCAAAACAGCTAAAAAACTAACTATCTACTAAAACTAAGAAAGACTCACCGTATATTTGAGGAAGTGGAGAAAAACTGTGGCTGAAAGAGGATTGCCGAGCTTCACAAGAGAGAAGAAGGAGAAGAAGAAGAAGAAGAACAGGGGGGATCAATTCCTCCCTCTATTTTATTTTATTTTAAATTAATTAATTATATTATTAAATATAATTATTTCTAATTACTATTTTACCGTCAACCCTTAACCGTTTACTAAATCTGTTATACCGTCCAACTCCAACTAGATTATTAAATTTTTCTCACATCCATTAGTCTCAAAATAATCTTTTACCTCAGAGCAGAAATTTTTCGCCCCCAATTCCGACCATTACTCCGCCGATTACAATTACGTACTTCCGAAATTAACTTAAACGGCAAAATTCTGGTTGTTACATATTATTTGTTAAGATTGCTTTTTTTTTTTTTGTTTAAATAATTTATTATGATAATTATGGTTTAATTCAATTTACATTAACAGACAATTTTGATTACACATATTTTTGTCGTATTGAGAAATATATAAGAATTATGATATGCATAATAAATTATATGAATTGAATTTTACTAAGTCGTTAATATTCCATTTGTATGGCTTTTAGAATAGAACATCATTGAGGTTCTTATTATTATTCTTCCTCTATATATAAATTAAAAAGAAGATTAAAATGAATCACAAAGTAATTGAAATGAACTTTGATTATTGTTGAAGAACAAATGCTATAACAATCTGTGACCTTAGTAGTAAGTTTTATGTAACAAGGAAATCAATCATTACTAATATTCCCAATATCAGAACCAATCCATTTTAATTTGATATGTTATTTTTATATCTCTATTAAAAATCAAATCTGTCATTTTACATCTCAAATTGTTTTACGCAATATAATTCAATTAAGTTTATTCTTGTGGGTTTGACTTGTATTTATCTTTATTACTTTGTTAATAACAAGTGCATTTGCATGAAAGTGTGATTTTTTACTAACAGTCATGATCGTATAGTTCACATTAAAATCACTCAAACGAAAAAAGAGGGTCACTCAAAGACCCCTCCAAAGATCTAGCAATATCTCATAAACCAGGAAGAAGTGAAACGAACGACAATCCAAAGATTCAGTAGCGTCACTGCAGATGGTCGGCGAATTGGTCAGCAACAACATCACTTGTAACAGTAATCAATAAACATATTACGATCAGGTCAAAGAATTTGAAACTCAAGTAACACGTCATCATCGCCTATTACTCATTTTTACAATGTCCAAACAAAACAATTTCACGCAGCAAAAGATATACAGGGGACCTCAAATCTATTCAAAGCATCAAGCATCAAGCAAATCTATTCAAAGCATCAAGCATAAAACCTCTATTTATAGAGATTTTTGAAGATACTCATTTATTAATTTAAGGAATGTGTACGCAGGAAAGAAATAAGGTTTTGCCTCTTTGCAGTAATTGGAAACCTTAAAGTCTCCAATTGCTGCCACCGGTCGATGCTAGCAATCAATGGAGGAGGGTTCTCTCATCAAAGGAGGGACCCTACAAATTTCCACCTCCCGACTTATGATGATTTATCTCCAATACTGCTGAGATTCTATAGAATTCGTACTTATTCTTTTACAAAACCTTTGTCATCATGTTAGAGCAATTATTGTCCATATGAATTTTTTCAAGATATATTTGTTTGGTATCCAACACATCTCGTATCCAATGATACTTGATATCTATGTGCTTTGACTTCGAATGAAAGCTCGAATTTTTGCTCAAATGAATAGTGGTTTGACTGTCGCAATACAAGATATACTTATCTTGTTTGTGATTCAATTCTGTCAGAAATTTTTTAATCCACAAAATTTCTTTATAGGCTTCTGTGGCCGCCATAAACTCAGCTTATGTCGTAGACAATACAAATGAACCTTGTCTTTTAGATTGCCATGACACAGCTACTTCTCCAAATGTAACCAAATACTCCGATGTTGATATTCTGAAGTCAATATTTTCAGCCATGTTTGCATCAGTATATCTTACCATTGAGGGGTTCTCACTTTCAAAATACAAACTGAATTCAGAAATACCTTTAATATACCTAAGAATCTACTTCAATGCTCTTTGTCCAGATTTATTAGAAATTGACTGACTACTCAAACGGAATGTGAAATATCAGGTCTCATACAAACCATGACATATATCAAGCTACCAACTGCTGAAGTATCTGGAATTCTCTATATTTCTGTTTTTCCTTCTCTAGAGGAATGACTTTGTTTGAAAGTAAGTTTGAAGTGTCTAGCAAATAAAGTACTGACCGGCTTCCCTTTATCCATATAAAACCGGTTGAGAACTTTCTTGATATATTTCTCTTATGATAGCCATAATTTTTTATTCTTCGTATCACGAGTGATTCTTATTTCAAGCATCTGTTTTGCCGATCCTAAGGCTTTCATGGCAAAAGACTTGTTAAGTTCATTATTTAGCTTAACAATCTTTTCTCTGTTTAGTCCCACAATCAGCATGTCGTCGACATAAAGTAGGAGGATTATAAATGTACAATCTGTGAACTTTTCACGAACACACAATGGTCTGAGAAAGTTTTCATATATCCTTGATTTTCTATAAAGAAACCGAACTTCTTATACCATTGTCTTGGGGCTTGCTTTAATCCATACAAACACCTTTTCAATCTACATAGAAGATGTTCCTTCCCATTGACAACGAACCTTTTTGGTTGTCTCAAATAGATTTCTTCTTCTAATTTACCATGCAATAAGGTTGTCTTCACATCGAGTTGCTTGATCTCCAAATTGAGACTTGAGGATAATCCAAGTACGACTTGTATGGATGATATTTTCATGACAAGTGAAAAAATTTCCTCAAAGTCAATGTCATTCTTCTGACCAAAGCCTTTCACGACCAGGCGTGCCTTATACTTTGGTTGTGAATTTTCTTATTTGATTCTGTATACTCATTTATTCTTGAGTATCTTTCTCCCCTTTGGAA
The DNA here is from genome assembly GCA_022433055.1 of Begonia peltatifolia. Classification (NCBI taxonomy): domain Eukaryota; kingdom Viridiplantae; phylum Streptophyta; class Magnoliopsida; order Cucurbitales; family Begoniaceae; genus Begonia; species Begonia peltatifolia. The sequence continues at coordinate 9,825,301 of CM039526.1, read as the reverse complement.
GCTAAACCAACTCATGCGTATGGTTCTCATACAATGATCTCACCTCATTTTGTATCGCAACCAAACTGTTCTTTTTCTGTTGATGCTCTATAGCTTCATCATAGCACTTAGGTTCATCGCTATCATTGATTATCACATACTCGTTGACAGAGTATTTTCTCGATGGTCGATGATCTCTTGTTGACCTCCTTGGTTCCGCAACTGATTCAAGAGAAATCTATATTTCTCTTTGGTCAACATCATCAATTGCTTGGTTACTAGATTTTCTAACATCTCCTCCGTCAAAAATTGATTTCTCCATACCAACTATTATTAAATGCTCATCAGTGATCTCTATATCTGTTTTCTGGTACTCAATGGTCTGATTTTCAAAGAAGACAACATCTCGGCTTCTGACAATTTTCTTGTCAACCGGATCCCAAAGCCTATATTTGAGTAACATATATTCCTAGCTTTTTTATCTAGCTTGGACCTCTCATCTTTGGGAATATGGACGACCACTTTGCAACCAAATACTTTTAAATGCTTATAAGAGATGTTTTTTTTCCAATATATAGTCTGTTTAAAACTTTTCCACTCAGAGACACTGATAGAAATAAATTAATGATGTTTACTGCAGTCTTCAATGCTTCTCCCCAAAATATTTTGAGAAGTTTTGAATGTGATAACATGCAGCTTATCTTTTCCACGATCGTACTGTTCAATTGTTCTGCAACACCATTTTATTGCAAAGTCTTTGGAGTAAATCTTTCGTGACTGATCTCGTACATTTTGCAGTATTCATCAAATAATCCAATATATTCGCCACTATTGTCTGTGAGAATGCATTTTAACTTCTTTTTAGTTTCTTGCTCTGTAAAAGTATGAAACTATTTGAAAACTTTAAACACTTCTTTATTCTTGAGTGCATATGCTCAAATTTTCCTTGAGTGATCATCAATAAATGTGATCATGTATTGGTCACCTCTTAACGTTTCCGTTGACATAGGACTGCTGACGTCTAAATAGACAACTTCTAACACATCTAGTTTCTTTGATGAAGAATTCTTCTAAAAGGAAACTATGTGTTGTTTTCTCGCCAAACAATGAACACAACTTGGCAGAGGTTCATCTCTTAGATGTGGCAAATAATCTCTTTTGCCAAGCAATTGAAGTCTTTTTTCGCTCATGTGACCAAGCCATTTGTGTTATAACTCAATGGACGAGTCATCTTGTGCAGCATTTACTGATAGTTTCTTCACAGTCACTTGACTCATATACAAACTAGACTCTTTGATCCCTTTTGCTATGAGTAGTAATCTTTGGCTGAGCTCTCATTTTTCGCCAGCAAATTTGCTCTTGAAACTAGCTTCATTAAGAACTTCAACTGATATTAGATTAAGTCTAATATCTGAAACATGTTTGACATCTTTATGCACCAACTCACATTCTGTGTTGGTTTGGATACAAATGTCTCATTTTCCATCTATTTTGGAAACGTGACTGTTCCTTATTTTGACAATGTCAAAATCTCCACCAGTGTAAAATGAAAAATACTGCACTTTTGAAATAACATAGTAAGATGCTACAGAGTCACACACCCAACAAGATTCATTCATCGTGAGGTTGACAACATCTTTGCATACAATAATATCTTCACCCTCAGAGACAGTTGTAGTTGTACTCTTCATTTCTCCTTTAGCACATTATTAGTCTCGTTCTTTCTTCAATTTCCAGCAATCCATTTTTATGTTGCCTATATTGCCACAATGATAGCACTTGACGTCCTTTTAGGTTTTTGACTTTTATCTTCCTGACGTGCTGACTCCAAAGATCCCACGTTTCATTATCTCCTTCTCGTTACCGATAAAGCCTCCATAAAGGACTGATCTTTGTTTTTCTGCCTACTTTCTTCATCAAGAATGCCGGCTGCAATATCATTGAACATCAATGTTGTTTTTGTAGTACCATTGAGCAAATTTACGATGAGGTGATTGTATAGAGAAGACAAACTTTGAAATAAAAGTTCAACTCTTTCATTTTCATCGATTTTGTGTTCCATTGCTGTTAATTGAAAAAATAATGTACTGAGTGTATTGACGTGGTTTATTACTGTTGTAGATTCTGACATCCGAAGGGTATATAATTTCTTTTCAAGAAAATTTTATTATATCACGCCTTCTTCTCGTATAATTTTGTCAATGTTTCCCAGATCTATTTTGTCGTTACCATTTCTGAGATACTTGAGAAAATTTCATCTGATAAAGTAAGATACAAAATAGTTATTGCATCTTCATCTGCTTTGTTCCATTTCTCATCTTCAACATTCGTCGGCCTGTTGTCGATGGCCGTAGCACAACAATCTCTCTGAAAAATGTCTTCATTTTTAATTTCCACAATGAGAAATTATTTTCGTTGAATTTTTCAATTTCAATCTTTCTCGCCATAATAATGAGGCTCTAATACTTCTTTTTGGGAAAATAACGAAATTAGTGGGAACAATAATAATGTTGTCGCTGTAAAATGTGGAGAGTACTAATTAGGATAATTCTCAATAAAGACTGCTCTTGACAGTCTCCTTAGAGAGAATTACTTTTCTAAGTAAGTTGCCAAGAAAGCCTAGAGGGGTCCCAAATGGTATCATTTAAAATCCAGTCTCGTAGACATAACTCATTTACACAGTACAATTACATCATTAAATAAGCGGTACGAAAAATGATAGCAGATGCTATTCAAAAAATACTAGGAATAATGGATAAAATGAACAATATAATTTTATATGGAAATTCAAATCAAGAAAAAATCATGAGAATCGAGTACAGAAATATCTCACTATGTAAAATAGGATTTACAATATTTTCTAGATATCGAATATTATAGAAAATATTCACTAAAAGAAATCACCACTCTTAGAATTCACAACGTGTACAAAAGCACCTACGTATTTTTCTCTCACACTCTTTCTTTTTATTCTCTAAAATAATCCTCACTTCACTATTTCTTCTTCTTCTTAACATAAAAGTTTTCACGTCTCTCGGATAATTTAAAGTGGTCCTCAAAACCTCTATGTATAGAGGTTTTTAAAGATACACATTCCTTAATTTAAAGAATGTGTATGCAGGAAAGAGATGAGGTTTTACTTCCTTGAAGTAATTGGAGACTTTGCTGCCACTAGCCACAACTAGCATTTGTCTTTATTGATTGCAAATGAGTTCCTCATCAAAGGAGGGATTCTACAGTGATGTGGTGGCAGGTCTAAAAGCATTGGTGGGAAGCTAAATGTGCCAAATCCCATCTTGTAGGTGTTGCCTTGAAGGAGCATGTTAACAGAAGCTATAATGCTAGAATGCATTTTATCAATTGCATTGCTGTGGATGACTTAAGTATCCATGTCGGCCATCCCTATCTTTAAGAAACTCCATTCGAGCATCAGCAGGCATCACCCAACCAGTAACTACGATGGGCGTGGGAGTAAGTGGAGTTGCTAGATGGTTCTTCAAGCCTGCACATTCATCCACTCTCTATGTGCATAAGTACCATGTTGATAACAGATTGAGTGGGATAGAACCTCTCGTCTCTCAAAAAACATTCTCCCTCAAATTGTTTGCTACAATACTGTTGTTGATAGTTGAGTGACTCTCGACATAATGTTTTCCTCATCTTTTTGAGCTCAAATCACAAATCAATGAAATCAGCTACATTTTATCTTGAAAGATGGTATCTTCATAGCATTGTTACAATCAGCTCATTATAAACTAAATTTTCTCTTATCTCAAAAGATATTCTCCCTCAAATTGTTTGCTACAATACTGTTGTTGATAGTTGGGTGGTTCTCGACCTAATGTTTGCCTCATCTTCCTTAGCGCGAATCACAAATCTACGAAATTAGCTACATTTTATCTTGAAAGATGGTATCTTCATAGCATTGTTACAATCAGCTCATTATGAGCTAAATTTTATCTTCTCTTAAAAGACATTCTCCCTCAAATTGTTTGCTACAATATTGTATTTGATATTTTAGTGGCTTCTGGCAAAATGTTTGTCTCATCTTCCTTAGCGCGAATCAAAATCAACTACATTTTATCTCAAAAAATAGTATTTATAGCAATATATACTTAAAAAAACAATTATATGTAACACACACTCAACAATTAGTGAGAAAACTTCTTATAGTGACAAGATTATTTATTTTCTCACAGGATTGGGTGGTGACTACAACCCCTTCACCACCACCATAGCAAGCTGCATTGATCAACCATATTTGTAGGAGATTCACAATTTGCACCTTAGTTACAACTTTCTTTTGGAGAAACAACACTTCGTTTTACAAATTCCTCCATAGAGCTCTCTTAAAGACAACATCGTCTTCAACAAAACACTTCTCCCTCTTTGGTTGAACAATAATGCCTCGCGAAATCAAATTTTTTGTCAGTCTCCAACCTTTCATGATGTTCTTGGGCCACCCTCTGGTCCAACTCACTCTTGGTGTTAGATATGCAACAAATTGTGCCACACAGCTTTTGTATGCTATCATAAAAATAACAATTCATACAAGCACACGCCTTAAAAATTTAGTTGGCATTTCCTACATAGTTATCTCAATTGTGTACTCTATAAAACCTCTTCACTTCCTCAAGCCTTATCATCAGCCCTGTCTTCCAACTTTTTCATCTTTTGTATTATGGCACCACTGTTTAGAGCATCCTAATTATTCTATGTTATCTAGTATTTTCAATTCTTATAATTTTCAATTCCAAAGTCTATTATGCTAATCTTTGTGTTGCTGGCCAAAAAAGTAAAAGTCATTGATTATCTTTTTCCATTACAACTTCTCATGCCACTACTATTTTTGAACTCATGCACTCTTATTTTTGGGGTCCTTCACAAGTATTTTATTGGTGTTACATTTTTTCTTCGATTTACTGATTATTGCACTTGCTTTACATGGATTTATTGTTCAAAAATTAAAGACCAAGTTCATAGCATTTTCTTAGCATTTCATGAGTTTGTTAAAAATTAATTTGGCAAGTCATTATAATCTTTTTGGATCATAATGGGATGGGGACTATCAATCTCTTTCTAATGATTTTCGATTTCACGGGCACTATTGTATATTTTGTCTTTATACTCCAAATCAAAATGTTGTGTTAAATATAAAATCGCCATGTTGAAACGGGTCAAGTTCTCTTTTTCCATTCTTCAATTTCTCAACTCTTCTAGTCTTATGTCTTTGAAACAACAACTGCTCCACTCAATTATATGCACACACCAATATCGAATTTCAAGTCTCCTTATGAGTGTTTATATGGTATCTTCACTTAATATTCCTCCAGTGTCTATGTTTTTCATGATTTTGCCATATAATAAAATTAACTTCAGCCTCATTCTTTACTGTGCGTTTTCTTCGATTACAACGTCAATCATAAGGGTTATCTTTGCTTAAATCCTATTTCAAGTCATCTTTATGTAACCCGACATGATGTCTTTGATGAACAATCTTTTCTATTCATTACTTCATCCAATTTTTTACCCAACAAACAATCCATCTCCACCCTTGTTCAATCATTCCCTTTCCCTCTTCTCTCATTTCCTTTCCCATGTCTATCTGCCACTCTTTCCTCTATATCTGATCGCTTTTCTTCACTTCCAACAATATCACCTTCCATTCCCCCTTCAATTCCCTCTTAGCCTACTCAATTACATTTCATTTCCACCCTTCCTACTAGTATTTTCAATAATTGTGATAGAGCGCCCACCTCAAACCTTCACTCATGCAAACACAATCTAAGGATGAGCCCAAATCATATTCAGCTGTCATAAATTCTATGGTAGAACTCACAACATTTCTCCAAGCTTCTAAATGCAAACATTGGCTTATTACTAGGAAGGATGAAATTGTTGCTATTCACAAGAACAATACTTGGCATTTGGTTTCTCTCCCTAGAAGGGCTAACTGTCAGATCCCAACGGGTCTTCAAATTGAAATTAAATGTTGATGGGTTTGTAAATCGGTATAAGGGTTGTTCGGTACCCAAAGTGTATGTGTAAAGCAAGAAAACTAATTATGAGGAGACGATTATCCCTGCTGTAAATCGACTGCTGCCTCGACTACTATATCATTCACTATTTCTTTTGGTCGGACTATTAAGCAACTAGATATAACTAATGTCTTTTTGCATGATGATCTCACAAAAAATTATTTTATGCAGTAGGATCCAGGACTTCTAACTTCTTCTCAATCACATGTTGTCTTAAAGAAAGTTTTACATGGGTTGAAGGAATCACCTTGAGCTTAGTACGCAAAATTGTTTAATGCTATATTAGCCTGATGTTTTTTAGCATCTAAGTATGATACTTCCTAATTCATTTTCCGGCAACAATCATAAATTATTCTCATGTTGGTTTGATGTCGATGACATTGTTGTTACAAGAAATTCTTCATTACTTCTTGGCAAACTCCTCGACTATTTAAATTCAAAGTTAATTTGTTAGAGACTTCGAGGGTTTAAGTTTCTTTTTTGGTATTCCGGTTAATAGAACGTCCATGAGTATGCATCTTAGCCAATCTCAGTACATCTTTAACTTGTTTCTTTGGGCTAATATGGATCTAATCAACGTCGCATAGTTGGTGTGCTTCTATACTCTTTTATAACTAGACCTGACATAACTTTTGTGTAATAAAAGTTATTGCACCAAGTAGTATTACTAATGGTTTAACAGAGATCATTTGGATCCAATCTCTTCTTCCCGAGATTGTTGTTCCTTGAATAAAGGTATCTACTATCGTTTGTGATAATTTAAGTGCTATCTACATCAAATCTGATTTTGCGTTTCAAGTCTAAGCACTAGGAAATTGACCACCAGTTTTTGTAGAAAAAAATTACTCGACAAGTTAATACTTGCCAAGTTTACTCTTTTGAACAACAAATTGCCAAATGCTCCATCTAAGTCATTAGCCCCATCTAAATTTTAGGAATTCTAATCCAAGCTCTTCATTCTTCGACTTTGACCTTGAAAGGGATGTCAGCGTATGACCCATTATAAGTTTATTATAATTATTTTATTTGTTAGTGCACGGATGTAAAATGTCAGAATTAGAGGATTATTCTTCTAGGTGGATCTAGCTTTGTTTTTTTTTTTTTTTTTTTTTTTTTTTAGAATTCACTCTCAAATATTGAATACAGATTATACGAGCTCTTCTCCTCTGCTCCCTGACCTTCTCTATTATTTTTACATTTCCTATCTCAACCTAATTTTTTTGCATGTAATATGACCGAGTTGACTATTGCCGAGGCTTGAATTCGAGCTATCAAGGAGATATTCAAACATATCGACTTCTAGATGGTAGAAAAGGTAATATTTTGCAGGAAAATGAATTGAGGTAGAATACTTTGTTCAAGGATAGGGAGATGCAAAAGCTTTGGGACGTCAAAAGTAGCCACGTCCAGTTACAATTATTCTGGTGCGATGGAGAAGGCATTAAAAGTTGAATTAGTTTATAAAAAATCACCAAGGATAGAGACTTTCTAAGGAAAATATAGATCTTCAAGTCCATTCCATCTTTTTGAGTAGATTGACTTTGAAATACTACACAACTGTTGATTGTTGTCAGCAAGTGGTCATGTTCGCACCTTTCACATTTTGAGAGTTTAATAATCTTGCTTATTTCCAATACATTTTCCCTAAATTAAGAACAAAACACCTTTGTCCCATAAAAATGTAAAATAGGTTAAGAAATATCCAAAGATGGTCTTTGGGGTTTCTTCTTCGTTACTTTGAATTTGGATTTGCGCTATTTTATTGTGTCAATATAAATTATAAATTTGAAAATTAGTGGACTAAACTTGCGTAATAAATAAACAAAAAGAGAGAAAAATGCCCATTGCACATAATGAGTTTTTGTTTGTGCTTTGTTCCGTTGTCCCATCATAGAAAAGAGAAAAGGAGAAGAGAAAAGCAGGAGAAATGAAGCCTTACCGGAAATCACGAACACGCGCAAACCAGAGCCGCCATCTCCTAGAGAAGAACAAAATCTCGTTGTTGTATTTGACGAGAGAGTTCAGCTTGAAAGGGAAATTCGAAAGGCCCCCCCAGCTGGCGGGGAATGCCTAAAATTGCCGCCATGGAAAGGAAGCCAAAGATTACCGAGGGAGCGAGCATAGCTGACCGTGGATGACGAATCCATGAATATAGCAGTTAGCATATGTGTTTTCTAATTCCTCTACCGCACAATTTTCCTTTTTCATACGCTTTGGGTATACATTGATTCGCGAATGGACGAAGCGGGTCGTGTGGGAAATTTCCAGGGGAAACCGTTTGGCTCATCGTTGAAGGTCGGCCGGAGAAGCGTTCTGTTTAGTGTCCGTAAAAGGCTCCGATGCTGACAATCCACTAGCTTGCTTGACCTTGTACAAGCAAGACAGGCCATTAGAGTGATTTGGGTTGGGGTCAAGTCATGGAAGAAGCACCTGGATGGGGATGGAAGGCGTTGAGCCGTGGTCATAGGTTGGTTAAGTGGAAGTTCAAAGTGGACTGCTCCAGACGAACCCAACAAGTTGGCTACCCGCTCCAAAACGAGCCTGGGAGCTAAAACATTTGGGTTGGCATGGTTCATTATTTCTAGAACCACCCGCCAGCCCATTTCAAAGACCAAGATATCATTAGGCATCTTCTCATATGGTAGTTTTTGGAATTAACAATTGTTAGTCATATAAAACATTATCTTCTTTGGGTGAATATTGTAATGCGGTTGGTGTAGAAATATTACACGAGCGAGTCGAGCCGAGCCGAGTCGAGCCGAGAAAGATCCGGCTCACCGAGCCTAACGAGTCGAGCCTAACGAGCCTGCCGAGCTTAACGAGCCGAGGCTAACGAGCTGACCTTAAAAAATTTCTGACCCGAGCTGGCTCGCGAGCCTAACGAGTCGAGCCGAACCGGCTCCACGAGCGTAACGAGTCGTTGCGTTGCTGAGAGGTCTGATTCTCAGCAACGGTCTGATGACCGTTGCTCAGAATCTCAGCTTCTCATCAACGGTCATCACCGTTCTTTGACACCTTAGTGTGAGAGAAAAAAAAATCGAGGGGAAAAAGATTGCAGAACTGAGGGCAGAAAGTCGACCGAACTGCTGAAGAGAGTACAGTCGACGGAAAGAGTTCAGCGATCTGGGCAATCACCCAGCGACGATGGGCGATTTATCGCATAGCGCTCGGATGATCGATCGCCCAGTGATCAGAGAGATGGGCGATCGATCGCCTAGCTCTCCCGACCCTGACGACGATCAAAGATGCTCGAGGGCCCGAGCTTTTGGACTCTGCCCTTCCATCAGAAACATCGAAAAGCTCGCCCAGCTTTGCCCATCGTCGCAGGGCAATGATCACTCAACGCTTGAACGATCGATCGCCCAGCTATCCCAATCCCAACGACGATCGAAGATGTTCGAGGGCCCGAGCTTCTGGATGCTGCGCTTCCATCGGAGACGTCGGAAATCTGGCTCAGCTTCGCCCATCGTCGGAAAGCTCAGTGCCGAGCTAGGCATGACCGAGCCTGCTCGTGAGCAGACTCATCAGGCTCCCGAGCACGGATTGTCGAGCTCGACTCGACTCGTCTATGTGGCTTGAGTCAAACCCGCTCGCTACAGTAACGAGCCGAGCAGGCTCGGTTCGCTACAGCACCGAGCCGAGCGGGCGAGCTAGCGAGCCAACCTAGTTATTTAACAACACTAGTTTGGTGGAGATGCCTTTACCCTTTTCTTCTTGTCGTATTCCCAGATTGTTAGAAGCAGCAAAGCACAAGGAGAAGAAATAAAGAGGCTGGTAACAGAGGGGAAAGGCAAAAAAATTCCAAGAAAAAGGGTGAGTAAAAATGGAGATTGTACACGAGAGCCACGACCATCCGTTGCTCTTTACAGATGGGGAATCAGAAGACAATCAAGATGAACCTGTGGTTTGCTGGGGACGCGAGGATCTAATATGTGGTCCAAGATTCAGCTGCTTTACCTGCGAATTTCACCTTCAAAAATCATGCACTCAGCTTCCTCCCCGCTTGCTAGGCCATTCTCTCCATCCTCAACACGCTCTCTCTCTCCTCCCACGTCCTTCATATGCAACAAAGAATTACGGCTGTGATGCCTGCTACAGACGAGGAAAAAGATTTGTATACCGTTGTCCTCAATGCAGTTTCGACCTTCACATCAAGTGTGCTCTTTCAGTCGACCAGGAAGGTAACATTGTTTCGGAGAGCACTGGAGAGAAGGATTATTTCCAATACGGACCGCACCAGCACCTCCTAGTGTTGGAGGAAAAGTAGTCGACTCCTCTTGAGATAAACAGTGTAAATTGCTTTGGGTACTTAGAATCAATATCTGCTCCTTTCTTCTTCTGCTCTAGGTCACGATGCGAATTTCGGATCCATAAGTTTTGTGCGAATCTACCTAAACAAATCAAGGTTAGCTTCTTCCATCCCGAACGATCCCTTTTTCTCGTTCCTAATAGTGAACGTCGTTGCCAAATCTGTGCCCAACTGGGTAGGTCTATTTATGTTTGGCTAGAACACCACCTTTTCATCCACCCAAAATGTGCCTTTTCAAATCCAAGGGATACCATTAAAAGAGTGGGGAGAAACATATTCAACATCGCTCCCACCATCACAACTTGACTTTGCTGGTGGATGAGGAAGAATGGGAGTGGACTGGAAATGGCAATCCATCCTGCTTTCTCTGTCTGGAAGAACTTGATTTCTCTCCGAGCTACGTCTGTGAGTTGTGCCCTTTCCTTCTTCATAAATCCTGTGCCGAGTTACCAGGTCAGATTAAGAGCCACCTCCATCCCAAGCATTCCCTCATTCTCTTTGCAATAATCAAATCTAAAAGAAAAATCTGCTGTGGTTATTGTGGTAGAGAAATTAGCAAATTCAATTACCGCTGCCTTCAATGTGGATTCACACTTCACATGGATTGTTTGTTTTCTCTACATGGTTCTGAGCATAGATATGATCACCATCACAGCTTCGTTCAGATCAAGACAATTAGGAAATTAGTTTGCGATGCTTGTGGCTTGAAAGATCATTTCTCCCCTTGGCAATGCACTACCTGTCATCTAATGGTACACAAATATTGTGCGGAGTTGTCAAGATTTCTTAGAGTAGACGGACACAATCATGTCCTTAAACTCACCCACTATTTGTGTTTTGTCCACCAGTGTGACAAGTTGATATGCCAGCTTTGTTACAGAGTGGTAAATGTTAATTATGCAGCCTACTATTGTCATCTATGCAATTATGCAGCGCACTTGAGTTGCGCACAAGAGACAGGAGTTATTGTATTAGGGGAGGAAACCCAAGATGACTCAAATATATCAGTTTTTGAATCATCGTCCAAGGGATCTCACAATTCCGCAGCAAACTCTGGTGCTTTAACTCTCTTAGGAGGTGGCAACAAAGGTGGTGAAATTCAACACTTCACTCACCAACATGAGTTGACTTTGAATGAGCAAGATCCAGAGAATCATAAATATTGTGAGGGTTGTGCCACGCTCATATTCTCTCCATTTTATAGTTGCATGGACTGTGGTTTTTATCTCCACAAACAGTGTGCTGAGATGCCGAAGACCCAAAAGTTTTCATTTCATCCTCATCTTCTTTGCCTCAATCTAGTTGAAGAGTTGAATGATTGTTATGAATGTAATAAAAAGTATTACAACAGTTTCATGTATAGCTGTCAAGATTGTCACTACACGATTGACTTTCTTTGTGTCAACTTGATGGCAGGGCTATACCATCCAAGTCACGAGCACAGGCTAAGCTTCCCCGATCCCCGCATAAGATGATATGAGAAGTGTCAAGGTTGTGGTCGTCATAATCACTTTATATTGGTATGCTCAGAATATGAGTATGTCTTGGGATTTAGATATGATGATCATCTTCTGAGCCTTGCCTTCGAGGAGGATGAATCTGAAGAATATTATTGTGATATTTGCGAAAATGAGAGAGATCCAAAAGATTGGTTCTACTGTTATATTCAATGTGACTTTTTTGCTCATAGTGATTGTGCTCTTGGGGAATTTCCATATATTAAATATGGAACCACTCTCACATATCCTTTACATCACCATCCCCTCATTTATGTTGAACAGCCGACTAGGAAACCTCCTCCATTGTGTCTTGGGTGTGGTAAGCACGATTATTCAAGGGTACTAGAATGTGGTCGATGTAGCTTCTTTGTCCATCATACTGACTCGTGTATGAAAAAAATAGGAACAAGGACGATACGAACCTATCGTTGATTCCTATCTTAACAAAAAAAATGTGTTGAGATCAAATTATGCTTGTTGGATAGGTGTTTGTAAGAAGATAATGCAATCCTTCCAGTGTCTTTCTTTATCAATCTCAGAATATTGACATTATTGTTTCAGAAATTGTTATGGACTAAACATTAAATAAAGTCATTTATAATATTAGGAATCAAAAGTAAGAGTAGTAGTAATAGAAGAATGGTCTTAATTTTCCTATTGCAAGGGATGAGTTCAAAAATTTCCTTAATGTCGAAAGATTACTTCGATATTTGCAGAGAGTATGCCCTCCTGATTCGCCTACAAAATGTAGGAAAAATGATTGACCTTTCCTTATATAATCTTCTCTCTCCCCGCCTCACAACAAATCATGATTTTCAGGCACAAAGGAGACGCAGTCAAGAAGAGATATTGTAAGAGTACAATTGTGGTTGTGGTACGTCTTGACCACATATACAGCAACGAGAAGAAGTCCATTCTTGTATCTGGATGAAGATTACTTCTTTGTCCATTTCATATTCTCTCCACAATCGGCGTGCATATCGAAAATCATGAACACGAGCAAACCAGAATCACAATCTCCTAGATAAGAAGGGGACACTGTAGAGCGTTATGGGAATGGTTTCCACGTCCCATGGTCTATTAGTGCTGACAAACAAGCCGACTGTGAAATAGTCCTGTTAACTGAGCTAGTTAAATCAAGGCCTAAAAGCACCCTCCAGATGACCCTACCAAGCTGGCGATTGAACTGTTGACATCTTTGTCAGTCATCTGAAACTTGATTTGAATGATTTTATGGAGCTGTTTAGTGTTTGAAGGAAGAAGAGGGAGAGTAATTAGCAACATTCTTCAATTACATCTCTTTAAAAGAGAAGTCTTGAATCCATTATAATTGCTCTCTCTCTCTCTCTCTCTCTCTCTCTCTCTCTCTCTCATCCCATGCTTCCAATCTCAGGCGTAGCTCTGGCTCTCATTACTCTCTTTCCTTGTTGTTGTATTCCCAGATTGTTAAAAGCTGCAAAGGTAGAAGAAATAAAGAGGCAGGTAACAGAGGGAAAGGAAAAAAATTCCAAGAAAAGGGTGAATAAAGATGGAGATACCATGCCCATTCGCTGCTCTTTACAGATGGAAACCAGAAGACAATCAAGATGAACCTGTGGTTTGCTGGGGATGCAAGGATCTAATATGTGGTCCAAGATTCAGCTGCTTTACCTGCGAATTTCACCTTCACAAATCATGCACTGTGCTTCCTCCCCGCTTGCTAGGCCATCCTCACTCTCACTCTCTCTCTCTCTCTCTCTCTCTCTCTCTCTCTCCCTCCTCCCACGTCCTTCCTATGCAGCTAAGCGGTTGCTAGTGGGCGGGCAGGCTCACGAGCCTGGCCCACTGAGTCAACGAGCCGGTTTCGACTCGACCTGCCTCATGAAATCGGATCAGGTCGGCGCGTCATACTGCAGCGAGCCAGTCCGCCCGCCCGTTAAACATAATTGGTGCACAGTCTGGTTCATGATACTAATGTAAACATCTCGAAGAATTGACGAAAAACCAAACTAATCATTAAATCGGAATTGTGTTGGTTAACCCGACCCAAACCCAACCCAACCCAAGCCCAAGGCCCATACTTCAAACCTCATGAGCGACAGAGCGTCGGCACTCGCAGCGCCAGAAAATCTGATTCCTACGCTCAGTTGCTCACTTCCCTACCATACCATCTGGTTCTGCCAATCCCTATACAGTTTGCACAGAGTCACAGACTTCGCTGTTCGCTCGCCTTGGCTCACTCGACACTTCGTTGTTCCGTTGCTTGGCTTCGCTTGTCGGCGCTCCACCTTCGCACTTCGCAGTTTCGTGCGACGGACAACGCTCGGGGCTCCAGTCTCGCCAAATATGCCCTAATTGCCTTATACACACAACAACCCACCTCGTAAACTATTATAATTTTAATAATATTAATATGTATTATTTGATTGATTAATATATAAAATTACTCGAGAAATTAACAACTTGAATATATAAAACTATTATATTAAATTAAAATCATTTTTTATTTTGCAGTAATTGCAATGTTTAAAAAAAACACTAGGATTAACTATTTCGAAAGATTCAAGTTATAAAAAAATATATATAAAAATGCATATCAAATTAATTTTCACAAGCTAACTAAAGTGCTATGAAATTTTTGAAAAAGTTTGTACCCAAAATTAAACAACATAACATTGTAGTTAGAATAATCACTGAAACAGAACTGTTTTCAATATTTTAATATCTATTGATGGTGTAAAAGCTTATATACTTTCATTGTAATGTTCTTGCGACCCGTTTGAAATCTTCAAAATGTTTAATCAAAGGGGTTTGAATTAACTTATGAACAAAAAGTAAACAAAACTAACCTCCGCCTCTTTTTTTCTGTACATTAATTTCACTCCCTAATATATGACAGAAATTTTAATATGAAACATTCAGGAAAAGGGTATATGGAGAGAGAGAGAGAGAGAGAGAATATTGTTGGGAAAAATAACTAAATTTGACGGGAACGATGACAACAAAACCACTGCAAGAAGTATGACTAGCAAATGCAATCCGAAAAATAGCAAAAATATTTTTTCACGTCGTAAAATTATAACGGTTAAAAAATAAGATAAATAATAACAAAACATACTCAAATTCATTTTCGTACTGTTTTCAAAACATAACGCATGACCAAAATAGTAAGCACGCACATCACAAATACGCAACCTCTCCTAAAGTCCTGTAGTGTAGGCTCACAGGATAAGATACATGTAGACACTATTTACCTAGCATCCTAAGTTTCTGTGGTAGTCGACTTCACCAAAACCTGCTCAACTTACAACTGAAAGCCACTTTCTATCAAAACTCCCCAATACTCCACTCACGCATTAAAACCATCCTCCTAACACAATACACCACGGATTAGCCAAAGTCGCTCACTAACTAGACTCGGCCCAAAAACTGATACAAACATCCAACGCGCATAACTTTTGCGTCGGTTAACAGAATCAAACGATTCCAGCGGTTAAACGCTTCTCTAAGAACTTAGTTTAACGTATTAGAATATATTTTAAAATGATAAGTAGCAGCTAGGTGAAAAACACCAAAAATAGAATTTGCCCTTCACCCAAAAATTTCACATTTTCGGTTATTCAACAAAACTCACTCAATTCTTAACCAATCTATCACATTCTAACCTATTCAGCATAATCTAACAACAATTTATCACATTCTAACCTATTCAGCACACTCCCTCACGGTTTTCTTCTAAAATTGTGCATTCCTCAACTAATTGATTGAACACCATCCAATTTTGTCCCAACATCTAAAAAATTTATAGCAGAATCGAACTCTATTCAATCGGCCATCAGGATAGAAAAGAGAGGAGAGGCTTACCGAGGGTGAAAATCGGTTCTCTGCGCTCGGACGGAAGGAGAAGAAGAAGAAGAACATAAGTAAAGTGCTCGGTCGCCGGTGACATAGCTGGACGGAGGCTCTCCCTCTCGCGGTCGTCGGCAAAACGCGCTTGGGCTATCTCTTCGGGAGCTCGAGCTGCTGAAACTGAATGGCTTGTTCGTGAAGCCATTCGGTTTTTAATTAATTTTAATCCTTTTTTTGTTAATTAAATTACTAAATCGCCTCCACGTGTTTTGACCCTCCGTATTTCGGTTAAGGTCGCGTCCTTTAGACCCAAAAATTCAGAAATCCTTTTCCAAATAAAATCCTAAATTTTTTAAAATTAATAAGCCCGTTAAAATCTCCCATGAAATTCTCGTGGGACTTTAAAATAATTCAAAAAAATTCCGGGTTATTATAGCATATGATTAGTCGCATGCTCATAGATCACTATATGCAAGCGTGCCGTCTAAATACCAATCCATTTCGGCATCGCCGGTTGATCTCTCATCTAAATCAACCGACCTACTTGAATTGGAATCTATCGTCGTCGCTAATATAGAGAAAAATATTAAAATAAATAAAATAAAATAAATTATTCATATTTTTAGGATTTAGATAGAAACTGTTAAGAAAATTTTAAATAAAAAATAAAATAAAATAAAATACGTCATAAAACATTTAATCTCGATTGTCTTACTATATTTCAATTTGACGCTTTAAGTATGAGTTTTATTTTTAAATCCCTAAAGTAAATGATAAAATTTTAAAAAAAAAACTTTATTCCTAGCCAATGAACATGGAGAAATATCATCGGAGCAAGTAAACAGTCAAGAGAGTATTGAAAGTTTTCGATTTGATTTGAAAAAAAAAACAGAACTCTTTAAATAGGAGGAGGAAGGACGACTGGTTCAATTAAACCGATTGTCCTTTCACATGGGATAAAACTCGTTAATTAAATAACAGATTTTGGCGGCAAAAAACTGAGAGGACGGTCATATCGGCCGTACCTCCAGGTTTAAATTGTTTATTTACGATACTTTGTACTTTTGGTTGATAAATAATAAACTTTAAATTTTTTTTTTTAAAACTCATAATTTAGGATTTAAAATTAAAAAAAATTCTAAAATAAAAATATTAAATTTACTGCTGGCTACTGCCCTGACTATGATCTTAAAGAGGAAGTCAATTAAGATGAATTCATTACACTCAATAAAGATTTAAGTGTTATATATAACCTTATATAAAATATGTGGGAGCATGCATCATGAAATAAAAGCTAGTGTCTAAAAAGGTTGTGTCGTCAATAGGGCAAGTATGAAAATGTCTATTATAGTGTGGTAACTATTAAAATACACCACTATTGAAGTATATAAACGTCGGTGAAAAACATTTACTCAAAAGCCCAAATACACTATGTTTTGGGCATATAGAATAATAAAGACGATACTATCCCTTGGGAGGGAGCTGTTGAGCTAAAGACGACTCAGCAAAAGACGACAGAGCTAAAGACGTCTAAGCTAAAGACGAGCTTTTCTAGGGAGCCCAATCTCAAAGCTAGAAATGACTTCAATCAAATTTATAGTTTATGTCCAAGGACACAACACACTCAATTGTCTCATTATTCCAGTTTATGAATAAACAAACACATCCTCTAATGATCGAATGTATATATAAAAGAAATTACCCTCACTTGGGTTGATCAAACCCGATATACACAACTAGCATTATCATCATGAAAAAAATAAATATGCATGCTCAAAGTAAAAGTATTTATGAAAAAAATATATAAGTATACTAAAATAATGACTATTCACTAATGCAGGACATGTCATACCAAAGACCCCTTTCCTTTGGTTCTACATTCCTATCCCGAAATAATGAATTGAGTTCGTATAGGTATTTTTGACGCCGTTATTGAAATAGGTTTTCTGGCTATATTTTTGGCTACTCCGCCCATTTCATAAAGTATTCTACTCGGTTTAATGGCAGTTACCCAATATTCAGGAGATCCTTTCCCCGAACCCATACGTGTTTTCGTAGATCTTATTGTATTTGGTTTGTTTGGAAATATACGTACCCATATTTTTCCGCCACGTCGTGCATTTCTTGTCATTGCTCTTCGTCCCGCTTCTATTTGTCTATATGTGATCCAAGCGGGTTCAAGTGCTTGAAGAGCATATCTACCGAAACAAATATGATTACATCGATACGAAATTCCTTTCATTCTTCCTCTATGGTGTTTACGAAATCTAGTTTTTTTGGGGTTATAGTGGATGGTTGTTTTTTCTCAATTCCATCTCTACTACACAACCGGACATGAGAGTTTCCTCTCATCCAGCTCCTCACGATTGAAACGATTCCAAAAGAATAGGCTATGCATATATAGTGTCAATAGTAGATTGAATTAGAGTATTTTTTGTGTAATAACCCAGAAAATTTTAGATGTTGGATCTAATTCCCGAAGTTTTTAATTAAATGTCGGTTGAATTTTTGAGTAATATTTTAATGGGTAAATTAAATTATGAAACTCGGGATTTAGATTGGTGTTGAGTTTGGAAACTTTTAGATCGAAATGGACGCAAGTTAACGAAAGTTTGGAGAAACTAAAGCACGTAAGGGTATATTGGTAATTTGAATTTTCTTTTATCATCTTTATTTAAATTTTAAATAAAAACCAGAATGGCTTCACGAGGAAACCATTCTGGTTGTGCTTCGGCCGATCACCTGAGAGGAGTGAAGGCCGACCGAAGGAGAGAGCCCCGAGCGTGTAGTCGACGGCTGACAACCGGAGAGATTAGCGACCGTCGATGTGGTTAGGGAGCTCCGACAAGTCGAGGCGACGTGTAGCTCAGCCATTCCCGTGGTGGAACCAGAGGTAAAACCAACTCCGCTGATTTGGTTCTGTTCGATCGTGTTGTAGTTCGTTCTCTGTGTTTTTTTTTTTTTATGAGTTTGGCCTAGTGTTTAGGATTATATGGCTGCATATGTGTGTGTGCTGGAACCGTGATCGGTGAAGGCCGAAATTCGGTGAAAACTGAGGAAGTGTGAGCTGCGCATGGCTCGGCTATTGGCCGAAGTGAGTCGGTTAACTTAGAGTAAGTGAGATGGCCGAATTCCGACTAAGCGGTGACGGAATTGAGTGAAGGTAACTAAGAACCGAAGAGGGTGTGGAGTTTTGGTTTGGCCCAGTTCTGTTTTTGGCCATTCGGATTGAGCTGTGAATGCTCATTTTATATTATATTTTTAGTATGTTAAATTGGTTGTTAGAATAGCGTTTAGCCGCTGGAATCGATCAATTACGATAATGAACGCAAAAGTTATGCGTGTTCGAAGTTTAAGCTAGTTTTCGGCCGAATGGAATTAGGGACCCGTTTTAGTTGGAATTTCATGGATTTAGTTGAGAGATGTGATTTTTAGCATGTTTAGTGAATTTTGATGCGAAAATTGATGAATGATTGTTTATGTCTAGGTTGAACCAGATTTGAGTGAAAACGTGCACCAGGAAAGCTTAGGACGCCAGATAAGTAGTGTATGCATGTGTTTTGCCCAAGTGGGCCTACACCATGGAACTTTAGGATTTACGTTGTTTGATTGTAATGTGCATGCGTATTGTTTGACATGCATCATGTTTTAAAAGGGAACAAAAATAGTTTTGAGTAGATGGTGATGAGAACCGTGGTGGTGGTACCACGGATTCTGCTCGGGGAGTGGGCCTGGGTCGCCACGTGATGTGTATGTGTTGATGGTGAGGATGATGGACAGTGGAGACGCGGATCCTGCTCGGAGAGTGGGCCGGTGCATCACCAGTCTCGAATTATGCTCGGGGAATGGGCCGGCTGGGCTGTCGCGAAATGTGTGTGTATAGTAACTGTGGCCTCATTGCTGGGGAGTCCGGCGACACATCAGGGTGTAGCGTGGCGCGAGGTTGACTCTCACCCTGACACAGCTGCACTACGCGTCACAGATTGTAACAACATTAGTGTGAGTGTAGCGATTGCATGTGATAGGATTGCATTATCGGCTTTTACTTTCATATCGCACTACTTACTGAGCGTTAGGTTTATGATGTGTGCTCTATGGTGTAGGTGCAGATATTGTCACTGGTGAACCCTAAGAGCCTAGTCATGAGGCATATGACGGTTGGCGGCGTGCGATCAAGGCACCGGATGGCGGACTATTAGGGCAACCCAACCCGTGAAGGTGGTGAGTTTTGGTTGAGGTGTACGGGATTTTGTTTTCATGATGTATAGTGTATAGAGGTGGACCTATCCTGTTGTTGAGATAGTTTTGAGGGCACGTGTATATCTTATGTGTTTGAGCATTGTGTTACTCTGTACTGTAAATTTTCTTCATCGATAGTTGTTAGATTTATTCTCTTCTACTCTGTTTTTCCTTTGTTAATTTTCTAGATAAAATTTGGATGGATACCTTTGGAATTTTCTGGTGAACTGTGTGCAGGGTTGGAGTTTTTGAGATAGCCAGTTTTTAGGCGTTACTCTGCCGAATTTTCAGGAGAAAAGTCAGGGAGTCGAGAGGATACAGAATAAGTTGTGGCTCGCGGTTAGGCGGAGGGAGTGGTGGTATGCGCGAGAGCGTGGCGTGACCGCAGGTGCACAGGGCACGCAGCCTTGCTAGTGCGCAAGGGTCGCGCGGCATCGGGCGAGGATGTGCACGTGGACGCGCAGCCCGGAGGCAAGGTGCGTGGGCACGTGGCGCTGTGGGCGTGTGCGTGACGCGGCGGCGTCGACTTGATGCGCACGGTGTCGAGAGGGCTTACACGCGGTGCCGAAGTGGAGATGTGTGCGCATGGCGCGCGTGGCGCTCGCGGCGCCATGTCGGGCTCGCGGCGCTGCTGCTGCTGCGGCGCGCGCGGGGGTTTGGTAGGCGCACAGCGCCGGACCCGAGAGACATGCGGGGCATGTGTCGAACTCCTTTCCGGAATTTCAAGTCTTGTCGTTTTAATTTAAAACTCTTTTAAATTGTCATTTTTTCACTGCGTATTTTATATTGAGGATTTACGTGTTCTTTCTTCGGGACTCAAGTAATTTTCAAATTGAGTTGAAAAAACTTTTATACTCACAAATGTTCTTTTGAATATAATTTAATAACGAAAGTGGTATTAATTTGAGTGAGTTCACGTCGATGTTGTGAATGTCATAGTGTATAATAGTAGTGAGCATATCAGGAACCGTGTGGGTTCTCGGGATGTAACACTTTGAGATTTCATCTAATCGATTATCTATTTTTATCTCTTCTTTTGAGATAGAACTAAATATGTATTATATTTATATATAATTTATATATTATATATATTCAAATTCAATAAAATTATTTATATTTTTTTTTGAATATATACATTTTTTAAAAGTTTTATTAATAATAGAATCTATATTTTATTTTTGTTTCTCTTTTTTTTTATTATCTATTCTTTTTGGAGGGTCTTTGATCGACCAAAATATAAAAATTCAAGCCAATAAAAAAGAGTTTGCGGGCGAATATTTACTCTTTTTATATGTATTTACGTTCTAAGTTTAGCCCATGAAATGACCTTTTCGAATTAATGAATTTATTTTGAGTGGATTCCGCCATCCTACCTAATGAATCATTAATATTTATTTTCAACAGAATATTATGTATTTTTGGGTTCCCTCGTCCCCATCATTTCTTGATTAATGATTAGGTTTTAATTTTACAATGGAGCCCTTAATGAATGAAATTTGTTGTTGAGTCAATCCTCTCAGTTTTTGTTGACTCAAGGCTCTTGGCTTTTTTCTTCTATTAACATATTAATCTAATTATGAATCAATCAGTATCGTTGTTTTCTTATACTACTTTTTATGAGATGACTCATAGACCTTACATATTCCATATTGGAATCTTATATTATTGATATTTTTTTTCTCTCTTTCTTTCACCCTTCCATTTATCCGTATACTTTTAATGCTTTACAACTGATAATTAGATTGATACTTTTGTTTATGCAAAAAAAATTTTAGTTGCTATAATAATATGACATGACTAATATAATATATCTTGATAGCTTTCTTTTTTCGATCCAAATAATGTGAAACGATGAGTTGGTTATTTTTTTTTCAATTATTAGTTCAGATTATATTATGGTTAGGTCTATTTTTATCCTAACAGAAAAACCAACGATTCGCACACTAAGCATAGCAATTATTTCAAATAATTAATTTGAATTTTTATTCAAGCTTATAGAATTTCTTAGCGACTCACGTCCCAAAAAGAGTACGTGTAAAATCCTCGACATAAATTACGCAACGGAAAAAGTACAATTTAATTTTTAAAACAAAATGACAAGACTTAAAAATATCAGGAAAGGAGTCGGGCACGCGCCTTGCGTGCCCTAAACACGATGTCGCGCGCCCCGTACGCGCAGCACACCCTCGCCTCGGCGCAGTGCGCATGCCCTCCCGGCACGGTGCACACCACGACCTATTCCGTACCATCTCGACTCCCCAACTTTTCTCCCAAAAATTCGACAGATTAACGCCTATACTTATTGACCCCAACCTGCAACCAATACACAATATAATCCTCAAAGTACATTAACTTAATTCATTTAGAAATCCCCAAAGAAAAAACAGAGCGGAAGGAAATAAATGTAACAACTATCGATGAAGAAAATCCACAGTATATAACAACACAATGCTCGTACATATATAATATACACACGCGACCTCAAAACTCCCAAATATCAAGAAAATCCACGTCTATACTCTATACATCAAGAAAAAACCGAACGGTCCCCAAAATACCACAAGGGAGAACTCCGAACACCTCACCAAAACTCATCACCTCTACGGGTTGGGTTGCCCTAATTGTCCGCCGTCCGGTGCCTCGGTCGCACGCCGTCAACTGTTTTACGCCTCAAGACTAGGCTCTCGGGGCTCACCAGTGAAAATGTCTGCATCTACACTATAGAACACACATCATAAGACTAACGCTTAGTAAGTAATGCGATATGAAAGTAAAAACTGACAATGCAATCCTATCATATGCAGTCTCTACACTCACATTCATGTTGTCACAATCTGTGACGCATAGTACAGCCGTGCCAGGGTGAAGGTGAACCGCGCGCTACGCTACACCCTAACATGTCGTCACCGTCCCGGACTCTTTTTGTACATTTATTTTTAATTCTTCGATTCTTCGAGACCCACTTTCTATTAATAACTTTAGGAAGCTCATATAGATTATTACTTGAATGAGATCAATTGTTTTTTGAATTTCGATACGTGCAATTCCCTCAACACCAGAGAGTATTCTTATATTTTTTTTTTACATAATTTTGGATACAATCTCGTATTTTTTGATTTTCTTGTAGACTTTCAGAATACTTTTTTGGTTGGGAAAACCAAATAGAACGATGTCCTTGGGTTGCACCAAGTCTAAAACCGAGTGGATTTATTTTTTGTCCCATACTCCCCCATTATTTTTCATATAATAACATGTGATATTAGCGTATTTATTTATACATCTAGGTTTTTTTAAGCATAATATGGAATATTCGGATCTTTTACACTCTTCTTCATTGAAAGATATATCTTTCAATCCAATAGTTATATAACAGTGGATCTTTTTATTGGATAACTTCGGCCTCGAGCTCGAGATTTTAATTTTTTCACAGTAATGCTTTTTGTTGATCTCAACTTTACTATTGACTAAATTGGTTTCGTTGAGACCCATAATGTGACTAGCATTTACTGTTACAGAATAAACTAATTTAAAAATAGGATAACATGCTTTAATTGAATATATTAAATATTATGCATAATTGAATATAATAAATAAATTCTTATTAAATATGTGAATAACAAACAATAAACATTAAGGTCTAAATTTGGAAAGGCCAAGTAACTGTCAAGCTTCAAAACTTATAAACAAATCTCCACTTTTATCCCGTCTAATTCAATGGGGTTCGGTTCAGTGCGATCCAATCTAAGTCAACTCGGTCCGGTCAAGTCTAGTCTAATGTGGTTAGGCTCAATCTTGTCCCAATGTGCTCGGTCCTATCAGAGTCGATTGGCTCAATCCGTTTCGAGTTGGCTCAAACTGGCATGGTCTAGGTCGGTCTTATTTGCTCTGATCCGAGTTGGGTCAATAATTTTGATGATTCGGCGATCCTTCAGAGAAATTTTGATGTTAAACCGAAATCAAAAGTAGTAGAAGTTTTGAATTTAAACATGAATAAAGAGATATTTGTACAAGAAATTGAACTTACAGTCAAAACTGGTAATGCCCATGGTTTCTTTTACGCTATGAAAATTTTGGTTGAACAACAATTTGTGGAGTCTTCGATCCAACTCGAAATTTAAATTAAAAATCTAAAATTTTGGAAAAATAACAATACAAAAAAAGAGAATCGATTTATTCTTGATAAATTTTTTGACAATTTCCTTGATGAAAACCACTCTTATAACACAGATCTTTCTGCCCGAAAATTGAGAAATTCCCTATGGTTTTTCCCCTCTATTAAAGCCGTCAAAACTCTCTCTATGTTGTTTTGTGGAGAAATAGTTTTGGGGTTAAGAAAATATGATTTTAAGTGGTTGAAGGCTATCTTTAGGAAGCATAATCTGGAAAATAAATTTCCAATTCATAACATATGGCAGTAGATAAGTCATGCAGGAAAATAAGTCATGAAGGAAAATATAAATTAGAACGCATGACTTACCAAATGAGAAAATTGTTATAAATAATTTTGCAACGTATCTTTAATGGTAAAAGTAAAATAAAATCTTCTCTAATTGGCGTTACTAGATAATATAACCACCATCGTAAATAACATATGTGACAGACTGTCATGTGAAAGCAATAAGACTCCTATGGGGCTCAGTCTATGCTAGTGGGGTGTACAATCTCATATTGTTTAGAAGAATAAAATATATATAATTTATATGTTGAACTCTTCTTATTATCTAATACAATACATTTTAAGAATGACTCCAAAAACAAATTAGTGTAGGCTTTAGTTCAAATGGAACAATATTGTACTGGAAAAATTGAGAGACGTTAAAACATACTAACTACAAGTAAAAAAAATATAACCCAAGGATTTTGCAAGCTAAAACTGGTGAGAAGTCTGGCCAACACAAATTGTTCAATGTCGTCATCATGGTGAGATTTGCAAACGAACTAAATAATGGTTTCAGCCACGAGAAGGAAGAGAATCGCCATTGTCGACACCATGAGTCCCCAAGTCAAGACCACGACCAAAGCTGCACATACTAGATGCTATGAAAGAAGACTCCCCATTGACGTAGGCACAGGAGTTCTCTAAATTTGAGCATATTGCTCCCAACGGTAAGGAGATTCATCGCCGTCGAAGTAGTTTTTTTATTGCATTCAATCAGGAATCATGCTTTTCCAAAGCACAGAAAACTTGACACGTGTTTTCTGCAGTGGGTTAGTTATTATACTATGTACACTAATACAGGTAACCCTCGATGAAAATCTCTAAATCTAATAAAGGTGTGCTTATTACTTTTTGACTTATATACAACACCCTCTCTTGTACCCCTATAGGTGTCAATGTGCAAGTTCATGAATCAACCTTTTGCAGGCTTTGATAGACTATCTAATATTGTTTCCAATTTGTCACACCAGCTATTCTTAAAACTAGTTTATAAAATTAGTATTTATTATTAGGGTAATTTAAACTTTTAGTTTCTTGCTTGACGTCTCATAATTGAAAGCGTTAGCAACATACACTTTGTCATTAGTGTCAGTTTAAAGTCCATTAAATCACTCCCTCTCTGTTTTTCTTTGTGAACAAGTAAATAAAGGACTCCACACGGTTTTAAATGAAAATTAATTGCTTTTTTCCATTTTAGCAATCATGTTTCTAGGTTGTTCAGTTGGTCATACTTTCTTGAAGCGGTTAAATAATTTTTCTATATTGATGGAATTTGATTTGAATCTGCAGTGATTGAGGTATATATTAAAGTAAAAAGTATCTAAAATAGCATATACTAAAGTAACATGTACTAGAATAACTGATCTAAAGTTGTGTAAAGTTTAACTAAAATACATAAAAATTAACTAAAGTAAATATATCCAAATAGCATAAAATTATCTTAAATTCACGTAAATTAACTAAAGTAACTATAATGATGGAATCGGTACAGTTATAGGACGAATAAAAGATAAACTCATGAGTTCAGTTTTGAAAATGGCGAAATGGAGGTAGAGCAGACCAAAAACTGAGACTTTTTTTTGGTTCAATTTTGATTTCAGCTCCGTTTTGGAAATTAGAGATTATTTCGGTTTTTAGTTGGTTTTTCAGTTTTGAAGTGTTGATTTTGGAATTTTTTGGGCTTGGTTCAACGCTCAATTTTAATAATTAGTATTAGGGAAAAACAAGTGCTATTAATAAAAATGGGTAATGTTGCTGGAGATATATTGAGGAGTTTGAGCCAAATAACCAATCAAGCTGGCAAGAATATACAGACTGATTTTCTCAATTAACATGCGGAAGATGAACTAGCCTTAAATGCAATAATATAACTAACTCAATGGAGAACTATAGTGAAAACCAAGAGGAAAGTGGCTGACACTTGATCAAAAAAGAGATTAGAAATTTACATAATCTCAGAAGAAACAAACAGAGTTGTAGAGGAGATGTCTAATTGAAAATTAAAGCTCAATCTCAATGGAGAACTATAGCCAAAATCCAGTCATTCCATTTGTTGAACCACAGCCTATTAAACTGGACTAAATCGGGTTCATAAAAATTGTTATCATTCCATTTTATTTTTAGATTTTCTCTCTCTGTAATCCTCACAACTTTTCTCACGTTTCCCATTTGTTTCTTTGTAGAAAGTTTTTTAGGCAATAAAAACCACAGAACACCCTTCTATTTTGTAAGCATTCTCACAGTAAAATAGAATACAATTTTAAGCTTTCTTCTCCGTTCCTTTAGTCTTCTGTCATGGTATTAGAGCCATAATCGGCTCCCTCCCTTTTCTCCTCTGATGGATTCTTCACCGAGTACGACGAATGTACCGTCATTGCCTTTTCCAAACCTATCATCGCTTCCTCATCTCCCTTCAATATATCAACCTCTGAACATCAAACTTGATGAATCAAATTTTCTCATCTGGAAGAATCAACTGCTAAATGAAGTCATCACAAATGGTTTCGCAGATATCCTCACTAGGTCTTGTCCCTGTCCTCCAAAAGATGATGAATCTCATCACCAGACCATCAACTCGGAGTTTCTTACCTGGCAGAGGTACAATCACCTTATAATGAGTTGGATTTATGCCTCTGTTTACGAAAAAATATTAGGGCAACTGATAGGCTACGTCTCTACTTTTGAGACCTGGGAAGCTCTTGGAGATCTCTACTCTGCTTCGTCATTTGCCAGGATCTCAGAACTTGGAACAGGTTTACAAACATTTCGCAAAGATGGACTCACCGCTATCAACTATATCCAGAAATTTTAGAGTCTCTGTAACACCCTAGTTGCAATCGGTGAACCCGTGAGCTTAATAGGATCAACTCCTATACTTTCTAAATGGTTTGGGAGCTGAATACAACCCTTTCATCACTTCCATTTCAACTCGTACCGATCAGCCGTCTATTGAAAAAATTAATAGTTTGTTGTTAAGATATGAAGTTCATCTAGAGCGGCAGAATGCGGCTTCCTCATTGAACTCTCTTCAAGCCAACTATACTAACATCTCAGGTAATACAACTAGACAAAAATTCCCTTTCCGACCTAAACTGCACTCTTTTTCCCAATCAAACAGACCACGAGGTCCTCGTCCTATTTTTCAAAATCAGCCCCCCTCTCTGCTTCCCACTCCTCCATTTCGTCCTTCATCCCCTTTTCCTCTAAATCTACCACAGTCCCGACCCTGATGTCAAATCTGTCTTAAGCCAGGACATAGTGCTAATGTTTGCTATTATAGAACCAACTTTCAATATCAACCTACTTCAAACCCACCCTGAAATTTCTCTGCTGTTCTTCTCTCTTCCTCTATAAGACCTGCTATAACCACTTCTTCTCTTGATCCCTCTTGGTACATGGACTCTGGCACTTCTCACCACTTTACTCTGGATTTGAATATGCTAGACTTTGCAGTTCCATACTCAAGCGATGCTCAGATTACAATCGGTAATGGTAAGATCTCTCATATTCACCTCATTGGTCATACCATGATTCCTTTTCTTGGTTCTTCTTTACAATTGAACACGATTTATCACTCTCCATCTCTACAGAAAAATCTCCTCAGTGTTTCTCAATTGTGTCTTGATAACAAAGCTTATATTGAATTTTATCCTCATTTTTTTGTTGTCAAGGATCAGGTCTCCCACCGACCTCTTCTCGGGGAATCCTTGATAACAGCTTGTATCATGTTTGCACTTCCACCTCCTGTCGGCCTTCCCCCATCCAACTTCATGCTATTTCTAGCAACCCTTCAAATCTGTGGCACTAACGATTGGGTCATCCCGCATCAACTTTAGTTAATTCTATTTTATCTAAGTTTAACATTTCAGCTTCTACTCGTTGTAGGGATTTTTGTTCATCCTGTCAGTTAGCAAAATCTCATCGTTTATCATTTCTGCTTTCTGTTTCTCGTGCATATGCTATTTTTGAATTAGTTCACACTGACTTATAGGGTCCTTCCACGGTTTCATCAGTTATTGGTGCTAAGTACTTCATAATTTTCATTAATGATTTTTCTCAACATATCGACATATTATCGAAATAGGTTCAACCCTTCTCGCTCATGCCTCAATGCCTTAAATTATTGGCCTTTTGCTTTTGGCACTACTGTTTAACTAATTAATCACCTCCCGTCCAAGGTTTTAAAAAATCAATCACCTTTTTTGGAACTTTATCATCAAATTTCCTCTTATGTTCATCTTCGCATCTTCGGGTGCGAATGTTTTCCGTTCTTACGCCCCTATAATTTTCATAAATTAGAGTTTAGATTCAGTTCATGTATTTTTTTGGGATATAGCAATTACTGTAAGGGTTATATTTGCCTTCATGCAACCACATGTTGTCTTCAATGAAAACAAATTTCCATTCCTTATATCTTCTTCACTCACTGTTCCAAAAGATCTCGTTCCTATTATCAATTCTCTACCTTTTTCACTTACCCCTCATTTTCACACTTCTCCTATCACTCATCCCATCCCTTCTTCTACTTTGTCCTCGACTACTCCTTTGTCTCTCCCTTTAAACTTTGTTTCCTCCCCGAATCCAGCTGAGAAATTACCAGTATTGTTGGCTGTAAATGAGCATCTGATGGTTACGCAGTCCAATTCTAGCATATGCAAACCTCGGGTATCCTTCAGCATCGCCAGTGATATGCTCTACGAACCCTTATCCTACAGTGAAGCCTCACAACTTGCTGAGTGGCATGCTGCCATGGAAATAGAGTTCATTGTTCTTCGCTCTCAAGGTATGTGATCCCTGGTTCCAAAACCGAGCAATACTCAGATCATTAGGTCTAAATGAGTCTACAGAATCAAACTCCATCCTGATGGATTGATTGACCACCTCAAAGCACAACTTGTCGCAAAGGGGTTTCAGCAAACACCAAGTCTTAACTTTCATGAAACCTTTAGCCCAGCCATCAAACCAACCACCATCTTGCTGATTCTCAATCTTGCCATCTCTTGGCAGTGGCCTATTAAATAGCTTGGTGTTCAAAATGTCTTTCTTCATGGTGATCTCGTAAAGGAAGTTTATATGCAACAACCTCAAGGATTTGTGGACTCCACCAAACTCGACTATGTCTGTAAGCTCCATCGCTCACTCTATAGCCTCAAATAGTCACCCAGGGCATAGTTTTTCAAACTTAGCATGGCTCTTATTAACGGGAGATTCATAGGTTCAAAAGCTGATATTTCTATATTTATATTTCATATTGCATCTGACATTCCTGTGGTTTCGTTAATGTGGACGATATTATAGTCACTGGGTTCTCCTCCACATTAATCTTAGCATTGATTCATCATCAGTCCAAATTATTTGTTATTAAAGATCTTGGATCGGTACATTTCTTTTTGGGTATTGAGATTCACAAGCACTCTACAGGATTACATCTGAGCCAGACGAAGTATATTCAAGATCTATTAATAAAGAGTGGTTTGATTGACTCTAAACTACAGCCTACTCCCCTTGCTTTACTGCCTCTGTTTATTCATTAGGGTAATTTGTTGGCTGACTTCATCGAATATAGAATCATTCTTGGAGGACTTCAATATTGCACAAATAAAAGACCGAATATCGCATATGTGAATAAACTTTGTCATTTCATGCATGCTCCGACTGATATTCATATGCAAGCCGTCAAACATGTTCTCCGATACTTGTAAGTTACTAACACACTTGGGACTCTCGATTCAACATAACACCACTCATTCCTTGTATTGTTATACAGATGTAGATTGGGCGTCATGTCCTGACGATCGTCGGAGCACTAGTGTTTATTGTGTATTTCTTGGCCACAACTTGGTTTCTCGGTCGTCGTCAAAACAAAAACCCGTCTCCCAGTCAAGTACTGAATCTGAGTATCGTGCCCTTGCTAATGGAGCCGACGAAGTATTATGAATTAATTCTTTACTCACAAAGCTGCACTTTCCTACATGATCCTCTTCATTAATTTATTGTGATAATATCAGCACCCTTAACCTTTCCTCAAATCCTGTGCTCTATGCTTGATCCAAGCACATAGAAATTGATCAACACTTCATTTGTGAGAAGATAACTACAGGATCTTTACGACTTGCCTATTCGTTCTCTACTGATCAGCTTGTTGATTGTCTAACCAAATCCTTAGTGACTGTTTGCTTTTAGGAACTTCGCACCAAACTCACGGTTCTATCCCGATCCATGCGTTTGCAGGGGGATGTTGGACCACAACCTATTGAAACGGAATGAATTGGGTTCATAAAAATTATTACCATTCCATTTTATTTTTAGATTTCCTTTCTCTGTCTCACAACTTTTCTCATGCTTCCCTAGTGTTTCACTTTAGAAAGTTCTTTAGGCTATAAAAGCCACGTAACACCCTGTCTTAATATGTTCTAAAGAAGAGAGAGTGTTCCACATTTTTTACAGGTACACTGACTCCGTTAATTCAATAAAACCTTGAGCTATCAGTGTAACCAAATACATGCCCAATTCTGTTAAATTTAACAACAATAATAGACCAAAATTAAACCTACCAAGACTAACTTAAATTAACTTTGAATTATAGACACTAAAATCACATTTTACCTGCACATGGGGTGCTTATTTTTCTACCAAGGAAACAGCAGTCTATAAGATTCTAACAATCATATAACTCTGTTCGAATCATAGAAACCATTCGTACGAGCAAGAACCACGACGCCGCCAAATAAACAACAACATTAATACATCATCATCACCAAATCCAAATCACAAGAAGAAAAATCAAACTAATAAAAAGCATGTTTACTCAATCCAACGATATCGCCTAGAAAAATCATAATTATAGCAACTTCTTTATGAGTTTCTAAAGTCACTGCACGATTGGAAAGTGCAAACAAATAAATTAAATAGACTTTTGAATTCACATAAGCACAACAAAATTTGTAGTACAACTAAACAAATACATTGATCAAATATAACACAAATAATCAAACCTTTGAAATTAATCTTTATTTATTTCCGTTATAATAATATTCAAATATACAAAAGTTAGTAAGCAATTAGAACAAATGACCTACTATTAATCATTAAATAGTGCAAAATACAAATGAATATACTTTTTTCATATTCCTCCACTTCGTCTAATGTTTCATAAATATCTATATGTTTAGTTGAATCACAAATTCAATTTTGAGAGCAAATGACACTTTATATCGTCTGAAAATAAAGAACTCTCATCTAACACTCGACTATTATAGCTAAATGCCAACTCTAATGCAACCGTGGAAATAGAAATGGCGAGCACATATCTTGCTATTTTACTCCAAGTTGAGTGTTTTGAAGTGTACATTCTTCGCTAACTTAATATATCTACATTGTTAGAAAAAGTAACGAGTTTTTCTAACAAATAATTTTCAAGTTCAGTTCTTCTACCACTGTAGTCATCGTCATTGTATAATTCTACTTGAAACCTCAACTCAAACTCGTCATCATCCACAGAGTCATGAGCGATATTGACCAGAGTCCTAGAAGCTTGTTCCATGTTATTTGTCGGCAAATCCAATTTATATTTAGAGTATAACCTTTTAATTGAATGTTCCAATTCAATTACAAACTCATTAGCTATCTTTGGTCCATGCAATTTCAATGGCAGTGCTTCACTTGTAGTAAATTTTTTGTTAACTCTATGAAATATGCAAATTTCAAATAAATACATTAGAGATAATATGTAAAGTTGTCGAAACTTTCAACGCTGTATCGTAAAATACTTTCAACAGGACTATGAATTCACGAACGGCATACCAATCGTCATTCGTGAGAGAACCACTTAGATTCTCGTCTTCAAGAAATTCATACACGAATTGATTGTCATATTCACTCATTTTCCTTCAACATAATTAAATGGTAATTCATTGATCACAATCATTCTATTAATCTTTCGTCAACATCTCTCTTGGCTAAATGATTTGATAGCCATAGACCCAACTGAACCTTCTCTTTCAATTTCTTTTTTCGAAAAACATTAAAGTTTTGTGTCTAAGGTGATCAACAGTTTTTTACAAGACTTACATGTCTGTTGAAGTTTGTAGTCTCATTCATTATTGTATGACGCACATATACTGTCCCATGCCTTGGGGTTATTTGGATTAGCTGATTCTACTAACGTAAAATAATTTCATGCACCACATGATTTACTTCTCTTTCTATTTTTATCTATATTATTTTCCATCCTAAGGATCTAGTAAAGTAATGCAAATGCAAAATTAGTCTAGAAGAAATAAAAAATAAAGAATTAACAAACATGCAATTAACATAAATAATATGAGATTAAATCATGGTTGTCAACTGTCGAATCAACATAATATATATCCATTTCAAGAAATCCACAAACATTCAGCAAGATGCTAGATGAAAAATAATCTATCAACAACAGATACCACAGTTCAAGAGCAACAAAAGCACACCCATTAAAAGTAAGCACAAATATCATTCCCATTCATAAGAATTAAAATTCAAACATTCATAACCACTTTTACAAGTTAACCAAAACAAGAACCGGAGACATGAATAATATACCCGTGTTAGAAAATAATTTTTAAAAAAAATAATTCACATACTTGTGGCGCACAAATAATATACTTAATCTTTATCCTTCTGTTTATGTATTCAATACGAACTTAGGAAAAGCATTGAAGTATTGATTAATATGTTTGATTAACTTAAGTGAAAAAATTTGATAAATGATATAATAGAGTTATAAATGGTTGAAATAAATGAAAAGATTATTTTAAAGCTTAATTTCTACCTACAAAAGAGAACTAAAAATAAAAAATAAATGGTAAATGCTTTCATTTAATCATTAGTTTTAGTCAATAATTTAACTAATAAAGAATTAGTAACTAATATTGGCACGAAATATAAATCATATTATTAGTTTGATTATATGAGGGTTACTGCTTGAAATCTTCAATTTCCTCCAAGGATAATACACACCATATTATTGATGATGTCTTCTTGTTAATTTTTAATGTCATTAGTGAAGATTTAAGTTCTAATTATCAAAACTATGTTTTCTAAATTCGACAAACATTGCATTTAGAACATTAAGTTAAACAATAGGATGTTTATTCTTATTGGTTAGTTATTATTTTCTAAATCAGCTCAACTTCCACCCCTCGTGAGGTTGGTAAGCTGATGCAGTGGATGGAACTGTACTATTTCTGCTCTAACATAATAACTTTGATACTAATCTAGAAAATAATTTTTTTCAAAATGAATAATTTATTTGGATGCTACCTCGAAGAATTAGGGAAACTCGGTTACATCATCCAACCCGCCGAACCAAACACTTTTCGATCCCGATAAACCACAACATACAGCAAAATCTCAAAAAAAAAAACAGCAGGAAGATGTTCGCAAGGGTAATGAACTTTCCCTATTGTTCTTTCTGATTCTAATCAATCACCATGCTAAAGTATCCCTATATCACTACTTTCTCTCTATAACTCTCTTTCTGAGATTGCGTGTATTCTTTCTTTCCATCGCAATCCTTGCAAGCACCGTCGCAATCCTTGCTCGCACATAAGACGTCGTCACTGGCCACTGCGCTGCCTCGGGAAGTCTGAAAATCGCAAATGAAAAATAGGTTTAACTGTTAAAGTTCAGTTTATTCGAGTTTTAGTAAACAAACCCGAGAATTCAACTGTGGTTTAGTCGCTTCGGTTTTTTATTCGATTTTCTTACATTACTGACCAGAACCAACCTGAATGCACTGTTCAGTTCAGTTTTCGATTCAGCACACGGAAATTCACCCCTAAAAGTAACGCTACGTGAACTAACATATATTAAAATAATATTATGTAAAATAGCATATACTAAAATAACCATATCTATGTATATATATATATGGTCAAAATTCAGATAATTTCAAATATTATGTCATATTTCATGCCCAAAGATAGTGCCAATAAAAAGAAGTATCTTGCATCTCTAAATCCACCTAAGCTAGTAACTAAAATAAACGGAAGAATAGTGACGAAAATCCACCTAAGACAAGGGTACCGCTCATAAAACTGTTTCAAAACTCTCCCATCTTTGCAATGTTTCAGATTAGTTATTGAGTGTGATCTCAACCATGCAGTTATTGAAAGAAAATAATTTGGACATGTTGAGGATTTATTACGAGTAGACGTGTAATCATAATTTTACTTATTCTCTGGGCTCGTGATTCTGGTTTATTGCATTGATGAGAGAGAGATGTAACAACTTTAATATAAAATCTAACCCTCGTTAATAGCGAAGTATTCATTGTTAATGTCTTAAAATATGATGTGTTAATGAACAAAAAAAATGTCTGTTTATTTGATAATTACCTTTAATATTATAATATTTAGTCAAAATCCATGCATGTTCATATTTTTAAATACAACCGATATGGCCATGACTAACAGTGTGATTAGTTTCTTGAATTCTCATTTTTTTTAGTGTTATTTTCTTTAATGAGGTTTTATTAATTTCTTTTGAATTTGGACGTGTTTAATCGACATCAATTTGATTTTTTTTACATCGGGCTTGTTGTTTTCTATTAGCAAGCCTTCAGTTACAGAACGCAACCAAAATCTATTGCTAGGTGGCCAGGCTCTCTTCAAGTGCTGAATCGTCCAACCCATATATTTACTCGTTGTAATAATTCATGAATTATATTATATGTCATAAAAAAGATCTTAGATTTATATCTTGCTCATGTACATTTTCAAGAAGTAAATGATTTTGTTTTCATCCTAATCTTATCATATTGAAAATGGAAGGTTTCTCTCGCTTTGAGATTGACCTTCATCTGCTGTTGAAGGAATAAGAGCACACAGCTCATTAACGAAGCTAGTGAGATGGTCAGCCAACATAGATTTTTTAATGTCGTCATTGTCATGAAACGGAAGAGAGTCTGCCGCGTCAAACTACCTGATCCTCAAAGAGAACCTGATTGTTCAGTCCAAAACTTGGTTTGCAACAGAAGATTCGAACGCAATCAAATCCCAAGAATACACATAGTGATCACAGACATAATAGTGCGATAATTAAACAATAGTACATTAAGGGCTAAACATCCAAATTCAAATTAATCTTATACATGTCTCAATACAAAAACAAGTTATCATCAGTAAACAAATAAACATTTTAACACAAAGAAATAAAATATGAAACTGTTACTAAACCTCAGCTACTAATTGCTTTTGTCGTTGTCGAGAAAAGGGGAGGTCGTATGGAGTGAGTGACTAACTCATTAGAAAAATTATATTAAATGCAAATGCATGTAAAACTTCTTTTACCTTTCATCTCAAAATATGATTAGATTACAAATGATTTTCAAACATCTTTTAAATAAAACTCATTTTTCATCGTTAGAGAAAACATGCCTCTATGAGCCACCGATGAGGCAACAATCAATACTTTGTCGTATACATAGACAACTATATTGAAATAGATCATTGCAACTCTTAAAAAATAGTTAATTTGGGCTAATATTTGTATGTGAAAATTACGTGATTCAAGTGAATGTTAAATTATTTAAGTTATAATTATTAGGGGTGGGCGCGGTTCGGTTCTAAGATGGAACCAGAATCGGAACCGACCCAGACCTTTTGAGATTTTTATCCCGGTCTTGGGAGGAACCGGTACCGAACTGGGACTAGACCAAATCCTCCAAACATTTTTTTTTTTTTTTTAATTTCAGTCGCTAGACTATGAAAACCCAATCGCCGGTCGCCCTCGCGAACGCCATTGGCCCCTACATTTGGAAACCCTACAGTGATGAAAACAGAGTTGAGGTGGTTGAGGTTGAAGTCGGAAGTGGTTCACCGGCATACGAAGCCTCATGATTCGATCCTCGTCTGATATAAAGTGCGTCGAGGTGAAAGATGTGGTTTAGGCGGAG
This sequence comes from Begonia peltatifolia, assembly GCA_022433055.1. Lineage (NCBI taxonomy): Eukaryota > Viridiplantae > Streptophyta > Magnoliopsida > Cucurbitales > Begoniaceae > Begonia > Begonia peltatifolia. The sequence goes on along the minus strand of CM039526.1, from coordinate 9,789,039 downwards.
ACTACAAAATTTCGAGGCAAGGAAGAGAACGTTGTGCTAAGGCGAAGAGAACATGATCACCAGAAGAACAAGCCTTGCGAAGCGAGACCCTTGTCAGTGACGGAGTAGATAGCAATAAGAAATGAGCTTGACTCATAAGCCGACCGTCGAGTGTTGGCCGTCGCGCAAAATTGCGAAGTGCGAACTTCAAAGATGGAGTGCCGACGAGCGAATCCAAGCAGAGACTCTGTGCGTCGTGCGAACTGCAACGGGCAGAGGTAGATCTACGAAGGGCAGAGCCATATCAAACTTTTTGCTTACTCAAATCTCGCCGAATAACTTAATCTCGTAGCAGGACTCGCTGGGGGTGGAGTTGAAGGGGGAGTGCCAAGACAAGAGTGAGCAGAGACTGCTGAGTGCTAAGAGATAGAGATGTTAAACGACCTGGCTGAGCTGAGCTGAGCCAACAAAGACTTGGCTCACTGAGCCTAGTGAGCCTAACGAGTCGAGTCTAACGAGACTGTCAAGTCTAATGAGCTGACTATGAAAAATTTTCAACCCAAGCCGGCTCGCGAGCCACAAGCCTAATGAGTATAGCCGAGCCGACTCAACGAGCCTAACGAGCCAAACTTACATAAATAAAATTATTTTATATAAATATATTATATATTTCATTAAATTTTTTCTAGAGCTACACTCCCTCACCGTGTTTACACTCATTTCGATATACGTACACTACATGAGTATAACACCAACAGATCAAGTCAAACAACAATGAAAATTGTATGCAAGATTTTGAGTTTAACTTCGTAAGCTCCGCTCACAAAAACTAAAGAATTTTTCTAGGAGCTGAAACATGAATTCATTCAAAATTTAAATAATGGACACTTCAACCAAGACTTCAGATTGCATAACCAAAATATAGCACAAAATATAGCAAAATCATAACGTAAGCTAAAATCACTCCCAAACTTACATTGTCCTCAATGCATAAAATAAATTAAAAAGTAGTGTAACTCATGAAGTGTCGGGTTGATCGTTGTCCTCACCTTCTTGTGGAAGGTGATATGGCCCCAATAGGTGCTCAGGGAAGATAGGTAATGCCAGACTCGAATGGTTATAATGAGCATTTAATGCTTACATATCGTACAAAGAAGGTTGTCTGCTCTAGTGAATGGTTTTGCATATTCCTCAACCAATGTTCGATGCGGCTTTGTTCTCGTGATAACTGTATTTGCTGATCAGAAATATTTTCCAACATTTGTCTTACATTGTGTTCAAAGCTGGTTTGTTGACCAGCCAGATTAGCAAACATTTGGCCTTTTTAGATAGTGAGATTTTTCAACATCTCCACATGTTAGTTGAGTAAGAGCGAGATGACACAGCAGATCATGAAGAGGCGCCTTGATCGGGTGGCATAGTTGATTGGTTTTCGTATCACTATTTTTGGCGAGCCTCGGCGCGGTCCCTTTTTGTCTGCACTACGTTACATTTTGCACCCGTTATAGTACAATCTGCGATGTACCTGATACGAGACAAGGGCATTAGTTGAGGAGGAATTTCAGCATTAGCATCATGCTCAATGAATCTCAATCCATTATTTCTAGCGATGTCATACGGCCACTTAGCTATTCTTGAAATATTTGAAGAGCCATAAACCTTTTGTTGAATCCAAGACTCGTCCGTTGAGCTCATAGGGACACTCTCTGCAGCGCATAGGTGCGTGATGAGGATGGGGTAGATATGACCAGCAGTGGTGGAACCTTTACGATATGGGCTAATATTATCGGGGATAATTCATATGACGTTTATGGATCGACCAGTTAAAATGCAATACAAAAGTACCGCACGCTCTTTGGTGAGCTCAGAACTCTAGGACGTCAGCATCAAGTTTCCTCTGATGAACTTGCACCAAGCTTGAGCATAGCAGTTGAGACAACTTAATATCAAATGTAATGGTCGAGCTGGGTTGACGATTGAGTAAACCCACTGTGAACTCTGGTGGCCCGTCTCTTGTATGATCATCCCATAATCTGGCCCTTTCCATCATGGTATGATAATCATTTTTATTTAAATTGTCCAAACCAAGCTTAATATTAATGATCTCGACTGAGAAGTGGATGATTTTGTTGTGAACTTAAACGGTACTATCTGAATTTCATGCCCTGAGATTTGCGTAGAATTCCCGAACGACACTTATGTTCACATCACCACCTAATACAGCAAGAGTCTCGCATCGTCTTTGCCTAAGCATGTCTAAAATATCTCCATCAGACTTGTCGGGTTGAAATTAGATTTAACAAATAAGAGGTTTATTTTTAGTCATGAAATTCATGAAGTATTTCATTGCCTCAGAATTGACGAATGAGTAATCGATTTGGTTTATTAGAGCTGAGCTTGAAGAAGCTTTTAAGCGTTTTGGCTGCATCTTTTCAACCTGTAAGTCATAAGTAACATAATTATTTTTGTGTCTCAAACCAAGCTCAAATTTAGAATTCAGCAATAAAAATAAAAAAATGCAGTCATTTGAAAGTAGAAAGCAAAAAAAATTCATTTCAGTAGCCGTGACACACAATTCAAACCAACCTCAAGAAATTAATATCAAGACACAATTCAAACCAACCTCAAGTTTAGAATTCAACAATAAAAATCACCGAATTCAAACCAACCTCAAGTTTAGAATTCAACAATAAAAATCAAATAATGTATGCAGCCCTAATTCGACAACAAAAGGCAAAAAAAATTCATTAACATCCCATGTGGCATGCTGCGCGCGGAGCCGTACGATCGCGCCAAAGGCGCGATCGATCAGTACCCTCTCAGGTGCCAGTCATCAATCAGTCGATCGATCGTACCTTGTTGTGCGATCAATCGGCTCTCCTAATAGGTCGCGTCAGCGGCACGCTGTGCGCTACTCGCTTAGGCACGCACACAGTAGTGCATGTGGGAGCCGATCGTATCCCAAACCAATCTTCATCCTCAAGTTTAGAATTCACAGCCCTAATTCAACAACAGGAAGAAAAAAAATTCAATTACATTATCAAATTGCAGAAGAAATATAACCCGGTGTTTGAGATTAACTGAGTTTCAAAGGAGGAGTCGAAGGGCGAAATTGTGCACTTGGTAGGCGCTGCGAAGTGCCGGAGCTTTTGCAGTTTTCGGCATTGAGTTTCGTTGTTAGCGGTATTCACTCTTTTAAAAATTTTACAAACAGTCGATCAATCACTCAACGGCCCAAGTGGAATTATCGGCTATCATTCTGTAAAATTTTACAAAGTGATAGCTGATCAATCGCACCACTAGGGTAGTGGATCGGCTGTTTGTAAAATTTTATAAACAGTCGATCAATCGCCCAAGTGAGGCGATTGATCGGCTATCACTCTGTAAAATCTTACAAAATGACAGCTAATCTCGGGCTTTAAAATTAACTCCCCTAAGATGGCGTATGAGGCACGCAGCACCATTGCTGAGTGCGCGCATAGGGTGTCGAGTCAGTGGTGCACAACACTGGGCTGCGAGCGCGTGCTAGGGCGCGCGGCGCAGGGCATCAGGGGCATAGCGTCGAACCCGATTGGCGTGCGGAGCGTGTGTCGAACTCCTTCCCAAAATTTTAAATCTTGTCATTTTATATTTTTAAAAACTCCTTTAAATTGTTCTTTTACACTGCGTATTTTATATTGAGGATTTACGTGTTCCCCCTTCGGGGAGCGAGTCGTTTTCGAATCGAGTTGAAAAATTTTATACTTACAAATATTATTTTGAATATGATTTGAAAATGAAAGTGGTGTTAAATTGAATGAGTTCATGTTGAGTTTCTGAATGTCATAATGTGTAATAATAGTGAGCGCACCGGGAACGTGTGGATTCTCGGGATGTGACACTGCTTATACAACGAAGGATCGATCGTTCGCCTATCAATTGGCAATCGATCGGCGTCCACTTGGGCACCGATTTGTCACCATCCATGAGCGCCTGAGAGGCGATCGATCACCGAAATAGGTGACCGATCGACGCCCTCTAAGCACCAATTTTCTAATCTTAAAGTGCTTAGCGCGCCCAATCACCCATATATGAGGTGATCGATTGCCTGGTTCATCTTCTTACTAGTTAGCAGGCACTAGGCACCCAGGCGTAGGAGGCAGCTGCCTTTAAATCAATCATTAATATTTTATTAAATTACCTTAATAAACTATTGTTATGTAATAAATATTTTATTAAATCACATTCACATTTTATTAGTTAAATTAATAAAATATTTAATAAAATACTATTAATTTTAAAGAAAATATCTCTACAATCTCCCATCACCACCTGCCTGCCTGGCCACTTGGCGTCGTAATTCGCAAATCACAGCAGCCGAAAAGAGAGAGATTGGGGGGGCCAAGTTGGTCGAACTCCGTTTGACGAGTATTTGGTATTGAAACGTCCGTCTCGAAGAGATCTACAGCATTGGTGAGGAACTTTTCAAGGTTAGTCGACCTTTTTAGTTTTTTTACCAAAAAACACTAAGGGTTTCTAGATAGATGTTGAATCGTTGATTGTTGTTGCTGGTGCGAACTGCAAAGGCTTGAAGCTGAAGGGGGTGTGGGGCTCACAGGCTGGCTCGCGAGCCTAGCCCGTCGAGCCAACGAGCCAGCTCGTTGGCTAGCTCGTTAAGCTCGGTCCTTGGCGGACTCACAAACCCAGCCCTTGAGGCACAAGATCGGGCCAGGCTCGACCCGCTACAGTAGCAGACCGAGCTTGTTATCTCTATTGAGATATGAGAGTGAGAGACAAGAGTGAGCCCTGATTTTGATTTAAAAATCAGGACAGAAAAAGAGTTCATTTCTCACGAGATTTTGGGATTTTAGGATCCAGACCGTGGGCCGAACCGTATCCCACGATCATTGTAGTTTCAGAATCGGTCCTTGACCGTGAAACTTGTAGAACCGACCGAAACAGGACTGAATCGTTCGATCCTGTCCGGTTCTCAGTTTCTGGTCTGGTCCTATCCACCCATAAGAATTATATGCATTACTACAAGTTGCTATAACACTATCTATTTTAAAGAATTAAATGATTTTATGTATGTTTCTAGGAATATTAGATTATTAACACTAAAATAATTGTTATTGTCATATAAAAGATGTCAAATTGGACTGTGAAAATGGAAATCAAGAAGATGGACCAAAAGATTTAATTGAAATATTTAAATTAGTAACCAACAGGGAAATACCGTGGAAGAAGGCAACAAAAGAGAAGATCTCAAGATTCAAGGAAGGAAAATCTGAGGGAATAAAAGTGAAAATGACGTGAGAGAAAGAGGAGGCCAGCGAGGTAGAAAGAAAAGGAAGGGTTTTTAACTAGGACAAGACGATCCCGAGGAGAAAAGGTTGCTACCTTCTATTCTCTGCCCATTTTTCTACAGATTTCTCTACCTTTGTTCTTTAATAATTATCGTTATGGATATCTTTGATACAATTGTTTTGGCAAATTTAATGATTATGGATAAGAGTTTATTTTTGTTAGGAGAGAAAATACTTGTTACAAAAATTATTATTTGTTAAGATTACTTGTTTTTGTTTGAATTATTTAGTATGATTATTATGGTTTAATTCAATTTATTTCAACGAGCAATTTTGATTACACATATTTTTGTCATATTGAGAAATAAGTAAGAATTATTAGATGTATAATAAAACATATGAATTGAATTTTAATAAGTTGTAACGTTTTTGTATGGCCTTTAGAATAGGACATTATTGAGGCTCTTATTATTCTTCATATATCTATAAATTGAAGAGAAGATTAAAATGAACCACCAAGGAATTCGAAGAAATATTCATTATTATTGAATTCTCGCTATTTGAACAAATGCTATAACAATACGTGGCTTTAGTAGTGAAATATATGTAACAAGGAAATCAATTTTTGCCAATATTCTCAATATTAGAACTAACTCATTTTTAATTTGATATGTTATTTTATATTTCTATTAAAAAAACAAATTTGTCATTTTACATCTCGGATTATTTTATGCAATATAATTCGATTAAGCTTATCCTCGTGAGTTCAACTCAAATTTATCTTTATTACTTTGTTAGCGACACGTGTACTAACTTTAAGGTATGATTTTTCACTAACAATCATCATCGTACATTTCACATTAAAATCACTCTAATAAAAAAGGAGGAGTCACTCAAATACCACTCTAGCCACTGACATAGAAATGTGGTGATCCAAAAATCCAGCAACACCTCATAAACTAAGAAAAAAATGAAGGTAATGACAATCCAAAGATTCAGCAGCATCTTCCTGAGTGGTTGGCGAACCAATCAAACATCTCTCTCTGTGAGGAAGAAATCACACACAAACTCACTCTCTCTCTCTCTAAGTTCTATAAACCAGAGAAACAATCGAAGAAGTTCTCACCTCGCTGAAATCGTCATGTCCGACCTCTAACCATAGCAAACCATTCAAATGCGATCGAAATCCTCTGAGGAATCAGAATCACAGCCTCAACCTTCATCGACGGAAATTTCTCTCTTGGCCAAACACCACCTCGCCACAACACGAGCTACTCCTCTCCGACCGAACCTAGAACCCACTTCCATCAGCAACGTCACATGAACTCCCTTCGACGATCGTTTAAGATTCACACTAGTTATGTGAATCGGAGCTATCGCTTTCTCTCTCTTGTGAAGATGATGAAGGTGAAGCTTTTGAGTCAATTGACCTAACTTTTTTAAAAAGCCAGAACTGGCCAACAAACAAAGTCCAAAATATAGGCCAACTTGACTTAATTTAGCCCATCCGAGTGGCTCAGTCTAACATTTTATCAAATCCAAGGTTTGTGTAAGAATTTCACCTTATTTTTGATAAAATCATTATATACAAAATTTGAATTGATCTTAAAATAATTTATTTGGATAGAAAAATTATTCGAATGCTCAGTAAATAAAGACACTAGGTTTTTATGTTTTGCGGTATAGGCCCTACATCATGTAACATTTATTAAATTATTTTCTTTAAAGTATTTTATTATTCAATTATGATTTTATTCGAACACACATGTATATACATTTGATATAGGAATGTACAAATTTAAACACGAATGGAATTGACAGAAAACATGATAAGGCTAATGAGAGTCTGAACGCATGAGATGGCTAATGAAAATCTGAGCGCATGGTCATAAATTGAGATAACTGATGAAACTTTATGAGCATAAAAAATTGCTAGTTTTATGTAACTCTCAATGCATAGTAAGAATTGAAAAATGAGTTACATCCAGTATGTAACTTTTAAAATATACAATTAGTTAATGTATGCAATTAAAATCATATGCACGTGTTTTTACTTACTGAGTTTATCTTACGCATTCATTTTGTGATATAAATGAGTTTTTATCTGATAATAAACTTGTGTTGATCGAATATTTTCCAAAGGTGGGCTAGCATATAAAAGAGGATATTATCATTGGTTTTGAATAATAATTTAAAGTTAAGATTTTATATCTTTTAATAGGATATTTCATATTTAGTTGCATACGATTTCAATTTCAACAATTTATTTCATCAGCTGTTAGATTTTTCAATCATTATTGTCTTAAAATTAATAAATGAGATTTAATTTAATATTTGTTTAGTATTGAATTTTTTATACATTTATCGGTAGTTGTTTCAAATCTTTCGTCTAATAAATAATTTATGCTATTTTCAAGGATTTCGTATCAAGAAAATTAAAGTTTTATAATAATCCAATGTAACCTAATTTGCAAACTGATTTGAAAAAAAAAATTCAAGGTTTTAAATTGAAGAACAACGAAAAATAAATTTTGAAATCGTTACAGTTGGTATCAGAGCGATATGTTTTTAAAGATTTTGTACACTACTCTGTATGCTCATCATATATCTGAAAAATTGTCGATCAACAAGTAAGCATTTTTTTCTTTATTATTTTCATACATGTTTCATAAAACTTATGTTTTGGAATTCTAGAAAATATTTTTATTTAGAATTTTTTTTATCTAAAGTAATCCAAAGTTATTCTAAACTATATTTTAGGACAAGTTTAATGTACTTTGAAATTATCTTTGTGACGTAGATTTATCGTTAAACCTAAAATAATTATCCTCAATTAAAAAACTTGATCCTGATCAACAAACTCTCTTAAAAATAGAAAGAACTACAACAAGCTTAAGATATCCATAAAAAGTACGACAACACATTTAAATAAATACATTACGTTTATAAATTCATTTTGATGAACAAGTACAAAAACAACATCAAACTTGCAAAGAATGCTACCTTGAACGAAAATTTTAATTAAGAATCTTTAGGAATTCCTCTAATAAAACTTTAAAATATTGCCTTAAAATAAGTAAATTTTAAGAAATACACTGAGTTAAGATTTAATATTTTGTATACAATGACTTATGGAAAATTATACAATTCTTAAATATTGTTTACTTTTGCAAAATAGAAATTATAAAATTCCTAAATTAAAGATTTTCTAACAATTAGAAAAAATTTGATACCATGAATTAATTGAGAATATTAGACGAAGCAATGAGTAATAATAATTAAAACCAACTATGCTTAGACTTTATGATTTAGTTAAAAATATATCTTTGAAATAATATTAGATACTATTTTGAGACTATAGGGATAATTAGGTAGATAATTATCTAAGAAAATTAATATAAATTAACGGGATCATTATGGAAGAGAAATTAAGTGATGTAAGAACTAATAAAAATCATGCTTTATGGAAAAGTTTGACACTGAATCCAAGTTGAGGACATTGTAACGACCCCTTTTTCCAATAATATATTGTTCGCTTTGGGGATTGGGTCGTAACCCAATATCCTCCCCTTATGGATTTGTTTGGCGAGTACTTCTCAATCTGACAACCAACTTAGTACTGCTCTCGCCGGAGCACTTTTCACTTTGGAGTTCTTCTGGGATCCGTTGCCAATTGTGCTCCAAAATGCGTTTTACTATCTTCGGAGGATTTCCTTACATATGTTTCATTTTCATATACCTCCTCAAACGATGTGGGATTGTGGCGACCCCATTTCTACGATCTGGGATTTGCCTAGACTCGAGGCGTTACGTCACACCGTCCCTAAAGGTTTGCTCTGCAGTCGTCCTCATACGTACACATATTGGTCATCACAATCACCCCCCCTCGGTGCCCAATGTTCTCGTTGACCACATTTTCGGTTAGTTACAGACTCTGATACCATTTATAACGACCCCTTTTCCGAGGGAGATATTCTCTGCTTTGGAAATTGGGTCGTAACCCAATATCCTCCACTCACGGATTTTTTTGGCAAAGACTTCTCAGTCGGTTACCTAACTTAATACTGTTCTCGCCGGAGCACTCTTAACTTCGGAGTTCTTATGCGATCCGTTGCAAACTGTGCTCCAAAATGCATCTTACTATATTGGGAGGATTTTCTTACATATGTTTTATTTCCATATATTTCCCCAAGTATAGATGTTAAACGAGCCGGTCGAGCCGAGCCAAGCCTGTAATGGCTCGGCTCACCGAGCCTGTCGAGCCTAAAGAGCCGAGTCTAACGAGCGGACCCCAAAAAATTTTTAACCTGAGCTGACTCGCGAGCCACGAGCTTAACGAGCCGAATCGGGCCGAGCCGATCCGAGTTTAACGAGTCGAGCTTAACGAGCTGAACTTATATACATAAAATTATTTTATATAAATATATTTTATATTTTATTAATCTATATCATAAATAAAACATAAATTTATTCAAAATTTAAATAATTAAGCATTTAAGAATTTATTCCTAATAAATAGAACAAAATATAGCAAAAATATGTGAAAAATAACATACCTCACGTGGCAGGCTGATCGTTGTCATCACCCTCTCGTGGATCACCCTCTCGTGGATAAGTCTCTCGTTGAGGTTCACATGACCTCAATAGATGGTCTGGAAAGATGAGTAATGCTGGACCCAAATTATCATAATGATTATTTAGTGCTGTCACATATCGTTCAAAGAATGTTGTCTGCTCAAGTGAATGATTTTGCATATTCCTCAACCAATGTTTGATTCGATTCTGTTCTCGTGATAACTGTGATTGCTGATTGGAAATATTTTTCAACCTTTGTCTTAAATCGTGTTCGAAATTGGTTTGTTGAGCAGTTAGATTGGTAAACATTCGATTTTGTTCGATAGTGAGATTTTCCATCATCTGTCCTACATCGTTAGTTGAGTAAGAACAAGGTGGCACCACAAATGAAGAAGCACTTTCATCAGCTAGAATAGTTGATTGACTTTCATATCGCTGTTTTCGGCGAGCCTCGGCACGTTTTCTTTTTGTCTGCACTAAGCTACTTTGCGCACCTGTCATAGTACCATCTGTGTTGCGTCGGATACGAGGCAACGACATTAGTTGAGAAGGAATCTCAACATTAGCATCACCCTCAATAAATCTCAATCCATTGTTTCTAGCGATGCCATATGGCCACTTAGCAATTCTTGAAATATTTGAGGAACTATAAATCTTTTGCTGTATCCAAGGCTAATCAGTTGAGCTCATAGATACATTCTGTGCAGCGCATAAATGTGTGATGAGTACAGGGTGGATATGGCCAACAGTTGTGGAACCCTTACTATATGCACTTGATATTATTGTAGATAATTCGGCCGACGTTTATAGATCGACCAGTGAGAATGCAATATAACAGCATTACCCGCTCTTTGGTTAGCTCAGAATTTTGAGACGTTGGCATTAAGTTTCCTCTGATAAACTTGCACTAAACTTGAGCATAGCAGTTGAGACAACTTATAATGAAATGTAAGGGTTGAACTGGGTTGACTACCGAGTAAACCCATTGTGAACCTCGGTGTCCCATTTCTTGTATGATCATTTCATAATCTGGCTCATCTTCCATTATTGTATGATAATCGTCTTCATTTAACTTTTCCAAACCAAACTTAGCATTAATGATCTCCGCAGAAAACTGGACGATTTTGTTGCGAACTTGAACGGTATCATCTGAATTTGATACCCTCAAATTTGCATAGAATTCCCGAACAATACTGACATTTGCATCACCACCTAATACAGCAAGATTTTCCCATTTTCTTTGCCTGCGCATATCTAAAATATCTGCATCTGACTCCGTTGAAATTGAATTTCACATAAAATAGTTTTATTCTTAGCCATGAAACCCATAAACTATTTCCTTGCTTAAAAGTTTACGAAAGAGTGATCGACTTGTCTTACTGAAGCTGAGCTTGAAGAAGCTTTTAAACGTTTTTGCGGCATTTTCAGTCTGTAAGCCATAATGTACAACCGACAGTTTAGAATTCAGCCATAAAAATCAAACAATTCTTTTAGAATTCAGCCATAAAAATCAGAATTCAGCCAATGCAATAATTCCACAACAGAAAGCAATGCAATGCAATAATTCCACAACAGAAAGCAAAAAAAATCATTCAAGTAGCTATAACACTCACAGCTCAAACCAACCTCAAGATACAAGTCAATTCAATCAAACCAATTCAGCGATAAAAATCACACAATTCAAACCAAAATTCAGCGATAAAAATCAAATAATGCATTCAGCACAAAACAAATTCATCAACATGCGTAGAGCCGAACGATCACACCCTCTAGGGTGCCAGTCGATTCGGCTGTTATCGATCAGCCGATCGATCGTGCCTTGGCGTGCGATCGATCGGCTCCCGCCTCCCGCGTACACAGCAGGCCAGTGTATGTGTCGCCGCGCCCTACCGAGCGAGTGGCGCGCACCGTACTGCGCGCGACCTAGCGGGAATTCACTAGAAAATAGAAATATATAACCTAATCTTGGTGGCTCTGCTCTGAGGTCGAAAGGATCGTCAGAGGGTGTACTCGATAATTGGGAGGCGATTTGGGGTTTTGAGTTTTGGGGATCGGCTGAAGCCTGACTGAGGGGGGAGAGATTTATCTAAAATTTTAGGTAGCCGATCACTCGGCCACTTAAAGCGATTGATCGGCTATAAGTAAAATTATAGAACGACTGAACGAGAGTGAGTGAGAGTGGGCTGACGGATCTCGCAATGGACGATGTATCGGCTCACTCTTATTTACAGAGTGACAGCCGATCCATCGCCCCGCTGGCACGATGGATCGGCTGTCACTCTACTTTTTTACTTTAACGAATAAATATATAAAAATTATAATATATCATTCATTATAAATTTTACATTTACAAATTTTCAATCATTTAAAAAAAAGACGTAACAATAATTATTGAAAAAATATTTCAAAATTTAATTTACAATCTTAATCTTCCTCTTCCACCTCCAAATTTTTAAAATTTGCAAGTATTTCATCTTCGCGTTGTTGGTTTCTTGTAACGGCATCATTCTAATCCTTCATACAAATAAGCGCCTCCACAAGATCAGGTGCAAATCGTCATCGACGTTCATCATACATACGTCCACCTGCATTAAAAGTAAACTCCGATGCTACTGTAGATACCGAAAGAGTTAGTAGATGTCGTGCTATTATTGAAAGAATAGGATATGGAGTGGAAAATATTTTCCACCAATATAAAATATCAAAATTTTCTTCATTAGAAAATTGATATCGAGTGTCAAAATAAATATCTAATTCATTTCGCATAGAATTAGAGTAAACATCCGTATCTAATTGACTTCAAATATCATAAATACCAAATTGTGAACTTACAATATTTCTACTACTGCTACTTAAACTATCACGGGAAAAAATATGTAAACGACTAACATTAGAATATATAAATTCATAAGAAGAATATAAACTAACAATTCCATTAGATATTTGTACAGTAGAAACTAAAGAAATAGTATTTAAATTATTAGAAATTTTATTAATCATCAGACATACTCCTCTTAATTTATATCGAGGATCCATTATACATGCATAACAAAAAATAAGAGGAATATCTAGCCAATATTTTTTAAATTTTTTTTTTTTTGTTAAGTATATCTCTAAATTCATTTATTTGTCGATATTATACAAAATTACTAGTTAAGTTTATAAAAATTGAGAGTACAAGATGAGAAGTGGGATAATAAATTCCTGAACATTCATTGATAGCATCATAAAATGGTTTTAAAAAATCAAGAAATATATTAGGTACGTCGCAACTAGATTTATCAAGATTAATACTTTGTGTTTTCTCATTAATAAAAGCACAAATAACTTGTCAAAATAGCTTAGCAGTTTCTAACATTAAATAAGTAGAATTTCACCTATTATCTACATCAGTTCTTAATTTTCGTGGTTTAAGTTGGGCAGATCTACAAAACTCTCTATATTTTTGTTGCCTCGAATTAGATCCAATTATATAAGAAATTGCGGATCTAATTAATTCAATATGAGGTAAAATATATGTCATACCATCTTTAAAAATTAAATTTAAAATATGACAAACACATCTCATATGAAAAATAGAATCGTAAGTAGTATCTAATTGAAAATAATTTTTAAAATGAGAAATAGCAACATCGTTAGCACTAGCATTATCAAGTGTTATACTAAATATTCTATCTCGAATAGAATATTCTTGTAATATTGTTACAATATATCTATAAATAGTAATAGCAGTGTGAGGATATTCACAATTACGAAATCTTAAAATTCTTTTATTTAACTGCCAAGATTCTTCAATAAAATGAGAAGTAATAATAACATACCCTACAGAATTACGTGCACTCCATAAATCAAAAGTAATATAAATAGATATGGAAGGGGGACTTAAAAAAAATGAAATTAGTTCATTTTTCATATTATTAAACATTTTAATAATATCATTTCTAGTTATACTTCTAGGAACACGTTTAAAATTAGGAGTAACATACTCTTTCATAAATTTTTCAAATTCATCACTATCGGTGAACGCTAAAGGCAACTCACATTGTGTTACAAGTTTTGTTATTCCTTCTCGCATTTTATTTTGTGAATATAAAAAAAGTAACACTACCACTAGCATTTAATAATATTTGTGTAGGATCTCTAACTTGCTCGTTTAAGTGACATTTTTTATAATGCCTACCGAGTGTGCTAGTTGAGCTACCAGAAATATATACATAATTTTTAATACAATAGTTACATTGAGCTCTAGATTCTACTTTACCTCCAATTTTAATTCCTTTCATTACAAAATACTTTCATACTTCAGACGTTTTATTCCTTTTTTTTAGGTGATGATGTGGATGCTTGTGCAAATTAAGATGATTGTCCTATTGAAAATACTGTATTTATTTCTCTAATTTTCTCAAGATCTTCATCGACAATATTATAATTACGTGCATCCATACTATTAAAAATATATAAATTTCAAAAAAATTGATACCACACGAATAATGTTGCAGTTCAACAAAAGTTTGTATCCGGTGAATTGAGTACACTTGTACAAAACCTACACAAAAAAATTGAGGTAAATATAATTAAAAATATAAAAAATAAATTACATTGTACCTTAATGAACAAATTGGAGAAGAAATTGAAGAAAGAAGAATAAATTGAGTATTGAGGGAGAGAGAGGACGAATAATTTATGGAGAGAAGATCGCTTAGAGAGATTTGGAGAAATTGGTGAAAAAAATGGTGAGGGTAGAAGAAAATTTATAGGTTGCCAACAATACCGTTGCATTGTCAATGGTCATAATATTGCAAGCGCAACGGTCATAATATTGCAAGCGCAACGATCATAATACCGTTAGATTGCAAGTTGAGCGCAATGCAACGGTTATAACGCAACGGTCATAATACCGTTAGATTGCAAATACCGTATACGTTGTACAACAACCGATGGTTCGCCTAAGCCTATTGATCGCACCAAAGAATAGAAAGACGGAGTGGGGCGATCAATCTACCCTTGGGGGCGATGCGTCATACGTCGCCCCACAAGAGAGGGCAATCGATCGCCCCTGGGGCGATGCGTCGCCCAGACCCCTCAAAATAATAATATAAATTAAAAAAAATAACTCAAATATTAAAAACTATCAAATTAATTATAAAAAATTTAATATATTATATTATTACGTTAAAAAGTAAAAAAAAAAAAAAACAGAACAGAAACTTCTTTCGGCTTCCTGTTTCTGTTTCTGTTTATCTAGGGAGCGACCAGATTCGTCTCTTGTGAGAGTGGTGAGCCGGTGAGGTGAGGAAAAATTGAAAAAAAACTACGATTACACCTCGCAAGGTAAGAGATTTTCTCTAAGTTTTCAATAAAACTAGTTTCATCGAGTTTTTCTCAACATCTTCTACCTTTTACCTTTATCGTCAGAAAATGTCGAACTGTCGAAGATTAGTTGATTATCGATTATTTTCTCCCATTTTTAGTTGATTGTTTATACTCTTTAGAGGTTTTAGTATTTTTGACCGTCTGGATTTTAGAGAGTCGTTAACTGGCTCCGCCATCTGAGGATGGATGGACGAGCCATCGGCAGGCCTGCCCTGCCGGGCCAGCACGTTGGGCGACTCGTTTGGCTCGGTCCTTGGCGGGCTCACGAGGCCGATTCTTAAACTCGACTCGACTCGGCTAATGGGACCAGGTTAGACTAGGCCCGCTACAGTAGCGAGCCGAGCCAAACTCAGCTCGTTACTGTAGCGGACCGAGAAGGCGGGCTGGCTTAACCATCTCTATCCCCAAGTGATGTGGGATTATGGTGACCCCCTTTATACGACTCGTTGACCACATTTCCGGTTGGGTACAGGCTCTGATACCATTTATAAAGACCCTTTTTCCCAATAAGATATTGTCCGCTTTGTAGATTAGGTCGTAACCCAATATCATCCTCTCACAGATTTGTTTGGCAAGAACTTCTCAGTCGGTCACCACTGCTCTCGCCGGAGCACTATTAACTTCGGAGTTCTTATAGGATCCGTTGCCAACTGTGCTCCAAAACGTATCTTACTATCTTGTGAGAATTTCCTTACATATGTTTCATTTCCATATACCTCCCCAAGCGATGTGGAATTGTGGCGACCCCCTTTCTATGACCCGGGAATCGCCTAGACTCGAGGCGTTACGTCACCCCGTCCCTCGAGGTTTGCCCTGCAGTCGTCCTCATATGTACACATATGTGTCATCACAATCACCCCCCCTCGGTGCCCAACGTCCTCATTGACCACATTTCCGGTTGGGTACAGGTTCTGATACCGTTTATAACGACCCATTTTCCCAGTAAGATATTGTCTGTTTTGGAGATTGTGCTGTAACCCAATATTCTCCCCTCATGGATTTGTTTGGCAACGACTTCTCAGTCGGTCACCTAACATATAATTGTTTTCGCCATAACACTTTTAACTTCAGAGTTTTTATGGAATCCGTTGCCAACTGTGCTCCAAAACGCGTCTTACTATCTTGGGAGGATTTTCGTATGTATGTTTCATTTCCATATATCTCCCCAAGCAATGTGGGATTGTGGCGACCCCCTTTCTACGACCCGGGATTCGCCTAGACTCGAGGCGTTACGTCACGCTGTCCCTCGAGGTTTGCCTCGAGTAGTGGGGTCGTGGGCCCATGGTCTCGCGCCGCGCACACTCGACCTAGAGCCGTGCACCGTGCCGCGCCTACTCAACCTACGAGCCGCGCCCCCCGCTCACCCATGTCTCCACTTCGGCACCCCGCGCACACCTTCCCGATGCCGCACGCGCCAACCCGACACCGCTGCGTCACGCGTACGGCCACAGCGCCGCGTGCCCCACGCACACTGCCTCCGCGCAGTACGTCCGCACGCACGCCCTCACCCGACGCCGCACAACCCACATGCACTCGCAAGGCTGCGTGCCCCGCGCGCCTGCGGTCACACCATGCTCCCGCACACACCGCCACTGCCTTTTCACCTCACCGCCCCCACCTATTCCGTACCCCCTCGACTCCCCGACCTTTCTCCCAAAATTTCGGCATAGTAACGTCTAAAAACTGGTCATCCCAAAAACTCTAACGATGCACATAGTTCACCAGAAATTTCCAAGAGTATCCATCAATCAAATTATCCAGAGATCCCCATAACTAAAATCGAAGTTTAAAGATAACGAAATATATCAACTACAAATGAAGAAAGTTCACAGTATAGAGCAATGACATATTGCAACATATAAAAGTACACACGTGTCTCCAAAACACCACAAACACTCTATCCAATCATGTACAACCGACGCCTATTCGAATTCATCCGACCACATAAATATCCCGACACAAAGAAAACAACCCGAGCAAATCTCACCACCACCTACCATCTCCACGGGTCGGGTCGCCCTAACAATCCATCGTCCGGTGCCTCGGTCGCACGCCGCCAACCGTTCTACGCCTTAGGACTAGGCTATCGGGGATCATCAGCAACAATGTCTGCACCTAAACCATAGAACACACATCATAAGCCTAACGCTTAGTAAGTAATGTGATATGAAAGTAAAAACCGACAATACAATCCTATCACCTGCAGTCTCTACACTCACACTCATGTTGTCACATCTGTGACGCGTAGTGCAGCCGCACCAGAGTAAGAATGAACCTAACGCCACCCTACACCCTGACACCTCGCACCGTCCTAAACTCCCTAGCAACGGGGCCCCCAAGCTACACACACGCATCACCACACAACAACCACGTCAAGATGAGGGTGAACCTCGCGCTACACTACACCCTGACACGTCGCCCCCGTCCCGGCCTCCCAAGCAATAGGGCCACAGTTGCCACACACATATTTCGTGACAGCCCAGTTAACCCACTACTCGAGCAGAATCCGCGACTGGTGTTGCACCGACCCACACACTAGAAGGATCCGCAGTACCATTGTCCATCATCTTCACCGCCGACACATACACGCCGCGTGACGGCCCAGCCGGCCCACTCCTCGAGCGGAATCCACGGTTGATTACGTACCGGCCCACACACTAGCAGGATCCGCGGTACCACCGCCACGCGTCTCATCACTATCTACTCAAAACATGCTCAAAACTATTTTCATTCCTTTTTTAAAACATGATGCATGTCAAACAATACGCACGCACATCAAAGTCAAACAACATAAATCTTAAAGTTCCACGGTGTAGGCTCACCTGGGCAAAACGCATGCATACACTACTTACCTAGCGTCATAAGCTTACTTGACGCACAGCTTTGCCAAACTTTTAAAAAAAATTTATCGAATCAAGTATAAAAATGTATAAATAATTGCGTAAAATACACTATTATTATAATGTAATGAATTAATTATTTATAATTTATTATATTAATTATACTTTAATTAATTTAATCATTATTTTATATCAACGAATATTTTAAAAAAATATAATATTATTCTTTTAACTCTAGTTGCATACATGTCTGAACAGTTGGTCACAATTGATCTATCAAGGCACAGTAAACAAAACTAAATCTTTAGTGCAATCTTTGTTAACAACTCTGTCACCCTTTTATTCATAATCATACAAAAGGGTTCCATCTGAATCATTCTATAAGAAGATCAATAAAACTAAGACTCTCACAACCTCCATGTGAAATTTCTAATCATACAACTTTCTTATGCTTCTTTTCTTCTCACAGGGGTCTTGTCCTTGGGGATCCACCAGGCGTATGGACTCTAATTAGAGGGTCAGGATCGAGATTGTACATCGTGTTTGGCTTCATCGGATGCAATGAGAAGTCGTTCCAGTTGGAATAACCACTCTGCCCCATCATCTTCACGTAAGAGGGATGAGGTGGCGAAAGTAGGAAGCTTCTTTGTTCATGTCCATAATGCCGCAAAGGGCTCGAGCTCGGGGAGACTGGTAATGATGTGATTAATCTGATGTTTTCACTGCATATAAAACATGAGATTATGAACTCTATTATGCATAAATGAGAGGATTCAAAGAAGTATTTCGCTACCTTGATCTTGTCATCGCTCTTGACGTTACTACTGGTTGTCGGAGGTATTCTCCATCACAATTGCTTATGCTTTTCCTATTTGCGTGATGATCTAACCTCGGCTGCATGTAAACACTTGTCAAAATTGTTGGGCGCAAATTACAAAATGAGAAATTATGAATTGAATAGTTTACTCACTAATTTCACCTCTTAATTTTTTTCTTCCTTACTTGACATTAATTCATTAGTACAATTAACATTATATATTATAAATAATTAAAATAAATCATTTATTAGAATAATTAATTAGCGTCACACTAGAGGCAATAATTAAGTAGTAAAATTAGACAATCACGTAGCATTACTCAAAAAATCTATCTCCGTCACTTACTTCGACTAAAATTTCTAAACTTTAATTTTAACTTAAACAAGAGATTATGATTTTCATTTATCAAGATAAAATTGTTTTCTTCGTTGCTTTTTTTGTTCTTTTCATGAGACAAAAAATGAAAACTTACGGGTGTCTGACTTCCGTCGTAGGCAAAAGGAAAGAAGTCATTCATGATGTTGCTATCAAGAACTCTAGGCGACGGATGATCTCGGACAAAAGGGTGTTCTAGTAATTGTGCAGCAGTTGGACGTGCCGAAGGCTCCCGTTGCAGGCAGAGTCTGACAAAACTTCTCGCATCATTCGAAAGATGTTCAGGAATTTCAGGAATCTCTTTGGTGTTTCCTATTTTAAAAATGGCAGCCACCTGTTAAAGCAAAAATTAGTCTTTAATGAATGCTTTAAGAGGTGAAAATGA
Source organism: Begonia peltatifolia (assembly GCA_022433055.1). NCBI lineage: Eukaryota > Viridiplantae > Streptophyta > Magnoliopsida > Cucurbitales > Begoniaceae > Begonia > Begonia peltatifolia. The sequence goes on along the minus strand of CM039526.1, from coordinate 9,769,409 downwards.
ATAAAGAGTTAGTGGATTACCCCTTCGTACTTGCTCCAAGGCGGTTTCGAGGTCGCCATTTCAAGAACCGTACAACCCAAGCTCCAAATATCGACAGCCAGATTATAGCCATTCGTATTCATCACAACCTGAGAATGGTTGAAAGTAGGTAGTAAATTACTAGTATTTTCAAAATATAATTATAATTATTTTTAAGAAGTGCAGTTATTACCTCAGGTGCCATCCAATGAGGACTTCCTTTGAAAGACAACATTGAGGTACAATTGGTTATCTGTAGGGGGAGTGAATAAGAACAGGAATTTCATGAAATATATGCTTTTAAAACATAATTTAGACCTGGCCAATATCAACATTTTCAACTAAATACTCATCTATATGTGAATGTAGAATCAATATTTACATGTTTAGCCATGCCAAAGTCTGCCAACTTGATCTCGCCATTGGGATCTACCAATATGTTAGCCCCTTTAATATCCCTGCCAATAAATTAAACTTTAAAAATAATAATAAAAGAGAAATAACAAAATCCCAACGCTGACAATCCAGAAAAATGCTTTACCTGTGCACTGTATTTCTTGCATGGAGATAAGCAAGTCCAGAAACGATTTTTCTCGTGTAATTCTGTATCACGGGTTCCTTAAATGCCCCATATTCTTGGAGTAATTTGTAGATCGAGCCGCCTGAGACGTACTCTAAATAAACTGAGAGTGCTTCATCACCCTAAAAAATCAATTGAAGAATCACCAAAAGTGAGAATAAGGAGATCAAAAAGAGATTAAGAATTCCATAAGAAAGCAATCTCGCCATCTACTTTATTGGTCCAACAATTAATTAATTTGTTGATGAGAGGTCATGCAAGTGAAACCATACTCAGAGATATCGTTTCTTACCATTTCACTTCCGTAATATCGGACAATATTTGGGTGTGAAAGTTGGCTAAGCAAATTTATCTCCTATTAAAAAGAAGAAGCAGAATTCAGGAAAAGATGAATCATGGAGTGAGACAAAGGAAATACATTTGAAGGGAATGAAGTAAAGAACAGAGAGTAAAGATAATGCAGTATTTGTTACCTGGTTCAGTTGCTTGAGAGATTCTTTTGACGACGAGTCGTCTCCAATAACCTTCACTTCCTTTATTGCACACATTTGTCCACTTACACTGTCACAATTGCCAAAAAAAAAAA